>CM029503.1:32656934-33256934 GCA_017140595.1 Eucalyptus curtisii | reverse complement strand
TGAAAAAAAGAAAGAAAGAAAGAAAGAAAAAAGAAACAATTAACTATTGACCTTTGGAAAATCATTACAAAAAATGTAATGCTCAAAGAAATTTATTACACGAACACTTAGATGGCAGACTCCCAGATTCATAAGATCGCAAAGTTGGCATTAGTGCAATGTTTAAAGCTATTAAAAGTGCATTAGCTCAGATGAGAAAGTGAACAAATGTCCGAAAACTTGCATGCACCTCATGACAAATATGACTCCAGGATGCTCCAAGATGAAGGCAGTTATTTGACTATGACAAGAAAACAGGAATGATTAAATCCAAATACCTTAAACCAGCCACATAATCATTCAGTCCCTAGGAATCTCCAAGACAAAATTGGGCTGTCAAAGTGTTATTCTCCAAACTATAGGTAGCTCCATATGCTAAACCCTCGGAATCTTCATGCAAAATCCTCTTTTGTTTATGTATAGCGAGAATCCTCTAAATAGTGCGCTATAAATAACTAAAATTTACATGTTCGTGGGCGACCAACAAACTCATAACCCTAGTGAACAAGCTCCCGATTATCATCTCCCATTGGCCTATACAATTGTCGAAGGCATTTAGGCTATCACATGTCAACCTTTTCTTCGGCTGCTATTGCCAATTGCCAAAAGAAATGAATGGGATCTACACAACTTTTTTTTTTTTTTGCAAATCAAGTAGAGCCTCACCAGTAGAACAGGTATTTTTTGGCCAAATTCAACGAAGTTCAGGCCACCTTTAATACTCATAAAATTTGAGTGGTACAAGAAAATGGAAATTAACAGTGGTGACCAAAATCTATCAAACAACATAATGTAATTGGTAGTGCTGCAAATTAAACATGACAAGACTCTCACTTCAACTTAGGATCTGGATTTAGCAACCACATAATCAAATCAAGTGCTTCTAGTATTGATTCCACTGAGAACAGGTCTATTTTATCCTTCTTGATATTGATATCACACTTTAGACATTCGCCAAATGGGTGTCCTTCACTAGTGAGGCAAAAGAACAAGACAGCCAAACTAAATAAATCTATAGTGGACATTTGACGCTTATTGGTGAGTCATTCCCATGCACGCCATCTCGAAGTTCCACAACTTGGAACATGTAATCAGACAAAGATCAACACCATCACAGAGACCATATATAAATGGATATAATCAATGAAGAAAGACAAGTGGCAAAATCTGTTAAATCTCTACAAACTTTACCACGATATAAAAACACAATAGAGAGCAATCTGAGTTCCATCTTCTAATATAACATATTCTTTAAAATAAAAGAATGGTATAAATTTGAGTTTTTAGACATGAATGTGGATATGATTTAAGCAATATAAATTCATCAATGTTGCTGTGATGGGTACTTACAAGTGGGGCGATATCCCAAGGAAAATTCATCTTCAGGAAGGCATTTAACAATGACAACATCGGATAGCTTAGCAACAAAAGGTTTCTCAATGTTTTTATTCCTGATGGATTATATCAAAATCATGCAAATAGTCGAGTCCTAATACCACTTTCCCATATCACAGTACAAAGTAGGCATTATTATGACTTAAACCAACAATTCTTCTGAAAACAAATAGTATCGTAGCTACTCGATATCATCAGAATTACATCATCTCATCAATTTCAGTAACAAAAGTGAAGGAGACCACCATCAGTCCACAGGTTCACATCTTGCATAAGGGATTCGGACTTCCTTTTTATATTTAAGGATTGATGATGGATCATCACAGAGGACCGAGAAATCCGAAAATACCGACAGTGCTAGGATTAAATAATGTAAACTGCAATTACAACGCTCTAGAGCTAGATGTATGATATTTTAGTCATATTCACCTTACAATTCCAAATAACATTTGGATGTTGATAAGGTGTCATCAAATAAACCTCGAGGAAGTTAATGTTACGATGACCTCGGATTAATCTTTTCACTGCGACAGGTTGACCATCGTAGGTACCATCGAAGATGATGATACCATTACTTCCTTTAATCCATTTCAATAACAAAAGTGAAGGGTGACCACCATCAGTCCACAGGTTAACATCTTGCATAAATGATTCCAACTTTATTTTATATTTAAGGATTAATGGCGGATCAACAAGAGGACCGAGAAATCTGAAGAGGTTGACAATACTAGAATTAAATCATGTAAACTGCAATTACAGCACTTGAGAGCTAGATATATGAAATCTTGCTCGCACTTCGCTATACAACACCGAATAACATTTGAACGTTGGTAAAGTGTCATCAAATGACAAACCTCGAAGAAATGATTATTACGATGACCTCGGACTAATCTATTCATCTTGACAGATTGACCATCGTAGGTGTCCTTGAAGAGAATAGTCCATTACTTCCCTTCCGATTTCTTTCCTCAACTTAGGATCCGGGTTTAGCAATCGCATAATCAAATCAAGAGCTTCTGGCATCGATTCCACCGAGAACAGGTTCATTTTGTTTTTCTTGATATTGATATCAGACATTCACTAAATGGGTGTCCTCCACTGGTGATGCAAAAAAAGAAGACACAACCCAAACTAAATAAATCCATCATGGACGTTTGACCCTCATTAGTGAGCTATTCCAGGGCACGCTATGGAATACAGTCATCTGACAAAGATCAACACCATCACATGGAGCATATATATATATATATATAGAGGTTAGAGTCGTTAATGCCTTTTCTTTCCATTTTTCTTTTTTCCTGTTGGATGTTTTGAAATACGTTGACAAATTTTAAATTTGTTATTTATTTGATAGATAACTACTTCTTGCTAGTAGATTGACATTTAATTTATAATAGAGAAAGTTACCTACTCCAATGAAACTTTCTTAGCCTAAATTTCTAGATATATAGAGTCTAAAAGGGTTGAAAGTACTTTTCGTTGATGAACATCGCTACTAGGGCCGAACCATTGGGCCTAAAATATCACACAATCCATTCCACATTAAGGATAAGTAACAGTTTATTAAATCACAATATGAAGTAAACACATAAAAATAAAAAAATGAATTAGGGTGGAATATATTTCGAAGTTTGATATTAAGAACAATACATCATACATTCAAACAATGGCCGTTCAAATTAATCCTCATAACCAAGACAGTAGACACGACAAAACAAACAGTGAAGTGTTTTGAGAGAATTTTTGTTTTATGGCCATCTGTGGTAGATTGAAGAAAGAATCACCGTCGGAAGTCCCATCCGGTCAGGTGGTGATAATGTTAGAAAATACAGAGAAAAAGTCATTAAGTGCGTGGGAAATTAATGTTTAACAATGATGAAAATCCAGTTTCAGTCCAGACTGGATCTTCTGCAATCAATTAACAAATTCATTCGGCCCGGATAAGCGCATGCGTCGGCCCAAGTAAAAAAAAAAAAAAAAGTAAAAAACTAAGAAGAATGATAGTATCGGGGTTTATACTTATCGATAATTTGGCTTGCCCTAGTTTGTGGGTATAGCAAGGAATGCCTTATTAATTAATGCCGTAACAAAAATATTATAACCCAATGCCAAGATTCGCAACACCACCTTCTCTCGAGTACTTATCTTTTCAATTCCCACTAATGATTCTTACAAAGAACTAACCACCTACAAATAAATATATAAAAAAAATGATTAAATCACATATATAAATCGAAAAATCAAAAGAAATTTGAACTTCTTCCAAAGCGAAATTGCTATCCATGGCGGAGGCCCGCCCGAACGCTGCAAAACGTTTGGGCCGGGCCCGCCTACCGGGCCTCTTTCAGGGTGTGGGCTCCGTCCCGCACGCGCCCGTCACGTGATAAGCTACTCCTGTCTTCTTCCTCAAGAAATCGAAGAAGAAGAAGAAGAAGAAGAAGACGACGGCGGCGGCGACGACGACGACGGCTCTTTTACACAAGCAAAGCTTCCTCCCAGCTCGCAGCGAGAATCGCACCAGGTGAGAAAATGGCGATCGAACACGAAGACGAAATCAAGGACGAGAAGAACCCTCGCCCGCTCGACGAAGACGACATCGCTCTCCTCAAGACCTACGTAACTCTCTCTCTCTCTCTCCCGATCCACCTTCGCTTGTTTCTGAGAGCTGCTTGCTGGTTGTACTTAGCTTGAAATCGCGCTTCTGCCGTAGAACTTCGCCGGTCTCGGCTGCCGATCCGTTGGATTCAGCTCGAGACCTGCTTCGGCTTCGATTTTGGCCGGAAATTGTTTCTCTCGATTTAGGGGTTTTCTACCCTCTTGTTTTGCTGCCGTTCGAGTTCTATCGCTGCGCTCGCCGTAATTTCGTCTTGATTACTTCGACAGGGTTTGGGGCCTTACTCTACCAGCATCAAGAAGGCAGAAAAGGAAATTAAGGACATGGCCAAGAAGATTAACGATCTCTGCGGTACGTTGTTCGGAAAAAAGTTCTCTCTTTTATTTATTTATTTGTGATTTGAGGAGAGCTCGGAGGACGCGAGATTTCGCAATTTTCGATCTGGCTGTTCGGTTTTCGGTGGTTTCGTCCCCTTGCGTATGAGTCCTATCCGACCGCAAAAGAACTGAATGAGATTGGAGTGGGTCAATCATGCTCGTGGACTTATGCTTTCTAGAATTTAATCAAGAAGCTGAGTTTTCTTTTGGTAATGTGGATCTAACTTTATGATGGGCTGGAATTAATGGTTTGGCTGTTTAGAAGTTGAAGCCAGCCATTTTGATAGTAATCAGGCATAGGTAAAGAGCCCATAAAGCCGAGCACACTACTGTCCCGGTGTGTTATTTTTTACATTATGCCACTAACTCCTATTTACTGAGACAATATTTTGCCGTATGCGACTGGTTGGGTGGATGGATGACATGACGCGATCCTTGAGCAAGACCAGAAAACTTCTTCTAATTGCCTTGCCCTACGGGCTTCATCTTGTCAAACGTGGCAGTTGTAATCGTGTCTGACCAGTCACTCTGCCAAATTTGTCTATATGTCCTGAGATATTTGTCTTAATCATTCATTTAGATAGGTTGTGTCGTATATCGAGACAATTTTTCACACCAGGTGCATTAGCTTTGTTTGCTTCAATCTGTATTTCTCATGTTGAGAGACTAGAAGACAATATGAGAGCCAATAAAGATAACTTAATTTGCTTTGTTATTGTATTGATTGCCTTCTGTGATGATGAACTCAACATTTCTGCCACTTCTTGAAATTTATATCACTGATTCCAAAGAAGAAAAGAAAGTGTCAAGGGTGGTCCCATTAGTTTCCTATAGATGGTGTCGATTGATTATCATATCAATTCTCCAAAAGCATGCTGAAGTTTTGTGGGTTGATGGTCTAGCATATTGTTTCATGAGATCTAACAATTGGCAACTTTGTGGTTTGTGCAACATAGGGACCCTTTTATTTGGAAATGGAATGTCAGAAATGCTTGTGCATGTGAAATAGCTATCTGAAGAAGTCTTATGCCTGAGCTGTTCTGATGGATCTTCCGTTTGAATTTTCTAGATAGTCTGCAGATGGTAATAGTTGTCATTTCAGTCAGATCTTTAATTGTCAAACTGCTTATTTTGGTATAAGTGGGTTATATGAGTTAGGTCATTATATTAACAATGAGTTAGAGTCTCCTTTTCAATTTGAGTGATATTATGATCTTGTTGGCATATCTTCCTGTCACTGAGTTACTGTAGGTTCCTCTAATCGGTTCTTCCTTGGTTTCTTATATTTTAGGTATCAAAGAGTCTGACACAGGCTTGGCTGCTCCTAGTCAGTGGGATCTGGTTTCTGATAAACAAATGATGCAGGAGGAGCAGCCACTTCAGGCAATTCTTTGTACAATTGCCTAAATTTTTTGACTTTCCTATCATGTGCTACCCGAACTGATGACCAGCTACGTCATTTAGGTTGCAAGATGCACAAAGATAATAAACCCAAACACAGACGATGCCAAGTATGTCATAAATGTGAAACAAATTGCGAAGGTAATTTTGTGTTTTAATTGCCTCTGTTTTTTGTATGCTGTCATGAATTTTTGTCTTCCAGGCTTAGTGATTCGGTTCTTTCCCGGAAAGGCTTTTCAACTTCTCTCAATTTATCATTGTAAAAGCATTAGAACAGCTTTCTTATACCTAATAGTAGTTCTACTTTGTCAAATTTTGGGTTTTAATGAGATCTCTTTCTGCACCGCAGTTTGTCGTTGGACTAGGTGACAAAGTTTCCCCAACTGATATTGAAGAAGGCATGCGTGTCGGGTATGTTAACTCTTCATCTCAGCTAGACATTGTCCTGAGCTTCTTGTGATGTTTCTTTCAACAATTCTTTGATATCATATTTCTTGGCTCACCATTCATTCAGTTAGTGTTAGTTTATTTGAGAACTAGAATTGTGAGAAGAGTTTGTATGTTAGTCTGGACATATTCGGTGGCGCGGGTACTCGATCCATCACAATATAGTAAAACTGTGTGCACTAACCTGTTTTGTGATTCAGTTGTCATACTTTTCAGCTTAGCTGTAATTTTCCATTAGATATAATTTCGTTCTTAACTATGTATTGCAGGGTAGACCGGAATAAATATCAAATTCAGATCCCCTTGCCTCCCAAGATCGATCCAAGTGTGACAATGATGACAGTGGAAGAAAAGCCAGATGTCACATACAATGATGTTGGTGGATGTAAAGAGCAGATTGAGAAGATGCGTGAGGTGCTTTATTCATCTGTTTTTCGTTTTCAGTGGCATACACCCGTGTGTGTGTGTGTGTGTGTGTGTGTGTGTGTGAGAGAGAGAGAGAGAGAGAGAGAGAGAGAGGTAGCCTAAAGGTGCATGAGTGCTAACCATAATGCTTACTCTGGTTGAATTTGTTCATTCTTTAGGTTGTTGAACTGCCTATGCTTCACCCTGAAAAATTTGTCAAGCTTGGAATTGATCCTCCAAAGGGTGTTCTCTGCTATGGTCCTCCTGGAACTGGTAAAACGCTTTTGGCCAGAGCTGTAGCTAACAGAACTGATGCCTGTTTCATTCGAGTAATTGGGAGTGAACTTGTTCAAAAATATGTCGGTGAAGGAGCTCGGATGGTTCGGGAATTGTTTCAGGTTGATCAACACACTATGTTGCCTTCAAAGTTTGTATTGCACTAGTGATTATTGTATGTGCTTTATACTTTATTTGTAACTAGCTATAAAAAACTTGTTTCAGATGGCTAGGTCCAAAAAGGCCTGTATTGTGTTCTTTGATGAAGTTGATGCAATCGGGGGTGCTCGTTTTGATGATGGAGTGGGTGGAGACAATGAAGTCCAGCGTACAATGCTTGAGATTGTGAACCAGCTTGATGGCTTTGATGCTCGTGGAAATATCAAAGTCCTTATGGCTACTAACCGGTATAACTGACCTCATCTTGGTGATTGAAATGTGTGATTGTCCTACCCTTGCCCTATGGAGGAGTTAGCAAAAAAATGTGTGCAACCGGGTTTTAAAACGTTGCTAGTGGCTTTTAGACACTTGAATGTCTTTCTAAGAGGGATATCCTGCTAATGTTTTTGTCTTCATGTCATTCAGGCCCGATACTTTGGATCCAGCACTTTTACGTCCAGGACGACTGGATCGCAAGGTTGAATTTGGTCTTCCTGACTTGGAGAGCAGGACACAGATATTCAAGATTCATACAAGAACAATGAATTGCGAGAGGGATATTCGCTTTGAACTTTTAGCAAGGCTCTGTCCAAATTCCACTGGTAAAATTCTTTCTTTCATGATTTGTAGATATGCCGCTGTCTTTTGTCTCTACTTCGTTTAAATGCAAGAACTATTTTGTTGAGGATTTTCCTGTGCTTCTCTATTGGTTTTAGCCAAATAGGTCATTGCTACTGTTTGCCTGCAATTTGTTGACAGTAAAAGCGAATATCAACTTGTTATTGTCAATGGTTTATACACCGGATATTTGCTGCATTTGGTTCTCTGAGATGGTTCTCTAATTGCAGGGGCTGACATAAGGAGTGTCTGCACAGAAGCAGGAATGTACGCCATCCGAGCTCGGAGGAAGACTGTGACAGAGAAAGATTTCCTAGATGCAGTGAATAAGGTCATTAAGGGGTACCAGAAGTTCAGTGCGACACCCAAATATATGGTTTATAACTGATTGCTTCTTCAGTCTGTCTGAAGAGATGAGGTGAAATGGTAAGCAAACCAGAAGTTGCATTGTCGTCGGGTGGATGAACAGGTCTTTTGGTTCGTCTGGGACTATAACTCGATGTTATGAGATGCCCGATCCAAGCTATAAGCATTGTTCTTTTGGCCAAAATCTGGATTAAATTTATTTCCACCTTTTCATATTCATATCTACGATGGGCATTATGATGGTGGACTCATCTTCCTTTTCGTTATTTCATGTAAATCTTTTCCTGTTGCCGGAGTGATTTCTGAACCTACAGATTTCCTTTGAAGTTGAAAGTACCCGTTCATGACGTGGGCTGCTTGGATGTGTCGATTAATAGTCTCTATGCTCAATTACTTGACGCTGATATGATGAAAGTTCAGTGTCCAACTTCAACCCTATCGTCACATAATGTATAATTAGGGTTGAAATTCGCGATTAATGGGATTACATAATGTATAATTAGGGTTGGCATTCTCGTTTCAAACGGTACAAGGGATGGATATCCACAGTACCAAGCAGTCTCTTACTACACGTACCAAGCTGCTCGAAACGAGAATGCCATTACGTTGACCATATTCAACCGTCATCCATTCTAACGCTCTACGCAATTAGCAAAAAGGAAAAAGAAAAAGAAGGAAAGAATAAGCGAAGCTGCAAGAAAACCATACATAAGTTGAAATAGGAAAATCGCTGTTGTAGAAGACCATTGGTCCAACCAAAACTGCCCTTCAAGAAGATACGTAAAATCGCAAATTCTTAGAAAGGCTCTTGCAGATCCTTATTTTGAATCTTTTCAATCTTCAGAGCCTCAAAACCCCCTCCGCGTCCACTGTCCAGACATGACCCAATCCGACTTCAACTTCTTTTAGCAAGCAAAATAACTTTTCGAGCCCAGCCGCTCGAACATGTTGGCGACATTTTCTTTTCCACTTATGATAGGCTGAAGAAATTAAAAGCAGACTAATAGTAGTAAATCTTTTGGCGCAATACTTTTGGACATGGTAAATATTAGGAAATTGCAGGGGCAAAAAATTCAAGGTTCAACCCAAATTCTGAATACGGATTATTGGCACGGGCCAACTAATCAAGACAACAGAGCAAGAACTAGCTCGACCATGCGATGGATATTGACAAGCTACATGTACCAAGCTATTTCTCGTTTCAAACAGCACGTCCACAGCAGTTAACTCGAAAAAGGAAAATGAACAGTGTAAAAGAGATCCCTCTGGAAGGTTTGAACATGGAACACTTGGAGCATAGACAGTCGCGATCATCGTCGAATGGATACAATTGGTCTTCTAGGATGTGTTCTCGTAGGCATCTGCATCATCGTGCCTTTGGGATGCCCTCTGCTCGTTCCCGAAAGTTCTCTTGCTCATGTTCGCCCGTTGAACTAATCGAACCAATGCTTGCACCACCTCAGACATCGGTGGTCGGAACTCTGGCTCTGCCTGCACCAACTCATTGACACAATGATCAATATCGCATAGTGCACAAAAACAGGACTCTTTAACCTTCAAGAGGAAATTTCAGCTTCCTTTCACGGGTAAGATAAATTACCTGCACGCAAAGTGCAATGACATCTGCAAATCTGGAGAGGGATTTCACTGGGTAAAGCCCCTTGAGGGCTGGATCAACCATTTTAGCCAAAGCATCGATGTCATGGAGCTGAGGTGTAGCCCATCGAACTAAGGATTGTTCAGATCTTCCCCTTGAGCTGTCATCAGAAATTTCAACAATTTAACTGTGAGATAAGAGACCGTTTTTCTCCTCATGGCATTCTTTGAGCTGACGGTGCAACAATGAGAGTGTAATTTTGGGTGCAAATGAGAGAGCTTTACAAGTCTCCAAAGTAAGACTCACCTATCAAATGGTTGACGTCCAGTGAGGAGTTCCAACATGACTACTCCAAAACCATAGACATCACTCTTTAGAGTATATTGACCAGACATCGCGACCTCCGGAGCACTGTATCCTGACCCCATATTTTGGTTCAATATCTGCATGGGAAGGAAATCTGAGTTTTTCAAAATTATCTTAAGAATCTACTTTTATTTAAACACACGCCACAGAAATTGCACGGAACTTGAAGTCCTATAGAGAATGTTATTCCAAGGAAATGCCGAGGGTGTTTTTGATACTAGTGCGAGAGAAAATTAGCAGGCTATTCAGTATCACCAAGTTTTGCAGAAAAAGCATGTGTCCAGCCAAGTTTCCCTAAAGATCATCCTGGGAATTCTTACAGAAATTCTGATACTAGTTTATCCAAATTGTACGATTCCCAGTTAAAAGTAGATTAAGAAACCACATCAAGGACACAAATTAGAAGAAAATCATTCATGGTGGATGCTGAAAACTCACCTGTTCTGCGTTAGGGAGGTAGCTTGCTAATCCGCAATCCGAGAGATGAGGATTGAGCTCTGCATCCAACAGGATGTTTGCAGACTTGATGTTCTTATGAACTATGGAAGGAGAGCAAACCTCATGCAGGTACCTGAATAATACAATTATCCGCATCAGAGGAAAACAAAGACCCATAACTTTAGGGAGCTGGATTTTCAGTTGACTGTATGTTATGGAGCACAGTGTATCATTTGTTCATGAACTACATAGTCTTACTCTAATGCACGTGCCGTTCCCAAAGCAATCTTGACGCGTGTATTCCATGTCAATGGCTTGCTATCTTCATCTGACAGATGCAAGAACTCATGCAATGACCCACTTTTATGGAACTCATATATCAAAAGATGTTGCCCAAGCTCCGCGCAATAACCCACTAAATCTGTCACATTTGGGTGATGCATTTGGGAGATGTTTGAAACTATCTCCAGGAATTCTTCAGAAAGTTCATTTGGAAGGGCAGTTGAATCTAGTTTCTTCACGGCAAGAACCTACCATAGTGAGGAAAAGAACTGATGAGCGAAGTTTGTGACACACATCAAATCATGTAGGTACTCAATTACACTGGCAGCATGTATTGTTGTGGTAGCAAATTCCGAAAATTTTTTCTTTGTGTGTGCATGCGCACAGGCATGTAAGAGGGTATGGGTGCGTGTAATAGTTAAGCGGGTGGGTGGTAAGCCTACCAGGGCTTCTAAAAACATGCTATCCATTTCTATCTGTTCTTGTTTGCACTCTTCCTGCAGTGCATGTTGTATTTGTCTTACAATTGATTTGTGTACTATGGTAATGGAGGAAACATAAACATCAATCATAAAGCTGGTAAGGAAATCAACAGAGAAAAACTAAGAGAAAAGTAAGCAGTGGCGCACCTTCCCATCATCAAATTGAGCCCGATAAACACGTCCAAAGAACCCCTCACCAAGAAGGTTATCAACACTGAAGCTACCTGTAGCCATCTGCAAGTCTGCTATTGAATATGAAGTTAAGTTCGTAGGAACTTTAATAGCTTTTTTGACAGGAACGGGCTTCTTTGCGAAATCCTCTTCATCGAATGACTTGTGACGATCAATAGGCGGTGGCTTGAGATTTATTGAGGCCGGCGGTGGCGGATCGAATTTTGTGTTCATTATGGAGGTTGTCTGAAAGGACTTCATTTCTGAGAAATATGCAGACACAAAAGTACAAAGAGAACAAGCTAAGTATTTGGAAAACATTTGCTACTGGAGAAAATCAATAAACAGTAGGGACAATGATTATCTAATCAAGGCAGTTAGAAAGATATACAGGTTGCTCCTTCAACGAAACTCAGAGGTAGACTTTGGCTAAATTCACTAAATAACAATTATCTCACTGGTCATTCAGACAACGTCAAAAGTACAGTTTACATGGATTCTTGCCAGTTTTATAAATGGAAAAAAGCGCTGGTGACATGGTGTCGAAGGTCAATAATGTTCACAAGCAGTAAAAAATCAGGAGAATGAGTTGCACTTGCAATGGACTGCGAACCACTTAAAGGAGAAATCCATTCAGCTGACAATACTTCAGAAAATTATGGAATGCTCGTCTTTACCAGATTTGGAAGGCTGGGCACCAATATGTGCATAAGAAGACAATGACAAAAATACCATCTTCAACTCCATAGTTGTTGATGTTAGTGACAAAGCAAAATTTATGTAAAGAGTTCACTAACACTAATGGAACTCCTAGTGATCAGCAGATTTTGATATTTACTGGCCGGGGTATCAAGTCAAAATCCATACATAATGGACAATATTTCTGCGAGTGTTTTAATTGAGCTACTCTAAAACAGGAAGCCTTTAGGCTTTCATGTTTGAAAGAGAGATCATGCTCAATTATCTATGAGAGAAAATAACCACTAGCATTGTTTGCTTCTCTGGCAGTTAATTCAGCTACTCAACCTCAGGACAAGATCATCATTCTTTTCTGCTAGAGTTATAGTAGAAACAAGGAGATGAATGAGTGGTAATCCCCATTAGGTAGCGTACATTAAGAGTTGGACGCAGATAAATCACCTGGCACTTCACTGGAAGTAAGGGGAGCAAAGGGTTGATTATCAAGCTTTTCCACATCTGAGGCTGGCCTTCTTTGAGATCTTCTCTTCACAACAAAGAATGCCACGACTGCCCCAACTAGAAGAATTGATATGACTATTCCTGCTACACCACCACCGCCTATTCCTGATTTCTTGCTTCCACTGCTAGAATCGCCATTTGATGGGCTGTTTCCAGAGCCAGAGTTCTTACTGTGGTTCGGTTTGGTGGCTGGAGGTGTACCAGGTGGAGGTGGGGGTGCAGGGCCCGAGCTCCAAGAGTTACCATCTTTCCTGTGAAGAAGATCCAGGCCCATAATGCAACGAAGTTGCCATTTGAGAGAAAAATACTGAATTGACTTAAATTAAGATGCTCACTGGAGATTAATATTTTTCAGCTGCGCCGGTACCCATCCTGTAAATTGATTGTTTGCGACATTCCTAAGATACAAAAAAAGTGCAAAATCAGGTCATTGAGGAGCCAGAATCAGATGCACGGCGAACTTGCAATGGTGATTCTCTTACGCACAGATTTTCGAGGGGAAGATTGGCAAGGACATTTATATCCCCAGTAAACTGATTGTTTTGCAAGTACCTTCACAAGGATGAATGAGGATGGTAAGGAAGGCATCGTCATGATGGACCAAGTTTTACAGGTAAATCAGTGGCCAGCACTTACATGGTTGTCATGCTTGAGAGGGAACTAATACTTTGAGGCAGATTACCAGATAGTTGATTAAAAGAGAGATCCCTGAAACATCAAAGAAGACCAACAAGGAAAATAGTTATATCAACTAACTGAGGAGGTACTAGACACTTTGTAAAATGATGTTCAAAAGAAAAAAAGAAAAAAAAAAAAAAAAAAAAGAAGTATTTTTATGGTTGATGAAATCTCCGAAGACTCATCAACCTAGTGTATGTAAAAATGAATGCCAATGAATAATTAATTAAAGGAGGATGAAGAACTGCTTCAACATCCTCAGTTAAGCAAAAGTAATTTTCTACAGTCCACCAACATTGGTGTAGGTAAGAAAGGGATCTCACAGGGTATCGAGGGAAGAAAGCTGTCCAAACACATCGCTCAATGCGCCTTGAAGCTGATTGTGGCCAAGGTTTCTACAGTTCAACAAAAAGAGATCCTAAGTTATAAATTCCAACAGTATTGACCACAGATAACAGGATTGAGTCCACTTACAGGTACTTAAGAGAGCTCAGTTGAGCGATAGACCACGGGATTTGCTGATTAAAGTTATTATTAGCAAGGTTTCTGCACAAAAAAGAAAATATTAACACAAACACTTCTGGTTGGAAAGTTGATATAGCAGATACGAAAATCTTTTAAAAAGAAAAAGTAAATGAGAAGACAGAAAATGAAGGGCACGTTTAACATACAATCTTTGTACATTTGGAGGAACTCCAAAAGGTAGCTGTCCTCCAAGATTGTTATTGCTGAGATCTCTGTGAAAAAACAAAATGTTATGAAACATTTTGTTGAATGACCAATTTAGGCAGAGCAAATTAGGTCATCCATCTTACAGATTTGTCACTGATTTCATGTTTTGAAGCTTGTAACCAATCGACGACCCAGAGAGGCCAAGACCCGGTAATTTACTGACAAAAGATGACGATAGAGCACATATTAGAGATCAGAAATTGTATAGAGATAGCTAAAGATGAATCAAGGTCAACATTAGAATATCACATTTCAGTGACTTTGGAGCCCGAGCAAGTGATTCCTTTCCACGACTGTCCACATGGATCACCACCACTGCTACTCCATTGAGTCAGTTGAGAAGGTTGGTTTAGAAAGCTATACATATCCTGTAAAGCAGCAGCTGTGCATCGGACAAAACACAAGCAGAAAAATTAACTGGTGTAAGATTGAACCAGAATATGAAATGAATTGACTAGTAAATTAGTTGCTGTCAAACTGAGAATCTCTCAGACATGCTTCGATTTAGCAATGGAAAGTCAATCATAAAGCCTGACCTGCTGTCAATAAAAATTATGAATTCTAGGAAACATAGTCAAAATCATTCGACAGGTAAAACGGCATTTCTGAAGGTAACAAGATGGAGCATGAGAAATTGCCCATTACACTTCTAGTCTGTTTCTCTTCCATAAATTAAATTCCGGTAATATGTGCGATGACAATCAGACCAATGAACGTAAAATTCTTTGCTAATCCGCTTATTTACTTCACTTAATGTTTATTACACTGCAGCAACAGTCTCAATCAACATAAAATCTCATCAAACCGTAGAAGATGATGTACAATGTTGAACCTTTCGGCACAAACTGCTAGTCTTGGCCAAACCATTAGCAGGACTCAATACAAATTCTGAATGGTCTTAAAACCTATATTTTCAAATCGTCACTCCCTATCCTTAAAGAATAACCAAATTCTATATCTTTCATTGTCTGATACTGGCCACAAGCTCCATCTAAGCATCAACCAAGCAAACTCCGACCTGAGTTTGAAATTCAGCGAGTTTGATATGTATAATAGGCCGATTATGTAATCATGAACTAGTATTTGACATTTGCACCGACACAAATCACTTCCTATATGAGCCTGCAATCATAACAGTGCTCAGTAATAAGAAATCTATCTGAACTCCCTAAAGAACCAACTTTTCTTCACCATCAGCTGGCTCTAAAAATCCTTCGATCTGATCTGTCCTCCAAGGCAGCGGACAACATACAAATCCAGGGATAAGAAAAGGCAAAAAGCTCAGTGAGTGATGAATTTCAAGCAAAATTTTCAACCCAGAAGCAAGATCCAGTGACCCAGAAGGAACTTTCTTTTTTCAATAAAAAGGAAGCTTATGGAATGAAGGATAATGTTGCAGATTGCAGAGCAGTGAGACATGAGAGGAGCTTTCAGCTGCCCAAAAAAAAAAAAAAAAAAAAAAAAAACAAAGAAAAGAAAAGAAGAAAGAAACGGGGTCAATGCTCACCGTCAGATGGATCTGTATCAGCATTAATGGAAGTGAATGTAGAGCCCAGAATGCAGATTTCAAGCATTATCAAGAACACCGACATCATCTTCTTCTTCCTCCTCCTCACACTCTCCATCACTCCTCTCGAGTGTTCTTGATGACCCTCTCCTCCCTCTCTCTCTCCGTCTCTCTCTCACTTCTCTCTCTGTCTCTCTCCCCTCCCTCCCTCCCTCTCTCTCTCTCTCTCTCCCCAAAATCACTCACCCAAAAGAACCAGAAAGGATGTAACAACCAGCCCTTTTCCTATTAATCTTTTTTCTTCCGTGACATATACATCTATATATAATTATAGATTTAATGCCCTTTCAGCCGTGCCAAGGAAAAAGCTGGCAGGCACGAATTGCCAGAAGAATCCAAAGCCATAGAAAAGAAAGTCCTAAAAACTTATTTCCATCAGGTTTTCTTAATTCCCCTCAAATAATTATTAAACGCTTTTTGCCTTTCTCGGGGTGAAAAATACAAGTACAGAAAAGGAAAGGCGCAAGCTTTCGTGGTTGAGCGTTAATGCGCGTGTATGGACACACGTATATCGTCTAAGGGGCGGATTTTGTTGCCATTCTTGTTAACCCATTAAAGAAAAGCGAGTGAAATCCAATGAGTCATTGACAAAGATAAAAGGAACTGTCCGGCAGACGTGTAACTTTCACAGGGATCGCAAGCTTTACGTCTTACTCACTTTGGTTACACCAAAAATAAAAAAATTAAAAAAAAATTTGAAATTTATGGCAGCGCAGAATAACAGTAAGGATCTTCTAGACTGAAGTGACGTTTTTTACTGAGAAAGAGAACATGGTCAAAAAACTGGGACGGCCGAAATGAATTCCCCTGTTTTTCAAGCTCCTGCAAGCTGGCCAAATCCATGGCTACGGGAGAGAGAGACAGTCACGAGACTCTTGTACGTATTAGAACCCAACCCTTTTTTTGTTGACATTCGAAGTACGAACCCCCCTTCATCGTCACCACCTCGATGCTCACTCATTTCCCTCTCAACTCTCAACAAAGAACAGCCTTCGATTCGCGCTCGCCATCAACTACACCCCCGAACGTCCGGCGCAAGAAAAGGTGGTAGATCTCTGACCGACCCAGAAAAGTAAAACCGAGTTAGATCTGCGAGAATGCTTGGATTGCGTTAGGCGCTACAGCAAGGGAATCCAGAAACGCGCGGGCGTTGAAAAGGTCTCCTCCTGGTGGGTACCGGGTAGTGCTGATGAGAGTCAACGTCGGTGCCAGAGCAGATGTAGGTGGGATGGCACTTCTTCTCTTTCTGCATATGATTTTCCCTATTTCTCTTTTTGCCCCTGCTTTTGCTCCACTTTCCCATTTGGGACCCCCCATTTCTCCTTTTTTTACAAAACAGTGCGCGTTCTAACGCTTTTGGCTGCACTTTGTTACCTCGGGGCCCTAAATGCTCCTGGAATTTGTCAGAATTTCCTTCCTCTCGAGATGATGTCGAGTAAATATATAAAAAAGGACTCCTGGAAGAATGGGATTAGTCAGAAATTAGACAGCATAATCTTGACCAACTTAGCCGGCCCTTCCAATTAATAATTTACTCAACATGAACAACTAAAGAAATAAAAACCAAGGAGAATTTAGTGAGGCCGACACAAGGGAAATTCCCCATTTTTGTGTTGGGAATAAATTCTTCCTAAATAGTATGATTTAACGTCGGTCCACCTCTAAGTTTTCGTTC
The DNA here is from genome assembly GCA_017140595.1 of Eucalyptus curtisii. Lineage (NCBI taxonomy): Eukaryota > Viridiplantae > Streptophyta > Magnoliopsida > Myrtales > Myrtaceae > Eucalyptus > Eucalyptus curtisii. The sequence goes on along the minus strand of CM029503.1, from coordinate 33,239,649 downwards.
TTTTTTTCTCTCGATAAAATCGAAATTAAAGAGAATGTGTATGGCACACCACTACTGCCCTCCATTAGAGGGCACATTTGTCTGTCGTGGCTTGCATTTCGTGACAAGACAAAAGACATATATTCATCAATCACATAATACCAAACGACAACAAAATTCAAATTAAATTTACTTAAGTTCTCCATAAAACAACAAAATATTAATCATTTTATCATCCTTGATCTTGGTCAAATGCTGTAATTAGGAATATCATATTAAGGTTCGCAAATTTCGTATTTTTTCCTTCTGCATTGCACTTTGGCCCACCAAATAAATTAGAACGAGAGAGAATCCGACCCCTCCAAAAAAAAAAAAAAAATTAGAACGAGATTAGGAAATTATTGGATGCGCATTGAATCCGTTAAGAGTTAGATGACCCACCACTAACTAAAGGCAGACTGTATAACAAAGATGGGGTTGGGGACGGCTCCATTAGTTTTTTTAATTCGTCCGCGATTAAAACAAGCGATCAAGAGTATTGGCATTGCTTTTTTTGGAAGGCATTTATTAGTTGTTGTGGTCACGACATATCGAGGACCACTCCCGTGTAAGATTAGGGAGTACAGATGAAAACGATTTTTCCTTTTGAACATGAAGGGTTTGGTTGCTAGTTCGGTTCATGAAGCACATGCCAATTATTCTTCTCAATGAAGCGATAATGTTGAGTACAATGACACGGGTTGGCGTCGGGAGGTGGGATGAGAACTCGAAGGTGAGGAATTTCTTGCTCGGTGAGATCGAAACCCATGTAGTAACTCAATCAAGGAAAAGATTTGAGATCTCGTTATTGGGATATTTAGATTATGTTAAAAGATGAGATCTGATCGAAACTTCTATTAAAAGAAAGAATCCCTTCGCAATAATTGTCATTCTTCACGTATTGTTTAACTAACGAGTATTGAGTTTTAATTTTCAAAAGAAAAATAAATTATTATGACACGTATTGAAATGATATTCGTGAAAAAAAAAAAGAGAGACGGGATTACTCACGCAACCTAACTCTCTTGAATAATCATTTGCGGGTTGGTGAAAATTATTAAATTATGACATCACTGTCGGGAAGATAGGAGAACCCGTGATAGCGATTGAGAAGCAAAGCACTTAGCGTAACTTAATGAAAAATTCGTTTTCATGTGCTTAAATTAACCACCGTCGTCCGTGCCAATGTCTTGCTCGATGTCACACGACAAAATGCTTGGATGATGACGGGGAGCGAAGGACACGTGCCGCGTGGACGATGCGTTTCGGAACAGGGAAAAAAGAAGAAGAGGGAAAGTAAAAAATTGTAATTAGATAGAAAGTTGATTTATACATACTAAATTGAATAATTATTGAGGGACGGAAAATGACAGGTAAAGGGAATTTTGGGCGGGGGTGACGTCATATGCCAAAGCGTTGAAATTATTGGGTGCCACGAAGATCAAACGGGGACAGCTCGTCCGAAATGCATAAGTTGTAGGTCATTCATGGGCCTCCTCTTTCTTCGTGTTCGGTCAAGTGCCTCGTGTCTAGTCTTAGAGCGGACTCAGCTAATTTTTTTTTTTTTTTTTTTAATTTTCTGTCTTTTTTTTTTGACGAGAAATTCCAATTTAGTTATTTGATGTAATATAACTGCTTTTGGTGTAGGTTGAGGAACATACAGAGAGAAAACTAAAGTACCGAAAAGATTAAGATTTCCTCGACTCCTTTTTTTTCCCCACGAAAATTATGAATTTGTCCTCGTTTTCCTTTCATTTCCTAAACATATGGACAGATGTAACTCCTAAGAAAAAATGACATAAATAATCCAATGTAACGTGGTACATGAATTTTTAATTTATTCAGTATGATTATTGAGCTTTAACCCAATATGCAACGCCGTCCCTAAATTTAAAATTTATTTAATTCAATCCTTAAATTTTAAATTTGTTTAATGTAGTTTATCAACTTTTGGTATATATTTAATTTAGTTTTTACACTATATGAAAATGTTCAATGTTGTTCTTTTACTAATTTAAGTTAAGAACTAAGATGAATATAAACAAAAATTTGAGGGACCATATCCAACAAATTAAAAGTTTAGAGACAATATTGCACATTAGAATAAAGTTCAGGGATTGCATCAAATAATTAAAAAAATTCAATGATCACATTGTACATTGGACAAAAATTTAGAGACCATTTATGTCATTTATCCCTAACTCGTATATAAGGTTGTTCAGCATGGTGCTTGGCCAAAACTCACAATTTGCATAGAACCAGCCACATAGCAAAAACCCTAAAATTCCGCATATGATCTCATAAAAGCATATGGCGATCGCAAATTACAGGCATTGCGATTGATCTTGTTCACCATGAGTTTACATTTAGGGGTAATTCAAGACCATGTTTGCTGATACGTGATTATATACCTGGAGTGCCTTATGAGGAGGGCAAAGTAGAGATGCTGCAGAGGATGGTGGCAAATGAGCTCCACATGATTATGTTAGAAGTGGGGTTTGCTTTATTCTCCTGGGGCTCTTTTTCTTTCCCATCATGGAGTGCTGTGCACACATTTTTTCATCATTGATGTCTACATCCGCACAAAAACTCCCCGAACGTTTTTATATTAGTAGGGCCTAGAACCTGGGGGGAGAGGCATCATGCCCAAAATGTTAATTTGAGCAATTGAGGCCACTAATCAAGAATAAAGCGCAAAAGAGAAATGAGAAATTTCTTTATAATTTGATATGTTTATGAGAAAAGTATATGAGCCTATCTGATGGCTATCTAAGATAACATATCAATTAAGATATACGCAAAATATCAAAAGATACAGTAAAAATTATCAAATATCTTTAATATAGGAAATCATCATAGATAAATCTCTAATTATCTCTAACACCACTAATTCCATTGTTGCGTTAATGACGTTTTTTTTTGCGTTAATGACGTTTTTTTTTTTTTTTCCTATTTAAAATTTGTTTTGGTAAATGCAAATTGTTTTGTAGGGCGGTCCGACGTTCGGATAGATCCGCCCCAGCTGACAAGCTCTACGGGAGACCATCACACTGGCTCTTTCCGTCCCACCTAGATCTCGCCTTCGGTTGCTAACTAAAGCATCTGATGGCCATTGAGACTTAAAGAAAGAAAGCTGCTAATTAACGAGACAGTTTGACAAATTGCTTGTCGCAAAAGTGCAAATCCGCATTCAGGTTCCGATAGTTTGCCCTATCATATATCACATGGGGAACCATTGCCATCTTCTGCTAATACAATTCGTGTTAACAATCATCTTCCTGTCTCTGGGGAAATATCACGATTTCATCGTAATGGTGTCCTCCTGCCTATTTCCTAGAAAGAATACCAACTCGACTGCTGCGAATTTTTCTTTTTTTGCCAAGGTAGAAAGGAGAAGCAGAACACCTGATGCGGGTGTTGCGATTTTCTTCCGACTTATATGATGTCTCTCCATGGCGCAAGCAATCGGATGGTCAATTGAACGAAAGGACGGATTGAATAAAGGCCTTGCATGGGTGGATGGGCCGTGAAAAACGTATGCCTTTGTTTGTCCATTCTATCTAGAGGATCTTAATTCGAGCGACATGCACGAGCTTCATAGGATTTCTCCAAAGAAAGTTTGGAGTTGATATTAATTAAGAGTTTGTTGGGAGCGCCCTTGTTGCAGCGAGTCAATAAAGTGCTCAAAAGAATCAGGTATAGACGTTGACATTGTCATGCTGTGTTTCTCATCGAGCAAGGCCTCACCAACGTTCTTTAAGTCTATAATGGGCTTATTAAACTCATGTAAATGGGCTCTGATAGATGTACCTTCAATTAACTGAAAATGAAACGTTATTTTCAGCATATATGAGTGATCGTTTAGACCTTTCATTAGATAAAGTGCCTAATGTTTTAGTCCACGAGAATGCCACATCCTTATCTTTGGCCACTTCAATCAATAGTCATCTCACAGATCCAATAAGTTTATGCTTTTTGCCCGTCTCCAACAACTCTACCTTATGGGTCTCTTTCATCGTTTTTGACAATTTATCCTTGCCATCTAATATCTTCGTCAAATGTAATGCTCCATAACCCAAAGTTGTTGTTCCAAACAGTATTCAAACATGCAAACAATAATTAGACAAGCAAACAAAAAGCCTCAAACCAACTCTAGAAGTCCTAACCTTAGCCCTAATACCAATTCTTGTGAACGCACAATAGAAGCACAATACCTTCATCTAGGTAGATTGCCAAGAGGGATCCGACTCTGAGCTGGTCAATATATTTAGTTGGACCCACTTTTACTAAAAAACTTAAGCTAATAAATTGTGGGAAAATTGGGATATATTAACCACTCTACATTACATCAATTTTCTAATGCGAGACTTTTCCAATATCACTCACAAGTGTATCTTGATAATCTCTACCTCATGTGTGAGCTTAATGTGAAATCTATTCTCTTTAATTTAGGTATTTTTCTGTATTCACATGTCTCACCTTAAATTTCCAATGCCCGCATTTATCTGTAGTCTCTTCTTCAAGTCAAATCATGAAGGCTACCATCAGTACCACGTTAGTACACCATGATACCCAAGTTGCCTGAAAATCGTGTTGGTTAGATTTCTTCATTAAGATATTCACCAAACACAAATATATATTAGAAGGAGCGACCAATCGACCATTAGCCCTGATAACATTTGTTGTGAAAATAACACAAAAGCTAAAAGATTTCGCATTTCAAGTCAAACGTGAGAGAACAAAATTACGGGAGTAATAAATGAAGAATGGTAAAGAACAATAGAGACTTACGTAATTCAGTTCAAACGTTGATACTTATTCTATGGGGAGAGCTAGTCGTTAAGAATTCTACTATGAATCCAGAGAGTTTTTAATTGCTCAATTGTTCAAATGTTTCTGAGCTCTCAATTATACCCAAAACAAACCCACAAGTGTTAAATCACGATCTCCGACAAATAACTTACTCAAAAAACTCACAGAATAAATTTAAAACCTCTCATGTTTGCTTTATCTAATATCATGGTAGAATACAAATTTATATTCCTATGTATAAGAAACTCCTTTTAGGAAACTTATTTGAATTAAGAAATTTACTCAAATTTGAGACATATTCTCAATATAAGTTCCTTTGTATATGAACTATAATATGTTACGGTCATCTCCGATTCATATAATACAACTAGAAGTACTAAAATATATCTAGATTTGATTTTGTCTGTTTAAAGTGCGTTTACTTTCAATTTCGCACTTTTTGTAAATTCCACGGCTCCCACTTAATTTTTTATTTATTTAACCAAATAAACCTAAAACCTCTCAGAATATTCAACTACGAGCGTGTCGAATCGTGTATGATTTTGCGAACACCACCGCACTCGTGCCAAGATTCTCTACCAGTCTGGCTCTCTTTTTCCAACCTCAAGAAATTCTGTCTCGATTGTCATTGCAATCGAGGAATGTCTTTTCTTTTCTCTTCTCTTCTATATATTTTACAAGCGATGCCATGCAAGATAAATAATTTATTTTTTTCATTTTGAGAAAATGTAGAAAAGCGACAATGCTTGGGTTCTCTTGCGTGGCAAATGCAGATGGATCCAAGTTCCAACATAAGCCCGCATGTTCAGTTGAAAGGAGGCAGATATCGACATGAACCTTGGAACTTGGGTCTTGAATTTAATCGGATCCAACCAAACAATCTCATGAGATTGACTTATGTGATTTTATTGAAGATAGGATATGTTGACTCATCGGTAATCCAATATATTATGCTGATAAAAACTCTATTCATTCATATTGTCGAACCTCAAACATCGGGTAAGGTGTTAATTTAATCGAGGAGGGAAATAAGAAGCAAATAAGACCTTGGAAAAAAAAATTAAATTCAGAACTTATAATTCTGATACCATTATGAGATTTTGTAAAGTCATTGTCATTTGTTTTAAAAGTTTAAATTGTTATATGAAGATGTAATTTATTATTTAAATATTTTTTATAGCCTTCATCTAACATAGTGATTGAGGATGAGAAAATCGAAAATTAGGATTTGAGAAAAATGACGCTGTACGAATATATCTATTTATTTTTCATTTCCAAGAGATTTGAAATTTGCATTTTCTTGTCCCCATATTACATTTTTTTCAAGAGACATTTCGATCACTGTTGCGCCCACGCAAGTGGGTTTAATCATGTCAATCTACCATGGTTTCTCCGGTAAGCCAGCGAAAGGAGTACTAAACAAAAATAGATAAAATAAACGTGGAATGAGATACTGCCGGACCCTGTCTCACGAACCCCATTCTCGATCAATCACCTTGCCCCGTCTTCATTAGGGCAACTTCTCCTGTTTTCATGCTCCACTTCGCCATTTTCCTAGTCCCCCATCATAATCCCACGGACATTCATTTTAAATTATAACCTCAAAAAGGAAAAAAAATACAAAAAAAAATTCATTTGTCTTTGCATAATATATGTCTCTAGTCTCCTCCTAGAAAACGATGCATTCAAATCGACTACTTAATTTCATTATCGTCACGTCCTCTTCAATTTCCCTTTAGTCAACTCTCTCTCTTTCCAAGGACTATATAAATACTCTCGAGTATTAACCCCACTCTTCTTGTGGGCTCCTGTTGAATTTTCTGTCATCTTCAATACTTAGTCATGGCTGGGTTTCATCCATGGAAATGTGATGAGGCCAAGGCGTGCAGCAGAAGGAAGGGAAGGATCAATGGCCTCACTAGGAAGTGTGCGTCCCTGGTACGAGAACGGCGCGCCCGTGTTTACATCCTGCGCCGTTGTGCCACCATGCTCCTTCGGTCTTACATCTGCGGAGCCGATCACTAACTCATATCCTTCGAGAACCGTACGTATATATGCTTAGTCGTTTTTCTCGGCCCGATCGAGTCATTTTGATCTCTTACTTCACCAGGCCCTGCGCCTACAGGCTTAAGTGATTACCTACTGGTTACTCCACCTTATATAGATTAATCTCAAGTACTTCGTCTCGTGCGTTTTCCTTTTCTAACCCTAGCGATGACGACACGAGTCACTGGCTAGGGTTCTTTTTCGACGCACGGGGAGAAGTTTTCCGAGAAGTTTCTCTCTTGTTTCCTTTGCATTATCCTTTTCCTTTCCTTTGTTTTTGGTTTCTTCATTTCCGAAGAAGCTTGGGAGAAGATCAAATTGTAATACCCCTCCTTATTTCGGCAATGTCATTATATATTTTGGAATGTCAGTACTCTCTTCCCTCTTTTGTCTTCTGTTATTGCAAGAAACATGCATGCATGGGATGTATATCTGCCTGATCATTTGGAAAAAGCTTTGCTAAATAGTCAATAATCACACTGATCTGCCGAGCAAATACAATTACAAGATGAGAGAAGGCATTCGGTCTGTATCAGTAAAAGACAAAATCAAATTGGCCCTCTATTAATTAAGACCCATTACCAAGAGCTTTGGCTCCAGGTCTTGAATGACTGAATATAATATACGATCATGGTGATTGGTCAGAGTCGATCAACAATAAGAGAAAATGACACGGGTGGAATTTCAACCACAGATTCTTGCGTTGGCTCGATTAAGCAAAAAGTAATTTTTCCATAGAGAGAGCACTCTTCTTCTCATCCATGTCTATAAAAAAAATAGTATCGAATCTTCAAGTTATAATGAAGAAGTTCAAACATACCACGCAGTGAATTCAATTGCACATAGATTGTTCACACATATATCTTTGGACTTTATTTTTTGTTATTTTGCATTATTTCAATCGATTCCTGAATTTTGAAGTGGAAAGCACTTATCTATGTTTTCCCTCATATTTTTTACTTGATATTTTCCTCTTTTACAAATTAAAAAAACAAAATATTTCACCTCTAATCAGGCTCGAATGATATAAGCATTAGCTTTAAACATTTTAATTTTATCCAAGTTTTTTTGCGGGTTTCACCAGTTATATTTCGATTTAAAATTTAACTAGCAATATCTGAAGCATTTTGAAAAAAATAATTATTAGCATGTATTATGGTTGATTGAATTTTTTATATATATTTAAAATGCCATTTCATTGTCAAATTTTGAAAGCAAAATGAATGGAAAAAAATGGATAAAATCAATGAGGAGATTGGAAAATCCAAAGTTTTTTTTTTATCGAGAGCTGGCGAAGAAATGGGAATGACGCAGACCGGAGGCATGGCCGAACGAAAAGCAGAGGGGAGCAGAGAGAGACAGTCTTCTCACGACTGCATATCAGCCAGGCAACACAGCACAAGAACCTCAAAAAGGGCTTGACTTGTTTGTTTTTTTCTCCTTCTTGCCCTAGCATGGAGGGTCCTATCGCCACACGGAATGTACCTCGTACGTCGATGGTGCAAATCATGCATGTTCTCTCACTGCTATAAACACAGGACTCAAGCTCAGTGAAAGAAGGCACTCGCCCAAAACAAGGAAAAAAAGAAGATGGGGGAAAGAGAAGGAATGAAGATTCCCGTGATCAATCTGCGAGGTTTCCTGTTACCGTTCGAGAAGCTGAGAGAAGCCGGCGAGGAGTGGGGGTGTTTCCGGGTGTTGAACCACGGGATCTTGGAGGCGTTGACGGGGGAGATGAAGGCAGTGGTGAGGTCACTACTAGATCTTCCCATGGAGGCGAAGAAGAAGAACGAGGGCCAGGTGGTGGAAGGGAGTGGACACAAGGAGCCCACCAAGGCGAATCCTCTGTACAAATGTTGGGGGTTGGATGACATGGGCTCTGCTCAAGCTGTGGATGTGTTCTGTTCCCAGTCGAATGCTTCACCTCATCAAAGGTTAAACCTTTCACTCTTTCTGGCAGCGCAAAATACAGTTTATGAAAAAAAATTGTTATCAATGCATACTTCTTCCCAGTTCGAACGATAAGTTTTACATTCGGTACCTTCACTGCTGAAGCACAAACCAAAATATGTATTCTATGTTTGTTGAACTTCCAGCTCTTGGAATTTGTACTCAGTTTTGCTGTTTCATGCCTAACATGTTTCTGTGTTGACAAAACAATGGAAACATGAGTTAAGCTGGAAAACAGTCATAAGATTGCTTTGTGATCTTTAATCCCTAGAGCTTGTCAGTGTCTTGTTTCCAACCAGAGATGATATTGAATCTTCTGTTCGTTTTACTTCAGAGAGATAATGAAGACCTATTGTAAAGCAATGCATGAACTGGCCATGGACATGGCAGACAAGCTGAGCAGATGCATGGGGCTGAGCAGCGGCGTGTTCGAGAATTGGGCCTGCCAACTCTGGATGAATAAATACAGCTTCATCCCTGAAAGTGTTGGCTCTACTGGTGTACAACTGCACACGGATGCGGGATTCCTGGCCATTCTTCAAGACGACGATGCCGTGAGTGGTCTCCAAATGATGGACAAGTCAGGTTCGTTTGTACCGATTGATCCTTGGGCAGGCACTTTTCTCGTCATTCTCGGAGACATGGCTGTGGTACATGCCTTCTTCATCAATTAAGATACTCTTGGAATTGTTCTAATAGTGTCCACCAGTCCGATTATAACCGACGCCTACCGTTCAGACTGGAATCCACGAACAAAGCATGATTGCCATATCGTTTTCCCTCTTCCATTTTGATCGGTTGAGAGTCTATAAATTAGCTGTGCGAGTCTGCTTTAGAATTCTTCCTGTCTTAACGGTTTTTAAATAGCGTTGATCACTCCTTGCGTTACATGTTCGAGGCATGGAGCAACGGGAGATTGCACCATGCGAATCATCGAGCTCAATGCAAGGAAGGAAGAGCTTGGGCATCGATGGGTGCTTTTCTGTTGGGAACAAAGCAGGCAGCTATTGAAGCCCCAGAAGAGCTTGTGGATGCTGAACACCCAGGCCTTTATGGCCCCCTTTACTCATACGGACTACAGGAAGCTCCAGTCAGTTGGAAAATCACACACCAGCGAAGCTCTCGCACTATTCCAAGTGGCATCTGAGATGTGATATGGACACGAGTCGCACCTCATGTCATCGACTCCGGGTTGCTATAGGCAAAACTTTGTGTCTTGTATGCAAGTCTAAGACGAATGCATGAGATGACCATGATAGACACTTGTTTTTCGACTAGAAAATCATGTCAATCAACCGTAACTTTTCCTAAAGGCAAACAAGAGGAGCATAACACAAAATATATAAAATAAAAACGCAGCATTAGCAAGATAAAAAAGAAAAGAAAATAATGGGTGAAAAGAAATAAATATTGCCGGAATTAATCTCATTCTCTTCATGTCCTCTTTAGTTTCCCTTCAGTCAACTCTCTTTCATTCCATTCCAAGGGTTATATAAGCACACTTAGCCATAGCTGAGCTTCATCAACAGAAATATGCTGAGGCCCAGGCATGTACCAATCGGAAGGGAAGGATCAATGGCTCGGCAAGGAGGTATGCTTCCTCGGTTTGAGAATGGCGCGCCCGTGTTTACGGTCTGTGCCATTGCGCCAACATGCTCCTTTGATCTTACGTTTGCAGAAATGATGACTAATTGAACTGTAGGTAGATACACTCGGTCGCTTTTCTCGGCCCATTCGAATGATCTTCATCATTTGCTTCACCAAGCCACGGGCATGCAAGTTTAAAGATTGTGTTATCGGGGACTCCACGAGGTCGCATAATCACAGGCTAGGGTTCTTTTTCCACGCACGGGGACATGTTTTCCGAGAAACTGACATGGGAAGAGAAACAACATTCCGTGTGATGATTGCAAGGGATTTTTCTCATTTTCTTTCTAATGGGTTTTTTATTTGATGAAATAAGTCAAGTCCGTCCGTCCATATTAGACCAAACCCAGTCTATAAGGGAAGGACCCATGAGAGAAATGGGACATTTATTTTTTAAGTGAAAATAACTGTAATATATAAATGAAAAATGAAGAACGTAGGAAGTAGTTTTGATATAATACGTTATTTTCCTTCCCTCGAGATAACAGTGTACTCCTTCTTGAAAAACGAAATTCCAGGGCTTCAATCAATTCCTCTGAGACTGCAACGAGTACTTAATCTATGGCAAATAAGATATATCAATTTTCGTGATATATTTTTCGATTGGTGTTACATGTTTCCGAGCACGTTTCCATGTTTTGTTTTCAGTATTCGATTGTTCGAGTATGGGTTTGTTTTTCAGGAATCCGTTTCCAACATTGGTATCGGAGCAATGTTGTTCATATTTTCCGATCATTGTTGACGTTTATAATTTGTTTTTCGCCGAAATTTTGAGAAACGTCGCCGTCGGACGTTCAAGGACAGAAATCTTGACACTTGTATTGTTCACCCCTCCCTTTTGATTTTCCGCGAGTCAAAACTCATTTTTGAAAGTGCAGAGTTGTAGTTCTTATCGAGATGAGAAAAATGATGAGTGGCATACCGCCGGACACACCCCCACGCGTGGCTGAAAAGAGCAGTGTTGCACATGTCAAGGTGGTTTCCTGAGCACGTGCACGGCATGTGCGCATTCGCTAGTGTGTGCATGGCACATGCCTGTGTGAGTTTACTATTTTGCCCCTGTTTTCTTTATAATATTACGGTTTTGCCCCTAGCTGGCTCGTTGACTCGACTCGGATGACCCATTGACCTGACCCGATCATTCGTTGATTGTCGTTGACCGTTGACCGGCCTTTGACCAGCGTTGACCGACGTTGACTGGAAAAAAAAGAAAGAAAAGGAAAATGTGTTTTTCAATTTTGCTTGTTATGGATTATATGTAATCCCTTTTGTTTGCATTTGTTGCAGGAACAATGATGCGTTTTGCATGCATGCCTATATTCCTAAGAATGGACGAACAAAGAGTGAGACTTGCAAGGATGATAACTGAGTTGGCTAATTATCGATGGAAAAGTCATGATATAATTGAACATTTTGAACACTTTAAGAGGTGCCTGTGGGCCAACGAGTTCGAGGGATCAAGTGGGCGACCTGAAACGCCGAGTGACGGTCATGGAGGACATCGTCTCGGATGTCCAAGGGCAGGTCGAGGACTTGTGCCAGACCGTTGAAGGGCGGAAGCCGGAAAGGAGGAGCTCTGGGTCAAGATGCAAGAGCTCAAAGTCGGCATGGGAGAGCTTTGAAGCAAGTTGCTGGGATCCTTGATCCACGAGTTGAGACAACGGGACGAGACATGGGAAGTTACGATGGCGGCCATGCGCGCTGAAGTTGTTGAGCTCAAAGGGAAGCTCACTGAGGTTGAAACGATGCGCGTGAACGAGGCAATCACCATGCAACCACATCCTAAGGCACCCAAGCCAAAAGAATTCAAGGGCTTCCAGGTAGCAAAAGATGTGGACAACTTCCTATGGTACATGGAGCGATACTTCCAGACCATGGGAATGATCAACAACGTGATTCGGATAAATACTGCAACAATGTATATAGTTGATGATGCGTTGCTGTGGTGGCATCACAAGTCGGATAATAGGAGTGGTGACCCTATCACAACATGGACAAAGTTCATGGAAGAATTTCGGCAAACCAACTACCCCACTTATGCGGAGGAGGAAGCTTGTGGGGAACTCAAGGGCCTAGAGTAGAAAGGCGGAGTTCGTGAGTACGTGAAGCGATTCTCGGAACTGTTGCTCCAAATCCCGTCCATTACCGAGATGGAGGCATATCATCAATTCATGAGCGGACTCAACCATGGGTCAAACAAGAGCTCAAACATGGTCACGCGGCCAATCTTGCAACGGCTACCTCCATGGCCGAGTCTCTCATGGAATACAAGTCACCATACTCAACTAAGCCAGACTTTCATCCGAGAGAAAAAGGCCAATGGTGGGGGAGATCAGAGTCGGTACAACCATTCGAACGGAGGTAAACCACCACCGGTCCCTCCTAAGACTCAACCATAATCGAGCAATGGAGGATATCATCGTAAGATACGCACCTACAAGTGCTTCTTTTGCGACGGTCTACATATGACCCGAGATTGTCCGAAAAGAGGAAAGCTAGCAACCTTGTGCAAGGAGGATGAACTGTAAGAGGAGGTGCGGTTAGGATCATTGCGGATCCTTAAGTTGATTGAGGCCAAGAAAGCTAAGGAACCCAAAGGGATGATGTTTATGGATGTGAAGATCGGTGGTACCACGATGAGTGTGCTTGTGCACACTGGGGCGTTCGACCTCTTCATATCCCAAGAGGCCGTGAAGAAGCTAAATCTTCCGGTTGAGAAAGAGAAAACCAGTTGGCTCAAAACGGTGAACTCCAAGGAAGTCTTGACTAGTGGTGTGGCTAGGGACGTGGAGCTCCACCTTGGTCTGTGGACCAGTAAAGAGGACATCGAGGTAATCGCCCTTGACGATTATGATTTCGTCCTTAGTCTAAGATTCCTCGACAGGATCAATGTGGGCGTTATGTCCTTCATGGATTGTATTTGCATCCTAAATAAGCGGTGCCAATGCATGGTTCCGATCTACCGCGAGTTGGGATGCGATGGGAAGATGCTATCAGCCATGCAAGCTGTTGAAGGAAGTAAAGAAAGGCGAGGTGACCTTCTTGACAACATTTAAGGAGGATGACGTGAAAGAAAGCAGGGTATTGAGGGAGGTGACCCACGTCCTTGACATCTTCCAAGATGTAATGCCGCCCGAGCTGCCCAAGAAGCTGCCTCCTCGAAGAGAAGTGGATCATCGGATCGAACTTGTGCCTGATGCTCGACCGTCGGCCATGGCACCGTATCGCATGGCCCGCTTGAGTTGGAAGAGCTGCGGAAACAACTCAAAGAATTGCTCGATGCGGGATACATTCGGCCGTCCAAGGCCCAATTTAGTGCTCCGGTTTTGTTCCAAAAGAAACATGACGGATCCCTTCGCATGTGCATAGACTATCGGGTATTGAACAAGCTCACCGTCAAGAACAAGTATCCGATCTCCCTCATTGCAGACTTGTTTGATCAGCTCGGGGAAGCCTAATGGTTCTCCAAGCTTGATCTTCGATTGGGATACTACCAAGTTCGGATTGCCGAAGGGGATGAACCGAAAACCGCGTGTGTAACCTATTACGGATCATACGAGTTCCTCGTCATGCCTTTTGGCTTGACTAATGCGTCGGCCACGTTTTGCGCTCTCATGAACAAGGTACTCCATCCATTTCTTGATCGGTTCATTGTAGTTTACCTTGATGATATCGTCATGTATAGCCAGACGCTCGAGGAACACGTCGAGCATTTGAGACGAGATTTTCAGGTTCTTTGGGAAAATGACTTATACATGAAGTGTGGAAATGTGCTTTCGCGCAAAATGAAGTCTCTTTCCTCGAGCACATCGTTGGGGGTGGATGAGTGCGGATGGATGCAGCCAAGATTTGTGCCATCATTGAATGGGAGCCGCCGACCAAAGTGACAGAATTGAGATCCTTCCTTGGTCTCACGAATTATTATCGGTGCTTCATCCGGGGATATTCGAGTCTCGCCATGTCACTCACGAACATGTTGAAGAAAAAAAGACCGCGGGAGTGGACGGATCGGTGTCAAGAGGTGTTCGATCAATTGAAGCGGGCCATGACTGAAAAGCCAATGCTCGTGCCGCGACCATGCCAAGCCATACGAGGTAGAAACTGATGCCTCTAACTTTGCTATCGGTGGTGTCCTTATGCATGATGGACACCCGGTTGTCTTTGAGTCTCAGAAATTGAACCATACCGAGCGATGATACACGATCCAAGAGAAGGAGATGACCGCGGTGGTGCATTGCCTTCATACGTGGAGGCACTATCTCTTGGGATCCCAGTTCGTCGTAAGGATTGATAATGTGGCCACAAGTTACTTCCAAACCCAAAAAAGCTCAGCCTAAAGCAAGCTTGGTGGCAAGACTTCCTGGCCGAGTTTGATTTACAAGCCTGGAAAGTCCAACTCCATGGTCGACGCCTTAAGCAGGAAGCTAGAGCTGGCCAACATGATGAGTCAACCCGACTGTCCATGGATCGACCGTATCAAGGAGGGGCTGAAGGACGACCGAACGGCCCAAGCCCTCCTTAGTACGCACGAGAGGGCAAGACGAGATGATTCTGGTGCAATGATGATCTCTTCTACACCAAGGGACTGCAACTCTATTGTCGCTCCACGGGAAACTCATGAAGGAAGTCCTACACAAGTGCCATGACTCTAAATGGGTGAGTCATTTGGGAATCCATCGCACCATGATACTCGTCAAAAATCAATACTATTGGCCACACATGCAAGATGGCATTAAAGCCTATGTGCGGACGTGTCTTGTGTGCCAACAAGACAAGATAGAGTAGCGGTCACTAGTTGGGCTCCTTGAACCATTGCCTATCTCGGAATGTCCATGGGAGAGTGTCTCCATGGACTTCATTGTGAACCTGTCGAAGTCCGAAGGGTGTTGGACCCTCATGATCATGGTGGATTGCTTCTCCAAGTACACGATATTCATGCTAGCCATGAAGGATTGCTCAACCGAGGAAGCAGCCAAGCTATTCCTCAAGCACGTCATCAAATACTGGGGCATACCAAGCACGATCGTGAGTGATCGCGATCCTTGATTCACCAGGCGATTTTAGACCGAGCTCTTGAAGCTGCTGGGGACGAACCTCAACTTTTCCATGAGCCTTCATCCTCAAATCGACGGTCAGACGGAAAGGGTGAACACGCTCCTAGAAATCTACCTCCAGCACTATATGAGCAACATGCAAGTGAACTGGGCACGGCTAATCAACATGGCCCAATTCTCCTACCACTTGCAATGTAGTGAGTCCACGAATCAAGGCCTGTTCGAGATCGTGACGGAGCAACAACCGTTTACACCAAGGCGATTGCCTCAAGATATCAATGAAGCAGTCCCTCCGCGTACAAGTTCGCCAAAGAATGGGACGAATATGCAGACTTGGCATGGGTGTGCCTACATAGGGCTACAAAGTGCATAAAGAAGTGGGCCGACAAGAAGTGACGACATGTAGAGTTTTAGGTCGGGACTTGGTGTTGGTCAAGCTACACTTGGTCCTTCAATACCGTGATGTGCACAAAAGGCTGATCCGTCGGTATGAAGGCCCATTCCGAGTGTTGCAGCGGATCGGGAAGGTTGCATACAAGCTGAACTTGCCGGCCAAACTCAAGGTACACCTCGTGTTCCATGTGAGTATGCTGAAGCCTTTCCATGCAGACGAGAATGATCCGAATTGAGGCGAATCACAACGGGCGCCCCTTGGAGCAAAAACCTCCTATGATCATGACGTTGAATGCATCATGGCGGACTACGTCATACAGAAAAAATATTGTGCGCCAAAGAAGGAATACCTTGTCTGATGGAAGGGCCTTCCTGAGAATGAAGCGAGTTGGAACCGTCCGAGACTCTATGGTAGTTCAAGAAATAAATCAATGCCTTCCATGCCACAGACGTGATGAAGACGTTGCCTGATTAGGTGGGGAAGATTGACACGGTCCACAGACGAAGCATCATCCAAGACCGACCAAATGGGGCCATGTCACGCACGAGGGGTAGCCCACGAGCAGCCCACGATCGATCCATGAACGACCCATGATCAATGCACGATCGGCCCATGTGCAATGCGGACAAAAGCCTGTGACCATTCACCTACTCCATGTCACGCGGTCCTGCCCTTGCTTTTACACATGCCCTGGGCTTTCTCAGGCCTAGAGCCATTGAGTGGCCTAATGTATAGACTTGTAATGATGGCATACATTCGAACATAGCTATTGGATCGGAGGAAAGATCAACGGATGAGATGAGACCCGAACTTGTATAAATAGGAGACCCACTCCCTCATTGTATTCAGCTCGTTCATAGCAAATACACTCGCCCCTTTGTTCATATGACCCTCGTGTTCGTGCATGTGCGTGTGAGGCTAACTTGGGAGTAAAATCCTAAGGTCACACAGGTGTTTGATTGTTCGCAATCAACTCACCAGTGACACATGGCTGTGGTATATGCCTTCTTCATCAATCAAGTTACTACTGGAACCCACAAACAAACCATGAATGCCATATTGTTTTCCCTTTTCCATCTTGATCGGTTGAGAGTCTATAAATTAACTATACGAATCGACTTAGAATTCTTCTTGTCCTGACAATTTTTCAATAGTGTTGATCACTCCTCACATTACATGTTCTAAGCGTGGAGCAACGGGAGATTGGGCCATGCGAAGCATCGAGTTCAATGCAAGGAAGGAAGAGCTCGGTCATAGGTGGGTGCTTTTCTGTTGGGACCAAAGAAGGCAGCTATTGAAGCCCCAGAGGAGCTTGTGGATGCTGAGCACCCACGCCTCTATGCCCCTTTTACTAATTCAGACTACAGGAAACTCCGCGGTAGGAAAATTGCGAACAGGCGAAGCTCTCGCACTATTCCGAGCGGCATCTGAGATGTGATATGGAGACTAGTCAGACCACGTGGCATCCACTCTGGGTTCAATAAATAAAATAAAGTGCTATAGGCAAAACTATGTATCTTGTATGCAAGTCTAAGACGATTGGTTGTGTCGATTTGCGCTTATCTGCAGAATACGTAATACTAGGTCTGCATCTATGCTTCTTGTGGTGCAGACGCTATCTAATCTGTAAGTGGTTATTGGCCTAGAGAATTGCATGAGATGAAGGCACCATTTTTTTTTTTTTCGATTAGAAAATCATGTCAATCAACCATGATTTTTCCTAAAGGCAAACAAGAGGAGAATTACACTAAATAAATAAAATAAAAACGTGGCATTAGCAAGATAAGAAAGAAAAATAATGGGTGAAAAGAAATAGATATTGCCGGAATTAATCTCATTCTCTTCACGTCCTCTTTTGTTTCCCTTCACTCAACTCTCTTTCATTCCAAGGGTTATATAAACACGCTTAGGCATGGCTGAGCTTCATCAACAGAGATATGGTCAGGCCGAAGCATGCACCAACAGCAACGTAAGAATCAATAGTCTGACTAGGAAGTGTACTTCCTCGGTTCGAGAACTGCACGCCCGTGCATACGTTCTGCGCCGTTGCGCCAGCATGCTCCTTTGGTCTTACGTCTGCGGAGATGATGACTAATTGAACTGTATGTAGATACACGCAGTCGCTTTTCTCGGCCAGTTCGAATCATCTTCATCGTTTGCTTCACCAGGCCGCATGCCGGCAAGTTTAAGAGATGAGATTGAGTTATTGGGGACTCCAGGAGGTCGCATAATCACAAGCTAGGGTTCTTTTTCCATGCACGGGCACAAGTTGAAACCGACATGGAAAGAGAAACAACATTCCTTGTGATGATCGTAAGGAATTTTTCTCCTTTTCTTTCTTTATTTTTGGTATCAGAAGAAACTTGGGAGAAGATCAAATTATAATACCCTCTTATGTCGGCAATATCATTATATAACTAAGGCTCTATGACACATGTATAGGACTTACATATGTTTAACCTCGATATATAGAGAGATTCATTTGTATATTTGCTTCGAAGAAGCTTTGCCAAATAATTAGTAATCACACTAATTTGCCGAGCAAATGCTAGCTACAAAAGAAGTCAACCAACATGCAATTAGAAAATGAAGGAAACCGTTGGGTATATATCATTAAAAGACAAAAATTAATTTATCAGATTCTATCCCCAATAAGGCTCCGTTTGGGAACCACTTCCCAAAGCCCTTTGGAGGTCTAAAGATCCTTGGGCAAATGCCAGCCCGTTTGGCAAAAAATTTTGAAGCCCCATTCTCCAAATGTCAGCCTTGTGAAGCTGAAAGCTCAAGGCAGGTGAAGAGGCTTTCGGCTCTTTCAGCATGCCCACGCCCGCACTGTTCATATTTTTTTTTCCGAAATTATCCTTACGAATTTTTTGATTTTCCGGGTGCGTGCCCTTGTATGAGCACTGTTCATCTTCTCCGGGTGTAGAGGGACGCTGCGACCTAGGCGATCGTCGTCGGAGATTCGGGCGACCTCCGCGTCGCAAATCTGGTGGCCAAACGCATGCGGTTGTCGGCGACCGTTGCTTGCCTGACCGCGACCTCCGCACGGAGCTCGCCGGGCCGCGCGACCCATCTAGTCGCAGTCCGGTCGCGATCGATCCGGTGCCGGAGGCTCGAGCGGCAACCAAATCTAGGTCGCGCGACCTCGCCGCCCTCGGATCTAGGTTGCGGCGGCGTCGCGCGACCTCCGCGACCTCACCGCCCCAGATCCAGGGGCGGCAAGGTCACGCGACCCAGATCCGGCGCGGCGAGGTCCTCATGCGACCTCGACGCCCGGATCGAGGTCGCCGGAGGTCGAGGCGGCGTCGCGCGACCTCGCCGCCCCGATCCGGGTCGCTTGAGGTCGAGGCGGCGCCGCGCAACCTCGCCGCCCAGATCCGGGTCGCCGGAGGTCATGACGGCGTCGCGTGACCCGCCGCCCGGATCCGGGTTGCCGGAGGTCGCGCGGCCGCCTCTTACCGGTCAATTTTTAAAAATTTTTCTTTTGATAATTTATTTTTTATCACAAAGATCCTTTGTAAATGTAATTCCCCAAACACCATTTTGTTCAAAGTACTTCACAAATGAGCTTTCAAAGTACAATTTACCAAACACACAGATTTTGAAAAACACCTTTAACTCAAAGTGCCTTTGCAGATTTTTCCAAAGACTTTCCCTAAAAGTGGTTCCCAACGCACCCTAAGAGAAGTTAACATAGGTGAAAGGTCAATCACAATTTCTTGCGTTAACTTTGATTAAACATCATGAGGGGACCTTTCTTTTCGTCTCTATTAATGCAAAAAATAATGTTAATGCTTTGAGGTGATAATAAAGAAGCTCAAAGATACCAGGCGGTGAATTTGTATTGAACATAGATTGTTCATGTGTATATCTTTGGAGTTTTATTTTTGTTAAATTGCATTTTTCCGATGACTTCCTTAGTTTTAAAGTGAAAAACACTCATTAATGTTGTCTTTAATTTTTTTCTTCGATGTGTTTACTGTCAAATATTACCTAGCATCATTCAAGGGTTCATCTATTTGTTGACTTATAATACCATGCAAAAGAGTAAGGTCCTCCTCCATCTGGAGATGCAGGTCCCCACTTCTTCCACTCATACAATCTACCGATGCAATCACACCAAGAAGGTCCTCCTCTTTTGTCCATGTACTTCTAATCCATGAGGACCCACATGAAAAAGGTCCTTCTCTTCTGTCCATGTAATTCTAATCCATGAAGAGCCACATGAAAAAGGTCCTTCTCTTCTGTCCATGTACTTCTAATCCATGAAGACCCACATGAAAAAGACTTCTCACCCTATCACCACAAACATCAGGAAATTTGTTTTAGGCACCATCAATTTGGTATCTTCATCAGACAAACTCAAAACGGTTCTTTTCTAATTCAAACTATTTTCCCTCGGTTTTGCCGATAAAGCAACAATGCCCTAAGACAAAATCAGTAGAACTGCGTCTGGCTGTAGGTGGCCCAACTTATCTGTACTGAAGTAATCTCAAATCATCATATGCGGCAACAAATAAATAGCCAGGCTTGAAAATTGCATTATCGCTTTCACTGTATACATGAAACGATCCTAGTACACACAAATTTTGCCTCCTGCAAGTTGTCCAAGTGGTTCTTGCATTGTTTTCGAACTTAGGCATACCTCCATGGTTGGGCGAGAAATAACTGCCTAGTACATCTAGACAATGTGAAAATTCGCCAAACTCCATCTTCATACGAAGGATTTCAGCAAAGAAGATGAGGAAACCGTGTACTTGGAAGACGACATATTCAAGTTCGAAGATCACTTGCTCTCCCTGATTCTTTCCTCTGTTGTCCATTAGAATAAAACTTCGGAACCTTTTCCCTCTTCAGTTCCATTTCCAAGAAACAAGATTGAATGCAATGTCTCTCCAAGCGACTTCTTAAACCCCTAATCTGTAACTTCCCCAGCTTGTACTAAACAGAGAGTAACGTGAATCAGTGTCACAAGCTGATCCGGACAAGAGTCATACAGGGTTTCCTAGTATTTATAGTTTTTGGGCAAAAGCAATCAAGCGGAAGTATCTCTCCAAATACTTGGCACCATGATTTCGTGCCACTCGCCTTACTCGAGGCTCAACATGATGTTAGTTGAATACCTTTCCATATAATAACATAGCTTGACGTATGTTTTCTAGAGCTGAACATCTGCGCTAGCATCTAAGGCTTCACAACACTCTAAATCATTATCAAATAGTCTCATTATTTTCTACAATAGTACAATATTGTTTATGCCAAAAGCACGAACTCGTTCCTTGCTAAACTCCTCTTTAGATACTGGAGAAGTAGAGGAGGCCCCATTACCACCATTTTCCTCACCGCTTGAGGTGTCATCATCCATCTATTTCTACTTCGCATCGACAAATAGGATTTTAATTGGTCAAACATAATTGATTTTAAGTTTTCGAAGGCAAGCAAATCGTAGTTCCTATTGTCATCCTTCCTCTTCCCATATGGCAATTAAAAAAAAAAAAAAACGATGTGTCCTTGGAGACTAAAGAAATGTTCATCCCCAATGTGTCAGTCAAAACCTTTAGAAGCTCTACCATCAATTGGCACTTGTCATAATTAACTATAAGCCATCAGATTCCAAGTTTTTGAAGACTTCAAGAGGTGCTTGTGCAAAAGAAGAATCTACATGTTCCCAAACATAAAAATCTACCCATCTTCTGTTTCATGGATAATCATGATAGCACCTTGTATATATTTCATCTTCTTTAAGAATGTCTTCTTTTACCCAACCTTCCATTTACTTTACTCTCTCTAAATCAATTCGCATGTATTCCAGCATATTCTTATATGGTCTCTCTACTTCACGGAGAACCATAGGCTTTCCATTGATGTAAATCACAAGTTCTCCTCTCATCTTACACTAAAAGATAGAGCGACGACATATGCCATCACCAATCCTCCATATGATTCATCTTATGCCATCATAGTTGGATTTGCTGCTGCAAAGATAGGAAACCCAAGAACTTCTTTGAAATTATGGGCACCCTTGAGTCGCTTTGGCAAACTCGGGTTTTTACAACTAAGATAGTCATCACCTTTTAAGAAAGTTCAATTGCCAAGAACCTCTCCATTTCTCCTAGCAGCATAATTCCTTGTCCAGCTTGCTTTGCTTTGTGTTGTTAGATCATTACGATCATTTCTTTATCTAATTGTCAAAACTGCACCTCAAGAGCCTTAAAGGTCATCACAATTCAACATTTTAATATACATATCAAATCATGTACGAGTCATTTTATTTTAACAAATTTTATATGATTTAGAAAATACTCATTTAAATCATCATAAATATCAATGGTCGTTGATACTTGAATTTTTTCGGCCATTTAGGCATCCATCATTTCGCAAAAACCAAAAAAAAGTAAAATGGTAAAAACAACAAAAAAAATATTAAAAAAGATTGACAGACAAAAAAAATATATAATAAAAATCATTCACGTGATGGGCAGCGTCCCCCACAATCCCAGATGCATCGTCGCGTTGACACGTCCACTGATCTGCCCATCACTCCTTTCATTCCCATTTTAAACAACAAACAAATACACACAATTCCAAAACGTACGTCTCAGGCACTTTGTCCGCACGCAGCCTTGGGTCTTGCCCCTCATATGCAAAAGGAACCTCATACTTCATATCCTCAGCCCTTCCGCTCGTCCGCAAGTCCTCGCCACGAAATCTCTTTCTACACATTATCCATGGGATGAATAATTAGGCGGAACTGCCTGAAAGCCAGGTAATCTTTCGCTTGTTTGACTACGCTGAGTTTGGATTGAACTGATGAAGCAATCATTCGAAGCATTAAACTCGCTTTGGAAACTCATATACAAAAACGCCCACCAATGTTCGATGATTTGTTTACTAGAAGTCTTGAATCTGATTGCATGAAATCAATAATCCAGCAAAGATTTAGCCCAGTATAGCTTCGTATTCATGTTATTCATGGCCGAATCGAGTGCTAATGCTGTGTTTCTTTCTTCTTGGATGCATATCATGCTCATGGTGCTGGTCGTTCATGGTCGGAGTCTCGAATCCGCCTCTTTTTTTTTTAATGACGATTCACGTTTGGTCACAGCCGTGTTAGATCTCTATACTTTTCCCTCGAGCATGTGTGTTTTGTTTTGTCGAAGATTGTTGTATGTGATTGTTGATCTAGACGGAAAATTTGTTTTGATGGAGGATGCACGTTGGCTTGTAGCTGTCGTCGGTGCAATCGGCACGGGGAGTGATCGACGGCAGGAACGATTTGATAGCCATTAGAGCTCCGGCGAGAGCCTGGTCAAAGGGTTGGAGCGGTGAAGAAAGCCTTGTGAAGAAGACACGAAAAACAAAAAAAAAAAAAAAAAAAAAGGAGAAAAGAAATAAGAAAAATAGATGACAGAAAGAATAATAAAAGAATAGAAATATGGGCTGGGGTGTTGATAGAAGCTGGGCTGAGATTGTGGGCTAAGTCCGTTGGGTTGGTTTTTGATGTGGGCTGTCGATGGCTTTCGGCTGGGCTTTGGTTTTAGGAATTGGGCTCATTGGTTGAGCCCAGTTAAGCTTAACACCCGAAGACTCAACCCGGTGCATTAGGGTTTCGGCCCTCGGGTCAGAAGATCGGGCCGGATCCCCTCGGTCCGAAGTCCATTAAAAAATCATAAAAAATTAAAAATTAAAAATAATAAAAAATAGAAAGTTCCGAAAACTAAAAAAATTTAAAAATAAAATATTCATAAAGATTCAGAAAATTTTAAAAATAAGAAAAAAAAATAGAAATCCTTGGAAAAAGCTTAAAAATTAGCCTTTTGAATAGTTCTCTCTTAAAAAGTGGAAAATTCTTTAAAAACTGAAAGCCAAAATTGAATAAGCCATTAAGGCTTTATTACAGAAATTTTTGCATGCCATTTTCTTTTTCTTTAAAGACAATATTAAGTTATTTGCGTGTTTTTACTTCGATTACATTTGGTCACTCACCTTAATTTATTTTCATTTTTAGAATGGATAAGATGAACTCTAAAAATCTTCAATAAGTTGCCTTAGCATTTGGTTGGCACATAATCAAGTTTAGGTATTGAAAATGCATTAGTTCTCAAACTAATGTCATCAAACCGCTATTCTCAAGATCTCTGGGAACACGAAAAGTAATATAATCTCATATTTCACTTGGTTTCTAACCGACCTCAATAAATTAATAGTGACTCATTATATAGAAGTTGTATAGAATTGATTGAATGAAAATTGCATGTCCAATGTCATGCGAGATAGAACTTGTGCCAACTGAAGGCCGTTGGCCCGACTTTAACAATAACTCTAAACCTATACTTCCCTCCCGAGAGGTAGGTCACGATAATGGTCAAGTCTATTGATCGATCTTATCAAAATTACATTTTAATGGTCTATTCCATTGACCCAAACTTGAATCACATCACATCTTAAGGTCCTAAAGGTGGCTCCCATTATTGCATCATCATGTAACACTTAGGGCCCGTTTGGTTCGGCTTTGGGGAAATGCCATTGGGAGAATACAAATACCTTTGAGGTAAATGGGTTTGCGGAAATGTTACACCGTTTGATAAATTATAGCATTGAAATGCAACTTAGCATAAACACCGTTTGGCAAAATTCACATTTGTAATTGATTTTTGCTATTTTTATTTTTTATTTAAGTCTGAAAATCAAATTCCGGTGGTCGGCCAACCAGATCTGGCCACCGGATGGCTAGATCTGGTGGCCTCAAGTCTCGACCTCAGGCGGTGTCGCCGACGCACGTGAGCCAGGCGACGCCGCTTGGGTCTGCGCACCTAGGCGACGTCACCTGGCTCGTGTGGGCCAGGTGCCGCCGCTGGGTCACGGGTCCCGCCACCCCAGGTGGTGGTCACCGGGGACGCGAGACCCCCACGCGGCGGCGGTGGCTGCCGGGGAAGCCGAACTCTCAGGCGGTGGGGAAGACGAAGACGAGCGGGAAGAAGGGGAAGAAGGGGGAAGAAGATGAACAATCGATGAACAGTGAACTAGCATTTCCGAAATGCCCAATGCTCAAAGCTGGTCCTCCCCAACATTAGGCTTTCAGCATTGAGAATGCTGATATTTGGCCAATGAGCTTTCGAAAATGGTTGCCAAACACCAAATATTTTCCCTAAGGGGCTTAAAGCCCCCAAAGCTCCTTGGGAAAGCTGAACCAAACAAGGCCTTAGCCCTTAACCAACACTTATTAATACTAAGGTTCTAGATGTGATTCTCAAGAAATTACGTTATCATATAGCATTTTGTCCTCGACTATAATGCCCTAAAAGTGGTTTCCATGAAATTATGTTGCAATGATACCCATATTTAAACTTTCACGATACTTTTCATAACACATTTTTCAAACTATTCTCAAATGAATAAAAAGTAATAAATACCTTATTAGAAGTTGTGCACCAAGTATGCTATGGACCAAACGAGGCCTTAGCCCTTAACCAACACATATTAATACTAAGGTTCTAGATGTGATTCTCAAGAAATTACGTTATCATATAGCATTTTGTCCTCGACTATAAGGCCCTAAAAGTGGTTTCCATGAAATTATGTTGCAATGATACCCATATTTAAACTTTCACGATACTTTTCATAACACATTTTTCAAACTATTCTCAAATGAATAAAAAGTAATAAATACCTTATTAGAAGTTGTGCACCAAGTATGCTATGGACATTAACTTTTTTCTAATTAAACGTTTCCCAAATCATTAAAGAACACATTTCATAGATTAGTTCGCAACGTGATACCCATATTTAAACTTTAACGATACTTTTCATAACACATTTTTCAAATTATTCTCAAATGAATAAAAAGTAATAAATACCTTATCAGAAGCTGTGCACC
Organism: Eucalyptus curtisii; assembly: GCA_017140595.1. Lineage (NCBI taxonomy): Eukaryota > Viridiplantae > Streptophyta > Magnoliopsida > Myrtales > Myrtaceae > Eucalyptus > Eucalyptus curtisii. Next base: position 33,213,848 of record CM029503.1, on the reverse strand, counting down.
AAGTATGCTACGGACATTATTTTTGCCTTTTAGCTAATTTACAACGTGCACATAATATATCTCATATTTTTCATTAAAAAGAGATAATTTTTAACAATCAATTCGATTCCCATAAAGTCTGAAACACAGAATCATGGTAATAATTGCATGTATACACACAGAGTTTTCTATGGTCACATGTGCTTTTAATATTGATATGGATTCAATATACAACACCTTTCATAGAGAGTAATATCTTATGTATCATCTCATTTATCAGTCACCATTCTCTTATCTTAAAATGTCATAAGAATCTGTGCTATTAGAGAATATCTTTATAATTCTAATAAACTTATATATGTCTTGTTCTTATGGTTAAACTTTTTTATATGTACATCAAGACGTATCTTTAAGACTAATAACTAGATGCCCTTAGCCTTTACTCAACAATGCATTCAAAATCATTTATTGAATGCAAAAGAGTTTACAAATGACTAAATGTAATAAACATAGATGTAAATTTTATTAGAGCAAAATCGAAACAGTTCTCACTAAACAATAACATTTCATAATGCTCTTAAGCTCATGCTAATGACATGTCATTCAGACATGCAAGGTCAAAGGCCTTTAATTAGTGGATCTGCAATCATATCATCTATGAAAATATACTCTACTATATCATTTTGTACCGTTTCTTTTTTATCAAAAACTTTGATTGCCATATGTTTAGACCCTTTGAAACCTCTATTATTATTGTTGTATAAAGAACACTGTAGATTATTGTCTTAATACAATCGTATGGGCCTATCTACAAAATTAAATACAGTCAATATCATTATATATAACTAAGGCTCTATGACACATGCATAGGACTTATATATGTTTGACCTCGATAAATAGAGAGAATAATTTGTATATTTGCCACGAAGAAGCTTTGCCAAATAATTAGTAATCGCACTAATCTGCCGAACAAATGCTAGCTACAAAAGAAGTCAACCAACATGCAATTAGAAAATGAAGGAAATCGTTCGGTATATATCATTAAAACACAAAAATTAATTTATCAGAGTCTATCCACAATGAAAGAAGCTAACATAGGTGAAAGGTCAATCATAATTTTTTACGTTAACTTTGATTAAACATCATGAGGGGACCTTTCTTTTCATCTCTATTAATGCAAAAAATAATGTCAATGCTTCGAGGTGATAATGAAGAAGCTCAAAGATACCGGGCAATGAATTTGTATTGAACATAGATTGTTCATGTGTATATCTTTGGAGTTTATTTTTGTTAATTTGCATGTTTCCGATGGCTTCCTTATTAATTTGTTGACTTATAATACAATGCAAAAGAGTAAGGTCCTCCTCCATCTGGAGATGTAGATTCCTACTTCTTCCACTCATACAATCTACCGATGCAATCACACCAAGAAGGTCCTTCTCTTTTGTCCATGTACTTCTAATCCATGAAGACCCACACGAAAAAGACTTCTCACCCTATCGTCACAAACCTCAGGAATTTTTTTTTTAGGCACCCTCAATTTGGTATCTTCATCAGACAAACTCAAAACGGTTCTTTTCTAATTCAAGTCCCTCGGTTTTGCCGATGAAGCAATAATGTATGCCCTTGCCCTAAGACAAAATCAGTAGAACTACCCCTAGGTGTAGGTGGCCCAACTTATCTGTGCTGAAGTAGTCTCAAATCAGCATACCCCTAGGTGTAGGTGGCCCAACTTATCTGTGCTGAAGTAGTCTCAAATCATCATACGTGGCAACAGATAAATAGTCAGGCTTGAAAATTGCATTATTGCTTTGACAGTATGCATGAAACGATTCTGGTACACACAAATTTTGTCTTCTCCAAGTTGTCCAAGTGGTTCTTGCATCCATGGCTGGGCGAGAAACAACGGCCTAGTACATCTAGACGATGTAAAAATTCGCCAAACTCCATCTTCATACGAAGGATTTCGGCAAAGACGATGAGGAAATCATGTACTTTTTAGACGACATATTCAAGTTCGAAGGATTATCACTTGCCCTTCTCGATTCTTTCCTCTGTTGTTCATTAGAATAAAACCTCACAACCTTTTCCCTCTTCAGTTCCATTTCCAAGAAACAAGATTGAATGCGATGTCTCTCCAGGCGACTTCTTGAACCCCAGATCTGTAACTTCCCCAGCTTGTACTGAACACAGAGTAAAATGAATCAATGTCACGAGCTAATCGGGACAAGAGTCATGTAGGGTTTACTAGTACTTAAAGTTTCTGGGCAAAAGCAATCAAGTAAAACTCTCTCTCCAAATACTCAGCACCATGATTTCGTGCCACTCACCTTATTCTAGGCTCGACATGATGTTAGTTGAATACCTCTCTGTATAGTAAAATAGATTGACATATGTTTTGTAGAGCAAAACATCTATGATTGCATCTAAGGCTTCACAACACTATAAATTATTATTAAATAGCCGTGTTATTTTCCATAGTAGTACAATATCGTTTATGCTAAAAGCATGAGGTTGTTCTTTAGACACTTAAGAAGTAGAGGCGGCCCCATTACCACCATTTTCTTGAGGTGTCATCATTCATCTCTTTCTGCTTCGCATCGACAAATAGGATTTTAATTGGTCTACCATAACTGATTTTAAGTTTTTGAAGGCAAGCAAATCGTAGTTCCTATTGTCATCCTTCCTCTCCCTATCTGGCAATTAAAAAGAAAAAAAAGATGATGTGTCCTTGGAGACAGAAGAAATGTTCATCCTCAGTGTCAAAGTCAGAACTTTTCGAAGCTTTACCATCAGTTATTGGCACTTGTCATGATTAATGGTAAGCCATCAGATTCCAAGTTTTCGAACACTTCAAGAGATACCTATGCAAAAGAAGAATCTACATATTCCCAAACATAAAAATCCACCCATCTTCTGTTTCATGGATAATCATGATAGCACCCGTATATGTTTCATCTTCTTTAAGAATGTCTTCTTTTATCCAACCTTCCATTTTCTCCACTCACTCTAAATCAATTCCCAAGTATTCCAGCACATTCCTGTATGGTCTCTCTACTTCACGGAGGACAATAAGCTTTCCATTGATGTAAATAACAATTCTCCTCTCATCTTATGCCAAAAGACAAGGCGACCCCATATGCCATTACAAATCCTCCATATGATTGATCTAATGCCATCAGTAGTTGGATTTGCAGCTCCAAAGATAAGAAACCCAAGAACTTCTTTGAAATTAGGGGCACCCTTGACTCGTTCTGGCAAACTTGGGTTTTGACGACTAAGATAGTAATCACCGTTTAAGATAGTTTGACTGCCAAGAACCACTCCATTTCTCCTGACAGCATAATTCCTTGTCCAGCTTGCTCTACTTTGTGCGAGTAGATCATATGACCCTTTCTGTATCTTATTGTTAAAACTGCACTTGGAGAACCTTAAAGGTTCTCGTAATCTAACACTTTAATATACATATCAAGTCATGTACAAATCGTTTCATTTCAATAAATTTTATATGATTCAGAAAATACTCATTTAAATCATCATAAATATCAATGATTGTTGATACTTGAATTTTTATCGGTGTCCATCCATTTCGCAATAAAAATAAAAATAAGAAGGTAAAAACCACAACAACAAAATTATAAAAAAGATTGACCGACAAAAAATATATATAATAAAATCGTTCACGTTATAAGAAAGTCCCCCCCCCCAACAATGAACAAATCCACTATCTCATGGCTATTTTAGACAATAAACAAATACACACAGTTCCGAGACGCCGTTGAACTCCCCAACACTTATCTCATTGCTGTTTTAGACAATAAACAAATACACACAACTCCGAGACGTGTGTCTCACGCACTCTGTCGGCACGCATTGCCCCTCTTGTGCAAAAAGAGCCTCGCACTAAAAATCCTCTGCCCTTCTGCTCATCCGCAAGTCCCCGCCACGAAATCTCTTTCTGCACATTCTCCAGGGGAGGTGCCTATATTTTTGACGTATTTTCGTCGGTGGCCGCCGCCTTGCCTGACCTCGGTGGAACTGCCTGAAAGCCAGGTAATCTTTTGCTCGTTTGACTTCGCTGAGTTTGGAGCGTGCGGCTTCGATGATGAACTGATGAAGCAATTATTCGAAGCCGAGATTGTTTTGTGTCGAATCGTGCTGATTTGGAGGTTGGTACATCATATTCAGATTGAATCTAGCATCAAACTCGCTTCGAAAACTCATATACAAAGATTCCCACCAGTGTTCGATGATTTGTTTGCAAGAAATCTTGAATCTGATTGCATGAAATAAATTATCTAGCAAAGGTTTAGCCAGGTATAGCTTTTTGTTCATGTTATTCATGGCCGAATCGAGTAAGGCTGTGTTTCTTTCTTCTTGGATGCATATCATGCTCACGGTGCTGGTCATCCATGGTTGGAGTCTCAAATCCGCCTCCTTTTTTTTTTTTTTTTCTTTTTTAAATACAATTATCGATTAGTCACAGTTGTGTTAGATCTCTATACTTTTTCCTCAAGTATGTGTATTCTGTTTTGTTGGAGATTGCCGTATGTGACTGCTGATTTGGAAGGAAATTTTGTTTTGATAAAGGATGCGCGTTAAATTGTAGTCACCGTCGGCGTGATCGGTATCGGTGAACGACTGACGGTAGGAATAATAGATGACAGAGAAAGAAAATAATAAAAGAATAGAAATATGGGCTGGGGTGTTGATAGAAGCTGAGATGAGATTGTGGGCTAAGTCCGTTGGGTTGGTTTTTGGTGTGGGCTGGCGATGGCTTTCGGCTGGGCTTTGGTTTTTAAGAATTGGGCTCATTGGTTGAGCCCAGTTAAGCCGAAGACCCGAAGACCCAACCCGGACCACCAGGGTCTCGGGTCAGAAAATGGGGCCGGGCCCCGGAGTCCATTAAAGAATCATAAAACAATTAAAAATAATGAATATATCAAAATTCGTTTAAAAATATAAAAAATAATGAAAAACATTAAGATTCTAAAAAGGCCATACAATTTTTAAAAATCATTAAAAATAATAAAATAAAATAAAGAGAAAATTCCAAAAACTAAAAAAATTAAAAAATCAGAAAATTCATAAAGATTCAGAAAATTCCAAAATTATAAGGAAAAAAAATAGAAATCCTTGAAAAAAGCTTTAAAATTAGCCTTTTAAGTATTTTTCTTTTAAAAAGTGGAAAATTATTCAAAAACTAAAATTCGAAATTGGATAAGTCGTTAAGGCTTTATTATAGGGATTTTTGTATGACATTTTCTTTTTCTTTAGAGACAATATTAAGTTATTTGTGTGTTTTTACTTCGATTACATTTCTTTACGAACCTTAATTTATTTTCATTTTTAGAATAGATAAGATGAACTCTAAAGATCTTCAATAGGTTGCCTTGTCATTTGGTCAGCACGTAATTAAGTTTAGGTATTGAAAGTACATCAATTCTAGAACTAGTGTAATCAAATTGTCGTTCCAAAGATCTTTGGGTATGCAAAAAGTAAGATACTATCATATCTCACTTGATTTCTAACCGATCTCAATAGGTTAATCGTGCCTCCGTATATAGAATTTGTATAGGATTAATCGAATGAAAATTGCATGTCCAATGTCATGCAAGGTATAGGTGTGGGAGAACTCGCGCTAATAGAAGGCCGTTGGCCTGACTTTAACAATACCTCTAAACCTATATTTCCCTCTCGAGAGGTAGGTCGCAACAATGGTCAAGTCTATTAATCAATCTTATCAAAATCACATATTAGTGGTCCATTCCATTGATCTAAATTCGTATCACATCACATCTCAAAATCCTAGAAGTGGCTCTCACGAGATTGCATCATCATATAGCACTTAGCCTTTAACCAACACATATTAATAGTAAGGCTCTAGAGGTGATTCTCACGAGATTATGTTATTATATGTCACTTTGTTCTTGATTATAAGGCTTTAGAGGTGGCTCCCATGAAGTTATATTATCATATAGTACTTAATTCTTTATCGGTCCATATCACAATTGGTTTCACAAATCAAAGCACTGTCTTTTACAAATCAATTGTCTCCACAAAACTAACTCGGAATCCATGCTATAAATCCGTTTCATATACCGTATCAAACCACCTTTCGTAAACCATACGCAAATCAACACAATTTTTTCACAAAAAAATTTCTCAAACCCAAAATATATATTCTTTTCCAACTCCGTTCATTAGACAATACACACGCACGCGCGCGCGCGCACACACACACACACACACACACACATATATATATATATATATATATATATATAATGCATTTCTTACACAATTTAGCAATTTATTTTATGAACTAGTAATGTTTCAAAATGTATTTCTAATTAAATATTTCCCAAATCATTAAAGAATATATTCCATAAATCAGTTCGTAACGTAATACACACATTTAAACTTTCATGACACTTTCCAGAACAAGTTTGTCAAACCATTCAAATGAATAAAAAGTAGTAAATGCCTGATCCGAAGTTGTGCATTTAATATACTATGGACATTACTTTTGCCTTTTAGCTAATTCACAATGTGCACATAATATGTTTCCTACTTTTCATTAAGAAGAGATAGCACCACTCACCTCAAAACACTTATGACCAAACAACAAACATTACTCGATCGTCGAATAAGCACGAAATAACGTTAAAATTAATTAACACGCTACCTCATTTACGAAAGCTATGCCTAAACACTAATAAATATACTTCTACACATCAACAAATTGCCTATCAAAGTGTATTCAAGCTATTTGCAATGCAGAGCTTGAACGTAAAACTTAGTCACGTCATAACTCTCTTCATTAAATCAAAAGTACTAATAGTCAATAGCCCTGTTAATGTAGTACAACTCCAACTTGACCAACTCAAAATTGAGCCAATGACCAACGAAATACAACCTCAAATTCTCTGGATGAGCACTATTCACCATATGTGGGAAACTTCAAAATTTTGTTTTAGGCAAATCATAAGTTCAAATCAATTTTTGTAAAATCCTTCTGCTCTATAATTCCTTAAATTATCATTTTCATAAAAATTACATAGCTCAACAACTCAAAAATTGAATTTCGCAGCTTGAATCTTGCATAATTCCGAATTTAAGCCCTAACCTCAAAAACTAGTTCGATTGAAAGAATGATAGATGTGAACATTTATCGAGCATTGCGAATTGAAGTAACTCTGACTTTGGCAAATACCCCCGTCCTGAAACTCTTCATTCTTTTCCTTACCTTCTCTTTTCTCTTCTTCTTTTTCTTCTCTTCTTCTTTCTCTCCTCTCTATAAGTCACACAAGCATAATCTCAAGATCTCCATAGCTAGAATCAAGAACACATATATAATCAACATAATTTGTTGCAACTCTATCTAGTCAAATGCTAAAGAATCATTACTTGTAGGCTTATATGTGAAAAACCAAGTTTTATATACTTATGACAGTCTTTCTTTTAAGTGATATTTCTTCTTACAAAAGAAGCAATAGTCACCATCATTCTTTAAGGATATTTTCTTAGGACCTAGATTGCTAGAATAACCGGAGGTTTCATGAGTTCCTTTATGAGTATGATATTTGAACTTCAAGTTTACATCTTTAGGATGTAACATCTAACTTTACTAGAACTGTTATACCTTTTATTGAAGAGTCCTTGCATATGTACTCTAATTTTGGCGTTAGACAAGGCACACTTCCAAGTCGCCAAGGCTTCCATAATTTGTTTAGCAATGCAGTTAGCTAGCAAAACACTCTTTGAACGTTCCCAAATGGATCGCTTTTATAGATGATAAGCAAATCCGAATGTTCTTTTCCCTAGTAGCAAAATGTTCATTTTAGGGTTCCATACTATCGGTAGTGTAATTTACCGACCTATCCTTAGTAACAGCAATATCAACATCCACCAGCTCCATCGCAAAAACAGAAATCCTCTTTCTATTTCTTAAAAGATTAAATCAGTAAGAATCTCAATAATTATGGAGTCGCCATTTATAGAGAAGGTAACTAAGAAAAAAGTAATGTGTATAATTAGCATCATATGAGTATTATGTAACTTAAAAAAATATAAATAATATCCAAAGATTTATAAGAATCACCATATAATCACATTTGAACAGAATATATGGCATGTCATTGTATGCTCTCTATATGACAGCGACCATAAGAATATATTCCAACCTTCATGAATTCACCATCTTTGGGTATATGAACCATTAGTATTAGTCACTCCTCAATCATACGCCGTTCATGTATTCTTTTATGAACTAATACACAGTCACCTCATTTGAGAATATAACCACGTATTAGTATAGGAGACATCCTACTATAATATGAGACCGATATTTCTCAAACCCAATTAAGTGCGCCACTTTGGCAATCACAACTTGATTGAATCCTTAAAACTCTCCAATAATAGAGATAAAAAGTTTATGTCTCACATTTACTTTATTCATATGATTTTAGATTTGATGACAGATGCAATTTATTAATAAAATCACATGTCATGCAACTTACATTACTCTATTCATTGATGCATGTTGAACCTTATATATGTTATCAATGAATCACATTCTACACATTCTTTATGTGATAATATTCATGTGAGCCAGCATCTATATTTCTAAAATTATAGAAAAATATAGGAAAATATGCAAAAATACCCCAAAAATGCGCTTATTTAGGGTTTTTTTTTTTTTTTCACATTCATAAAATCATCAAACATAAAAAATAAATATATCACAGTGTAGAGCATCTCCATACAAGCATGTAGGTACCAAGAACGCCAAATCGAAACTCGGACTCGTTCATACACGCTTCCGGAATGCACAACGCGTTTACCGGCTTGACCAATCCGACCGGTCCGACCAATTGACTGGTTCGGTCAATGGAGAATCAGATAAGGCAAGTCAATGAGTTGGGTCAATGACCGATTGGGTTGGGTCAGTCACCCTAGTGGTTGACGTCACAAAGATGCAAGCCCTAGTTTGTGCAAGGCACACGCTGGCATCTCCTCGTGTGGCGGCACCTATTCGACACTCGCCAAAGCCAGCACATGGGGGCGCGTGCGATGTCCCCTGGTAGCATCAGTCAAAATACTCGTCTCGATGAGCTCTTGCCATTTATGTAATCAAAATTGATTTTTATTGCACAAAAAATATGAAAAAGAGTCAAATCCATATATTCGAGTTCTAGGCTATCACTGCTCTGATACCGCATATAAGCCGCAAAAGTGCAATCTCAAGATCTCCATAATTAGAATCAATAATTCACATATAATCAAGTAAAGAGATTTGCGCACCTGATTTATAATTCTTCGTTCTTGATGCAGAATAGCGGTGATCTAAATTCAAGTGCTTCTCCTCTATTGCTTTTTGTATTATTAGCTTAATGAGACTACCCATCAACCTTAGCGTTAAGTAAACACTTTTTATGTGAGGATATTTGTGTGTCAGGGTTAGAGGAGAGACTTGAATACTATTTATAGAGTTTTCAACCAAGCCCTCTCACTTATTACAAATTGGGCTCACTCGACCCATATTAGCTAGTCATATATTAGATTAATTAAGAAACCTTCTATCTCACCTTATTAGACTAATTTCGTACAACGGTATATTGATGGCTCAAGCCCCCCGGAAGGAGGCCTTCTTCGCCTTCCACCTAAGCTATGCAAGAAAGGCCCTAACCCACATTAGAAATTCTTACGCTCTCTTCTTTGCCTGCATGTGTTTCCCTCGTACGTCAATGATGTAGACTCAGGCTCAGTGAAAGAAGGCTCCCCAAAAGGAAAAAAAGAAGAAGAAGAAGATGGGGGAAAGAGAAGGCACGAAGATTCCTGTGATCGATCTGCAAGGTTTCCAATCGCAGTACGAGAAGCTGAGAAGAGCCGGCGAGGAGTGGGGGTGTTTCAGGGTGTTGAACCACGGGATCTCAGAGGTATTGATGGGGGAGATGAAGGCGGTGGTGGTGTCACTGCTTGATCTTCCCATGGAGGCAAAGAAGAAGAATGAGGGCCAGGCGGTGGAAGGGTGTGGATACAAGGAGCCCACCAAGGCAAATCCTCTGTATGAATCTTGGGGGTTGGATGAGATGGGCTCAGCGCAAGCTGTGGATGTGTTCTGTTCCCAGTTGAATGCTTCTCCTCATCAAAGGTTAAATCTTTCGCTCTTTCTCACAGCGCAAAATTTGACTTTTGAGAAAAAAAATTGTTATCGATGCATACTTCATTCCCAGTTCGAGCAATCATTCTTACACTCAGTACCTTCACTGCTGAAGCACAGGCCAAAATATGTACTCTATGTTTGATGAACTTCCAGCCCTTGGAATTGTACTCATACATGTGTCTGTGTTAACAAAACAATGGAAACATGAGTCAAGCTGGAAAACAGTCATGAGATTGCTTGGTCAGTGTCTTGTTTTCAACCAGAGATGATATTGAATCTTTTGCTCGCTTTGCTTCAGAGAGATAATGAAGACCTATTGTAAAGCAATGCATGAACTAGCCATGGACATAGCAGACAAGCTGAGTAGATGCATGGGACTGAGCAGTGGCATGTTCGAGGATTGGGCCTGCGAACTTTGGATGAACAAATACAGCTTCATCCCTGAAAGTGTTGGCTCTACTGGTGTACAACTGCACACAGATATGGGATTCCTGGCCATTCTTCAAGATGACGATGCCGTGAGTGGTCTCGAAGTGATGGACAAGTCTGGTTCGTTAGTACCAATTGATCCTTGGCCAGGCACTTTTCTTGTGATTCTCGGAGACATGGCTGTGGTATATGCCTTCTTAATCAATCAAGATACTATTGCAATTGTTTTAATAGTGTCCACCAGTCCGAGTATAACCGATACCTGCCGTTCAGACTGGAACCCACAAACAAAGCATGAATACCAGATTGTTTTCCCTCTTTCCATTTTGATCGGTTGAGAGCCTATAAAATAGCTGAACATGTCTGCTTTAGAATTCTTCTTGTCTTGACGGTTTTTCAATAGCGTTGATCACTCCTCGCATTACATGTTCTAGGCATGGAGCAACGGGAGATTGGGCCATGCGAAGCATCGAGTTCAATGCAAGGAAGGAAGAGCTCGGTCATCGGTGGGCGCTTTTCTGTTGAGTCCAAAGAAGGCAGCTATTGAAGCCCCAGAGGAGCTTGTGGATGCTGAGCACCCACGCCTCTATGCCCCTTTTACTCATTCAGACTACAGGAAACTCCGGTCGGTAGTAAAATCGCGCACAGGCGAAGCTCTTGCACTATTCCGAGCAGCATCTGAGATGTGATATAGACGTGAGTCTTACCACGTGTCATTGACTCCGGGTTCAAGAAATAAAATAAAGTGTTATAGGCAAAACTTTGTGTCTTTAAGCAAGTCTAAGACGATTGTTTCTGTTGATTTGTGCACATCTGCAGAACATGTAATACTAGGTCTGCATCTATGCTTGTTGAAGTGCGGACGCTGGCTAATCTGTAAGTGGCTATTGGCCTAGACAAACGAATGAGATGACCGTGGTAGACACTTGTTTTTCGATTAGACAATCATGTCAATCAACCATAATTTTTCCTAAAGGCAAACAAGAGGAGAATTGCACAAAATAAATAAAATAAAAAAGTGGCATTAGCAAGATAAAAAAGAAAATAAAATAATGGATGAAAAGAGATAGATATTGCCGGAATTAATCTCATTCTCACCACGTCCTCTTTAGTTTCCCTTCAGTCAACTCTCTTTCATTCCACGGGTTATATAAGCACACTTAGCCATGGCTGAGCTTCATCAACAGAAATATGCTGAGGTCAAGGCTTGCACCAATAGGAGGGGAAGGATCAACGGCTTGACTAGGAGTTGTGCTTCCTTGGTTTGAGAATTGCGCGCCCGTGTGTACAGTCTACACCGTTGCGCAAACATGCTCCTTGCGTCTTACATCTGCACAGATGATGACCAATTGAACTGTATGTAGATACACTCAGTGTCTTTTCTCAGCCCGATCGAACCATCTTCATCGTTTGCTTCACCAGGCCGTATGCAGGCAAGTTTAAGAGATTGCGTTATTGGGGACTCCAGGAGAGGTCGCATAATCACAAGCTAAGGTTCTTTTTCCACTCACGGGGACAAGTTTTCCGAGAAACGGACATGGAAAGAGAAACAACATTCCTTGTGATGATTGTAAGGAATTTTTCTCCTTTTCTTTCTTTATTTTTGGTATCAGTAGAAACTTGGGAGAAGATCAATTTATAATACCCTCTTGTGTCGGCAATATCATTATATATATATTCATATACTAGGGCTCCATGACACATGCATGGGACTGGCATATATGTTTGACCTTGATGACTAGAGAAAATAGTTTGTATATTGTCTTGAAGAAGCTTTGCTAAATAATTGATAACCACACTATATCTGCCGAGCAAATTCTAACCGCAAAAGAAGTCAACCAACATGCAATTAGAAAATGATGGAAACACATTTATCAACCGAGCAAATTAACTGCAAAAGAAGTCAACCAACATGCAATTAGAAAATGAGGGAAATCGTCAGGTATATAACATATAAAGATCAACTGGTCAAAGTCTATCGACTGTCCATTTCTTTTATCCATTTTTACACTGTATGATCAAATCATTAAGAAGCTTCTCTCGGTCCCTGACGCTCTCCGCGTTGTCAAGTCCCTGCTAGCTAAGGCCGGGGAGATGGTGGCGGAAAGGGCCAGGGAGGGGCTGAGGGAGGCGGGGGAGGCGGAGGGGCTGAGGATGGTGACGGAGCTTTAGGTTTTTGGGGAGTGATGGGTGTATGGGGGTAAAAGAAGCGGCAGAGGAGCAAAAAGGACAACGAAAGGAAATTGTAATGAACAAAATGCGCATAGTGGACTCAGCTAATATCGAGGTACCGATTGAATAAATCATTCCATTCATTAATCAACATATGTTCGGTCAGCCTACATTTTTAAGATTTCACCTTTTATAAGTGATTATCGGCTAACCATTTAAACATTGGGAAAATCATGTCAAATTTTCCCTATAGGCAAACAGGACGAGAATTAAACAAAAAATAAATAAAATAAAAACACGGCATTAGCAAAATAAAAAAAGAAAAGAAAAGAAAAGAAAATAATGGGCGAAAAAAAAAAGGGTATGGCCGGAATCCTGTCTTTTGAATCCCAACCATCTTGCCTCGTCTTCATTACGCAACTTCTCCTACATTCATGCTCAACGCAGCCATTCAAATCGACTGCTTAATTTCTCTTCCCGTTCTCTTTAATTTCCATTCAGTCAACTCTCTTTGATTCCAAAGGTTTATACATGTAGGCACTCTTAGCCATGTCCGTGGAAATATAATAATATAGGTAGGGAAGGATCAATGGCCTGACTAGTAAGTGTTTTCCCTTGGTTTGAGAATGGCGGCGCCGCCGCCGTGTTTACATCCTACGCGTCATGTTCCTTCGGTCTCATGTCTGCGGAAATGATGACTAATGGTGTGCATGACAAAATTTATGTTTCTTTATTTCTCTGTTTTTTTGTTTCCCGAAATAAGTTTGTAACATAAATTCGTTTGGTAACGCAATTTCATTTTTCTATTTCTGGAACAGATTTCAGAAATAGATTTGGAGCAAAAATCAGAAGTTAAAATTTTTAGTTTTTCTAATTTTGGAATAGAAATAAGAAATCAAAATTTTTCTCATCATTTACTCTTGTCACTACTCGTCACCCACTTGCCGCCCGTGGGATTCCGGCGGACGCTCACCGCCGGTTGCCGGCCGCCCGCCACCGGCCCCAGCCACTTGCCGCCGACCACCGGCCCCGGCCACCAGTCGCCGACCGCCGACCACCGGACGTTAGCCGCCACACTCCCGCCGCCCGTCGCCAATCGCCGGATGTCGGGCGTCCATCGGTAATTAGCTGCTCATCGCCAATCATTGAATGCCGGAGGCTCATCACCAACCACCGGATGTTTGCCAACGACTGTCCGCCACTCGCCACTTGCCGCCGAATGTTGGCCACCCATTGCCCGCCACCCGTCGCCGGCCTCCTGTCGCCGGACTCCGAATGTCGGACGTTAGACGTTGAACTTCAGACGTTGGACGTCGATTGTCGGTCGCCGGACTCCGGTGTCGAACTCCGGACTTTGGCCGCCCGCCACCGGTCACTAGACTTGGCGCTGGACGGCAAACGTCGGACTTCGGACTTCGGCCACCGGTCACCGGACACCGAATGCCGGTCGCCGAACGTCGGACTCCGGCCATCAGACGCTGGTCGTTGCTGCTCCTAGAAATAGAAATTTTATTCTATTATCAAACGAATTTTTATTCCAGAAAAGGAAATTTTGAATTGTTATCAAACGCGTTTCTTTACTCAAAAACTCGTCTATGGAATAGAAATCGATAAATTCATTTCTAGCTAGAAATTGATTTCTGTTCCAGAAATTTTATCGTGCGCGCTCTAATTCATTTCCTTCGAGCTATATACAGATACACTCAGTTGCTTTTCTCAGCTCAATTGAATCGTCTTCATCATTTGCTTTGTCAGGCTCTATGCCTGCAAGTTTATGAAATTACGTTATCGGGTACTTCAGAAGGTCGCATTAGATGGCTCCCGTAGTTCTGGACAACATCTTATGTAGATGAATCTCGAATATTTCTCCGTGTACCTGTTTCGCTTTCTAAACCTAGCGGCAACAACACAAATCAATGGCTAGGGTTCTTCTTCAATGCAGGGGGACAAGTTTTCCAAGAAACCGACATTGAAAGAGGCACTATAGCGATTCCTTGTGATGATCGTAAGGAATTTTTCTCCTTTTCTTTCTTTGGTTTTGATTTCATCACATAACTAGAAGCTTGAGATAGGTCCATGGCGACTTTGCCAGTAGCCACGGTAGAGGGAGGCACCGGTTACTCCGCCAGTGTGGGAGTGGCTGCATCGTACATGGAAGAAGGAGCTAAAGGTGGAAAAGGATTTTTAATTTTTTTTATTTAATTCCATATCAATAAATACATGTCAATTTTTGCTTGGCTCAAAATGTATAAGAATTTACACGCTATGACAACTTGTGACATAGTTGAAGAGCCTCCAACAAGAGCTTTGGCTCTATGTCGCGAAAGATATCAAGGGCCGTTTTGGCTTCATCATCATTGAATAAAATAAAATTCATCCTCACTTCATTTTGCTTTCATATTTTGAAAATTTTAATTTATGTTTTTATTTAATGTATTCCTCTTTTACAGATGAAGTCAAGAATATATGTCACTGCTGATCAAGTTCGAATTAACAAAGCATTTTCTAAATATATATATTTTTTGGCAATCTTCACTGGTTCGTTATACTTCGACTTATAGTTAACACGAAATAACCTTAAATATTTGAGAAAAAAAAACATAAACCACTTCATTTTCGATAGTTGAAAGCAAAATGAAATAATGAATAAAATTGATGAGGAGGTGAAAAATCCCCGAAGTTTTTTCCCGCGAAAAACAACGGTTGGTCAACTGTCACCGCTGAGAGAGACAGCTTCTAACGACCGTCCACCTGCGCAACACAAGAACCTCAAGAAGGGCTCGAATCGATCCCTCTTGCTCCTTCTTGCAAACAAGGCATTGACCCAAAAAAAGAAAAGAGATGGGGAACAAGAAGTAGAGGTGGCAATATGGGTCATAAACCCATATTATGACCAATTTTTAGTTAAATGAGTCATATATGGGTCAAGTGAAAGTTAAATATAGGTCAAAAATGAGTTTGAAAAAGTAAAGTACAAAAATAAATGGGTCTAAATGGGTTATTACTAATAACCCATTTAGACTCACTTTCAACTCATGGGCCATACCATTCTTTAATTTTATAAAATGTTTTTTTATTATAAAAAATCGAAATTATAATTATTTTTATATTTCAATTTTTTTCTTTTCTTTTTTCTTTTTCTTTTTTCTTTCTTTTTCTTAATCCCTTAGCCGATCGCCGGCGGGCGATGGTCGGTGACGAGCCGAGCGAGGCTCGAGCTCGCCGACACCGAGCCTCGCCGTGGTCGCCGACGACCGGCGAGGCTCGAGCTCGCCGGCGTTAGGGGCGGCGCTTCGGCCTCACCGGTGAGATGAGATCGAGCCCCGCCTAACGCCGGCAAGCTCGATCTCGCTTGTGGCCAGTCGCCAAGAAAGAGGTGTTTCCACGACTCTACAACTCGATCAATTCTATTCCACTTAATCCCTATTTCATGGCCACATATTTTTCCGACCGTCGTCGTGGCTGGCGGCCGTAGAAGAAAAAGAAAAGAGAAAAGAGAAAAAGAAAAAATAATTATTAAAAATTTAAAAATATATTTTAAAAAATTTAAAAAATTTATATTTTAAAAAATAAAAAATTTAAAAAATTATATTTTACAAAATAAAATTCGATTTAAAAAAATATTTTAAAAAGAATTATAAAAAATTTTCATTAAATTTGTATTGAATAAAAATGTTTTAACAATACTTTTTTTTAATAAAAAAATCATAAAAATGAGCTTTTTTAGGTTTAGTTAAAAAAATTTCATGTTACAATTTTTAGTTATTCAATGGTATGTTAACTTCAAATAAGAGAAGCATGTGCATAGTCTAATTCTTTATAAATATTTCAATCTATAGGTTTTTTTTTTAACTTTTATTTTATTTTATTTACTATTTTGAATTTAATTTGAAGTTTTAATCCAATTAGCATATAGTAGAAGTTGGTTTTCTTAGAATATTAATAGGTTTTAGTAATACGAGTCGGGTCGGGTATGGATCAAGTACGGGTCGGGTCGGATATGGGTCACTAGATTTACACTACAAGAATATGGGTCAAAACGGGTTAAATAGGTCAAATATGAGTCGACCCGTTTTTGACCCAACTCATACCAACCCGACCCACCCATTCGCCACCTCTAACAAGAAGGAAGAAATGTTCCGGCGGTCGATCTGCAACGCTTTCCATCGCAGTACGAGAAGCTGAGAGGAGCCTGCGAGGAGTGGGGGTGTTTCCAGGTGCTGAACCACGGGATCTCGGAGGCGCTGATGGCCGAGATGAAGGCGGTTGCGAGGTCACTGCTCGATCTTCACGTGGAGGCGAAGAAGAAGAAGAAGAATTTGGTGGAAGGGAGTGCGTACCTGGAGCCCGACAAGGCATATCCTCTCTATGAATCTTTGGGGCCGTGGGACATGGGCTCTGCTCAAGGTGTGGATGAGTTCTGTTCCTAGTCGAATGCTTCTCCTCATCAAAGGTTCGATCTTTCTCTCTTTCTCGCAGTGAATATTTTGGTTTTCGAGAGCAAATTGGCATGGATGCGTACTTCTTTCCCAGTTTGTGCGATGATTATAACCCTCGCTGCCTTCAAATCTAAAGCATGAACCAAAATATGTATTCTACGTTTGATGAACTTCCAGGTCTCGGAACTTCATGGTGTTTCATGCCTACCATAGATCTGTGTTAACAGAACAATCGAAGCATGAGTTAAGCTGGAAAACAGTCAAGATTGCTTTGTGATCTTTAAGCCCTGAGAGTTTGTCAGTCTCTTGTTTCCAACCGGCGATATTACTGAATCTTCTGCTCGCTTTCTTCAGAGAAATAATGAAGATCTATTGTGAAGCAGTACATGAACTGGCCATGGACATGGCAGACGACCTGACTAGAAGCATGGGACTGAGCAGCGGCCGGTTTGAAGATTGGGCCTGCCAACTCAGGCTGAATAAATACAGCTTCAAACTATTGGCTTTACCGGTGCAGTACTACACACAGATATGGGATTCCTGGCCATTATTCAAGATGACGACGACGTGAGTGGTCTTGAAGTGATGGACAAGTCTAGTTCGTTTGTACCAATTGATCCTTGGCCAGGCACTTTTCTCGTCAATTTGGGAGACATGGCTATCGTATATCCCTTCTCATCAATTCAGGTCCATCGGAATTGTTGTAGTAGTGTCCACCGGTGCAAGTTCAACCGACACGTGCCGTTCAGATGGGAACCGACAAACACAGCATGAATGCCATATTATTATCCCTCTTTTATTAGACTGGTTGAGAATCTATGAATTAGCTGTAGAATTCCCTTCGTCTAATGGTTTGTAATAATAGTGATTACTCCTCTCATCACATGTTCTAGGCATGGAGCAATGGAAGATTGTGCACTTTGAAGCATCGAGTTCAATGCAAGGAAGGAAGAGTTTGGGTATCGATTGGAACTTTCGTAATGGCACCAAAGGAGGCAGAAACTGAAGCCCCAGAAGAGTTTGTGAATGCTGAACACCGACGCCTCTATGCCCATATTACTTTCACAGATTATAAGAAACTTCGGTCTGTAAAAAAATTGCACACGGGTGAAGTTCTTGCACTTTTTTGAGTGGCGTCTGAGATACGACATGGATGCAAGTCGCGCCCCTAATCGTTGACTCCGGGTTCAAGAAATAAAATGAAGTGCTACAGGCAAAACTATGTATTTTGTACGCAAGTCTACGACGATCATAGTGTTGATTTGTGCTCATCTGCAGACAACGTAATACTGGGCCTCCATTCATGCTTGTTGCAGTGTAGACACGATCTGATCTGTAAGTGGTTATCTGCCACGTTAAATACACAAGTATGATCGTGATAGACATTCGTCTTAAAATTGGAAATTCTGGAACACCTCATACGAAGTTGCTGAAATTCAAATAAAGAAATCGAAGTGAAAGGCACAGATTTAGCATGCCAAGTCCAACATAATTTCTGGCTTAAAAAGAGGAAAATAAAATTAGACAATAGCTCACCGTATCCTAACCGCACCTTGAAGGAAAAAAGAAAGAGAATTCTTTACATGGTAGATAAAATAACTGTCAATGTGCAGGCAAACACTCTAGAATATATAAGTGATGCACTGATGCCACCCTCCGTTAAGGTATGAGTTGTGACCCCCTTATCAAGAAGGAATCTTAGCGAACAATGGCCTAATGCGAAATAGTGACGGTTAAGTCGTCTGTATATTCTGAATCGATGTTCTCCTCCACAGCACCTGCAGAGGGCCACACGAAGGCTGGTCTAAATGGCGGGACGTATGGCACTGGCAGCGATCCTGAAGCAATCTGCAAAATGGCCTGTGTTTTGGGTCTCTCGCTTGCATTTGGGTGTGAACATGCCAGACCCAAGAGCAGCAGCCGCTTCGCCTCCTCTGCCACATACTCTCCCCCCAGCCTCTCGTCAACTGCCTCAAGTATTCGCCCATCACGATGGAGCGACCAGACCCAATCCACCAAGAAGCAGAATCCACCAATCTTGGTCCATGGTCGCTGGCCGCACACAACCTCAAGAACCACTGCTCCAAAGCCATAGATGTCAGATTCCCTAGTGGCTTTACCTGCATCGTAAATGGGGGCACTGTCAGACCATGCATTAGAATGTTCATGGTTTCTGTGCCTGATCGTTTTTTGGAATTCCAATGAACATATATGTCAACTTTTAATCGTCTCAAGAACTATGATGGACTACCTGTGTGCAGGCACTCAGGTGCAATGTAGCCAAGAGTACCCGGTACACCTTCGAGCTCTGCATAGGAGGTCTTCCCATTCTCTATGGCTCGGGCCAAACCAAAGTCTCCTAGCCGGGCGTTGAAGCTAGAGTCAAGCATGATATTGCTGGCCTTAAGGTCTCTATGCACAACCTTCTGTTCATATTCATTATGCACATAGTGCAAAGCTGATGCAACTCCTGATATGATCTGGTACCTGAGGTCCCATTTTAAGGTTTCTTTCTCCGCTCCACAGAATATGTGCGTGTCTAAGCTACCATTCGGCATGTACTCGTACACCAGGAGAAGCTTCCCATTCTTGTAGCACCACCCTGAGAACGAAAAACAATATCGGTTGGGCGGTATGATGAAGGATTACTTAAGTAACTCAATTTGACTTGTATAACAAACCTTCAATTTAGCCACCTTTTGCTTGGTTCAATTCAACTCAATTTATTTGATTAATCATCAGGTTCTAACTCTCTTAAATTCACCAATTGCTCTACATAGATTGAGGAGCAGTTTGATTTACTTACCGAGTAATTTGACGAGATGTTTATGGCGCAGCCGATTGATGATTGTAAGCTCAGCCAAGAAATCATCTTTGCTCTTGACGTTGTCCCTGGAGAATCTCTTTACAGCAATCTGCAGGCTCTCCTTTGACAATACTCCTTTGTAAACCACACCGAAACCGCCCTGTCCTAATTTGTTCTTCTCATTGAAGTTATCCGTGGCCACCTTCAAATCCCTGTACCGGAACTCTCTTGGAGTCCCCGGGAGGGACTGGAGGGTCCCCCGTATCGTTGGGTCATTGGCCGTCTTGTACTTCTTGTACAGAATACGTCGTATCCACCATCCTGCCAAAAGAATCACCAAAAGGGCCACCCCAAGACCCAAGGCGATCTTTGCCTCGATCATGAGACCCTCATCCTCCGGTGCCTCCTCCACCGTCAGATTCCATCCTAGCACGCAATGCAACTCTATTGCACTGCCTGTCGATGCAGCGAAACCAAAATAGGAGCGTTCACTCACATGATTTGCAATGTCAAGATCGTTTTTAGTCATTACAGGAACGCTTGGTCTCCGCTCAGCAGGTTCAGGATTTTTTTCATCCACCATGAAAACCTGCAGAATTTTGTTCACTCCATCGTATTGGATCCAGATAGTGAAATTTTTTGCAACCTCGGGCACAAGCTGGATGCCAAAATCGGACAAGGACACATCTAGTTCTGACACTACGCTATTGATATTGAGACCGATGTGGTTGTCGTTGGGGTCGAAATCTTGCTTGAAGGTGTCAAACTCGATAGCCACAAGGCGGTTGGTGGCATTTCCGTCGGTGGTGGCATTGGTAAGGCCCAAGTACTGCCCTTCGCTACCTGGGGGAAGGTTGAGATCCGGCGCTATCACGAATGCCATGCCCTCTCCGTGACTTGAAGTACTGCTATGATTTTGGATGTTGATGAAGAAGGAGGTGTTGAATGAGGCCACTCTTGCTCCTTTGCCATGGAGCTTGAAACTCTCTTTGAGCATAATTCTTCCGGATTTTTTTGAGAGATCGAACTCCCCACCAGAGTCCGGGGTCACTTGGAGGGCACCGTTGTTGATACTTGCCGGTCCAAGGCCTTCAAATACATCGTAGTCACGTTCATCAAACGGCCCTGGCTTCTCTATTGTGCGACGGCCTTGGGTTTCTGAAACTACCATCGAAAGCAGGAAGGTCAAGATGAAGAGCTTGAGTCGCAGACCCATTTCAGGAAGTGGATTGCTTGAGGTCGCAGCCTCTAATCAAAAGTGCAGGGTCTAATGCACGTTCTTATATCTCGCGTCGAGGATAATCAAGGTTCACACGCAAAATTGAATTTGGATCCGTTTGTTTGCGAGGAACTTTCCCCCTAAAGATTATTCAGGCTTTTCAATGTGCCGGAATTCCTCCATGACCGTCTTGGAATGAAATGACGTCAAATTTCTGGTGGTAGGGGTTATTTCAAGAATATGTTGATTGAAAATTTCGTTCATATCATGAGATAGAATCACGCCTTTTTTACAAGTCAATGCAACATTAGCCTCACCCATGACGCCTACTTCAAGTCGAATTCAACTTTGGGGGGGCGAACAATCACAGAAAAAGCGCCGGCCAGCTCTCTCATAGAACTCATTTCAGGAAGGTGGCCATGAAGTTTTTGTCATTTAGATAAGCTCCTTCTGTCAAACATGATGCTGCAAATAGGAACAGCTGCCAAATATACAAGTAAGCGCGTTTGAGACGTTGCTGAGAAACTACGTATGTTGACGGGTCGAGCTAGAGAAGATTCTTCGTTGTTTGATGCGGACCTATTGCCCATCAGAGAGAAAAAAAAATCGACCAGAAAGAATCAGAAACCCAGGTTTTACAAGCAAACTAGGATAATCCACGAGTAGGAAAAATTACCAAAAAAATCCTAAACCTATTGTAATTGTACTGATTCAATCGTAAACTTATTTTTTTTTACCAATTGAGTCATAATTTTTTTTGCAATTGTGTCAATTCAATCCTTCCGGCAAAATTTAGCTAGTTGGCACCGACGTGAACGTCGACCGGTGATGACGGACAATATTTTAATGTTATTTTATTTTATTTTCAATTTTTTTATTAATTTTTTAATCTTTTCTTCTTCTTTTTTCCTTTTCTTTCTCTCTTTCTGTTTTTTTCTCTCCTCCCTTCTTCTTCTACCAAATGGCCAGAGGGGAGGGCTAGTCGCCGGATTAAGATGGGCGACCAAGCCTGACTGAGGGCAAGCTCACCCCACCATTGCTTAGCCATCGGCAAGGCGAGGAGGGTCGCCTAGCAATGGCGGGGCGAGCTTGCCCTCAATTAAGGCCAAGTGCCTCAATCTGGCGATTGGCCCTCCTCTCTAGCTAGTCACCGGAAGGAGGAGGGAGAAGAGAAAAAAAAAAAGGAAAAAAATATGTAAATATTAAAATTAATTAAAAATAAAATATTAAAATATTGTCCGTCGGCATCAATAAGCATCTACATCGCACGGTCACCAAATTTGGCCAGAAAGACTAAATTAGCATAATTACAAAAAGTTTAAAACTCAATTAATAAAAAAAAATTATAATTAAATCAACATAATTACAATAGATCTAAGACTTTTTTGATAAATTTTTTTCGCTGAGCATGTTCCTGTCATTTATTAAGACCTTGGTCCTGCATGAGCAAAGTTCAGACCACGTGACAGGAAAGGGACACGAATCACCATCGCGCAATAATTTTCCTAGAGTTACCCTGAAACAAACTGCTGTGGCTTGAGAAACATTTTTGACGTTGGGTGTCTGATAGCGAAACCCGAGAGGGATGCCGTGGCCAAATAGCATCACCTCCATAAATTGGTTTAAAAGGCCGTGCTTGTGTCAATCAAACTCTGGTCCGCCTGATCCTGGTAATTCCGTACGGCCTCTATGGTTTCCGGATCATCACTTCTAGGCTTAATCGTCCTTGACGATTCATCAAACAGCAGGGTCTTCCATTTTATGCATGTTTCTGGTCTCAATCTCCCAATGTTACCATGAAATCTGCTGTCATCTCCATCTGAGGACCCCTGCTTCTCTCACTAACAGCACCACCCCATACTCTCACAGTAACAATCACGAATAAATTTTTTGAAGTATCTCAAAGTCAAATAAAATAAGACCTGTGAAAGAGCTCCAAAAAGTTCTCCATAAATATAAAGAGGAGAAAAAAGAGGTAACCACAAAGATATTTGAAATTACAATTTTTGACACGAAACCATTACAACATTGGTGTTCAAATCAGTTAGAACCCAAACTGTGACTAACTTTATCATTTGCTGTCTCCCAAGTTTTAAGTGGGTCGACATAACTGAGGTTGAGCTCTACTATGAACAAGGATCATCATCTGTACTAAATAAACCGTCTGCTTTGTCTGCCATTATCATATCTCATAGACTGTCTGCTTTGTCTGCCATTAGCATATCTCGCTATAATCTTTGGTGTAGGCCCTACACATGCAACTCTGTGGGATCGATCAAGCCTTCTAGCACCACAAGTTTATCCAGCAGTGCAAATTTTTCCTCTTCAAGCACCTTAACTTCTTTCTCAACCTCCCTCAACTCGTTCCCCAAGGAAAAGCTTTCTTCCTCTAGAAGCAAATATCTCCTCCTCAGTGCTCGATACTCATCCCCGGATGTAGAAGAGTCCGGCAATGAATCTGAATTTGATCTCTCTTGCTGATGAAGCAATGGGGAGACATCATTCTTCAGGTTTCTTTTGGAGGTCCTCTGTCCATTCTTCGCTGATGGAGCACCCTTCAGCTGTTGAACCCCATGAACACCATTACCTTGCGATGGGAGCACAGTTGCCCTTCTTGAAGGAGCTTTCTTCTTCCTTGGCTTCACATCTGAAACTTCCTCAGCAAATAACATTCTTGAATCTTGCATTTGACTGGCTCAAGTTAACTGTTAAAAGCACAAATGCCAATGACCATCTGATAAAAGGCAATTAAGCAAACCAAGATGCAAAATATAGAGGTCAACCTTTTCTTTTATTAGTAATAGTAATAATAATATTATTATAATTATTATCATTATAAGTATTATTATCATTACTGTTATACTTCTTTGGAGACTGCCGTCACTGATTGTACTTCATCGAACATAAGAAAAAGGAAAGTTAACTTCAACTGAGAGAGGAGGCTCTTGCTACATATCAACAGAGCGCAATTTTCCAGAATACTCATATGCCCAAATCGTACAAGATATTTGACAGAACTAATAACTTGGACGAATGTCCAGCGGACGAGTACAAAAGGCATGCACATTTGGAGCATACCTTCATGATGCATAATCTCTTTCAAAATATGGAATTTGAAAAAGAGGAGAAAAACCAGCACCACCAAAATCATCGAATAAATTCTTTAAAAACCACAAAATTTACTAAATTCCAGCAATCACATTAACGCCAGGCCCCCAACACTAGAACACTTCTCATGGAGCTAAAACATATTTCACTTACAGCATAAAACAGATATAAAATGATACAACAAAGAGATCAATAAACAGTCCAACTTCCTAAAGTACTAAAAAGAAAAAGAATCCTTTGCAAGAACATACCCCTACGCATTGACAATCTAGATAAGAAAACGCATAAAGCTGAGGAGAGAAGTGAGCAAAGGTATAAGGTCAACTGTGCTGTTCATGTTGAAGCACATTAGGTCAGGTGTTCGAGACCAAAACAATGCGCCAAAAGAAGACAGTTCATCCAAATAACAATTGGATCAAGCAAGGTGAACAGATCATGGAGTACCCAAAAGAATCAATGGAAGCAATGTGGGACGAAAGAGCAATGAATCCAACCAAGAACCAAGAAAATACGACATCAACAGTAACAAAAAGGCAGTATATGAAAAGCAAGACATAAATTCTAGTTCGAATTCAAACTTAAAAAAACACCACCTTGACGCTCGCTACCCACGAAGAAAGTAACCTGAAAAAACATACGCAAACTACCGATCAATCCAAACCGATGCGGGCGACTCTGCTCGCTCAGAGATCAAGCTCAGCTCAGGGAACAAATCCAACGAGCAGCTCGGATTGGGAACTCGAAACACCCCACCTAACCACCAACCTAGGTTTCGCGTCTTCCCACGATCCAGCCTCGAGATTCTCCGCCCCACCCCAGCACACGGCGCACGGCAGGGAGCGACAGACCAATCGACACCCACAAGACCCGACCCCCAAATCCCCCACCTTTCCCCCCGCGAAACGAGCTCTAGGGTTCGCAACCCAAATCCCCAAATCGAATTTACGAAAAGACCCAGGAAGCCAAATCGAAAGAGAAAGCGAAATTCGCAACTGGGTAACCTGAGAGGAGCGAAACGGGACGACCCGCGAGACGAAGAGGGCCGGCAAGGGAGAGGGCCGCGGCGCCTTCTTTCCTTCCTTCTTCCTTGTTTCTTGCTTCTTTCTGCTTCTTGTTGGCTACGAGGAACGGAAGAGGAGGGCCCGGGTCGGTCGCGCCTCCATGTGACTTCCAAGAGAAGCATGGAGGGAGGGGGGAGGGTGAGAGAAGAGAGAGAGAGAGAGAGAGAGAGAAAGAAGGGAAGTTATAAGAGGTCAGAGAAAGAGAGAGGATGGTGAGGGGATGGTCGTGATGGTGGTGAATAATGAATAATGGTGGGGGCTACGGCTACGTCGATGGAAGTCGCGCTCGTTCACGGTGTTAGACTTGCAGGCTTCCCCTGGATTTTAGATGCACCTCTCCCCCACTATCTTCCCTCCCTCCCCCAACTTCATCACCATCCCCATCTCCCTTTTTGCCCAAAAAGCACCTCCTCCTCCTCCTCCTCCTCTCTCTCTCTCTCTCTCTCTACACCTTTTTTAGGGAAAAATAAAATAATTTTCGGAGGTACGTTTGACTCGATTAATCTCCACAGATACATATTAATAAACAAAAAAATAAAAAAAAATTTCATCAACACGTGTAAACCTCCATGTCTGTCTGCAACGTAACAGACAGTCGTTCGTTGCTCCATGGATATTCTGAATGGAGAAGACGTCATTTTAAAAAATCTGAGTTGTATAGGCTAACCGATTTTTTATTGATAAGGTATTTTAGATCTTTATAATTTCAAAAGAAAAAAAGAAGTTTGACTAGTAGATCCTACTTAAAAATTTGTTTTTTTTTTCAAACAATGTAAATCATCAAGCAGATAGGATTCTCCATAATTTTATGAAATTAATTATTGATAAAAGATATTGGCTACTCCTAAAATTATTATGTTTTGTTAGTATAGGATGACGTATAAGATAGAGAAGAACCGATAAAAAAAAAAATAAAAAAGATAGAGAAGTTCTCTTAGTGAACTCATGCTAGCTCTTACATATAATTGTTTGAACTTTGACTATTTATATGCTTAGCTTAACACTTGGGAGGAGGTCTGTATGTGAAAGGAACACTTGTCGTTTTCTGAGGTTAATGGAGTATTTTATAATTTGAAGACTAGCCAGAAACTTCAAGTCTCTTCCATTGATATAGCCAATAAAAAGTCTTCCACTTAAACTTGTTGCTTCCTATCTTATATAAAATTAACTAAATTTGCAAAAGTATGATTGAAGAATTCAATATAAGGAGAAATTTGCCATAAATTGAACCAAGAAAATTCATCCTCTTGACTCATGTGATGCCATTACAGACTGATCTGAACCACTTTCAACTTCTGATTCTCTAGCTTTTGACATCGTTTGATATTGATCTTCACTTTGATTTTGCATCTGTACATGTTTCTCTATGCTTTAAAGCTTTGGCCATTTCTTAGAGATCCTTAAAAACTAATTTACACTTCATATCAACCACATATGAGTGTACGTGTAAACCTCTCTGTTTATGTGTCTCTGAACAGACGTTAGTTGCTCCATGGATATTTTGAGTGGAGAAGCTGTAATTCGTATAAGAAATCCATGTCATATGTATATCAAGTGCTCAATCAACTTTTTATAGATGGGGTACTTTCAATCTTTATGATTTCAATCTTCATGAATAAATCATCTTTAAAGATCTTTTCTTTTGACAATATAGACACAAATAGGATTCTCGTTGATTTTATCAAGTCAATTATTTAGAGAAGACATTGGCCACTCCTAAAATTTTTAAGTTTTGCTAAAACAGGATGACATATAAGATAGAGAAGTCCTCTCAGTGAGCTCATGCTAGCTCTTATCTTTAATTGTTTGAAATCTAAATATTTCTGCTTAGTTTAGTACTTAGAGAGGAAGTCCGTAGCTCAAAGGGACGCTTGTCACCAAACTCTTATATTCGATTTTCATGAGGTCAGTGGAGTATTTTATAATTCGGGGACTCGCCAGAAAGTTCAACTCTTTTACCTTAGTAAAAAGTCTTCAACTTTGTCGTTTCCCTTGCTATAAAACTAAACAAAATTTGCAATAGCAAGAAAAGGATTCACAGATAGCCAGAACTTTGCCAAAAAATTGAAGCAATCATCCCCTTGACTCACGTGATGCCCCTCCTGATTCTCTGGCTTTTGATATTGATCTTCACTTTGATTGGTTCTACAACTGTATATGTTTCTGTATGCTCTAAAGCTTTGAGAATTTCATAAGAGATCCTAAAAGACTAATTTTCACATCCGGCAATTTGCTTCATCATATTAACCCCATGTTGGAAGGCGAGGAAACGCGGCGGACAACTAAAGGGCTCGTCACCAACAACTTCTTGTTCCTCCAGGCCAAGAAGCCGAACCTGTATCCCTCCGTCGGCGCAGCCACCTTGAACTTCACGGTGAAGCTGATCTTCTGTCCATATCTCTCGAAAACCAACCGCCTCGGCACCACCGTGACGTTAATACCTCTAGGATGCGAAACCATGGCTTCATAAGCACTTCTCGGTTCCCCAACGTTGGTCACAGTCCGAGTTACCGAGATCTCGTCTTTGAGGTG
This sequence comes from Eucalyptus curtisii, assembly GCA_017140595.1. NCBI lineage: Eukaryota > Viridiplantae > Streptophyta > Magnoliopsida > Myrtales > Myrtaceae > Eucalyptus > Eucalyptus curtisii. The sequence goes on along the minus strand of CM029503.1, from coordinate 33,185,935 downwards.
AGGCACCACGATGGATGGATAGTTCAGTTCGGTCGCTGATGCGGGTCTGGGATCACATGTGCTGTTGTCTCTAGTAAGCAGGCGCAGCTTTTTGTCGTCGTAACCAATCGAGCACAGGAAGGCCTTGTAATCGTCAGGCTGCACATCGTAAACGAGCCCGGGACTGAGGACGCGAGTTGGGTTCACAAAACCAGACCCGAAATCAAACGGACTGCCCCTCCGGCCATCAGGGTCCACCGTCATGGGCTTTCGCTTCTTATCGAGCATAGTGGCTGCATTTTTTACGTCAATGCCAAAGGTTAACGACAAAGAAAATAAGGCTATTCATTGTCCTGTCTCTCTGAATGTGCACCACTTTTTTGACTTGTTCATAAACTTGGCAAATCAAATGTATGAGATTTAAACAAATGTAGCTTTAAAAAAATGAAATGGTTATCTGCGAAGTTTGAAATGTTGAGAATTTTACCTGTTGTCATGATTGCGGATTTGATAGCTGAAGGCGACCAGGTTGGATGAACTGCCTTTATCAAGGTTGCGATGCCGGCAACATGAGGACAAGACATGGAAGTACCCGAAAGAATGTTGAACTGCATCTTTGCAACCGCAGGTGACCAGGCTGCAAGGATATTTAGTCCAGGAGCCGCGACGTCGGGCTAAAAGCCAAAGTACTTGATGAGAATGTGAATGCCTAATGTTGTTTGATGATGAAGAGGACAACGCTTCCTCATACCCGGAGTTGAAAAAAGAAGAGAACGAATAACTTACTTTTAGGATTTCAGGAGTTATGTAGTTAGGACCCTTTGAAGAGAATGCAGCAATCCGGGGAGCAGGGTGATTTCCCCATACCGTTTTTGCCGAGAAGATCCTGGACATCGGCTTTCTGTTCATCGCAAAAAGTGAGTTCTGTCAGAGAAATACACAAGTTTGCACTCTTTGGCAATTCTAAATTCACAATCAACAAGGCCATAAAACGAACCTTGTGTTATTTATATACGAGAGGATCTTCCTCCCGGTTCCCTTTCCAACAATGGCCGAAGGAATCACAAACGGTACAGCAACATCTTTATCGGCATCGTCAATCAGTATCATTCCGACCCCACCTGCTTCTTTTACAACCACACTCTTTTCCATCTTCGACTCAGTATAGCTTCCCGAATGCTGACACACCAGAATCTTCCCTTTGGCCTTAGCACGGCTCAAGGAACTCTCTAAACAGAAGCTGCGAGCAATAAAGGCAAGAATTGACTCTTATGTTTGCTTATCGTTAGCATCTTTATTGCGACATTTCAAGTACCTTCTGCTTCACCTGGATTGATAAGGAGTAAAGTATCCAGCATAGGCTTCAGAGGCAGGTATGATTCTTGCGGAAGTGTTCATTTCAAGGACTGAGAGACTCGCACCCTATATTACCCCACAATAAACAATTAATGTCCTTTGGCCCCATAGATCTAAGGAATTCAGAAATCACTGGAAAAGCAAGTATTACCGTAAAATTTGCACCATTTTGCAGCATGATATCAGATATGATATCTCTATCTGTCGAGCTTGCTGCAACGGTGATCATCCATGGTGCAAGATTTGTTGCCGAAGCCACATTCCCTTCATTTCCAGCAGAGGCAACCACCAAAATTCCATGACTGGTTGCATGGAATGACCCGAGAGAGATGGCATCATTGAAATAATCGCCCTGGGGAGCATCGGGACCAAGTGACAGAGACAATATGTTCACACCGTCCTTAATAGCGTCATCAAAGGCAGCTAGTAGGTCCACATCGTAGCAACCAGAATCCCAGCACGTCTTGTACACAGCAACCCTAGCCATTGGTGCACCGCCTCTGGCTCCCCCTGCCGCCAAGCCATCGTAGTTCATGTTCTGAACATAGCGGCCAACCGCGGTAGAGGCTGTGTGACTCCCATGGCCAGAGCTATCTCTGGGAGACTTGAATGTAACTTTGCTGGTCATGTCCTCTTCAGCTTCATAGCCACTTACGTAGAATCTTGCTCCAATCAGTTTCCTGCATTACAGAGTTTCTGTTAACCAATACCAATAGTCCTTGACATCAATCAATTTGCTGAACTTGACTTATAATACTAAGGCCAAAGCAGAAAATTACCTGTTGCAGGATGAAACGTTGAATGCTTCTCCAGACTGGCATTGCCCCTTCCATTTAGTCGGGACTGGAGGCATTCCCTCGTCGCTGAAGCTTGGCGATTCAGGCCATATTCCTGCTTTGAAAAGTAACATCACGGATCATGCCTACCTTTTTTTTTTTTTTTTTTTTTTTTTTCCTATTTTCGATTACATCCAAGATTTGGATGCAAGGATGATAGCTAACTTATAATTTGCGCAATATCATGTAGATTAACTGATAATTTGCTCAACATCATGTAGAAATAAATATTTCTTCTTATCGTAGCAATTTACTTAACAATACATAGACATCTATTCAGCCTAAAAGAGCAAATTCAGACCCTGAAATTAAAAGCTGTGTTTCCCCAACAAAGGCACAACCAAGCTAATCGGCAACACTAGTTTAAACGGATGCATCTGCCAGGACTGGAGTAACAACTAGAGCAAGGTTCTCCTTTTAGAATAGATAGCTGCTTGTCCAGCCAGAAAGTCCTGAAACAGGCAATGGTCCAAGAATCCGATGTATACAGAGGACTGTGTTTAAGAAAGTTCACCTGTATCGATAAAACCAACGATGACATTCACTTGGTTCTTGGTAGAGTAACCAGGAATTTCCATGGTTTCTTCCCCCACAAGACCCATGAAATCCCAGGAATGCGTAGTGTGTAGCTTCCTTTTGGTATTTGGGAACACAGAGACCACTCCTGGCATCTCTGTCAATCACCCAACCGCAACATCATCTTCTTAGTCCCGGCGAAAATCATACAAAACAAAAGTCGCAGGAATTCGATAACATTGCAACAGAGAAGAAGCGTTCAACCGTTAGCTTTATCACATACTAGCAATTTCAGAAGCTTGCTGATCGGTTATCTTCGCCGCAAAGCCTCTGAAACCATGCCTGTAGCTATACAAATGCGATGCCTGTGCTTCCTCCATTCTGTTAAACAACATCGACACGTGCTTGAATACACTTACAAGAAGGAAGCTCAACACGATTTCCAGCAGCAATACAACACATTACACAGAAGAGAGCAAAGAACAGAGCAACTTATTGCCCCACAGGATCCTGGTTCACGACACCAAACTGACCTTCCACTGTGCACAGAAGCAAGCATCTGGTGGTCTCGCCACACGGACTCATCCGGGTCTTCATTTCTCGTGCTTCCCATGTACACCCCATACACCTGAAACCGAAGCAAGAACCACAGAGAACCCACAAATGAATACCTGCCGGAAGCCCGAAAAACCGACTAAACCCACGCGGGTCTCGACTCTACCGAAGTGGGTGTCCCGCCATCTCACCTTGGAACCGAGGCAAGTGCTGATTTCCGCCGCAAAAGCAGAGAGAAACAGAAAAAGGAGACAACTTTCCCCGCTGTTCAATCTCAGGGAAGCCATGCTCAACTTTCTGTGCCTGGTCCAGCGCCTCCGTGCCGAATCAAGCCTGTGGCCTCTGGTGGTTTAAGAGTCAGGAGGGCATCAATCAATCAAGCTTTATAAATGAAAGAGATAGAGAGAGAGAGAGAGAGAGAGAGTACGAATGATGTGGAAGATAGAGAAGGAGGACGGGAAGATAGAGGCGGAATGTTTTTTCACAGGGATGCTGTGGGGGGGTGCTGTTGTAGGAGTAGCTTGCAAGGGTATAAAAGCGCGAGCTTTTCTTGGGAAAAGAGGAAACGATGAAAAGTGAAAAATAAACAAAGAAAAGGGACCAAAAGGGAGGCGCTGAACGAGGATATAAACTTGCAGAGATTTTACAGTGGGGACAGTAGTGCGGTTGATGCCAGTGATGGGTGGTGCTGATGTTTTTGGAGAGGGATTGACAGGCTTTGGCTTCTCCTTTTTTCCTCCTTTTTCTTGGCCTTTTTGGAAGTGACCCGTGGCATTATCATCACATGGATCTTGCTTGCAGCAACAAATTGACAGCAAAAAAGAAAAGATTACGTGATTGAATTGCTATGTGTACTGGGGAACAGTGTGATCTCGTGAATACATGTAAGGAAAGCCAATTACTTTCTCTTTCATATCCATCTTAAAGAAAAAAAAAATTGAAACTCATTTTTTTAACGCGAATTAATTTGACAAATTCGATAACTAATAACAAAGACCTAAAAAGTTTTTGTCTACACTATTAGCGCACTACATGTGGAGTCCACCTTTTTTAGAAGACAACAGGGTTAACATTATTAGAAATCACAAACCAATACTTTTATAAGATGTTTACTTCATACTAATTTCCGTCGCACGTAGAACCATTAAAATGCATGTTTGTCAATAACTTCAACTTAGAGAATGGCAGATCCATCAAATCCACATATGTCAATAAGTGCACGTTTTAAAAAAATATCAGAGAAATACTAAGAAAGTACAAATTCAGGTTACGGATACTGTTTTGTAATTCCTTGTGAGAGGGAAATTTAATTTGGGGCATATCCACACGAGGATGCCGATTTGGGGTTCCTGAAATAAGTTCAACCACACAAAAGAAAAACGATCAAGGATATTCAGTAATAATTCCAGCCCATCCCATCCCCTTCCGGTCAACCCACCTTTGACCGGGCCCCGCTTGAATCCACAAGACCGTTAAAAAGCCAAAAAAAGGAAGAGAGAAAGGCACAAGAGAGCTGGACGGCAGAATTATTGCAAGTCGAGCCGTAAAGCAAGTGCTCTGTAGGACAGCACCGCACCAACCAACAGTCGCCATCTCGTTCCCCCCTAACTCACCCGTGACTCGCCGAGTCGGCGTTGAAAAATTCGGGCAGGCACCGGGCCAACGGCCATTTTTTTCCACGACCTCGGAGCGAGAAAAGATCAAACGGCAAGGACGACAAGTGCGCACCTAGTAACAAACGTCAATGCGTCGATAGTGGTCGCACATGCACATGCACAGGCACGCGCACGGGCACGCCACGCCCCCCCAGCATTTTATACTTTCGGGTCTCTTATTTAATTCGACCGGCTTTTTCTGATTCACTTCTTTTAGCACAAATGCCCGTATCGAGCATTGTTGCCCATGGAGTACGTTGGCGTGTTGAGGATTTTCAACTCGATTAGATCCGTGTGGGATATAGGCGGGCCCGTTTGAATTGTGCTCGGTAGCATCAGGTTCCGGCCGCAACGTCGCAATTGGACCCTTCAAACGGATGGGCCAAGTTAGGTTTAGGTTGAATCAAAATAGTTCGACCTAAATAGACCATTTAACTTTTTTTCGATCAATTTCCGTGCAATGCAATCTTTTGGCTTTCTCTTTAGCCTTATGTTTTTTACCCATTCATCCGACCCGACCCATATTGCTAAAACATTTTGATATTTGACTAAATCTACTAAAACTCATATTCAAACTGAGGTGAGAATGCGGCGTGAATGAGAACTAGGTCGAGTGAAGGCGGGAGAGAATGAAAAGAGCATTGTAAAAGTGGATTGAGTTTAAGTAAATTGTAAATTCATCTATGACCTATTTAATGCTCATATTGTGTTTAAATCAATTTATAATAAATTTATTGAATATAACTAACCCAGTTATGATTCATTTAATACTCATATATGTTATCTAGAGGCAATGCGACACTCTTGAATTACTCTAAGTGAGATATATCATGATTCGAATGCAAGATTTGGTGCAACTTGAACCAGACGCTTGAAACCATCTAACCATCCTCTCGGGGTTAAAATACAGGTATTTTAAAATTGACACTAAATGCAGGTACTGGGGCGCAGGCTTCAGATGTTAAAAAGGAAAAATTTTCAAAAAATTTAAAATAGTAATTGTAGAAGCCAAGAGCCAAAAAGAAAACATCTTGAAACTCACTTATACCATGCCAAGTAAGGTACTTACATTGTTCATTGATGATTAATTATACTAAAATTGCACTTGGCACTCTATTTGGAAAGGGGGAATGAAGACAAAAAGGTCACTTCAAGAAGGAAACCCATCTTGGCCCCCCTCAACATGGCCAGGCGAAGCATGTGATCACTGGGGGTAAATCTCTGATAAATCCTAATCATCATTAAAAATCTTGATAACTCAACTGACTTCAATTCTTATTATATGTAATCAGAATCAACTGAGTACCCCACAACCCCCATCATCACTCATCCATCCAAAAAAGAAAAGGCTGCCAAATAAAATATTAAGATGTCAAACAAACCCACCATGAGAGTTAGTGCGAGGAGAGACTAATTGGTAAGTGTAATTATCAAGGTCATCATCACACATCATCAAAGCAAACCTTATCAAGAGCTGCATATGCTTTGCAATCAGAAAAGGTGTTTAAGATACCTTGTCGGGGAAGGTCACGTCTTTGCAAGATTGATATCTAACCAACTAGGAATAGTGTGGAGACGGCGGTGTTAAATCGCTAGATCAAGGCGCCTCGTTTTTGGCTCCGTTCATTCGGTGTCACTTTTGAAAGGCGAGATCGCAAGAAGATCAAAACCGAGTTCTTAGATGCTCGTGATGTATTTGATTTCTAACTTTAACGTCGTTCTTTCGACACTTGAGTTAGTTGTTTGATTGTTAACATGAGATAGGTACTATGAATGTTCCTATTTTCAGTGGGGAAAAACACATATGATTCCTCTCATTCCCTTTACTTGCGAGCTTTTATGTAAGATATTGGAAAGAATATCTTGATGTACGTAACTACCAATCAAATAATAAGGCCAATTTATCATCTTTAGGTTCCAATAGTTCCACATTTGTCAGTTTCCAATCATTTTTGTCCTTTTTAATGAGCCTCCACGCTTGTTGTATATAGACAGAACACAATTCAATGTACATATGCAAACACACCACATTGCCTGAATCCTCCTCTTTGCTTAAGATGAAATTCCGCATCTCTCTCTCTCTCTCTCTCTCTCTCTCTCTCTCTCTCTCTCTAAAAGATTACAACTTCATGGATTTTGGTGGCAACAAAGCTAGCTGTCAATTGGGTGTCCATTTGGCATCTTCTTGACCTTGATATTTTGTGTGTTTTTTCAATGAGCAATTACACCACAAATCCCAGAAAAGGAGAGAAGACCAGAAAAATTGTCTCTTTGCATCTGCTCGTGTGTGGCCATATTAAATACCTAACGTTATCCCTTTTATTATTTTATTGTCTCTTTGTTCAGATGCTAAGAAAGATGTTGATGCCGATTGGCCAATTTACTCTTGCATTCACTCAAAATTCTTGAACCTCTGCTAATAATATATGTGGATATTCCATTTGTCCTTGACAACTGGAAGAAACGTACTCGGGGAAAGAAGAAGGTCCTTTCTTTGTAGTCACAAGGGGAAAAAAATGTGTATTTCCATTTTTTGGAAATAATATTAGGTTTAAAATATGCAACTTTTATATGATACATGACACTAAATTGGTTTTTTTTCCTCCAAAGTGTTGGACAAATAAACGATATGACCTAACGGATTATGAGATAAGCATTGTGTTCAAATTACAAGACCCATTGGTAAAAGTAACTCCAAGAGTCGTGCCTAATATCTTGAGATGGAGCCTGACTCTATGCATGTAGACATGGCGGTTCTTTAAGTGTTCGTAGAGACTAGATTGAGTTGAAAGTCTAAATATTAGAAATTATTGAGCTTTGAAAAGAATAAATAAACTAGCTATTTCTAAATGAATGAATGATTTTAGTTAGGTTGTATTTTCTGCTGGGCGAAGTGGATGTATTAATAAGGATTAAGTCCATGGTGTTGTAGTGTGTCAATTTCTAAGACAGCTTCTTGCTAGCCTTGAAATGTGGCCTTGCAAAAATTAGAGTAGACATAAAAGAAAGAGAGGCACACAAGAGAGAACGAGGCTCAGGGTTTTCTTGCACAATTAAGGTTGCATTGCACAAATTGAAGACACAGGAGTTTGTTATATCCATTGGTCTTCTACAAGGTTGTATCAATTTTCAAAATAGGTTGTGGTTGCTTTTGGATAGTAGTGATAGCATGTGTTTTGTAATTTGGGTTTTGTGGTGTAGTGTCTTGTAGAAGGGGGAGCTTGTGTCTTTGTAGTAGTTCTTGTTATGACTAAACCTTGTTATACTATTCGTGACTTTTCTCATTTCACATATATTTAGTTTTTATTACATTAAAGTTGGTGTTATTATTCTCTTCAAATGCTCTCTTATTGCTTCCACTATGTTACTAGCTTTTAATAGTTTTGTCTTTTTTGGACAAGAATGACTCCTATAGCTAAACCATAGCAAAATTGGGATCTCTATGTCCATAAGAGTTTTCATTGCTCTTACATGTACATAAAATCTGCCATTCTTTATCTTCCGTAATCAGTGCGAGCATGTTGTCTTTTATTCCGTACATCTGATTTCGTTTCTTTAGTAATTTGAAAACTACTCTATTTTACTTATTATTCACGTCTTGAAAATAATCATTAATAAGCATTTCGATGAGAAAATGGAGTTATAACGTTTTCTTCTTCTTCTTTTTTTCTCCATTTTTGGAGCAAATACAAGCATCTCAAATGACGTGGGAAAAGGTTGGCTCGCATCGGCAAGCGTAGTGAATTGGGATGGAGACATGATGAGCCGCAGATGAAAGTGATGCCTGTGGCGTGTGAGAAAACAAAAGGAGGGGACACAACTCAATCATCACCACATCTTTTGTCGTTCGAGGAATCAAGAGATATACATACATACATACATACATATATATAAATTCCATGTTGGTAAGATCTTGAAGATGGGCACTGTGGTAATTATTGCCAGTAATCATGACTCATAAAGAGAAAATAATGATAATGATAAAAAAAGAAAATTGGAGATTGGAGATTTTGGAGAATCTTATCGAGTGATGTTGTCACGGACTCGTAGGGAGAGGGCGGTTGTTGGCAAATTTTCCCTATTTTTCTTTTTTTTTTTTTTAATGATTGCTTTTGGTTATATTTACAAGCAACAGCAACCTTTGAAGGCATCCAATTGATTTCTTTCCTTTTTTTCCCCTTTCTTTCCTCTCTTCTTTTTCCCCCTCCTTTTGTCAAATTTCAGTGTGTATCCAAATAAACTACTTGTGCAGAAATCCTGATTAGACAAGGATGACAAGCAATGTTTGTCCCCTTATAATCATTCTCATTCAATAATAGGTGGGAGAGAAATAGTAATATACCCAAATAATTCTCTCTCTCTCTCTCTCTTTTTTTTTTTTTTTTCTTTTGGTTTTTGCCAATTGGAGTCGATCTCATTTCCATATGTTGGACAATGGAAATAGGGAGAGTGTACCGAGCGCGGTGGCCCAGCTCCTAAAGAATGGCTACTCAGCTTCCATGGCTAGAAAATCGACGTCCTATGCTCGAGTTACTCGGCCCTCGGTGACGACGGAGTGGAATAAATGGAAAAGGACCCAAAAACTGATGAAGTCTTGGGACATCAATTGGAAGAGGTCAATAGCTAAGGCTTTAGGACTTCAAAAAAAGGCTTGTAATCAAACCGGGCCGGTCCATGGAAATAATTGGACCGGGCCTCAATTCTCCACATGGGCCGAACATGGCGCATGACAAGCGTGAGCATGGCCCAATCCTGCAACTGGCTAAAGCAAGTCTGCAACCAAACACACCAGGGAAAAATCGAGTGGCTAAACCAACGAACGGTCCGAAGCCCCCCCTTTCTCTCTGTCGCTCTGTCTGGACTGGAGTTCTGGTAAATGTGTGCAGAAGGTGAGCTCCAATGGCCGCTTTCGGCACTTTCTTGTGTTCAAAGGTCGTTCCTTTTTGGTATTCGAAAGTTGGTTCTTGATGGGTATGATGTTTTTCGCTGTGACTGAGCTTTGCTGCTGATTAGTTTCTTGAAACAAGTGGAAGGAATTGAGTGGCGGGTCTTCCTTGTTTGGTGATAGAAACTTGGGAGTGTTCGGGTTTGTCCCCGCACGGCATTCGGATGCTTGCGTTCGATGGTTGTGCTTCTGTTTGTTCTCATCTTCTGTTATTGCGATCGAATAACCAGTCTTTTTCGGTAGGTGTGGCTGCTAGATTGAGTAATTCTCATTCCGAATCTGTAGTCAGACTGATCTCATCACTTGATCAGGATTGATTTTTGGAACATGGCAAATGCAAAAGATTGATCTTATCTGTTTAGGATGGATTTTTGTGGAACTTGGCAAATGGAAACGATTGATCTTATATGTTTAGTATGGGTGCTCTTGAAACCAGCTCAATAGTGATCCAAAACAAAGAAAGCACGTGTAGCCAATTTCCCTTTCGACTTAATTTGCTTTATGTTGTCGTCTTTGATGTTAGGATAACCAGTATCTGTGGAAGCATCCGAAGTGGGAGCTATGACTGTGACTGTGGTTTCCTCGTGCAATCCGTGTTTAGTCCGTCATCCTGGACGACAGAATCAATGGTATGCCAAGACATTCCTCGGTGCTGGACAGAATATCCATAATCTTATTTGTACTACAAGACTCCAAGTCCAACGTGATTATCAAGAGAAGAAGTTAACCCGAGTATTTGCTGTCACGGAAGGTTCTACAGAGTCGAGCAAGTCCGAAGAGACTCTTCCATCTTGGGCTAAACCAGATGCAGATGAGCCTCCTCCATGGGCTCGGAATGAAGGAGCACAGAATGCGTCTCAACAGAGCTTTGAAGTGCCGTTCTTTGTTTACTTATTGGCCTCCGCTGTAACGGCAATTGCTACAGTAAGCTTCTTTTGCTTTCCTTGCTCTGTTCAATACATAAAGAATTGGCTGATAATCTTTATGAAATCCAATTGCAGGTAGGTTCTATATTCGAGTACGTCAATCAGAGGCCTGTTTTTGGAGTTTTGAATTCGGACAGCATCTTTTATGCCCCATTGCTCGGCTTCTTTGCATTCACTGGCATCCCCACCTCGGTAAGTTTTGAAGTTCTAATGAGTTGTGGATTCTTGCCATGTGGCGGAAATATTCAGCTAACAAGTTCTGCCCGAATACAGGCGTTTCTATGGTTCAAATCAGTTCAAGTTGCGAACAAGGAAGCTGAGGAGCAAGACAGGAGGGATGGCTTTTTGTAGAGTCAAGTGCCTTGCATAAATGTCAGGGTAGGATGATGATTCTTCATGGAATATGGTTGTGTCTAGATAAGGTCTAAAGGCCGTGTTTCTTGCACTCAGTTTTGCAAGGTACAGAATGTTAAATTGTAAATGATGATTTATGTGCAAATTTCGTTCTATCGTCATAGAATTTCAGGCATACCTGATGGTATTGTTCAAGAAACTTGAAGCGGGTTCATAGTATTATAGAAAAAAATTATCATTTAGCTCCCCGTCCCTAGGACTAGCGAGTCCAATAGTCCAGGGTGAGAGTTTCAGATGTATCTGATGAACCTTTATGGAACCAAAATGACTCATTCGTGATTCAATTTGCATATTTTCTAGGTTTAACCGTATGGCTTCACATTTAACAGAAAAGCAAAAATGGTACTTTTTTTTACTTGTATCTCTTGAGAGGCTGATGGCTAATTTTTAATATGAAGAATGAGAGACAGCTAGACAAAATATCAGTCTAGTTTGATTGCATGACAAAACAAAATCGCTCGAGCAGTTGTTCTTGAAGTTTGAGATTATAATAGAATAAAGGCGAATTACGTCTTGTACTCATCTGCACTATCTACACAGGAGACAAACGGTTCGATTGAATGAAGACGGTTGTAATATTATAATCACTAAAACTTTCTGGATGGGATATGACAGGGAAACACGAACTCAAATCAGGAAAATGGTTCCAAGAAAGCATGGCAAGGTGGTTATCATTTAATTTCTCTGCAACAAGAAACTCAATAAAAGCTGCCTCAAAGTCTACATTTCTATATACAAAATTGTCCATACCTCCACGACTCTCACTGTCAGCCGTGAGCTAAAAGTTTGTGGCTGGTGAGTGCTTAGACCTGCAGTTGGTGACTTCATTGGAATACATAATTTCAAGCAGTTGTATAGAAGGGAATGGGGGCTCGAGCATCGGAACATCTTACTTGCAAAGAATCTGAAAATAGTCTGCAAACAAAATTCATGGAGGGGGAAAAAGGAGAGAAGAGTCCTGCCCCGGCTTTATCCGTGCTCGAAAGACTAGACCGCCTCGACCATTTGGTAACAGCAATAGATATTGTCTCCGTTTTTTTCCCTTCTGATCATTAATGGAAAGAGATTGAACTTGTAGAACTGATGGAAGGTCATAGCAAATTCTCTTGCCCTCTGATGTTTTAAGTTTCTAAGCACAGTGCCTTGATGAAACAGCTACAGGTTCTGGAGGAGAGGAAGAGCTCATCAGCAAGATTTCCTTCAGGCCTGATTGCAGAGAAAATCAGAGCAAAGGAGCAAGATCATTGCAAGACCATATCATCTGCATTAGAGGAAGCTCATCATAAAGGGACGTTGATGGATCGAGTGGCAATGCTCGAGGACCGAGTTTTACAGGTTCTGCAAATGACTTTTAAGTTCATGCCCTAACTCTGGCTCCTGAGTTATTTTTTCTTGGCACTTATCTGATTTGGAAATGCTAATATTGTTTAAAGAGCTAATAGCTGATTATAGCTCTTCGTTGGTCATAGTTGAGCCTAGAGATTGGAGTTGGAAATGTTTCGAAGTCAAGCTATTCTGTCGTCCAGACAATAGCTGAAAATGTCAATCAGCACACCCCAGAATTGGCTGTGGTAGCCACAGAGAGTGCGGATTCGAAGGAACACGGACAAGAGAACCCACATCCTTTCTCAACACAAGTGAGCTGCAGATACCATAGCAACATTAGCTTCATGAATTTGACCTGGCAATTTTGACATTATACTAAGACTCAGCTCGGTAATAACGTTGACTGGTTTCAGGAGAAGGACTGCGCAGATGCAGAAGCATGTGTTGAGAAGACAAAAACAGCGGGAAGCCACAAAGGCAAGAGGCGGTCGATGCTGAGGAGAGTAAATGGCTTTGTGTGGTGGTCTAGAGTGGGATGTTGATTCTCTCTCTGCTCAAACTCGCCTGCATTCTGAAAGTTGAACAACTTTTAATATGCCCAATTTTCCTTTTCCTGGGTATGCTCAATAAGGACACTTTCAACAGTGCAGTTCCTTTTGCCTTTTTCTCTTCAAATTCATGGCTATAGTTTTAACATTTGGGATTTAGCTTGGATTGAATCTGCATTTGCAATAACCATTTATGCCCCTCTTTTCTTTGTATGAATTCCTGGTGAGCAAGATAAGAGACAGATGAACAGATCAAATGGTATTGGTGCAATTTTCTTCCTTTGATCTTGTCAAATCCTAAAGATTTGCAGCACCACGTCAAAGTCACTCTTTGGATGGTGTGAATGCATTCACATAGTTTTTTTTTTGAACAATGCATTCACAGAGTTAAGTGGGTCATGGAAAGGCATTTTAGCTATCATAACTCTTGATGGAGAGACGTGTGGGAATAGATATGCATCAGTCTCATCGAAGGGTGGACCCAAAAGTGGGCACTGATATTAACTTTGGCTTACTTATACAAATTTTGCGCAGAATTACTCATAATTTCATATTTTGCGTCATTTATCCATAATCTTTATTGCCTAATTTCTTTTAAAAGCCCAATTTTAGGTTTGATCCCAATTTCACCCCTATTTCTTTGTCTAAAAAAAATTACATACTTTCACTCTAATCCTATATCTGTCCTACGACCCAAAATCGACATTGGTCTTTTCAAACTTATCAATGTTACAGGCTGCTATTGTTTCATTTGAATGCAATCGTGCCTGTAAAAATGCAAGTTCTAATAATGAACCTCTAATTGACCCTAATGTTAATTACTTTATAGAAATTAGTGGCAATTTTTGGCATAGGGCAGATTTTAGACTATAGTTCAATGTTCAAAATAGAAATGAGATTAAACTTAAATGTGAGAGAATTTTAGGGAATTAAGCCTAATCTTAACTCATAATTCTACCCAATTGACGAAAGGAGTTAGAAATTTTATAGACTCAGCCTCTACTTTCATCTCCCTTGAAAGATTTGGTATTTACTTAGAAATGAATCTCTCTTCATTGAAAAGAGTAACGTCAAATGTTTTCGATACTCTAGTCTTTGATTATTGCAACTTTTAGCTAGCTAAACAACCCTCTCTAAATCTCTGGGGTTTATCAAGAGTCGAACCCTATCGCTTCCCTTGACTCTCAAGTGGCCAAGCTAGAGTCGTTGAATTGAGTAAACGATGGATATAAATTCTTCTTATTTGATAGGTTGCCCTCTCTATTAAAATCCATATCAAAGAAAGTAAAACTATATAAAAACACTCCTGAACTTTGGGATTTGCACACGTTTACTTTTAAACTTTCTACCGTTAGACGTTAATCCTTGAACTATTATTTTGTTATAGCAGTCGATCCTCAGTTATTTTTTTCATTAGCGTGTGTTGACGTACGTGACTTTTACGAGTTTAGAAGCGATTGATTGGTGGGGCGTGAGTATTTTTCTCAGAAAATAAAAATCGACAATGACAACTCTTTTTTTCTTATTTCAATCGACGCCACCTCGTGGCAACTCTTGGAGATACAGCGTTAGTCGGTCTGGAACTACCCATCAACTACACAACGACATTAACATCGACACGCGTCCCTTCACGGACCAAAACGTGGACGGACAATCGCCAAAGCTTCGATCTTGGATGCGTCCGGCTGAGTAGCAGACTAAAAAACTGACATGCGCATAGCAAATTGCAGTAACTGGGTCCTTCGATCCACCTAGATATCAACTTATTCCAAGTTTAAAAAATTTAGTTGTTCTTGGCAATCTGTCACCTGCATTCCGGTGTAAGGGTGATCACGTGAGAGAGAATTCCATTAGAGTGTGGAGGTGGCAAATCCCAAAAGACCGTCGGTGTTTCGAAGAAAATGATGGTGGTGAAAATGGTCGTGTGTCCTTTCTTGTGAAGAAGCAGAAAGAACTCATTCTTGGGACGTTTCTCTATTGGGGTTAAAATTATGTGAATTCCTAGTATCAAATCAATTCATCACTGTTGCAGAAAATAGAAAAGCGGAAAAAGTTCGTATTTTTCGGAGTGTATGTCCGGTTGAACTCGGGGATGATGGGTGAGGAGAGCGAGATCGATGAATATCATTTGAAGAAGCTGAGAGCGTTCAATGGAAGAGAGGAGTTTCCATCGTCCAATATATTGCACACCGCAGTGGCTTTTGGGATTTGGTTCGATGCTATTCACTTCGACTCCGGACTAGTCCTCTTCTCTCTCCTCTTCCTTCTCCCCACAAAGCTCTTCTGCGATCTCTCTCTGCTCTTTGCTCTTATTCAATCTTTTCTTTTTGGCAGTTTATATCTTGTGTGTCATTTATAGCTGCTGGGTTTTCTTACTGATCAGGGTCTTTGGGTTGTTTGTGGTATTTATGTTCATTCCAATCAATGATAGGAGCAAAATAGGCAGAAAGTTGCCAAGGTACCCTTAGCTTCTTATTTCTTTTCCCCCTCCTTTTGGTCAGGTTTTCAAAGCTCGTGAATTGATTTTCTGAGTAATTGGATATGAGTTTTGTACAATCCGATTGATCTTCTGATGGTGGGTTCGGTCTTCAGGCACATGCGTAGACATGCTTGCAGTTATTTCCCAGTTACTCTGCACGTGGAGGATATAATAGAAGCCTTCGATCGTAATTGCGCCTATAGTCAGTCGAGCACATTCTTCTTGTTCTTCCGGTTGATTTTAATGAAATAGGTTGGATGAAAAGTTTTGATGAATATGGTATCAATGCCGAATATGCAGGTTAAGGTCAATTTGAATTAATGGATAGTTGTTATTCGTTGTGGGCGTGTAAAGTAGGCAGATGAACCTACTCTGCTAGAGTTGAAGTTGCTTTTCAATGGTAAGGGCTTGGCCATGACGTTCGTAGTTGAGGAAAGATGAGGACTGGCGGTTTAAGTTGTGGTAATTCCAGTATGAACCAATGAAATGATGGCATGGTATTTTGTGGGATCAGATTCTTGTGTGTTCATTGCATGCCTTTGAGTATACCTGTGGATCCAGTTGTCCTGTCTCGTGTGTCTCGATGGAGATGCAAGGGAAAATATTACAGATTCATTGGTCTTCCTGTACAATATAATCTTATACAATGGAACTTTATCTGAAGAGCGGACTGAAGATGTCATTTTTGTGTTTGCTAACGCTTAAATGGTATGTGCATTGTTTATATTGGAAAAATAAAATGCCTGTTTAGTAATCTTCCTAAAATAGAAAAAGAATAGGGTTAATACTCTGAAAAAACCCAAACTGATACATATGTGACAAATTTACCCCAAACTATTTTTTTAACCACCAAAAACCCCAAACTGGTATACATTTGACAAATTTACCCCAAACTGATATATTTGTGAAAAATTAACATCTATTAGTTTTCGTTAAATTTTATTATGAAATTATTAAGTTAAATGACACATAACAGTACCAATTTGGGATTTTACGCTCTGTTTATCATAGTTTACAATTTTTGTGATTTTTTTGTAATATTAATCCAATTTAGCGGAGGGTATATTTGTTACAAATTTACTAGTTTGGAGTTTTTTGCGATCGAATAAATTAGCTTGGGGTAAATTTGTCATAAATATACCGGTTTATGGTTTTTATGGTTAGTCAGAGTAAATTTGTCACACGTGTACCAGTTTGGGGTTTTACATGGTCAAAAAAATAGTTTTTTGGTAAATTTGTCACAAGTATACAAGTTTGAGGTTTTTCAAGGTATTAACCCAAAAGAATATAAATGCATTTGGTAATGTCAGCTAATTATTCAATTTTCTAAAATAGAAAAATAGCCTGGGAATACATTTACAACGAAAGCAAAAAGTAAAATAAATTTATTTATGTGTTCCCAAGAACAAAGATAGGAAAAAAATGTTTTTGAATAGAAATTATTTTCAAAAAAAAAAATGTTACCAAAGGTGCCCTAAATGTGTAGTACAAATGAGGGGTTTTAAGTAATTCGTGGAAAAATAATATTGGTGTTGTTGGCAATTAAGGACAGTTCGTTTTTTCGACAATAATGAAGAAGTGGTGAAAATGATGGTTTGTCCTTTCTAGCTAATGAAAAAGCAGAAAAAACTCATTCTTGGGACGTTCCTCTTTTTGGGTTAAATTTCTGACAATCCTCAGTGAAAATTCTAACCTGCGCAATTTCCTTTCGTAGATTCCATTTGTTCAGTCAAGGAAAGGATTTGTGCGCATAGCCGTGGAGACGGGCTGCCCCCTGGTTCCACTTTTCTGCCACGGTCGAGTAACTTCTATCTTCACCTTTCTTCTCCGCTCTTTTTTACCGGGCCATGCCCACAATTCGATGTTTCATGCCACTTTGTTTGACTTGAACAGTGGATCTCACACAGCTGTTTTACCCTTATCTTGCTACGGTCAAATGTCTACAAGTGGTGGAAACCCAGCGGAGTTGTATATGCAATTTGTAGAGTAATTAAGAGTGCTTTTGATAACATTTCTATTTTGAAGAATATTTTTTTTAGAAATAATTTTTTTCTATTTTTGTTCCCGAAAACAATTTCTAAGCATTTGAGCGTTCAGCAACTATACAAATTTTCAGTTCCCGAGAGAGAAATGCATTTAGTATGACCCCATATATTTTGTATAACTTAAAATTTCTTTTAATTTATTATAATTTCATTACATTTTCTTTTTCTTTTTCTTCTGTTTCCTCCAGCCGGTTGTCGGCTGGCGACTGGTCAGACCTCGCCGGCCTCGGGGGAGCCTCGCCGTGACTAGGCGAGGTCGCCTTGCCCAACCAAGGTGAGGCTAAGCTGGCCCGGCCATCGCAAGGTCGGTGTCACCCTCGTTGTGGCTAGGAGAGGCTCGGGGGGCCTCGTTGGACCTCATTTGGCAAGTTGGCGGCCGGCGACCAATAGGAGAACAAGGGAGGAAGAGAAAGAAAAAAAAAAAAAAAAAAAGGGAAAAAAAAAGCTTGATTCTTGATTATTGTTTCTTGAGTTGTTCTTAGGAAAAAAAAGCAACTTTTGTTAATTTTTTATTTTTGTTTCAAATCTATTCTCGGGAACAAAAAACTTACTGATCCGTTCTATTTCTACTCCCAAGAACAAAAGAATAGAAATACCCGTTCCCAAAAGCGTTACCAAATACAACCTAAGTCTCCCTTGATTCTCTTTTGAGGAATCTTTGGGTATGTATGATTCTCTTTGCTAAATTAAAAAGATGAGATTGTGGGATCCTTGACGATTTTCCATGAGTCATGTGTCTATAGTAGAACTGTAATGAATCGAAATATCCATCCTGTAGTGTTTTCGCATGGTTTTGTCTTCACAGGTCTCCTATACCCTTCCAAAATCCGATGTGTGCGGTGGTCGGTAGACCGATTTAGTTTGAAAAAATTTCAAAACCCACCATGGAAGATGTACGATTCGTTGGTTTTCGACCACACAACTTTCTTTTACCCGACTTCACATTCACACAATAAAAATAGAGCTCAGCACAGATTCTTTTGAACAATTCCAAAAATCGAATGCCTAGCGTGTCTTAGTGTTGTGACCTGACAAATTTTGATACCTACCATGTGGTTTATACCATCATTTATCATCTCAAAATCCATTTGGCAGGTCAACGAGGAGCACAGTAAGTTTGTTGAAGCCTTAAGAGATCTCTTCGAAAGGTATAGGCAGCGGTCGGTCATGCTGTTCTTGAGCTGAAAACTCCCGGAGCATAGCTTCGATACGTTGTCATTAATTGGAGGCCTGTGTTTATATGGTGCAATCAATTAGGAGTCTAAGAGGGCAATGGAATACATGTCCCACTAAGGGGCAAGAGCACAACCGTGTTATTCAGTTGGTGCAAGCTTATCTTATTTAATCACAATCATGTGGCTTTCAAAGTAATTAAAAAAAAAAATTCAAGAAGTTCTATCCCATTACGCTTTTACCAATTCAGTTATACATTTTATAATTTTGCCAAGTGAGTTCTAAATATTTTCGTATGTTGCCAATTGAGTCCGGTCAATTTTAATAAAAAATCACTGACATTAATAATTTTTAGTAATATTTTAATATTTTTATCAAATTATTTCATTAAAGTTTCCTTTTTTTCCCTTCTCTTTTCTCTTTCTTTTTTCTTTTTCATTTTAATTTTTCCCTGAGCCAGCGCTAGCCACTGTCGAGCCTTGTCAATGGTCAACAACCTCCACCATCCTCTTCACTAGCCCAAGCTTGGGCATCCCTAGCGCGAGGCCGGTGAGGGTGGCCCTTGCCCCTTACGAGGCTTGGTGGTGGCCGACGAAGGGAAGAAAGAAGAAAAAGAAAAAAAAAAAAAATGAAAAGAAGAGAAAATGAAAATTGGAAAAGAAGGAAAAAATTTTGGGAAAAATATTTAAAATTAAAAAAAAATTATTCATGGCAGCACCGATCATACCATGTAGGATCGTCAACTTCAGTGATTTCTAGCCAAAATTGTCATGATTCACTCAATTGATAAAACATGAAAATGTTTAGAACTTGATTAACAAAATTGAAAAGTTTTGGACTGAATATTAAAAGTGATGAATAATTTTCCCCTTTCAAAGTGCATATGAGACCAAAAAAGAAAAATTATTCTTCTGAATTTTCAGTCAGCTAGCCGGTTGAACCAGCTATTTATACAATTTTTTTCTTCTTTGTTAGAAGTTGTCTTGATTTATAGGCAAAAATAGCTAATAGCTCTTATACATCTACCTCATAGAAGGGTGGACACAAAAGTAACTACTGATGTTAACTTGGCTTTGTAAGACAAATCATGCGCAGACTTACTCACGATTTGATGTTTTTGAAGATTTATTCCTAATCTTAACTCTATTTTACCTGGTTAATCAAACGAGAGAACTTCTATAGGTCCAACATTTGTTGTGAACGCATTTTGACTCTAAAGTGAATAATTTGAAAAATATCTTTCTAAATCTGATTGCTTGTATTGCTTACAAAAATGAATGAAAGAAAAACAAATTAACGAAAATGTATAGGTATAAATTGTTGTCGAATAATAAAAATATTTTCATTGACAAAATATTTTAAGTAACATAAGTGATCCTATTAATGAAAATATTTTTCAAATCATTTATTTACGATGGAATAAACAAAAATATGAAAAGTATTAGCTACGCGGATAGTTGTTAAACTAGTACAAGTGAAAAGGGAGTTTTCGTTAATGAAAGTTGCTACTAGGGCTGACCTATATATCACCGATACGGACACGCGACACGTAACACGACAGGACACGATATACCGACACGTCATTTTTCAAAAAAATAGAGAATTCCGACACATTATATATTAATATATATTTTTGTATATAAATGCAAAAAAAAAAAAAAAGAGAGCATAGAATTAATTTATACTAAAAATATTAATCCAAACATTTGTTAATATCATTCATTGTTTTAATTTGAGAGATTGAATGAGAAATTCAAAAAATGCAAACACAAAATAGTAATTTTGAAAGAACATGTCTTATTTTCTTACACTTATCGGAGATTAGTGAGATTTCTTATGGTCCAAGACAGAGTTTGGAGTTCATGATATAAACTGGCTTGGAGTTCCTCTGCAAAACAAGGTTCGAGAAAAATGAAAATCTAGGACAATAACTCTTGAAGTACGACCAAAAGAAAAGGAAATAACTAAATTCGCCATGGAAAATGTGAGAGATAACTCACAAGCCAATGACATAGACCAAAAAAGATAACTCGTAGGCGACGCCTGTGAGAGGTGGAAAGAAGCAAAATAAAATCACAACTTTAAGTCTGCGAGGGCAGCGGAGGGACACAAACCAGAAGAGGGGCGTTCCATTGTCACTCGCGGGAAGGTCAAAAGTTATAAGTGAGAAACTTGAGAGTGAGAATTTTCTTCTTTCCCCTTTATTTTTGTTATTTTTATTATTTTTCATATATTTATATTTTGACCCTTCAAGTATTGAAAATTTTTAAAATTGACCCCATGTGTGTCGGAATCGCGTGTCGACATTTCGGACTCGTGTGTCGGGAAAAGTTGACCACGTGTCGGATTTTCTGACACTCGTTGACCACATGTCGGAATGTGTCGGAGCGTGTCGGACACGTGTCGAAGCATGTCGGACACGAAACGTGTCAGAGTGTCGGATACGACACGAAGGCTTCCGGAGAGTGTCTGTGCTTCTTAAGGACTGACCACTTACTAGGGCTGACCACCAGGCCCTGCCAGCCCAAGCATATGCCCGGGCCTTTTTTAAGCTCTAAAAATTAATATTTTCAATAAAATACAGAAAAATAAATCTATAAATTGCGCTATTTAAAGGAATTGCACGAAATTGAACTAAAAGATATTATTTTTGATATTGCGAAAGCAAAAAGTTATACATTTAAAGTATGAGATAGATAGTACACTTAAAGTATTTGAAATTTAATATTAAAACTATACATTATACACACAAACAAGAGCCCTAAGCCCATCCAAGTCGATCACCATATTCAAGATAAATAGACATTACGAAACAACAGGTGGAATGCACTTGTAATGTTTGTTTGAGGCACCAGTGCTAGGATAGAAGAAGGAATCAATGCGGGAAGTTGGTCAAAGGATCAAAGCGTAAGTACATCTGGAAGATGATTTGACAAGAAAAACTTCTGAAACCAGTCTTCTTTTTCGCAAAACTGGAACGCCACTTTGTATGACTCCATCAAGAGATCGGTATCGTTTGGCGAAGTAAGCTTCCACATCCTTGGGAACCGATCCGAGATCTCCTCCAAAACCATCAAAGCAACGAAAAACGACAAATGTGAGCCACAAGTCCACACCCAATCCAAAATATACAAATTTATTGAAGAAGCCCCATATGCACCAGATGCAGAAATCATCCCAGTTCTAGAGAAAGAAAGAGAACCTGAACTTTTTCCGGGCCTTCCCGAAGGTGGATAGACTCATTTCGCAGGGCTCGCAATAAGTCTTGGACATGGCAACCATTGTAGGTCCTATATTCGTTAAGGTGGTCCATAACTTCGGTCTCTATCCTGTCGGTCCATCTCCCACTAAAAATCACTCGCGCAATGTTCTGCAATGCTTTCAAAAGATCTAAATTGGCCCGCTTTTCCAATTGTAATCTACTCCTAAGGTCACAAAGAAAGGACAACCTCCTCTTTGAACTCCACCAAAATGGATGGCAAAGCACCTCTGATGCGTTTGGCCTACGGATAAGTAAAAGAAATTAACTACTGAGCCTTGGAAAATTATCACAAAAAATGAACAATAGCCCAACATGCTCAAAAGAAATCAATTACATAAACAACACTGAAAAATTAATATTTTCAATAAAATACATATGCCCGGGCCTTTTTTAAACTCTAAAAATTAATATTTTCAATAAAATATAGAAAAATAAATCTATAAATCACGCTATTTAAAGGAATTGCATGAAATTGAAATAAAAGATGTTATTTTTGATATTGCAAAAGCAAAAAATTATACATTTAAAGAATGAGATAGATAGTACAATGAAAGTATTTGAAATTTAATATTAAAACTATCCATTATACACACAAACAAGAGCCCTGAGGCCGTCCAACTCGATCATCATAACCAAGACAAATAGACACTACGAAACAACAGGTGGAATGCATTTGTAATGTTTGTTTGATACACCAATGGCAGGATGGAAGAAGGAATCAACGCGGGAAGTTGGGCAAAGGATCAAAGCGTAAGTACATGTGGAAGTAGATCTGACAAGAAAAACTTCTTAAACCAGTCTTCCTTTTTGCAAAACTGGAACGCCACTTTGTATGACTCCATCAAGAGACCCGAGAATCGTTTGGCGAAGTAAGCTTCCACATCCTCGGGAATCGATCCAACGATCTCCTACCAGAACCATCAAAGACCCCATCCAAAATATACAAATTTACTGAAGAAGCCTCGTATGCACCGGATGCAAAAATCATCCCAGTTCTAGAGAAAGAAAGAGAAACCTGAAATTTTTTCGGACCTTCCTGAAGGTGGATAGACTCATTTCGCATGGCTCGCAATAAGTCTTGGACATGGCGACCATTGTAGGTCCTATATTTGTTAACGTGGTCCCTAACTTCAGTCTCTAACTTGTTGGTCCATCTCCCACTAAAATCCACTCGCGCCGTGTTCTGCAATGCTTTCAAAAGATCTGAATTGGCCCGATTTTCCAATTGTAATCTATTCCTAAGGTCACAAAGAAAGGACAACCTCCTCTTTGAACTCCACCAAAATGGATGGCAAAGCACCTCCGATGCGTTGGGCCTACGGGTAAGTAAAGGAAATTAACTACTGAGCCTTGGAAAATTATCACAAAAAATGAACTATAGCCCAACATGCTCAAAAGAAATCAATTACATGAACAACACTGACATGGACATGAGGGTGTTTATGCTTCTTAAGGACTGACCACTTACTAGGGCTGACCACTGGGCCCTGCCAGCCCAATCATATGCCCGTGCCTTTTTTAAACTCTAAAAATTAATATTTTCAATAAAATACAAAAAAATAAATCTATAAATTGCGCTATTTGAAGGAATTGCACGAAATTGAAATAAACGATATTATTTTTGATATTGCGAAAGCAAAAAATTATACATTTAAAGTATGAAATAGATAGTACACTGAAAGTATTTGAAATTTAATATTAAAACTATACATCATTCACACAAACAAGAGCACTGAGCCCGTCCAACTCGATCATCATAACCAAGACAAATAGACACTACGAAACAACAGGTGGAATGCACCTGTAATGTTTGTTTGATGCACCGGTGGCAAGATGGAAGAAGGAATCAACGCGGGAAGTTGGCCAAAGGATAAAAGCGTAAGTACATCTAGAAGTTGATCTGACAAGAAAAACTTCGAAACCATCTTCTTTTTCGTAAAACTAGAACGCCATTTTGTACGACTCCATCAAGAGACTCGGGAATCGTTTGGCAAAGTAAGGTTCCACATCCTCGGGAACCGATCCGACCATCTCCTGCCAGAACCATCAAAGCAACGAAAAACGACAAATGAGAGCCACAAGTCCACACCCAATCCAAAATATACAAATTTACTGAAGAAGCCTCGTACGCACCAGATGCAGAAATCATCCCAATTCTAGAGAAAGAAATAGAGCCTGAAATTTTTCCGAGCCTTCCCGAAGGTGGATAGACTCATTTCCCACATGGCTCGCAATAAGTCTTGGACATGGCGACCATTGTAGGTCCTATATTCGTTAAGATGGTCCATAACTTCAGTCTCTATCTTGTCGGTCCATCTCCCACTAAAAACCACTCACGCAGTGTTCTGCAATGCTTTCAAAAGATCTGAATTGGCCCGCTTTTCCAATTGTAATCTATTCTTAAGGTCACAAAGAAAGGACAACCTCATCTTTGAACTCCACCAAAATGGATGGCAAAGCACCTCCGATGCATTTGGCCTACGGGTAAGTAAAAGAAATTAACTACTGAGCCTTGGAAAATTATAACAAAAAATGAACTATAGGCCAACATGCTCAAAAGAAATCGATTACATGAACAACACTGACATGGACTTGAGAGTGTCTGTGCTTCTTAAGGACTGACTACTTACTAGGGCTGACCACCGAGCCTTGCCAGCCCAAGCATATGCCCGAGCCTTTTTTAAACTCTAAAAATTAATATTTTCAATAAAATACAGAAAAATAAATCTATAAATTGCGCTATTTGAAGAAATTGCACGAAATTGAAATAAACGATATTATTTTTGATATTGCGAAAGCAAAAAATTATACATTTAAAGTATGAAATAGATAGTACACTGAAAGTATTTGAAATTTAACATTAAAACTATACATTATTCACACAAACAAGAGCACTGAGCCCGTCCAACTCGATCATCATAACCAAGACAAATAGACACTATGAAACAACAGGTGGAATGCACCTGTAATGTTTGTTTGATGGACTGGTGGCAGGATGGAAGAAGGAATCAACGCGGGAAGTTGGCCAAAGGATAAAAGCGTAAGTACATCTAGAAGTTGATCTGACAAGAAAAACTTCTGAAACCAGTCTTCTTTCTCGCAAAACTGGAACGCCACTTTGTACGACTCCATCAAGAGATCCGGGAATCGTTTGGCGAAGTAAGGTTCCACATCCTCGGGAACCGATCCGACCATCTCCTGCCAGAACCATCAAAGCAACGAAAAACGACAAATGAGAGCCACAAGTCCACACCCAATCCAAAATATACAAATTTACTGAAGAAGCCTCGTACGCACCAGATGCAGAAATCATCCCAGTTCTAGAGAAAGAAATAGAGCCTGAAATTTTTCCGAGCCTTCCCGAAGGTGGATAGACTCATTTCCCACGGCTCGCAATAAGTCTTGGACGTGGCGACCATTGTAGGTCCTATATTCGTTAAGATGGTCCATAACTTCAGTCTCTATCTTGTCGGTCCATCTCCCACTAAAAACCACTCGCGCGTGTTACGCAATGCTTTCAAAAGATCCGAATTGGCCCGATTTTCCAATTGTAATCTATTCCTAAGGTCACAAAGAAAGGACAACCTCCTCTTTGAACTCCACCAAAATGGATGGCAAAGCACCTCCGATGTGTTTGGCCTACGGGTAAGTAAAAGAAATTAACTACTGAGCCTTGGAAAATTATAACAAAAAATGACCTATAGGCCAACATGCCCAAAAGAAATCGATTACATGAACAACACTGACATGGACTTGAGAGTGTTTGTGCTTCTTAAGGACTGACCACTTACTAGGGCTGACCACCGAGCCTTGCCAGCCCAAGCATATGCCCGAGCCTTTTTTAAACTCTAAAAATTAATATTTTCAATAAAATACAGAAAAATAAATCTATAAATTGCACTATTTGAAGGAACTGCACGAAATTGAAATAAAAGATATTATTTTTGATATTGCGAAAGCAAAAAATTGTACATTTAAAGTATGAGATAGATAGTACACTAAAAGTATTTGAAATTTAATATTAAAACTATACATTATACACAAACAAGAGCACTAAGCCCGTCCAACTCGATCATCATAACCAAGACAAATAGACACTACGAAACAACAGGTGGAATGCACCTGTAATGTTTGTTTGATGCACCGGTGGCAGGATGGAAGAAGGAATCAACGCGGGAAGTTGGCAAAAGGATAAAAGCGTAAGTACATCTAGGAGTTGATCTGACAAGAAAAACTTCTGAAACCAGTCTTCTTTTTCGCAAAACTGGAACGCCACTTTGTACGACTCCATCAAGAGACGCAGGAATCGTTTGGCGAAGTAAGCTTCCACATCCTCGGGAACCGATCCGACCATCTCCTACCAGAACCATCAAAGCAACGAAAAACGACAAATGGGAGCCACAAGTCCACACCCAATCCAAAATATACAAACAAATTCGTCCCAGTTCTAGAGAAAGAAAGAGAGCCTGAAATTTTTTTGGGCCTTCCCGAAAGTGGATAGACTCATTTCACACGGCTCGCAATAAGTCTTGGACATGGCAACCATTGTAGGTCCTATATTTGTTAAGGTGGTCCATAACTTCAATCTCTATCTTATCGGTCCATCTCCTACTAAAAACCACTCGTGCAATGTTCTGCAATGCTTTCAAAAGATCTGAATTGGCCCGCTTTTCCAATTGTAATCTATTGCTAAGGTCACAAAGAAAGGACAACCTCCTCTTTGAACTCCACCAAAATGGATGGCAAAGCACCTCCGATGCATTTGGCCTACTGGTAAGTAAAAGAAATTAACTATTGAGCCTTGGAAAATTATCACAAAAAATGAACTATCGCCCAACATGCTCAAAAGAAATCAATTACATGAACAACACTGACATGGACTTGAGAGTAGGGGTGCGCCTTGGTCCAGCCCTGGACCGACCCTGGACCGGCCCAACCCTGCCGATTCTGGTCCGGTTCCTAGGAAGACTGGGTCGGTCCTTGGTCCTCGAATTCCTGGACCAGCACTGTGCGGGTTGGTCCTCGGTCCTGAAAGTTTAGGGTCGATCCAACCGGACCAACCCTGACTATATATATTAATTGTAATTTTTTATATAGAGGAAATCTTAAAATAAACAGCGTCAACAACATTAAACAGCTCTTTAGTGAGGAGTTTAAATAATTTTACATTGTTCTTTAATAACTTAGGTTTTTAACATCATTTACAACGTCAATAATCATAATTTATGAAGGAGGAAAATATTTTTGTGAGGAGTTCTCACGGTGTCCAAAAAGGCACCTTATGGCATCCTCCTCTAGTATTCATTCTCTTCTGTCTTATTTGTCCTCTTAGTCTTCAATTTGCCAAAATCGAAAGATCGCCACTCGACACTCGCCTTGCTCGCTTTGGGTCACTCGTGCCGCTCACCGCTTGATGCTCGCTTGGCTTGTTGCTCCCCGCTCGACATTCGATGCTCACCCCACTTGACCCTTATCGCTTTTCTTCCGTAGCTGACCTTGCTCGTCATCGAACCCATTGAATCAAAATGGTCCTCGGTTGCCCATTCAAGGAATACAAAAAATGAAATAAAAAATTATTGGTTGGTCATGGGTTGACCTTGAAACCGGACCGAACCCATTGGATCAGTCCGATCCTCAATCACTTTTTTAAGGAATACAAAAAATAAAATAAAAAATTATCGGTTGGTCCCGGGTTGACCTTAGAACCGGACCGAACCCATTGGGTCGATCCAGTCCTCCGTCCCAAGGTCAATAGGGTCGGTCCTCAGTCCCAAAAATTAAGGACCAGCACTGTGCGGGTTGGTCCTAGGGTTAGAGGATGGACCTGCCCAACTCGGACCATGCTCACCCCTACTTGAGAGTGTCTGTGCTTCTTAGGGACTGACCACTTACTAAGGCTAACCACCGGGCCCTGCCAGCCCAAGCATATGCCCGGGCCTTTTTTAGACTCTAAAAATTAATATTTTCAATAAAATACAGAAAAAATAAATCTATAAATTGCGATATTTAAAGGAACTGCACGAAATTGAAATAAAATATATTATTTTTTATATTGTGAAAGCAAAAAAATTAAACATTTAAAGTATGAGATAGATAGTACACTGAAAGTATTTGAAATTTAATATTAAAACTATACATTATACGCACAAACAAGAGCCCTGAGCCCGTCCAACTCGATCATCATAACCAAGACAAATAGACATTACGAAACAACAAGTGGAATGCACGTGTAATGTCTGTTTGATGCACGATTGGCAGGATGGAAGAAGGAATCAACGCGGGAGGTTGGCCAAAGGATCAAAGCGTAAGTACATCTGGAAGCTGATCTAACAAGAAAAACTTCTAAAACCAGTCTTCTTTTTCGCAAAACTAGAACGCCTATTTGTATGACTCCATCAAGAGACCCGGGAATTGTTTGGCGAAGTAAGCTTCCACATCCTTGGAACCGATCCGACAATCTCCTGCCAGAACCATCAAAGCAAGGAAAAATGACAAATGTGAGCCACAAGTCCACACCCAATCCAAAATATACACATTTACTGAAGAAGCCTCGTATGCACCAGATGTAGAAATCATCCCAGTTCTAGAGAAAAAAAGAGAACCTGAAATATTTACGGGCCTTCCCAAAGGTGGATAGACTCATTTCGCACGGCTCGCAATAAGTCTTGGACATGGCGACCATTGTAGGTCCTATATTTGTTAAGGTGGTCCATAACTTCAGTCTCTATCCTGTCGGTCCATCTCCCACTAAAAACCACTCGCGCAGCTTTCAAAAGATCTGAATTGGCCCGCTTTTCCAATTGTAATCTATTGGTAAGGTCACAAAGAAAGGACAACCTCCTCTTTGAACTCCACCAAAATGGATGGAAAAGCACCTCCTATGCGTTGGGTAAAAGAAATTAACTACTGAGCCTTAGAAAATTATCACAAAAAAATGAACTATAGCTCAACATGCTCCAAAGAAATCAATTACATGAACAACACTAACATAGACTTGAGAGTGTATGTGCATCTTAGGGACTGACCACTTACTAGGGCTGACCACCAAGCCCTGCCAGCCCAAGCATATGCCCGGGCCTTTTTTTAACTCTAAAAGTTAATATTTTCAATAAAATACAAAAAAATAAATCTATAAATTGCGCTATTTAAAGGAATTGCACGAAATTGAAATAAAAGATATTATTTTTGATATTGCGAAAGCAAAAAATTATACATTTAAAGTATGAGATAGATAGTACACTGAAAGTATTTGAAATTTAATATTAAAACTATACATTATACACACAAATAATAGCCCTGAGCCCGTCCAACTCGATCATCATAACCAAGACATATAGACACTACGAAACAACAGGTGGAATGCACATATAATGTTTGTATGATGCACCGGTGGCAGGATGGAAGAAGGAATCAACGCGGTAAGTTGGGCAAAGGATTTAAGCGTAAGTACATCTGGAAGTTGATCTAACAAGAAAAACTTTGAAACCAGTCTTCTTTTTCGCAAGACTGGAGTGCCACTTTGTATGACTCCATCAAGAGACCCGGGAATCGTTTGGCGAAGTAAGGTTCCACATCCTCGGGAACCGATCCAACCATCTCCTGCCAGAACCATCAAAGCAACGAAAAATGACAAATGTGAGCCACAAGTCCACACCCAATCCAAAACATACAAATTTACTGAAGAAGCCTCGTATGCACCAGATGCAGAAATCATCCCAGTTATAGAGAAAGAAAGAGAACCTAAAATATTTCCGGGCCGGTGGATAGACTCATTTCGCACGGCTCGCAATAAGTCTTGGACATGGCGACCATTGTAGGTCCTATATTCGTTAAGGTGGTCCATAACTTCAGTCTCTATCCTGTCGGTCCATCTCCCACTAAAAACCACTCGCGCAGTGTTCTGCAATGCTTTCAAAAGATCTGAATTGGCCCGATTTTCCAATTGTAATCTATTGCTAAGGTCACAAAGAAAGGACAACCTCCTCTTTGAACTGCACCAAAATGGATGGCAAAGCACCTCCGATGCGTTTGACCTATGGGTAAGTAAACGAAATTAACTACTGAGCCTTGGAAAATTATCACAAAAAATGAACTATAGCCCAACATGCTCAAAAGAAATCAATTACATCAACAACACTGACATGGACTTGACTTCCCGAATCATAAGCATCACAGATACAGCATTGGTGCGATCTCTAAAACAAATAAACTTGCCTTAGCTCAATGAGAGAGTCGCCAAAATGTCTGAAAACTTTCATGCGCTTCACAACTCATGATTCTAGGATAATGGAAGTTGTTTCACTATGAATAGAAGCCAGGAATGATTTACTCCGACTTTCATAGATTAGCAAGATAATCGTTCAGCCCCTACGATTCTTCAAGACGAAATTGGGCAGCGAAAGTGACATTCTCCAATTTCGTAGTTAGCGCCATATGCTAAACCCTCGGAATCCTCTTCGGTGGATGTAAAGCAAGAATAGTGCATTTTTATGTTCCTAGGTAAGTAATAAACTTATAGCCCTGATAAACAAGCTTTCTAAAATGATCATTTTCCACTGGAACACAATTGTCAAAGGCATTTAGGCTGTCCTTTGGTCGACCTTTTCTCTGGCTCTTATTGTCAATTGCCAAAAGAATAATGGGAAACATGTTTTGCTGAGTAGAGCCTCACCAGCAGGACAGCTATTTGAGCCAAGTTGGATGAATTAAATTCGTGAAATTTGAGTGATACATGAAAATGGAAATTATCGATGGTTACAAAATTTATCAAACAACGTAATGAGAGTGGGAGTGATGCAAATTAAAGATGAAAACACACTCACCTCAATTCAGGTTGCCGGTTTAGCAAACATGATATCAGATCATGAGCTTCTGGTATGAACTCCACTAAGGACAGGTCCATTTTGTTCTCCTCAATATTGATGTCACGTGCTCGTTCTCTACCAAATGGATGGCTTTGCCTAGTGAGGCAAAAGAACAAGACACAACCAAA
Source organism: Eucalyptus curtisii (assembly GCA_017140595.1). Taxonomy (NCBI): domain Eukaryota; kingdom Viridiplantae; phylum Streptophyta; class Magnoliopsida; order Myrtales; family Myrtaceae; genus Eucalyptus; species Eucalyptus curtisii. Next base: position 33,154,928 of record CM029503.1, on the reverse strand, counting down.
ATTATATCCATTTTGCATGTTTGGCGTCCACTACAAAGAAGCCGTTCAGGTGCTTGCCATCCTCTGGTTCCACTACCTATAAGACATCAAAGATCAACAAAAAAGTCATCATCACTGGGACAATATACATATGGATATTATATTAGATTTACCAGTCAACGAAGAGAGAGAGTGGCAAAAACTGTTAATTTTTACAAATTTTACCACAACAAAGCAACCTAACTTATAACATAATGTACATTTCAAAAAAAGAGATTGCTCTAACAAATAAGATTATTGGTCTGAAGGTTTTAGTCAGGAATATGAAGATGATTACCACCACATCAAAGGGCTGGAGAAAGCTGTCATGAGCACTTACTGGAGGGAGGATATCCCAAGGAAGATTTATCCCGAGGAAGGTCTTTACTGATTCCCATATCAGATAGCTTGGCACATAATGATGGATGCTTAGTGATCGACACATTTCGAGGGTTTAAGTCCCGATGAAATATTCCCAATTGATGTAAATGAACGAGTCCCGATACTATATCCCTGTATCATAATACAAAGTTGACATTATGACTCAAAGCAACAAAGTATCAGGAACCAAATTGGGTGCAGGCCACTTGAAGGCATTGGATACATAATTAAGGAACTTCTCTAACAAAAGTAAGGATGCCAAAACTTGAATTCATGCTGCAAGGTTCAAAACTTATCCCAAATGTTGATTGCATTACCAGAGTCAAATTAGTGGCATAATAATTCCCTCAATCATACATCACCAGGAAGTTATTTGCAGTAGAGCTACTTTGACCTTCGACTAATACCTAATACCCACATAAGCCAGCAAAGAATAGTTCAAGAAGGTAGTGATATCTATGAGTGATTCAAAGTCATGTAAAACGTGTCCAGAAGCCCAACACAAATACAAAAAAATGTGACAGTTGAATTTTGGAGTGTCTCAACAAGCAAGATACTGCAGTTATCTCTCAATTCGAACACATCAAAACATAAAAAAAATTACCTCATCAGTTTCAGTAACAAAGGTGAAGGACGTCTATCTGCCTTCAACAACTCACCATCCTGCATCGCATCCCTAACAGAATCCAATTTGATTTTATGCTCACGAGGGAAGACAGGCTTATTTGAAGAATCTGAATGTGCTTGAATTAAATCATCTAAGCTGAAATCACAGAGCTCTACAGCGAGATACACAAAATCCTGATCCTCTTCTTTTGTAAAATACCGAAGAATATTTGGATGTTTGTCAGATGCAATGAGAGACTCAATTTCTTTGGAGGCAAGATGATGACGAACCTTGACAAGTCATTTCACCGCAACGGGTCGTTTCTCACCATCCCGTTTTCCATAAGTGCCCTGGAACACGATGGTTCCATTACTTCCGTTACCGATTTCTACCCTCGATACAAAGAGACTACCAATGCTTCGACCATTCTGAAGATTCGTCTGTTGTTCATCCTCGCCTTCACTATCGTCGAGCTTGCCCTCGTCTTCTGAAGAAGACTCCCCGTTTTCTTTCGAAGGTGGTTCCCATTCGTCTTGCGAAGGCAAATCGCTGAGATTAGCAGCACCCATCGAGCAAAATAGCTTCCAATAATTGACGTGCGCAATCGATCCTCCTTTGTGATTAACGATCCTCTTTTGGTCTCAGACGAACGAACGCAGTTGGCCAAATGAGCATTCAAAAATGCATGCCAAACACCAAATATTTTCCCCAAGGGCTTTGGGGGCCCAAAACCCCTTGGGAAATCCCAACCAAACGGGGCTTGAGAGCCGATCGGGCGGCCAAGGTTTTGGGAGAGAGAGAGATGTAAAAAGATTTTAACGATTCTCATTGATAAAATTTTGACAAAAGATAAATATATCACACAACTATAAATTTAAGATTTTTCGTATAAAAAAAAATGTATTGTAGTTGGTATGATTTAGATTTTTGTAATTTTTGCCCTTTTTTATTTTTAACCTTTTAGTATAAATCAAGACAACTTCGATCCCAATTTCGCCCCTATTTTTTTGTCTAAAAAAAATTACATACTTTCACTCTAGTCCCAAATCTGCCTTGTGACCCAAAATCGACATTGGTCTTTTCAAACTTAACAATGTTACACAGGCTGCTGTTGTTTCATTTGAATGCAATCGTACCCGTAAAAATGCAAGTTCTGATAATGAATCTCTAATTGATCCTGATGTTAATTACTTTAAAGAAATTAGTGGCAATTTTTGGCATGGGGCAGATTTTAGACTATAGTTCAATGCTCAAAATAGAATTGATATTAAACTTAAATGTGAGAGAATTTTAGGGAATTAAGCCTAATCTTAACTCATAATTCTACCCGATTGACGAAACGAGTTAGAAGTTTTACAGACTCAGCATCTACTTTCATCTCCCCTCGAAAGATTTGGTATTTACTTAGAAATGTTTTCGATACTCTAGTCTTTGATTATTGCAACTTTTAGCTAGCCAAACAACCCTCTATAAATCTCCGGGGCTTATCAAGAATCGAACCCTATCACTTCCCTCGACTCTCAAATGGCCAACCTAGAGTCATAGAATTGAGTAAACGATGGATACAAATTCTTCTTATTTGATAGGTTGCCCTCTCTATTAAAATCCATATCAAAGAAAGTAAAACTACATAAAAACACTCCTGAACTTTGGGATTTGCACACGTTTACTTTTAAACTTTCTACCGTTACACGTTAATCCTTGAACTATTATTTTGTTATAGCAGTCGATCCTCAGTTATTTTTTTCATTAGCGTGTGTTGACGTACGTGACTTTTACGAGTTTAGAAGCGATTGATTGGTGGGGTGGGAGTACTTTTCTCAGAAAATAAAAATCGACAATGACAACTCTTTTTTTTCTTCTTTCAATCGAAGCCACCTCCAGTGGCAGCTCTTGGAGATACAGCGTTAGTCGGTCTGGAACTACCCATCAACCCCACAACGACATTAACGCAGACACGCGTCCCTTCACGGACCAAAACGTGGACGGACAATCGCCAAAGCTTCGATCTTGGATGCGTCCGGTTGAGTAGCAGACTGAAAAACTGACATGCGCATAGCAAATTGCAGTAACTGGGTCCTTCGATTTACCTAGATATCAACTTATTCCAAGTTTAAAAAATTTAGTTGTTCTCGGCAATATGTCACCTGCATTGTGGTGTAAGGGTGACCACGCGAGAGAGACTTCCACTGGAGTGTGGAGGTGGCAAATCGCAAAAGGCCGTCGGTGTTTCGAAGAAAATGACGGTGGTGAAAATGGTCATGTGTCCTTTCTTGTGAAGAAGCAGAGAGAACTCATTCTTGGGACGTTTCTCTATTCGGGTTAAAATTCTGTGAATTCCCAGTATCAAATCAATTCATCACTGTTGCAGAAGATAGAAAGCGAAAGTTCGTATTTTTTGGAGTTTTTGTCCGGTTGAACTCGGGGGTGATGGGTGAGGAGAGCGAGATTGATGAATATCATTTGAAGAAGCTGAGAGTGTTCAATGGAAGAGAGGAGTTTCCATCGTCCAATATGTTGCACACCGCAGTGGATTTTGGGATTTGGTTGGGTGCTATTCAATTCGACGCCGTACTAGTCCTCTTCTCTCTCCTCTTCCTTTCTCCCCACAAAGCTCTTCTGCGATCTCTCTCCGCTCTTTGCTCTTATTCAATCTTTTCTTTTTGGCAGTTTATATCTTGTGTGTCATTTATAGCTGCTGGGTTTTCTTACTGATCAGGGTCTTTGGGTTGTTTGTGGTATTTATGTTCATTCCAATCAATGATAGGAGCAAAATAGGCAGAAAGTTGCCAAGGTACCCTTAGCTTCTTATTTCTTTTCCCCCTCCTTTTGGTCAGGTTTTCAAAGCTCGCGAATTGATTTTCTGAGTAATCGGTTATGAGTTTTGTACAATCCGATTGATCTTCTGATGGTGGATTTGGTCTTCAGGCACATGTGTAGACATGCTTGCAGTTATTTCCCAGTTACTCTGCACGTGGAGGATATAATAGAAGCCTTCGATCCTAATTGCGCCTATGGTCAGTTGAGCACATTCTTCTTGTTCTTCCATTTGATTTTAATAAAATAGGTTGGATGAAAAGTTCTGATGAAATGGTATCAATGCCGAATATGCAGGTTAAGGTCAATTTGAATTAATTGATAGTTGTTATTCGTTGTGGGCGTGTAAAGTAGGCAGATGAACATACTCTGCTAGAGTTGAAGTTGCTTTTCAATGATAAGGGCTTGGCCATGACGTTTGTAGTTGAGGAAAGATGAGGACTGGCGGTTTAAGTTGTGGTAATTCCAGTATGAACCAATGAAATGATGGCAAGGTATTTTGTGGGATCAGATTCTTGTGTGTTCATTGCATGCCTTTGAGTTGTGATAGCATACCCGTGGATCCAATTGTCCTGTCTCGTGTGTCTTGATTGAGATGCAAGAGAGAATATTACATATTCATTGGTCTTCCTATACAATATAATCTTATATAATGGAACTTTATCTAAAGAGTAGACTAAAGATGTCATTTTTGTGTTTGTTAACACTTAAATGGTATGTGCATTGTTTATATTGGAAAAATAAAACGTCTGTTTGGTAATCTTCCTAAAATAAAAATAACAAATATAAATACATTTGGTAATTACAGTTAATTATTTCATTTTCTGAAACAGAAAAATGGCATGGGAATACATTTGCAACGAAAACAAAAAGTAAAAATAAATTTATTTCTGTGTTCCTGAGAATAGAGATAAAAAAATATTTTTGAATAGAAATTATTTCGAAAAAAGAAATGTTACTAAACGTGCCTATATGTGTAGTATAAATGAAGGGTTTTAAGTAATTCGTGGAAAAATAATATTGGTGTTGGTTGGCAACTAGGGACAGTTCGTTTTTCCGACAATAGTGAAGAAGTGGTGAAAATGATGGTTTGTCCTTTCTAGCGAATGAAAAAGCAGAAAAAACTCACTCTTAGGACGTTCCTCTTGGGTTAAATTTCTGACAATCCTCAGTGAAAATTCTAACCTGCGCAATCTTTTCCTTTCGTAGATTCCATTTGTTCAGTCAAGGAAAGGATTTGTGCGCATAGCCGTGGAGACGGGCTGCCCCCTGGTTCCACTTTTCTGCTACGGTTGAGTAACTTCTATCTTCACCTTTCTTCTCCGCTCCTTTTTACCGGGCCATGCCCACAATTCGATGTCTCATGCCACTTGTTTGATTTGAATAGTGGATCTCTCACAGCTGTTTTGCCCTTATCTTGCTACGGTCAAATGTCCACAAGTGGTGGAAGCCCAGCGGAGTTGTATATGCAATTTTCTAGAGTAATTAAGAGTGTTTTTGATAGCGTTTTTATTCTGAAAAATAAATTTTTTTTGAAATATTTTTTTCTATTTTTGTTCCCAAAAACAGTTTCTAAGCATATGAGCGTTCGACAACTACACAAATTTTATGTTCCCGAGAGAGAAATGCATTTAGTATGACTCAATATATTTTTTATGACTTAAAATTTCTTTTAATTTATTAATAATTTCATTACATTTTTCTTTTTTTTTTCTTTTTCTTCTCCTTCCTCCAGTGGTTTTACCGGGCGACCGTGCCGACCTTGTCGGCCTCAGGGGAGCCTCGCCGTGATTGGGCGAGGTCGCCTTGCCCAACCAGGGTGAGGCTAAGCTGGCTCGGCCATCGCAAGGTCGGTGTCGCCCTCATTGTGGCTAGGCGAGGCTCAAGGGGCCTCGTTGGGCCTCGTTTGGCCGGTCGGCGGCTGGCAACTGGTAGGAGAACAAGGGACGAAGAGAAAGAAAAAAAAAAAGGAAAAAAAAAAGCTTGATTCTTGATTCTTGTTTCTTGAGTTGTTCCTAGGAATAAGAAGCAACTTTTGTTAATTTCTTATTTTTGTTTCAAATCTATTCTTGATAACAAAAAACTTACTAATCCATTCTATTTATACTCCCAAGAACAAAAGAATAGAAACACCCGTTCCTGAAAACGTTACCAAATGCAGCCTAAGTGTCCCTTGATTCTCTTCTGAGGAATCTTTGGGTATGTATGACTCTCTTTGTTGAATTAAAAAGATGAGATTGTGGGATCCTTGACGATTTTCCATGAATCGCGTGTCTATAGTAGAACTGTAATGAACCGACATATCCATCCTGTAGTGTTTTAACATGGTTTTCTCTTCACAGGTCTCCTATACCCTTCCAAAATCCGTTGTGTGGTGGTCGGTAGACCGATTTAGTTTGAAAAAATTTCAAAACCCACCATGGAAGATGTACGATTTGTTGGTTTTCGACCACACAACTTTCTTTTACCCGACTTCACATTCACACAATAAAAATAGAGCTCAGCACAGTTTCTTTTGAACAATGGCAAAAATCGAATGCCTAGCATGTCTTAGTGTTGTGACCTGACAAATTTTGATACCTACCATGTGGTTTATACCATCATTTATCATCTCAAAATCCATTTGGCAGGTCAACGAGGCGCACGGGAAGTTTGTTGAAGCCTTAAAAGATCTCTTCAAAAGGCATAAGGCAGGGGTCGGTCATGCTGTTCTTGAGCTGAAAACTCCCGGAGCATAGCTTCGATACGTTGTCATTAATTGGAGGCTTGTGTTTATATGCTGCAATCAATTAGGAGTCTCAAGAGGGCAATGGAATACATGTCCCACTGAGGGGCAAGAGCACAACCGTGTTATTCAGTTGGTGCAAGCTTATCTTATTTAATCACAACCATGTGGCTTTCAAAGTAATTAAAAAAAAAAAAATCTTTCAAGAAGTTCTAAACCCATTGCGCTTTTCCCAATTCAGTTATACATTTTATAATTTTGCCAAGTGAGTTCTAAATATTTTCGTATTTTGCTAATTGAGTTCGGTCAATTTTAATAAAAAAATCACTGACATGAGTAATTTTTAATAATATTTTAATATTTTTATCAATTTTTTGTATTAATTTCTCCTTTTTTTCCCTTCTCTTTTCTCTTTTTTTTTTTTTTTTTTTTGTTTTTATTTTTCCATTGCGCCAGCCACTATCAAGCCTTCTCAATGGTCAACAACCTCCACAAGCCTCAAGCGAGGGTGCCCTTGCTAGCCCAAGCTTGGGCATCCCTAGCGCGAGGCCGGTGAGGGTGGCCCTTACCCATCAGCACTAATTGTACCACGTAGGATTGTCAACTTCAGTAATTTCTAGCCAAAATTGTCCTTATTCACTCAATTTATAAAACATGAAAAAGTTTAGAATTTGATTAACAAAATTGAAAAGTTTTGGACCTGAATTATTAAAAGTGATGAATAATTTCCCCCTTTCAAAGTGCATATGAGACAGAATATATATATATATATATATATATATATATATATATATATTCTTCTGAATTTTCAGTCACCTAGCCGATTGAACCATCTATTTTATACAAGTATTTTTCTTCTTTGTTAGAAGTTGTCTTGATTTATAGGCATTAATAGCTAATAGCTCTTATACATCTACCTCATAGAAGGGTGGACACAAAAGTGGCTACTGATGTTAACTTGGCTTTGTAAGACAAATTATGCGCAGACTTACTCACAATTTGATGTTTTTGAAGATTCATTCCTAATCTTAACTATATTTTACCTGGTTAATGAAATGAGAGAACTTCTATAGGTCCAACATTTGTTGTGAACACATTTTGACTCTAAAGTGAATGATTTGAAAAATATCTTTTTAAAACCGATCGCTTGTACTGCTTACAAAATGAACAAAAGAAAAACAAATCAATGAAAACGTATAGATATAAATTGTTGTCGAATTATAAATATATTTTCATTGACATTATTTTGAATAATACAAGTGATTCTATTAATGCAAATATTTTTCAAATAATTTATTTATGATGGAATAAACAAAAAATATGAAAAGTACTAGCTACACGGATAGTTGTTAAACTAGTACGGGTGAAAAGGTAGTTTTCGTTGATGAAAGTCGCCACTAGGGCTGACCACCAGGCCCTACCAGCCCAGGCATATGCCCAGGCCTTTCTTTAACTCTAAAAATTAATATTTTCAATAAAATACAGAAAAATAAATCTATAAATAGCGCTATTTGAAGGAACTGCACGAAATTGAATAAAAGATATTATTTTTGATATTGCGAAAGCAAAAAATTATACATTTAAAGTATGAGATAGTGCACTGAAAGTACTTGAAATTTAATATTAAAACTATACACAAACAAGAGCCCTGAGCCCGTCCAACTCGATCATCATAACCAAGACAAATAGACACTACGAAAAAACAGGTGGAATGCACTTGTATGTTTGTTTCATACACCAATGGCAGGATGGAAGAAGGAATCAACACGGGAAGTTGGCTAAGGGGTCAAAGCGTAAGTACATCTAGAGCTGATCTGACAAGAAAAACTTCTTAAACCAGTCTTCTTTTTCGCAAAACTGGAACGCCACTTTGTATGACTCCATCAAGAGACCCGGGAATCGTTTGGCGAAGTAAGCTTCCACATCCTCGGGAACCGATCCGACAATCTCCTGCCAGAACCATCAAAGCAATGAAAAACGACAAATGTGAGCCACAAGTCCACACCCAATCCAAGATATACAAATTTACTGAAGAAGCCTCGTATGCACCAGATGCAGAAATCATCCCAGTTCTAGAGAAAGAAAGAGAACCTGAACTTTTTCTGGGCCTTCCCGAAGGTGGATAGACTCATTTCGCACGGCTCGCAATAAGTCTTGGACACGGCGACCATTGTAGGTCCTATATTCGTTAAGGTGGTCCATAACTTCGGTCTCTATCTTGTCGGTCCATCTCCCACTAAAAACCACTCGCGCAGTGTTCTGCAATACTTTCAAAAGATCTGAATTGGCCCGCCTTTCCAAATGTAATCTATTGCTAAGGTCGCAAAGAAAGGACAACCTCCTCTTTGAACTCCACCAAAATGGATGGCAAAGCACCTCCGATGCGTTTGGCCTACGGGTAAGTAAAAGAAATTAACTACTGAGCCTTGGAAAATTATCACAAAAGATGAACTATAGCCCAACATGCTCAAAAGAAGTCAATTACATGAACAACACTGACATGGACTTGACTTCCGGGATCATAAGCATCACAGATACAGCATTGGTGCGATCTCTCAAACAAATAAACTTGCCTTAGCTCAATGAGAGAGTTGCCAAAATGTCTGAAAACTTTCATGCGCTTCACAACTCATGATTCTAGGATGAAGGAAGTTGTTTCACTATGAAAAGAAGCCAGGAATGATTTACTCCAACTATCATAGATTAGCAAGATAATCGTTCAGCCCCTAGGATTCTTCAAGACGAAATTGGACAGCGAAAGTGATATTCTCCAACTTCGTAGTTAGCGCCATATGCTAAACCCTCGGAATCCTCTTCGGTGGATGTAAAGCAAGAATAGTGCATTTTTATGTTCCTGGGTAAGTAATAAACTTATAGCCCTAATAAACAACCTTTCTAAAATGATCATTTTCCATTGGAACACAATTGTCAAAGGCATTTAGGCTGTCCTTTGGTCGACCTTTTCTCTGGCTCTTATTGTCAATTGCCAAAAGAATAATGGGAAACATTTTTTGCTGAGTAGAGCCTCACCAGCAGGACAGATATTTGAGCCAAGTTGGATGAATTAAATTCGTGAAATTTGAGTGATACATGAAAATGGAAATTATCGATGGTTACAAAATTTATCAAACAGCATAATGAAAGTGGGAGTGATGCAAATTAAAGATGAAAACACACTCACCTCAATTCAGGTTGCCGGTTTAGCAAACATGATATCAGATCATGAGCTTCTGGTATGGAATCCACTAAGGACAGGTCCATTTTGTTCTCCTCAATATTGATGTCACGTGCTCGTTCTCTACCAAATGGATGGCTTCCCTTAGTGAGGCAAAAGAACAAGACACAACCAAAATTAAACATATCCATTTTGCATGTTTGGCGCCCACTACAAAGAAGCCGTTCAGGTGCTTGCCATCCTCTGGTTCCACTACCTATAAGACATCAAAGATAAACAAAAAAGCCATCATCACTGAGACAATATACATATGGATATTATATTAGATTTACCAGTCAACGAAGGGAGAGAGTGGCAAAAACTGTTAATTTTCACAAATTTTACCACAACAAAGCAACCTAACTTATAACATAATGTACAATTCAAAAAAAGAGATTGCTCTAACAAATAAGATTATTGGTCTGAAGGTTTTAGTCAGGAATATGAAGATGATTACCACCACATCAAAGGGCTGGAGAAAGCTGTCATGAGCACTTACTGGAGGGAGGATAATATTTATCCCGAGGAAGGTCTTTACTGATTCCCATATCAGATAGCTTGGCACATAATGATGGATGCTTAGTGATCGACACATTTCGAGGGTTTAAGTCCCGATGAAATATTCCCAACTGATGCAAATGAACGAGTCCTGATACTATATCCCTGTATCATAATACAAAGTTGACATTATGACTCAAAGCAACAAAGTATCATGAACCAAATTGGGTGCGGGCCACCTGAAGGCGTTGGATAGATAATTAAGGAACTTCTCTAACAAAAGTAAGGATGCCAAAACTTGACTTCATGCTGCAAGGTGCAAAACTTATCCCAAATGTTGATTGCATTACCAGAGTCAAATTAGCGGCCTAATTTCCCTCAATAATACATCACCAGGAAGTTATTTGCAATAGAGCTATTTTGACCTTCAACTAATACCTAATACCCACATAAGCCAGCAAAGAATAGTTCAAGAAGGTAGTGATATCTACGAGATGATTCAAAGTCATGTAAAACATGTCCAGAAGCCCAACACAAATACGAAAAAACGTGACAGTTGAATTTTGGAGTGTCTCAACAAGCAAGATACTGCAGTTATCTCTCAATTCGAACACATCAAAACATAAAAAAAAAAAATTACCTCATCAGTTTGAGTAACAAAGGTGAAGGACGTCTATCTGAATCGCACAACTCACCATCCTGCATCGCATCCCTAACAGAATCCAATTTGATTTGATACTCATGAGGGAAGACAGGCTTATTTGAAGAATCTGAATGTGCTTGAATTAAATCATCTAAGCTGAAATCACAGAGCTCTACAGCGAGATACACAAAATCCTGATCCTCTTCTTTTGTAAAATACCGAAGAATATTTGGATGTTTGTCAGATGCAATGAGAGACTCGATTTCTTTGGAGGCAAGATGATGATGACCCTTGACAAGTCGTTTCACCGCAACGGGTCGTTTCTCACCATCCCCTTTTCCATGAGTGCCCTGGAACACGATGGTACCATTACTTCCCTTACCGATTTCTACACTTGATATGAAGAGACTACCAATGCGACGACCCTTCCTAAGATTCGTCTGTCGTTCATCCTTGCTCCTACTAGCACCTTCATTTTCTGAAGAGAGTCGATTGTCCTCTCTGTCAAGACTTCCATTCCTCTTCCCGGAACCAAGACAAAGGGGACATACCTCGTCACTGCTCCTACCATTGTCAAGCTTGCCTTTGTCTTCTGAAGAAGACTCCCCGTTTCCTTCCGAAGGTGGTTCCCATTCGTCTTGCGAAGGCAAATCGCTGAGATTAGCAGCAGCCATCGAGCAAAATAGCTTCCAATAATTGACGCGCGCGATCGATCTTCCTTTGTGATTGGCGATCCTCTTTCGGTCTCAGACGAACGCAGAGTGAGAGCCGGTCGGGAGGCCAGGGTTTTGGGAGAGAGAGAGCGCATCTATGTAAAAAGATTTTAAGGATTCTCATTGATAAAATTTTGACAAAAGATAAATATATCACGCAAGTATAAATTTAAGATTTTTAGTGTCAGAAAAAAATTTAAAATAAATGTATTGTAGTTGGTATAATTTAGAGTTTTTGTAATTTTTGCCCTTTTTTATTTAACCTTTTAGTATAAATCAAGACAACTTCGATCCCAATTTCACCCCTATTTTTTTTGTTTAAGAAATATTACATACTTTCACTATAGTCCCAAATATGTCCTATGACCTAAAATCGAAATTGGTCTTTTCAAACTTATCAATGTTACACAAGATGCTAATCGTATCTATAAAAATGCAAGTTCCGATAATGAATCTCTAATTGATCTTAATGTTAATTACTTTAAAGAAATTAGTAGCAATTTTTGGCATGGGGCAGATTTTAGATTACAGTTCAATGCTCAAAATAAAATTGAGATTAAACTTAAATGTGAGAGAATTTTAGGGAATTAAGCCTAATCTTAACTCATAATTATACCCGATTGACGAAACGAAGTTTTACAGACTCAGCATCTACTTTCATCTCCCCTCGAAAGATTTGGTATTTACTTAGAAATGTTTTCAATACTCTAGTCTTTGATTATTGCAACTTTTAGCTAGCTAAACAACCCTCTCTAAATCTCTGGGGTTTATCAAGAATCGAACCCTAGTCTTTGATTATTGCAACTTTAAGTGTACCGATTTGTGGTTTTTTGCGGTTGAAAAATTAGTTTGGAATAAATTTGTCATAAGTGTGCCAAGTTGAGGTTTTCCATGATATTTACCCTTCACTAATAACTCGAGCAAGATCGTAGGTCGATGGAGGCTTACGGGATTATCTCTCAACCCATTCTCATGATATAGAGAGACGTGCAACTTATCACCTAATGCTCTCAAGATTGATTCTGAAATTTGTCACAATGGATCACAATTAACATCTTACATAGCTTGCCTTAGGCAGATTTACTGAGTTTCAATGCTTTTTGTATAGGAAAAATGTTCCAAAAAACTTTAAACTATACTCATATGACACATTTATCATAATTTTTTTATGATATTAAAATCCAAAATTATGTCTACTGTGACGTATTTACTCTAAAAAAATTTTTATAACATAAAAAATCTCAAATTTGCACCTATGTGGTACATTTACTCTTCATCGAGGTTCCATTTTATATTTTTCAGCCAAAAGAATGTTGTTTTTATTTTACTTAATACACGTGAGCGCCATGTCAACACCGTTTGCTTTTTTGGCAACCATGTAAAATATTTTTTTAATAGTTCTCATTGACAGAATTTTGACGAAAGGTAAATATATCACGCAAGTACAAATTTGGGATTTGGGATTTGGGATTTCTTTTTCAACGAAAATGTATAGATTGTTGTCGAATAATAAAAATATTTTTCATTACCTAATTCTTTTAAGTAATACAAAAAATCATGTTAAGGAAAATATTTTCCAAATCATTTATTTTTAGTGAAGATATGGAAATTATTAGCTATGCGGACAGTTGTAAAGTTGTTAAGTTAGTACGGATGGGAAGGTAGTTTTCGTTAATGAAAGTCGCTACTAGGGTTGACCATCGGGCCTTGCCAGCCCAAGCATATGCCCCAGCCCTTTTTTAAACTCTAAAAATTAATATTTTCAATAAAATACACAAATAAATCTATAAATTGCGCTATTTAAAAGAATTGCTCGAAATTGAAATATAATATATTATTCTTGATATTCTGAAAGCAATACATTATACATTTAAAGTATGAGGTAGATAATGCACTGAAAGTATTTGAAATTTAATATTAAAACTATGCATTCTATACACAAACAAAAGGTGTAATGCACTTGTAATGTTTGTTTGATCCACCACCGGCAGGATGGAAGAAGGAATCAACGTGGGAAGTTGGCCAAAGGGTCAAAGTGTAAGTTCATCTGAAAGCTAATTAAAAAGAAAATACTTTTGAAAGTCTTCTTCTTTTTTGCAAAACTGGAACGCCACTTTGTATGACTCCATCGAGACGCGGGAATCGTTTGGTGAAGTAAGCTTCCACATGGTCGGGAACCGATCCGACGATCTCCTGCCAGAACCATCACAGCAACGAAAAATGACAAATATGAGACACAAGTCCACACCCAATCCAAGATATACAAATTTACTGAAGAAGCCTCATATTCACCGGATGCAGAAATCAATACAATTCTAGAGAAAGAAAGAGAACCTAAGCATTTTTTGGACATTCCCTGAGGTGGCTATGCACATTTCGCACGTCTTGGACACGGCGACCATTGTAGGTCCTATTTTGTTAAGGTGGTCCATAACTTCAATCTCTATCTTGTGGCCCATCTCCCACTAAAAATCACTTGCGCAGTGTTCTGCAATGCTTTCAAAAGATTTGGCCAGCTTTTCCAATTTTAATCTATCGTTAAGGTCACAAAGAAAGGACGATCTCTTCTCTGAACTCCAAAAAAATGGTTCGCAAAGCACCCCAATGCCTCTGACCTATGGACAAGTAAAAGAAATTAACTACTGAGCCTTGGAAAATTATCAAAAAAAATGAACTATAGCCCAACATGCTCAAAAGAAATCAATTACATAGACAACACTGGCAGACTTGACTTCCCGAATTATAAGCATCACAATTGCCTTAGCTCAATGAGAGAGTCAACAAAATGTCTGCAAACTTTCATGCGCTTCACGACTCACGATTCTGGGATGAAGGAAGTTGTTTGACTATGAAAAAGAAGCCGGGAATGATTTACTCCAACTACCATAGATTAGCAACATAATCGTTCAGCCCCTAGGATTCTTCAAGACAAAATTGGGCAGCGAAAGTGATATTCTCCAACTTCATAGTTAGCGCCATATGCTAAACCCTCAGAATCCTCTGCGGTGGATGTATAGCAAGAATAGTGCATTTTTATGTTCCTGGGCAAGTAACAAACTTATAGCCCTAATAAGCAAGCTTTCAAAAATGATCATTTTCCATTCAAATATCACAATTGTCAAAGGCATTTAGGCTATCCTGTGGTCAACCTTTTCTCCGGCTTTTATTGTCAATAGCCAAAAGAATAATGATTACAAAATTTATCAAACAAAGTAATGAGGTAGTGATGCAAACTAAAGATGACAACACCCTCACCTCAATTCACTTTGCGGGGCTAGTAAACGTAATATTAGATCATGAGCTTCTGGTATAAAATCCACTAAGGACAGGTCCATTTTGTTCTCCTCAATATTGACGTCACGTGCTCGATCTCTTCCAAATGGATGGCTTCCCTTAGTGAGGCAAAAGAACAAGACACGACCTAAATTAAACATATCCATTTTGCATGTTTGTCTCCCTTTCTGGAGAAGCTGTTCAGGTGCTTGCCATCCTCTGGTTCCACTACCTATAAGACATCAGAGATCAACAAAAAAGCCATCATCACTGGGATAACATGCATATGCATATGATATTAGATTTACCAGTCAACGAAGGGAGAGAGTGGCAAAAACTGTTAATTTTCACAAATTTTACCACAACAAAGCAACCTGACTTATAACATAAGGTACACTTCAAAAAAAGAGATTGGCCTAACAAATAAGATTATCGGTCTGAAGGTTCTAATCGGGAATATGAAGATGATTGCCACCGTGGACTCAGATTATGCACTTGAGGAAAAGGAGATCAAAGGGCTGGAGAAAGCTGTCATGACCACTTATCGGAGGCAGGATATCCCAAGGAAGATCTACCCGGAGGAAGGAGTTTACTAATTCCCATATCAGATAGCTTGGCACATAATGATGGATGCTTAGTGATCAACACGTTTCGAGGGTTTAAATCCCGATGAATTAGTTTCAATCCATACAAATGAACGAGTCCTGATACTACACCCCTGTACCATAATACAAAGTTGACATTATAATTCAAACCAACAAAGTATCATGAACCAAATTGGATCCGGACCACTTGAAGGCATCGGATACATAATTATATACCACACCATATCTTATTGGAAATGAAGGAACTTCTCTAACAGAAATAAGGATGCCAAAACTTGACTTCATGCTGCAAGGTTCAAAACTTATCCCAAATGTTGATTGCGTTACCAGAGTCAAATTAGTGGCCTAATAATTCCCTCAATCATACATCACCAGGAAGTTTTTTGCAGTAGAGCTAATTTGACCTTCGACTAATGCCTAATACCCACATAAGCCAGCAAAGAACAGTTTAAGAAGGCAGTGATATCTATGAGATGCTTCAAAGTCATGTAAAACATGTCCAGAAGCCCAACACAAATACAAAAAATGCGACGGTTGATTTTTGGAGTGCCCCCAACAAGCAAGATACTGCAATTCGAACACATCAAAACGTAAAAAAAAAAATTACCTCATCAGTTCCAGTAACAACGGTGAAGGACGTCCATCTGCCCTCCACAACTCATTATCCTGCATCGCATCCCTAACAGAATCCAATTTGATTTTATACTCATGAGGGAAGTCAGGCTTATTTGAAGAATGCGAATGTGCTTGAATTAAATCATCTAAGCTGAAATCACAAAGCTCTAGAGCAAGATACACAAATTCCTGATCGCTTTTTTCTGTAAAATACCGAAGAGTATTTGGACCGCCGTCAGATACGATGAAATTCTTGATCTCATCCGAGGCAAGATGATGATGACCCTTGACAAGTCGTTTCACCGCAACAGGTCGTTTCACCCCATCCCGTTTTCCATAAGTGCCGTCGAACACGGTGGTACCACTACTTCCCTTACCGATTTCTACTCTTGATACATAGAGACTACCAATGCGATGGCCATTCCCAAGATTCGTCTGTAGTTCATCATTGCTCCTACTGGCGCCTTCATTTTCTGGAGAGACTTGATTGTCCTCTCCGTCACGACTTCCATTCCCCTTTCTGGAACCAAGACAAAGGGTATATACCTCGTCACTGCTCCTACTATTGTCAAGCTTGCCTTCGTCTTCTGAAGAAGACTCCCCGTTTGCTTCCGAAAGTGGTTCCGATACGTCTTCCGAAGGCAAATTGCTGAGATCTTCAGGCTGCCCCATATTATGTGGACGGAATCCAGTTCTAAGAGGGCAATGGAATACATGTCCCACTGAGGGGCAAGATCACAACCGTGTTATTCAGTTAGTGCAAGCTTATCTTACTTAATCACAATCATGTGGCTTTCAAAGTAATAAAAAACAAAAAAATCTTTCAAGAAGTTCTAAACTCATTGTACTTTTGCCAATTTAGTTATACATTTTATAATTTTGCCAAGTGAGTTCAAATATTTTTGTATTTTGCCAATTAAGTCCGGTCAATTTTGATAGAAAATCACTAAAATGAGTAATTTTTAATAATATTTTAGTATTTTTATCAATTTTTAATTAATTTTTCCTTTTTTTCCCTTCTCTTTTCTCTTTTTTTTTTTTTTTTTCATTTTTATTTTTCCCTGCGCCAGCCACTGTCAAGCCTTGTCAATGGTCAACAACCTCCATAGCCTCAAGCGAGGGTGCCCTCGCTAGCGCAAGCTTGGGCATCCCTAGCACGAGGCCGGTGAGGGTGGCCCTTGCCCATTGATGAGGCCCGGTGGTGGCCAACAAGGGAAGAAGAAAGAAAAAAAAAACAAAAAATAATGAAAAGGAAAAATATTGGAAAAATATTAAAAATTATTAAAAATTGTTCGTGTCAGCATCGATCGTACCATGTAAGATCGTCAACTTCAGTGATTTCTAGTTAAAATTGTCCTGATTCACTCTATTGATAAAACATGAAAATGTTTAGAACTTGATTAACAAAATTGAAAAGTTTTGGACTGAATTATTAAAAGTGATGAATAATTTTCCCCTTTCAAAGTGCATATGAGACCAAAAAAAATAAAAAAAGTTACTCTTCTTGAATTTTCAGTCACCTCTAGCCAGTTGAACCAGCTATTCTATACTGAGTATTTTTCTTCTTTGTTAGAAGTTGTCTTCATTTATAGGCATTAATAGCTAATAGCTCTTATATATCTACCTCATAGAAGGGTGGACACAAAAGTGACTACTATGTTAACTTGGCTTTGTAGGACAAATTATGCATAGACTTACTCACAATTTGATGTTTTTGAAGATTTATTCCTAACCTTAACTCTATTTTACCCGGTTAATGAAATGAGAGAACTTCTATAGGTCCAACATTTGTTGTGAACACATTTTGACTCTCAAGTAAATGATTTGAAAATATCTTTCTAAAAATGATCACTTGTATCGCTTATAAAAATGAATGAAAGAAAAATAAATCAACAAAAATGCACAAATATAAATTGTTGTCGAATCATAATAATATTTTCATTGATAAATTATCTTAAGTAATACAAATGATCCTATTAATGAAAATGTTTTTCAAATCATTTACTTATAACGAAATAACAAAAATATGGAAAGTATTAGCTACACGGATAGTTGTTAAACTAGTACGGGTGAAAAGGTAGTTTTCGTTAATGAAAGTCGCCACTAGGGCTGACCACTTACTAGGGCCAACCACCGGGCCCTGCCAGCCCATATGCTTGGGCCTTTTTTAAACTCTAAAAATACATATTTTCAATAAAATACAGAAAAATAAATCTATAAATTGCACTATTTGAAGGAACTGCACGAAATTGAAATAAAAGATATTATTTTTGATATTGCGAAAGCAAAAAAATATACATTTAAAGTATGAGATAGATAATGCACTGAAAGTATTTGAAATTTAATATTAAAAAACAAACAAGAGCCCTAAGCCCGTCCAACTCGATCATCATAACCAAGACAAATAGACACTACGAAACAGCAGGTGGAATGCACTTGTAATGTTTGTTTGATGCACCAGTGGCAAGATGGAGAAGGAATCAATGCGGGAAGTTGGCCAAAGGGTCAAAGCGTAAGTACATCTGGAAGCTGATCTGACAAGAAAAACTTCTGAAACTAGTCTTCTTTTCGCAAACCTGAAACGCCCCTTTGTATGACTCTATCAAGAGACCCGGGAATCGTTTGGCGAAGTAAGCTTCCACATCCTCAGGAACCGATCCGACTATCTCATGCCATAACCATCAAAGCAACGAAAAACGACAAATATGAGCCACAAGTCCACACCCAATCCAAGATATACAAATTTACTGAAGAAGCCTCAGCACCAGATGCAAAAATCATCACAGTTCTAGAGAAAGAAAGAGAACCTGAACTTTTTTCAGACCTTCCCCAAGGTGGATCAACTCATTTCGCACGGCTCGCAATAAGTCTTGGACATGCCGACCATTGTAGGTCCTATATTTGTTAAGGTGGTCCATAACTTCAGTCTCTATCTTGTTGGTCCATCTCCCACTAAAAACCACTCGTGCAGTGTTCTGCAATGCTTTCAAAAGATCTGAATTAGCCCGTTTTTCCAATTGTAATCTATTGCTAAGGTCACAAAGAAAGGACAACCTCCTCTTTGAACTCCACCAAAATGGATGGCAAAGCACCTCCGATGCATTTGGCCTACGGGTAAGTAAAAAAAATTAACTTCTGAGCCTTGGAAAATTATCATAAAAAATGAACTATAGCCCAACATGCTCAAAAGAAATCAATTATACATCAACAACACTGACATGGACTTGACTTCCCGAATCATAAGCATCACAGATACAGCATCGGTGCGATCTCTCAAACAAATAAACTTGCCTTAGCTCAATGAGAGAGTCGCCAAAATGTCTGAAAACTTTCATGCGCTTCACAACTCAAGATTCTAGGATGAAGGAAGTTGTTTCACTATGAAAAGAAGGAAGGAATGATTTACTCCAACTATCATAGATTAGCAAGATAATCATTCAGCCCCTAGGATTCTTCAAGACGAAATTGGACAGCGAAAGTGATATTCTCCAACTTCGTAGTTAGCGCCATATGCTAAACCCTCGGAATCCTCTTCGGTGGATGTAAAGCAAGAATAGTGAATTTTTATGTTCCTGGGTAAGTAATAAACTTATAGCCCTAATAAACAACCTTTCTAAAATGATCATTTTCCATTGGAACACAATTGTCAAAGGCATTTAGGCTGTCCTTTGGTCGACCTTTTCTCTGGCTCTAATTGTCAATTGCCAAAAGAATAATGGTAAACATTTTTTGCTGAGTAAAGCCTCACCAGCAGGACAGATATTTGGGCCAAGTTGGATGAATTTCATGCCAATTTAATACTCGTGAAATTTCAGTGATACATGAAAATGGAAATTATCAATGGTTACAAAATTTATCAAACAATGTAATGAAAGTGGGAGTGATGCAAATTAAAGATGACAGCACTCTCACCTCGATTCAGGTTGTCGGTTTAGCAAACGTGATATCAGATCATGAGCTTCTGGTATGAACTCCACTGAGGACAGGTCCATTTTGTTCTCCTCAATATTGACGTCACATGCTCGATCTCTACCAAATGGATGGCTTCCCCCGGTGAGGCAAAAGAACAAGACACAACCTAAATTAAAGATATCCATTTGCATGTTTGGCGGCCACTACAAAGAAGCTGTTCAGGTGCCTGCCATCCTCTAGTTCCACTACCTATAAGACATCAGAGATAAAAAAAAAAAAAAAACAAAAGCCATCATCGCTAGGATGATATACATATGGATATGATATTAAATTTACCAGTCGACGAAGGGAGAGAGTGGCAAAAACTGTTAATTATCACAAATTTTACCACAACAAAGCAACCTATACTAGAGATTGCCCTGACAAATGAGATTATCAATCTGAAGGTTCTAGTCAGGAATATGAAGATGATTACCCCCGCGGACTCAAATTATGCACTTGCAAAAAAGGAGATCAAAGGGCTGAAGAAAGTTGTCACGAGCACTTATCAGAGGCAGGATATCCCAAGGAAGATTTATTCGGAGTAAGGCATTACTAATTCCCATATCAGATAGCTCGGCACATAATGATGGATGCTTAGGGCGCATGACAAAATTTCTGGAACAAAAATTTTTTTCTAGCCAGAAATTGAGAAGTTAATTTTACTTTCTGATTTCTTTTTCAAATCTATTTTTGGAATAAAAATCTGTTAGAAATAGAAAAATCAAATTGCGTTACCAAACGGATTTATGTTCCAAATCTCTTCCGAGAAACAGAGAAACAGATAAATAGAGAAGTATAAATTTAATCATGCGTGCCCTTATGATCAACACATTTCGAGGGTTTAAGTGCCGATGAAATATTCCCAATTGATGCAAATGAACAAGTCCTAATACTATATCCCTCCATCAAATTACAAAGTTGAAATTATGACTCAAACCAAAAAGTATTAGGAACCAAATTGAGTCTGGGCCACTTCAAGGCATCGGATACATAATTATATACCACACCATATCTTATTGGAAATTAAGGAACTCCTCTAACAAAAGTAAGGATGCCAAAACTTGACTATATGCTGCAAGTTCAAAACTTATCCCAAATGTTGATTGCATTACCAGAGTCGAATTAGTGGCCTAATAATTCCCTCAATCATACATCACCAGGAAGTTTTTTGCAGTAGAGCTATTTTGACAATTGACTAACACCTAAAACCCACATAAGCCAGCAAAGAACAGTTCAGGAAGGCAGTGATATCTATGAGATGCTTCAAAGTCATGCAAAACATGTGCCGAAGCCCAACACAAATACAAAAAATGTGAGTTGATTTCTGGAGTGCCTCAGCAAGCAAGATACTGCAATTCAACACATCAAAACATAAAATAATCACCTCATCAGTTTCAGTAACAAAGGTGAAGGACGGCTATCTGCCCTCAACAACTCACCATCCTGCACCGCATCCCTAACAGAATCCAATTTGATTTTATACTCATGAGGGAAGACAACCTTATTTGAAGATTCTATATGTGCTTGAATTAAATCATCTAAGCTGAAATCGCAGAGCTCTAGAGCCAGATACACAAAATCCCGACTGCTTTCTTCTGTAAAATACGGAAGAATATTTGGATGTTTGTCAGATGCAATGAAATACTCAATCTCTTTGGAGGCCAGATGCTGATGACCCTTGACAAGTCGTTTCACCGCCACCGGTCGTTTCTCACCATCTGGTTTTCCATAAGTGCCCAGGAACACGGTGGTACCATTACTTTCCTTACCGATTTCTACACTTGATATAAAGAGGCCTCCAATGCGACGACCATTCTCAAGATTCGTCTATCGTTCATCATTGCTCCTACTAGCACCTTCATTTTCTGAAGAGACTTGATTCGAGAAGTCAAGTCCATGTCAGTGTTGTTCATGTAATTGATTTCTTTTGAACATGTTGGGCTATAGTTCATTTTTTGTGATAATTTTCCAAGGCTCAGTAGTTAATTTCTTTTACTTACCCGTAGGCCAAACACATCGGAGGTGCTTTACCATCCATTTTGGTGGAGTTCAAAGAGGAGGTTGTCCTTTCTTTGTGACCTAAGCAATAGATTACAATAGGAAAAGCGAGCCAATTCAGATCTTTTGAAAACATTGCAGAACACTGCGAGTGATTTTTAGTGGGAGATGGACCGACAAGATAAAGACTGAAGTTATGGACCACCTTAACAAATATAGGACCTACAATGATCAGCATGTCCAAGACTTATTGCGAGCGCGAAATAAGTTGATCCACCTTCAGGAAGGTCCCAAAAAAGTTCAGGTTCTCTTTATTTTCTCTAGAATGTAGCCATAGGTCTTGAAGCACACATTTGCTATCGGATGACCCGGATATATCACCCCCATGATATATTCTGTAATAATGTTCAATCCCGGCGTCTCAAGTGAACTCCATGACAACTGTTGAGCAGACACAAAAAAAAAAAAAAAAGAAGAAGAAGAAGAAAAAGAAGTCCAAATCATAACAAGATGATATGCATGAAGCCGGAATCGCTAGTAATCGCCGGTCAGCCCCCAGAGGCACATGAAGAAGGAAAGAATATAAATGGCTCGAGATGAGATAAGATAACGACTTCGGGCATGGCCAGCTCCCATAGTGTGACGGGCGGTGTGTGGCAATTGTGCAGGTAACTTATCATTTGGTAATTGTCACGCTGATATTTTGCCATCATGATGGAAGAATTTTACCCAATTTATATGGACGAGACGTTTATTTGCATTCGGGAGGACCAGTCCAATAGAAGATTCAAATACTATTTTGTTTAATATCACAAAAAAATTTAAACTAGTATATCCGTACCGTATTATCTAAAATTAATTTTTATGTCATAAAAATTCTCAAACCGATACACTTGTACCACATTTACCCTTTACCCTAAAGTGATGCATCCCATAATTATCATAATTTGGGGTAAATGTGATGATTTCTGCATCTAGTACATACGAGGCTTCTTCAATAAATTTGTATATCTTGGATTGGGTGTGGACTCGTGACTCATATTTGTCGTTTTTCGTTGCTTTGATGGTTCTGGCAAGAGATCGTTGGATCGATTCCCAAGCATGTGGAAGCTTACTTTGCCAAACAATTCTCGGGTCTCTTGATGGAGTCATACAAAGTGGCATTCCAGTTTTGCGAAAAAGAAGAAGGCTTTTGGGAGTAATTTTTTTTAGATCAGCTTCCAGAAGTACTTACGCTTTGACCCTTTGGCCAACTTCCCACATTGATTCCGTCTTCCACCTCAAACATTACAAGTGCATTCCACCTGTTGTTTCGTATAAGGTGTGCAAAAAAATCGGGACTCGCCTGGACCGCCCAAAACCGGACCAGAACTGCTCAGAACTGGTGGTTCTTAAGAGAATTGATCCGGTTCCCGGTTCCAATTTATGGGAACCGGTGGCGGTCTGGTTCCCGGTTCTTTTTTTTTATCCTCTAACAATGCTTAATCTCTTACAACATTTGCTTTACTGAATTTCTTTTGTAGAAACAATTCCACCGATACTCCACATATTCTTGAATATAGTGTCGTATGTGAGTTTCGAAAGTATTTTTTAAATGAGCCATTTGTTGAGTTGTTGAAAGGCAGCTTATACACTTTACTAAATTCTTATTAAAACATGGAAACCATAAGAGATGGAGCCCTAAAATTTAGATTTGCTAATTAGTAATTTCAAAATTTATTTTGATATTAAAAATCAATATATTATTATAATATAACCGGTCCGGTCGGGGGTGGGTGGGCGAGATCCGCCCATGGAACCGGAACCGGACCGGTTCCCTTAAGAACCACCGCCCGAGCGGTTCCGGGCGGTCCGAGCGGGTCCCGATTCTTTTGCACACCCCTATACGAAACAACAAGTGGAATACCGGCAGGATGGAAGAAGGAATCAACGCAGGAAGTTGGCCAAAGGGTCAAAGCGTAAATACTCCTAGAAGCTTATCAAAAAACAAATACTCCCGAAAGCCTTTTTCTTTTTCGCAAAACCGAAACGCCACTTTGTATGACTCCATCAAGAGACCCAGGAATCATTTGGTGAAGTAAACTTCCACATGCTCGGGAACCGATCCAACGATCTCATGCCAGAACCATCAAAGCAACGAAAAACGACAAATATGAGCCACAAGTCCACACCCAATCCAAGATATACAAAGTCTTGTATGCACCAGATGCAGAAATCATCGCAGTTCTACAGAAAGAAAGAGAACCTGAACTTTTTTCGGACCTTCACGAAGGTGGATCAACTCATTTCGCACGGCTCGCAATAAGTCTTGGACATGCCAACCATTGTAGGTCCTATATTTGTTAAGGTGATCCATAACTTCAGTCTCTATCTTGTCGGTCCATCTCCCACTAAAAACCACTCGCGCAGTGTTCTGCAATGCTTTCAAAAGATCTGAATTGGCCCGCTTTTCCAATTGTAATCTATTGCTAAGGTCACAAAGAAAGGCCTCAACCTCCTCTTTGAACTCCACCAAAATGGATGGCAAAGCACCTCCGATACGTTTGGCCTACGGGTAAGTAAAAGAAATTAACTACTGAGCCTTGGAAAATTATCACAAAAAAAATACTATAGCCCAACATGCTCAAAAGAAATCAATGACATCGACAACACTGACATGGACTTGACTTCCCGAATCATAAGCATCACAGATACAGCATTGGTGCGATCTCTAAAACAAATAAACTTGCCTTAGCTCAATGAGAGAGTCACCAAAATGTCTGAAAACTTTCATGCGCTTCACAACTCATGATTCTAGGATGAAGGAAGTTGTTTCACTATGAAAAGAAGCCAGGAATGATTTACTCCAACTATCATAGATTAGCAAGATAATCGTTCAGCCCCTAGGATTCTTCAAGACGAAATTCGGCAGTGAAAGTGATATTCTCCAACTTCGTAATTAGCACCATATGCTAAACCCTCGGAATCCTCTTCGGTGGATGTAAAGCAAGAATAGTGCATTTTTATGTTCCTGGGTAAGTAATAAACTTATAGCCCTAATAAACAAGCTTTCTAAAGTGATCATTTTCCATTGGAACACAATTGTCAAAGGCATTTAGGCTGTCCTTTGGTAGACTTTTTCTCTGGCTCTTATTGTCAATTGCCGAAAGAATAATGGGAAACATTTTTTGCTGAGTAGAGCCTCACCAGCAGGACAGATATTTGGGCTAAGTTGGATGAATTTCATGCCAATTTAATACTCGTGAAATTTCAGTGATACATGAAAATGGAAATTATCAATGGTTACAAAATTTATCAAACAATGTAATGAAAGTGGGAGTGATGCAAATTAAAGATGACAGCACTCTCACCTTGATTCAGGTTGCCGGTTTAGCAAACATGATATCAGATCATGAGCTTCTGGTATGAACTCCACTAAGGCCAGGTCCATTTTGTTCTCCTCAATATTGATGTCACGTGCTCGTTCTCTACCAAATGGATGGCTTCCCCTTGTGAGGCAAAAGAACAAGACACAACCAAAATTAAACATATCCATTTTGCATGTTTGGCGCCCACTACAAAGAAGCTGTTCAGGTGCTTGCCATCCTCTGGTTCCACTACCTATAAGACATCAAAGATCAACAAAAAAGACATCATCACTGGGACAATATACATATGGATATTATATTAGATTTACTAGTCAACGAAGGGAGAGAGTGGCAAAAACTGTTAATTTTCACAAATTTTACCACAACAAAGCAACCTAACTTATAACATAATGTACACTTCAAAAAAAGAGATTGCTCTAACAAATAAGATTATTGGTCTGAAGGTTTTAGTCAGGAATATGAAGATGATCACCACCAGATCAAAGGGCTGGAGAAAGCTGTCATGAGCACTTACTGGAGAGAGGATAATATTTATCCCGAGGAAGGTGTTTACTGATTCCCATATCAAATAGCTTGGCACATAATGATGGATGCTTAGTGATCGACACATTTCGAGGGTTTAAGTCCCGATGAAATATTCCCAATTGATGCAAATGAACGAGTCCTAATACTATATCCCTGTATCATAATACAAAGTTGACATTATGACTCAAAGCAACAAAGTATCAAGAACCAAATTGGGTGCGGACCACCTGAAGGCATTGGATAGATAATTAAGGAACTTCTCTAACAAAAGTAAGGATGCCAAAACTTGACTTCATGCTGCAAGGTTCAAAACTTATCCCAAATGTTGATTGCATTACCAGAGTCAAATTAGCTGCCTAATAATTCCCTCAATCATACATCACCAGGAAGTTATTTGCAATAGAGCTATTTTGACCTTCGACTAATACCTAATACCCACATAAGCCAGCAAAGAATAGTTCAAGAAGGTAGTGATATCTACGAGATGATTCAAAGTCATGTAAAACATGTCCAGAAGCCCAACACAAATACGCAAAAACGTGACAGTTGAATTTTGGAGTGTCTCAACAAGCAAGATACTGCAGTTATCTCTCAATTCGAACACATCAAAACATAAAAAAAAATTACCTCATCAGTTTCAGTAACAAAGGTGAAGAACGTCTATCTGCCTTCAACAACTCACCATCCTGCATCGCATCCCTAACAGAATCCAATTTGATTTGATACTCATGAGGGAAGACAGGCTTATTTGAAGAATCTGAATGTGCTTGAATTAAATCATCTAAGCTGAAATCACAGAGCTCTACAGCTCTTCTTTTGTAAAATACCGAAGAATATTTGGATGTTTGTCAGATGCAATGAGAGACTCGATTTCTTTGGAGGCAAGATGATGATGACCCTTGACAAGTCGTTTCACCGCAACGGGTCGTTTCTCACCATCCCCTTTTCCATGAGTGCCCTGGAACACCATGGTTCCATTACTTCCCTTACCGATTTCTACACTTGATACAAAGAGACTACCAATGCTTCGACCATTCTGAAGATTCGTCTGTTGTTCATCATTGCTCCCACTAGCGCCTTCATTTTCTGAAGACGCTTGATTGTCCTCTCTGTCAAGACTTCCATTCCTCTTTCGGGAGCCAAGACAAAGGGGGCATACCTCGTCACTGCTCCTACTATCGTCGAGCTTGCCTTCGTCTTCTGAAGAAGACCCCGTTTTCTTTCGAAGGTGGTTCCCATTCGTCTTGCGAAGGCAAATCGCTGAGATTAGCACCAGCCATCGAGCAAAATAGCTTCCAATGATTGACGCGCGCGATCGATCTTTCTCTGTGATTGGCGATCCTCTTTCGATCTCAGACGAACGAACGCAGAGTGAGAGCCGGTCGGGCGGCCAGGGTTTGGGAGAGGGAGAGAGATATAAAAAGATTTTAACGTTTCTCATTGATAAAATTTTGATAAAAGATAAATATATCACACAACTATAAATTTAAAATTTTTAGTGTTAGAAAAAAAATTTAAAATAAATGTATCGTAGTTGGTATAATTTAGAAGTTTTTGTAATTTTTGCCCTTTTTTATTTAACCTTTTAGTATAAATCAAGACAACTTCAAACCCAATTTCATCCCTATTTTTTTGTCTAAAAAAAATTACATACTTTCACTCTAGTCCCAAATCGCCCTGCGACTCAAAATCGACATTGGTCGGTCCACCTAGATATCAACTTATTCCAAGTTTAAAAAATTTAGTTGTTCTCGGCAATCTGTCAACTGCATTCTGGTGTAAGGGTAACCACGTGAGAGAGAATTCCATTAGAGTGGAGGTGGCAAATCCCAAAATACCGTTGGTGTTTCGAAGAAAATGGTGATGGTGATGGTGATGGTGGCGCGGGCGGTGGTGAAAATGGTCATGTGTCCTTTCTTGTGAAGAAGCAGAGAGAACTCATTCTTGGGACGTTTGTCTATTTGAGTTATAATTCTGTGAATTCCCAGTAGCAGATCAATTCATCACAGTTGCAGAAGATAGAAAAGCGGAAAAGGTTTGGATTTTTTCAGGGTGTTTTCTTGGTTGATTTCGGGGGTGATGGGTGAGAGGAGAGCGAGATTGATGAATATAATTAGAAGAAGCTGAGAGTGTTCAATGGAAGAGGGGAGTTTCCATCATCCACTATATTGGCTTCTGGGATTTGGTTGGGTGCCATTACGCCGTACTGGTCCTCTTCTCTCTCCTCTTCCTTTCTCCCTCCAAAACTCTACTGCGAGCTCTCTCTGCTCTTTGCTCTTATTCAATCTTTTTCTTCTTCTTTTCTTCCGCGGTATTTATGTTGTGGATCATTTACAGCTACTGGGTTTTTCACTGATCAGGGTCTTTGGGTTGCTTTGTGGTATCCAATTGATGCTAGAAGCAGAGCAGGCACAAAATTGTCCAGGTACTCTTAGCTTCTTACCCTTTTTCCTTTCCTTTTGGTCTTGTTTTTAAAGCTTGTGAAATAATTTTCTGAGTAATCTGGTATGAGTTCTGTACAATCTGATTGATCTTCTGATGGTGGGTTTGGTTTTCAGGCACATATGTAAGCATGCTTGCAGTTATTCCCAGTTACTCTGCCCGTGGAGAGAAGCCTTCCATCCTAATTGCGCCTATGGTCAGTCTATCACACTCTTCTTGTTCTTCCAGTTGATTTTAATGAAATAGGTTGGATTAAAAGGTTTGATGAATATGGCATTAATGCCGAAAATGCAGGTTGATGGTCATCGAAGGTCAATTTGAATTAATGGATAGTTATTAGTTGTTGTGGGCGTGTAAAGGAGGCAGATGAACGTACTGCTTGGGTTGGAAGTTGCTTTTCAATGATAAGGGCTTGGCCATGATGCTTCTAGCTGAGGAAAGATTAGGACCGGTGGTTTGAGTTGTGGTAATACCAGCATGAACCAATGAAACGATGGCATGGTATTCCGTGGGATCAACTTCTTGTCTGTTCATTGCATTCATATGAGTTATGATAGCTTACCTATGGATCCAACTGTCCTGTATCGTGGATCTCAATGAGATGCAATAGAGAATATTACAGATTTCTAAGTCTTTATAAACAATTAAATCCGTAGTGCAAATAAACAACAGAACTTTATCGCTCATGGCATGTGCACTGTTTGTACTGGCAAAATACAAAGGAGGGGTTTTTAGTCATTCGTGGAAAAGTCATAATGGCGTTAGTTGGCAATTAATAACAATTTATGACAGCTCTTGGGGACAGCCTTGCTACTTGCTACCCACCACGACCGACGAGAACAATCACACATCGTTGGCATGCGTCCCTTCACAGAAGAGACATTGACAAACGTTGCCGAAGCTTCGATTTTGAACGCGCCCAGACGAGTAACAGACTCAAAACTGTCAGGCGCAAGCAAATAGGAGTAACTGGGGTCCTTCCATTGACAAGGTCATCAGCTTATCATCCCATTTAATGAAGTACGGAGGCGGGAAAAAGGAAAAAAACCATCGTTGTTCGCAAGAAAAGGACGTCGCTGAGGGTGGTGGTGGAAATGATGTTGTCCTTTCTAGTGGAAAAGCAAAAGAACTCAATCTTGGGACGTTTCTCTTTTTACGATAAAACTCTTGACAATCCTCAGTAGTAGATCAATGCCTCACAGTTGCAAATAATAGAAAAGCGGCGTAAGTTTGGGGTTTTTTAGGTGGGTTTTGGTTGATTTCGTGAGCGATGGGTAAGGCCAGCCAGATTGTCGAAGATGGCCTGAAGAAG
Organism: Eucalyptus curtisii; assembly: GCA_017140595.1. Taxonomy (NCBI): domain Eukaryota; kingdom Viridiplantae; phylum Streptophyta; class Magnoliopsida; order Myrtales; family Myrtaceae; genus Eucalyptus; species Eucalyptus curtisii. The sequence goes on along the minus strand of CM029503.1, from coordinate 33,125,220 downwards.
CTGAGAGTGTTCAATGGAAGAGAGGAGTTTCCATCGTCCAATATATTGCACGCTATAGTGGCTTTAGGGATTTGGTTGGGTGCTATTCATTTCAATGCCATACTGGTTCTCTTCTCTCTCCTTTTTCTTTCTCCATCCAAGGCCCTTCTGTGAGCTCTCTCTGCTCTTTGCTCTTTTTCAATCCTTTTTTCCACAGTACTTGTTTTTATTTTTGCCTTTTGGGGTCAGTAAGTTGGTTGTGGATCATTGATAACCGTCGGGTATTTGACTGATAGGGTCTTTGGGTTGCTTGCGGTATTTGTGTTCATTCCAGTCGATGATAAAAGCAGAATAGGCAGAAAGTTGTCAAGGTAAGTTTGGCTTCTTATCCCTTTTTCGTCTCCTGTTTGTCTTGTTTTTAAAGACTACGGATTGGTTTTCTGAGGAATTTGGTATGAGTAGTGTAGAATGTTGTCGATTCTCCCATGGTGGTTTCAGGTACATATGTAAACATGCTTTCAATTACTTCCCAGTGACTCTGCACGTGGAGGATATAGAAGCCTTTAATCCTAATCGCGCCTATGGTTAGTCCCTCACATTCTTCCTGTTCTTCTAGTTGATTTAATAAAATAGGTTGGGGTGAAAAGGTTTGACGAATATGGTATCATCACAAAGATGTAGGTTAAGGGTAATCAAGGTGTGTTTGGTTCAACATTGTAAAAGCTCATTAAATAGATACAAAGCAGTTTAGCCTAAAGAGTTTTGGATAAATGCAAGAACTATTTGGTAAACTATGTTTTAAGAAGTAATTTTGAGAGAAATGCAGTTTGGTAAAAAATACATTTGATAAAACCTTTGGTGTTCAATATTAGTTTTTTAAAAAATTTTATTTGTTTAAAATTTAAGAAAAATCAAATATATATAATTTTTTTTTTTTTTTTTTTTTTTTTTTTTTTAAAAAAAAAAAAAAGGGACCAAAACTTTGTCGGCGAAGGGCTTTGGCCAATAGTGAGCTAGATCTAGCACGACGGCTATTGATCAAGGTCGCTCGACATCGACAACCTCCGACGAGGGTCATGCAACCATGGCGAGGGCCGCCGAAGGTCACCCAACCTCGGGCGACCATCGGGAGACCCAGTCGATGCGCAACCTTGGTGACCGTCATCGCGTGACCGTCGCGAGACCCAAGCGAAGGCCACTTGAGGTCACGAGACCAGGCAGCAATCGCTTGGGCCATGTGTCGCCTAGATTGCCGAGGTCATGCGACCTCCAGTAACCCTCACTAAAGGTCGCGAGGTATGGCTCGCTAGCGGCCGTAGCCCTTGTTGGGAAAATATGGCTTTAAATTGGGTAGAACAATGAAGTCAGATCTTTAAAGTAATCAAGACGAACTTTGAGGCGTAATATCACTTTCTTTAAGGATTTATTTGTCCCACAATATTGCTAATAGTCATCAGCAAATTTCCTCCAAGATACAACAAAATCTCAAATGAGAATACTAGATAGCAATTCTAGTATTTCTCCAGGGTCTCTCATGGGAAACAATTGGAAATAATTGATTGTAGTTTCTTTCGAAAGAAAATGAAAATGGAAAATGTTAGTTTGATCTCAAAACAAACGTACTTATATCTATCTTTCGAATAGAGGCAACCCTTCAAAAGGTTGCAAAAAAGAACAAAGGCAACCTTTCGAGAAAGGTTGCAAAATGAATAAGACGTTTCAAATGTTACGTTGAAAAAACATAAAAAAATCGAAATTAAATAAATAATAAACAAAAAATAACCATAACTTTTTTATGAACAGTCGCACTGTTTCAACGGGACTTTAAAGTTAATTTTTATAAAAATAAATCCAAATTTTCAATAAATAAAAATAATGATCGTTGGTTAGTGCCAAATCTCGTCCACGTGCGCATTCATATCTTTTCGATGTGAGACAAGGCACCTCTTCATTTGTTTCATAAACAAACTACCAATAGCCCTTTGCCGAACGGGCAATGGGTTTGGTCCTTTTTTAATTTAAAAAAAAATAATTAGGGACAAAATCGAAAATTTGAAGAATTGGTGAGGGTAATTTTGAAAGGAAAAAATGAGCTCAACATTTGGCCAAATGCTGAAAGCCCAAAACTAGTCCATACTAACATTGGACTTTCAGCCTTCCCAATGATCAAGTAACTCATTCAAGTAGTTGCCGAATGATCCAGCATTTCTCTAAGGGGCTTTGAGGCCGAAAGTTCTTTAGGAATGTTGAACTAAACGCATCAAGATCAACATGAATTAATAGAGTGTCAAACACCACAAGTGTCAAAACTCAGCACAAGTAAATAATGCCAAAACTTTCAAAATATACACTTAAAGTACCAAAATCGGAGAATAAATGAATACTTAAGTGACAACGGCTAGAATTTTTTACCAAACTACTAATATGGCTTTTTCCGGTGAGATTTTTCACTAACATAGCGATTCTATAAATAAATATATATATATATATATATATATATATATATATCCACATGGTGCGACATAGCTAAATAAGCTCAAAGTAACACCGCTTTGCCCCAAATTTGATTTTTAATATAAACATTAATTAAATTTAATTAAATATTAAATATTAAAAAAAAAAATTTGAGGCAACATTCAACGAGGGCCTCTTGGGCCTGGCAACCCCATCCGACCCTTGCCCCACCATTGCTAGCCCTTTTCGATGATGGTGAGGCGGCGGCGGCAAGGGATGTGGAGGCCTTCACTGAATGCTGCCTCTTTTTTTTTTTTAATTTAATTATTTTAGGGCAAAATGACGTCATTTTAGGACAATATTGTTGAGTGGACATTCTACCGAGCCATGTAAACCAGTTTTATTATTAAAATAGAGCCACGTTGAATTTCCGGCAAGCCTTATCGAAATTGGCACTTAAATGTTCAATTTTCAAAAAAAAAAAATTGCACTTAAGTGTACTTTTTGGACCCATGCCAAGTTTTGGCACTTGGATGTACTTTTGCCTGAATTAATGGATAGTGTGTGTGAATTAGGCAGACGAACTTACTCCACTAGAGTTGAAGTTGCTTTTGAATGATAAGGGCTTGGCCATGACACGTCCAATTGAGGAAAGATAAGGATTAGTGGCTTGAGTTGTGATAGTTCCAGTATGAATCAGTGAAATAATGGCATGGAATAGCGTGGGGTCAGATTCTTTGTGTCCATTGCATTCCTTTGAGTTGTGATAGCATACTGTGGATTAAATTGTTCCGTTGTGTGGGTCTTGGTTGAGATGCAAGAGAGTATGACAGATTCATTAGTCTTTTATCTTAATCTGCATTTGCAAATATACGAAATAACTTTATTTGAGAAGCAGGCTGATGATGCCATTTTTTTGTGTTTCTGGACTTCTGATTAGCCTATGAACTGTGAAGAGCAGGCTGCTGGTGCCAAAATTTTTCTTTTTCTGAACTTAATAGTTTAAGAACCTTTGAGATGCTTTTTTCCTCGTATATAGGAATAAATTATTGAAATATATTTGCGTGCAGTTTTTGGATATGAGCCGCATTCAGTTTTTCCGATTGGTGTTGTTGCGCTTTCTGATCTTACTGGTTTCATGCCTCTCCCGAAAATAAAGTTCCTTGCTAGTAGTGCAGTAAGATTTTCTCCACAGCCACTGTGCTCCTTTTGCATTTTATGAAGCCTTTGATTTTCTGTCTTATTACATAGTCGGGAAAACTTGGTAGGTGTTCTACACTCCATTTCTCAGACATATATGGACGTGGTGCGGTTTCACGCCAGCAGCTAAAAGAAACTCCATTTCCCTCTTGGGTGCTGGCTACAGCTGTATCATTGTGCCTGGCGGTATCCAAGAGGCCCTCCTCATGGAGCGTGAGTCGGAGGTCTAACACTCTGAACTCAATCTTTTCTTGTCACAATTCAGCTCACTCTATCTGAGCATATGTTTTGCTGGATCTACACCTTCTTTGCCAATTTTCAGTGAGATCTAGGATGATCGACTTTGTGGCATGATAAATAGTATTCATTAGATTCACAGCCTTGTATGCTGGATATCATTTGCTTAGTAAAGCTGTTGCCTCTGAAAAAGTTGAAGGATACGTTAGTCACATCCCCCGCTGCGCCCTAAACATGTCCATTGCTCAATTTTGACAGTTCAAAGTATTTTAACAGGAATATGGGGTAGTTATCAATTCTTGACCTGGGCTTATGCAGTGATAAATGGAATAGGACTGAGGATTCAGAAATGAAATAATCCATCAGCTCTACTTCAACGATGTGTTTCCACTTTCTCCTTTCTGTATTGGAAACTTATAAACGGTTCTTGAGTCCTCAATTGCACAAACAGCTTCCTTCTTCAGTGTAGACAGAAGAAAGAACGTAAAACATTTTGAATCTACTATATCTAACAACAGAATCCAGCAAACAATTCGTTTCTCCTCCAAATGGGAATTCTAACATGTGTAATCTTTTCCTTTAGTAGATTGCATTTGTTCAATCAAGGAAAGGATTTGTGCGCATAGCTATGGAGATGGGCTGCCCCCTGGTTCCAGTTTTCTGCTACGGTCAAGTAACATCTGTGTTCACATTTCTTCTCCGCTCTTTTTTACTGGGCCATGCCCCCAATCCGTTGTCTGTTGCCACTTTGTCTGATTTGAAAACTAGAGCTCACTTTTGTCCTCTTATCTTGCTACAGTCAAACGTCTACAAGTGGTTGAAGCCCGGTGGAAAGTTGTATCGGCAATTTTCTAGAGCAATTAAGTCTCCCTTGATTCTCTACTGGGGAATCTTTGGGTATGTATGACTGCTGAATTAGGAAGATGAGATTGTGGGATTTTTTATGATTTTCGATGAACCCATAGTAGAACTGTAATGAACCGACACATTCGGTAGTGTTTTACACGGTTTTCTCTTTATAGGTCTCCTTTACCCTTCCGGATTCCAATGCACGTGGTGGTCGGTAGACCAATTGAGTTTGAGAAAATTTCTAAACCCACCATGGAAGAGGTACAAATGTTATCGGTATTCTTCTTCTGAATTTACTTTGCAGCTTTTCTTTTACCCGGAGAATAGAGGTCAGCACAGACTCTTCTGAACAATTCCAACAATTGAATGCCTAGCATGTCTTAACGTTGTGACGTAACAAAATTTGATACCCACCATGTGGATTATACCGTCGTTTATGATCTCAAAATCCATTTGGCAGGTCAATGAGGTGCACGGCAAGTTTGTCGAAGCCTTAACAGACCTTTTCGAAAGGCATAAGGCACGGGTTGGCCACGCTGACATCAAGCTGAAAATTCTCTGAACATAGCTCCGATTTGTTGCCATTAGCCGGAGGCCTGTGTTCATATGTCTCGATCAATTAGGAGTCTACAGAGGGCAATTGAATGCACTTCCCATTGAGGGCGGCAAGAGCATGACCATATCATGCAGTTGCTAATCCATCATCACCAAGCATCTATTCAGTTGGTGTAAAGCTTATTTTTATGTTATCTAAAGACCATGATGTGTGTCTTTCAAAGTATATATATGAGAGAAAAACTATATTCTCCCTGAGTATTCTATATAGTCACGTTTTTTTTTTTTTGGACAAGTTCTATATAGTCACGTTGAACCGGCTATTCTATGCAAGTATTTCTCTCCTTTAGACATCATCTTAATGTAGATGCATTTTTTCTTTCTTTTTGGTCGAATATGTAGCTGCATTTAAGGCAGTAGCTCTTGTAGAGATGGCGACGTGAGAGAATTAGCGAGTACTGATGTTGACTTGGCTGAGGAAGACAATTTATCCGCGGACTTACTCACAATTTGATAGTATTTGAAGATTTATTTAATAATCTTAACTCGTATTTTATCCGGTTGATCCAAACGAGGGAGAAGCTTTTGTAAGACCCAACACTTTGCTTTCTTTTCTACTCGAAAGATTTGGTATTTGCTTAGGAACTAAGTTCTCTCCATTGAAAAAATTATACTTATACCAAATTTGTTTAAGCATATTTTATAATGATTTTTTCACTTCTCGAACCATTAATTTTAAAAGTAAGTACATTGAAAATTGGAATTTTTTTGCGAGCTTAATAACACTCCACAGGTCTCGGCGGTTTAAGGCGATTCCAACCCCATCGGCCAATTCGGTGTCACCGATTTAAGTACATGATAGGTATGAGTTTTTCTTATTTGATTGCTTGCACCCTCTGTAGTAAAAATCCTTATAAGAAATGAGAATTACCTAAAGTGTCCGCATGAACTTTGAAGTTAGTACACGTTTGTCCGTGAACTTTCATTTGGTTGTAGCCGTTACCATTCATTATTTTTTCCGTTAGCATGTGCAATGTACATAATTTTGTAAGAGGCATAAGTGTATTTTCATCTAATTTATTCAATAAATTTGTTATTTACCCTTAAATGTAAGGGAGAAAAATAATTAACTAAGATATTGCTTACCAAGAAATTAAATATACATAAAAACATGAAAAAAAAAAAAAACTTGCTAATATTTGTTGAGTATATCAATAGAACCAGTTAGATATTTCAAGAAAAAGAAATATAATTAAGTAAAAATGGAAAATGCCACAATAACAATTTAAATTACAAAAACTGGATACCCAATAGTAAAAGAAATGATTGCATAATATAAAAAATAAAATAAAAATTGAAAAGACCACCTCACACTATAGGTATTTTTTTAATGAGTTAATGACATTAAATCCTTTTACCATTAATAAAATCATTTTTTTACATCAATGAAACAATCTAAAATGCATAATGACTAATCAATTCACGTTTATTCTTTCTTTATAATATCTTATTTAGTTCTACGAAAGTGGATGTATTTATCGAATTTTAGAATTTTTTTTATTAAATTTTTTTTAAGCAATTGAGTACGAAAGAGAGAAAGAAATGCACTTTTGCTCTTTAAAAATCACGTGCATTGCATATATTAGCGAAAAAATAACGAAGGGTCGATGGCCAAACAAAATTAAAATTATAGTTCGAAAAGTTTGAGAATGCATATTACTTCTATAGATCTAGAGGGATTTTGGATAATCCTCTCTCGAAAAAGAAATTGCTAATATTGGTTGGCAATTAAGCCACATTTATTCTTTCTTTATAATATCTTATTTAGTTCTACAGAAGTGGATACCTTTATCGAATTTTAGAATTTTTTTTATTAAACATTTTTTAAGCAATTAAGTAAGAAAGAGAGAAAGAAATGCACTTTTGCTCTTTAAAAGTCGCATGCATTGCATATATTAGCGAAAAAAAATTAACAAAGAGTCAACGGCCGCAACAAAATTAAAATTACAGTTCAAAAAGTTTGAAGGATAAATGCATATTACTTTTACAGATTTTGAGAGATTTTGGATAATCCTCTCTTGAAAAACAAATTGCCGATATTGGTTGGCAATCAATTCACGTTTATTCTTTCTTTATAATATCTTATTTAGTTCCATGAAAGTGGATGCGTTTATCGAGTTTAAGAATTTTTTTTATTAAACATTTTTTAAGCAGTTAAGTATGAAAGAGAGAAAGAAATGCACTTTTGCTCTTTAAAAGTCGTGTGCATTGCATAAATTAGCAAAAAAAAAAAACAAATAACAAAGAGTCAACGGCCAAAAAAAAATTATAATTATAATTCAAAAGGTTTGAAGGGTAAATGTGTATTACTGCTACAGATTTAGAGGGATTTTGGATAATCCTCTCTCGAAAAAGAAATTGCCGATATTGGTTGGCAATCAATTCGTGTTTATTCTTACTTTGTAATATCTTATTTAGTTCTACAAAAGTAGACGCGTTTATTGAATTTTAGAATTTTTTATTAAACATTTTTTAAGCAATTAAGTACGAAAGAGAGAAAGAAATGGACTTTTACTCGCTTGCAATGCATATATTAGCGAAAAAAATAACAAAGAGTCAATAGCCGAAACAAAATTAAAATTATAGTTCGAAAAGTTTGAAGGGTAAATGTGTATTACTTCTATAGATTTGGAGGGATTTTGGATAATTCTTTCTAGAAAAAAGAAATTGCTGGACAATCAATTCACGTTTATTCTTTCTTTATAATATCTTATTTAGTTCTACGAAAGTGGATGCATTTATCGAATTTTAGAATTTTTTTTATTAAACATCTTTTAAGCAATTAAGTACGAAAGAGAGAAAGAAATTCACTTTTGCTGTTCAAAAGTCGCGTGCATTGCATATATTAGTGAAAAAAATAACGAAGAGTCAATAGCTGAAACAAAATTAAAATTATAGTTTGAAAGGTTTGAAGGGTAAATGTGTATTACCTCTACAGATTTCGAGGGATTCTAGATAATTCTATCTCGAAAAGAAATTGATGATATTGATTGGTAATTAATTCATCTTTATTATTTCTTTATAATATCTTATTTAGTTATGCGAAAGTGGATGCCTTTATCAAATTTTAGAGTTCTTCTTAATCTTAAGTAATTGAGTATGAAAGAGAGAAAGAAATGCACTTTTACTCTATAAAAGCCGCGTGCATGGCATATACTAGCAAAAAAAATAATAAAGAGTCAATGGCCAAAAAAATATTAAAATTATAGTTCGAAAAGTTTAGGGGGTAGATGTGTATTATTTCTACAGATTTGGAGGGATTTTGGATGATCCTCTCTCGAATAAGAAAATGGTGATATTGGTTGGCAATTGATAAAAACTCTTCTTTTTCTTAGTTGTTGTTTCTAAATGGAAGGCACAATGACATTTCCCCAGCCACACGTGCCTTCACGGACAAAATCGTTGACGGAACACCGCCCAGAAAAAGCTTCGATTTTTTTAACGCTGTCCAGATGATTGAGTAGCGGACTCTCAAACCGACACGCGCAAGCAATCTGCGGTGGCTGCGGGTTCCTTCGATTTACACAAGTTATCAAGTTTGTGGCATCCCCGTTGGCAATCGGTCTCACCTGCATTTTCTCTGCGACGTGACCACGTGAGGGAGACGCTTCCAGTAGAGTGTGGAGGCGGGGCATCCCCGAAAGAGCAAGAACAAACCAGCGGCGTTTCCAATAAAAGGGATGCTGGCGATGGTGGCGGTGAAATTTGGGTCTTGCCTTTTCTTGTGAAAAAGGCAGGAAAGACTCGTTCTTGGGACGTTTTCTCTTTTTGGGTCGGAAGTTCTGGGAATACCCAGTAGCGGATCAGCTCATCGTGGTCGCGGATAATAGGAAAGCGGGAAGAAAAGTTTGGACCCTTTTTTGGGGCGGTTCTTGGTTGATTTCGGGGAGCGATGGGTGAGGAGAGCAAGGTTGGTGAAGATCGGCTGAAGAAGCTGAGGGTGTTCAATGGAAGAGAGGAGTTTCCGTCGTCCAATATATGGCACACCAAAGTGGCGTTGGGGATCTGGTTGGGTGCTATTCACTTCGTCGCCGTGCTGGTCCTCTTCTCTCTCCTCTTCCTTTCAGCCTCCAAAGCCCTTCTGTGAGTTCTCTCTGCAGTACTATTCTTGTTTTTGCCTTTTGGTGGTCAATAAGTTTGCTTGTGGATCGTTAATGGCTGTTGGCTTTTTGACTGATCAGGGTCATTGGGTTGCTCGTGGTATTTATGTTCCTTCCGATTAATGATAGAAGCAGATTAGGCAGAAAGTTGTCGAGGTACTCTTAGCTTCTTATTCCTTCTTCCTCTCCCATTGGTCTTGTTTTCAAAGCTCGTGAACTGATTTTCTGAGTGATTCGGTACGAGTTGTGTAGAATGTGATCGGTTTTCCGATGGTGGGTTTGGTCTTCAGGTACATATGTAAACATGCTTGCAGTTATTTCCCAGTGACTCTACACGTGGAGGATATAGAAGACTTTGATCCTAATCGCGCCTATGGTCAGTCCATCGCATTCTTCTTGTTCTTCCAGTTGATTTGATAAAAATAGGTTGGGGTGAAAAGGTTTGATGAATATGGCATCAATGCCAAAGCTTTAAGGTTAAGGGCAATCAAAGGTCAATTTGAATTAATGAATAGTTGTCAGTCAGTGTAGCCGTGTAAAGTACGCAGATGGACTTACTCTGCTAGAGTTACAGTTGCTTTTCAATTATATGGGCTTGGCCATGACGCATCTAATTGAGGAAAGATGAGGATCGGTTGTTTAAGTTGTGATTGTTCCAGTATGAATCAATGAAATGATGGCATGGAATATCGCGGGATCAGATTGTTTTGTGTTCTTTGCATTCCTTTGAGTTGTGATAGCATTTCTCTGGATCAAATCGTTCTGTCTCATGGGTGTCGATTGAGATGCAGGAGAGAACATGACCGATCCATTGGTGTTTATGTCTAATTTAATCTGCATTGGAAATATATGATAAAAAGTTATTTGAAGACGCTGATGATGCCACTTTTTGTGTTTCTGGACTTCTGATTAGCCTATGAATTGTGAAGAGCAGGCTGCTAACGCCCAACTTTTTCTTCTTGTGGACTTCTTATTAGACTACGAATCTTTGAGATGTTTTTTTGTCTCATACGCGCAAATTAACTATTCAAACATATGCGCATGCAGTTTTTGGATATGAACCACATTCAGTACTTCCAATTGGTGTTGTTGCGCTCGCTGATCTTACTGGTTTCATGCCTCTCCCAAAAATTAAAGTCCTTGCTAGTAGTGCAGTAAGAATTTTCCCCTTAGCCGTTGCACTCCTTATGCTTTTTATGGAGCCTTGCATTTTCTGTCTAATAACAAAGTTGGGAAAACTCTGTAGGTGTTTTACACTCCATTTCTGAGACATATATGGACGTGGTTGGGTCTTACACCGGCAACTAAGAGAAACTTCATTTCCCTCTTGGGTGCTGGCTACAGCTGTATCATTGTGCCTGGCGGTGTACAAGAGACCTTCCTCATGGAGCATGATTCCGAGGTCTAACTCTCTGAACTCCATCTTTTTCTTGTCACAATTCAGCTCACTCTATTAGGCAATATGTTTCGCTGAATTTAGACCTTCTTTGCCAATTTATAGCGAGATCAAGGATGATTGACTTTGTGGAATGATAAATATTATTCATTAGTTCACTGCCTGGTATGCTGGATATGGTTTGCTTAGTAAAGCTGTTGTCTCTGGAGAAATTGAAGGATACTTTAGTTGCCCCACCCCCGGCTGTGCCCGAAACATAGTCATGCTCAATTTTGACAGTTCAACAATATTTTTCGAACAAGAATGTGGGATAGTCATCAATTATTGACTTGGGCTTATGCATTGATAAATGGAATAGGATTGAGGATTCAAAAATGCAATAAGCCGTTAGCTCTACTTCAACAATATGTTTCCACTTTCTCCTTTCTGTATTGGGAACTTATAAATCATTCTTGAGTCCTTAATTGCACAAACAGCTTCCTTCCCCACGGTAGACAGAACAAATAAATGCATATTTTAAATTTATTATATCAAACAACAGAATTCAGCCAACAATTCGTTTATCAACCTTTTATCTGTATATAATAGTTCAAATGGAAATTCTAACATGTGCAATCTTGTGCATTTGTAGATTGCCTTTATTAAATCAAGGAAAGGATTTGTGCGCATAGCCATGGAGATGGGCTGCCCCCTGGTTCCAGTTTTCTGCTACGGCCAAGTAAATTCTGTCTTCGCCTTTCTTCTCCGCTCTTTTTACCATGCCATGCCCACAATTTGTTGTCTGATTGTTTGATTTAAAAACTAAAGTTCACATAGTTGTTTTGTCCTTATCTTGCTACAGTCAAATGTCTACAAGTGGTGGAAGCCTGGTGGAAAGTTGTATCTGCAATTTTCTAGAGCAATTAAATTTACCCCGGTTTTCTTCTGGGGAATCTTTGGGTATGTATGACTCTCTTTGCTGAATTAGAAGATGAGATTGTGGGATTGTTGATGATTTTCAATGAGTCACACGTCTATAGGAGAACTGCAATGCACCCACACATCCAGTGGTGTTTTACATGGTTTTCTCTTTACAGGTCTCCTTTACCCTTTCAAAATCCAATGCATGTGGTGGTCGGTAGACCAATTGAGTTGGAGAAAACCTCCAAACCCACGATGGAAGAGGTACAGCATTTGTCTTCTGAATATGCTTTGCTGCTTTTCTTTTACCTGACTTCACATTCACACAACAAGAATGGAACTCTGCACTGATTCTTCTGAACAATTCCAAAAATCAGATGCTTAAAGTGTTAATGTTACGACCTAACAAAAGTTGACACCTATCATGTGGTTTATACTGCTATTTATGATGTCACATTCCATTTGGCAGGTCAATGAGGTGCACAGCAAGTTTGTCGAAGCTTTAAGAGACCTCTTTGAAAGGCATAAGGCACGGGTCGGCCATGCCGATCTTGAGCTGAAAATTCTTTGAATAGGTTCGATTCGTTTTCATTTACTGAAGACCTTGTTTATATATTTCTGTCAATAGGGACTAATAAAACCCTGAAGAGAGGGCAATTGGATTCACTGTACATTCCAGCATCCCATGTCCCATTGAGGGGGGCTAGTAAGGGTCTGCATACGATGATGTTAGTCTTGTTCCTTTTCGCTATTTTGTGGCTTTGGAAGTAAACAGATAGACTTGATTGGAACCCCAAAAATTCCATTATGTACACAACCTTCACAATCGATTACAGTGGATACTGTGCAGAATGTGGGTCATTCATTCTAGAGGTGATTGGGTCCAAGGTAGGTAGATTCCAAACCTGGACCTGTACCCGACCTTATTGTAACCGATTCCCATTTTCTAGACTGATCTTGTTTGCACTGGAGCCTGTCCTTCAAGTCCGGTTCTAAGGTCATCCATGTTTCCACTTGAACATGTTTTGCAACCACCCGATATCCTATACGACTTCGAATTTTATATTAATACGCGAGAAAATAACATAATCCTCCTAATTTGTATCAAAACATTAAGCACATGTGATTAATAAGTACATAATATTTTGACTAAACAAAATTAAGGATCCACAAGGTTAATTATCAAAAACATCATCATAAGGCAAAGCAAAAATTCTATGTGATGGACAATGTGACCATGAGCCGGTGAGGGAGGGAAGCGAGCGAGGAAGAGGAATGACGAAGGAGGAGTGTTGTGCAGGAGGAAAAATGTAGTTTGAAGATTTGAAATTAGGGCAAAAGATGGGATTTTGGACTTTTAGACTTACAAAACTGATTTTCAAACCGGTCCGGTCAAATCGATTCTTGGGTGGATATTCACTTGGAAATGGTTTCCGGACCAGTTCAAACCAGTTACAAATTTTGAGAATCGGTTCTCAGATCGGTTTCAACTAGAATTGATTTCTGACCTTGTTTTTTGGGTGGACCGATCCAGTTCTTGGGTATACACAGTCCAATTGCATACCATTGGTTCATTCATAGTTTAATGCTTTCAACTACAGCACGGTTGTGGCTTTTGCTCCACAAGATCCTTCCGACACTGACATCTAGTTGGCCCTAACACGTCGGGGGCATTCGAGGTGACGCAAATGGTCCCCGAATCTTCCCTCTCTTGGTCACCCCGCACTCTAATGCAAGGTCTCTAATTATGCAAGATTACAGCGGCGACGGAAGATATTGCGCTGAAATTGAAGGGCCACAAAATTTTCAGCATACCCATAAATTTGCCATTAACCTAAATGATAAAGCTATTAATCTAATGGAGAACAAGAAGAGCAACTAACCGCAGACAACGTTGTTCCGAACCGAACTTATGCTCCACATAGGCAACAGTGCCGTGCATTGGGCGGACTATATCATCCGTCACTTTAGATTAGAACAAAAGTTAATTTTGCCTAAAATGATTTTTCCAAGAGCCACCTCCTCTGAAGCTACCCTTGGGAGGCACTCAAAACAAGTTCACTACCTACTAATTAAGCCGGCGCCATGCTGACAATGTTTGAAACACCAAACCCAACACATGATAAATTTACGAAAGGAACAAAAATCTAAGGCGAAGCGAACACGCTCGGCTCAGCTCGTAACATATGCAGCACGTATTGACCAATTTTTCATAATGCTGGTTCAGTTGCAAGCTTTTTGCACTCATGTATACGAAAACTTAGGTCCTACTATACCATCCTATTTTCAAAAGAACCAGGAATATAATCAGTGCCCAGATAGAAGTAAGATGTGGAGGTGAAAGTAGCATGAGTAATTTACTTATTCACTCACATCGTGAACAAGCACCGTCACTGCGAGCAGGGCTCTGCCAAAATGCAAAATCAGGCTGATAAGCTGAATAAAAGTACATCTCAATGCTGTTGCTGACAGGGAACGACCAAATCTCCATCGGTGTAACTCGGCTGTGCACAGTTGCAGCCGGGAAAGAATGATGATGAGTGTTGTGGTTAATGAGCGAAAGCAGTGATGCCCTATTTCCCACATTTGTCGCTGAATCGATCTCGAACGTGAGGAAAAATGTAGCCACCCTCCATGAAGGAAGTTAAGCCAAAAGAAAGTCAAGTTACTAGCCACATGAAGATGGTTAACCAAACTGTCAGGGCAACCGAAGCCAAGGCGTACGTCCACAGCATCACAATAGAACACTCGCTCTCACCTGCTCCAAACAACTGGGTCATCGTGCCTGCCAAAATGTCAGTTTATATCACTGATCGAATGCCGTAAATGATCCATCTGATCGCGACCAAAAACTACTGGTCAATTTGCTTGTTGAGAGTTGCGAATGGACTATACCTATGTTCGTAGCCGGAGGAAGGGCATAGTGTAGAAGGAGAACAAACAGATATAGTGGATCTTCATGCACCAGACCAAAGTACAGTGCACCTTTCACGATAACAATCCCAATGACGGGAAGTAAGATGTACCGAATCACTACAACTCCAGCAATCAGAGAGAGCTGAACGCCCGAACCCCTCAATCCTGAAACATCACCCGACTTTAAGTGTCATTTTTGGGGTATGAAACAAAAACCATGCCAATCTAGGGAATTCAGTTTCACTTGCTCTTGATTATACAACCAAAGAAGCGATATCCAAATTAGTCTTTTACGCTAGCTTACCTCTGAGAAGATTTCCTCCCATAATCAAGGTAACAGCAGGAATGGCTGCATCCCTGTAAAATTAGTGTCAGAATCAGAGAAATGTCTGCAAGAGATGAGAGTACTCACATTCTTAAGCAACTAAACCACGGATCAGTCGCCCCAGAAACTTGGACAAGAACTACTTTATTCATTCTTGAAGAAAATTTTTCAGTGTCCCAATTAAGAAAGTTACTACTTGAAAGTATTAGCATATGGCAGAACTGCCGAAATCAAGGTCAAAATCAAGATTTTGGGTTAAACAAGGTAAGATGTGATGGGAATATTCTGCAAGCTGCAACTCGTACCACCATAAATGAAACCGATAGCCTAAAGGTTACACTTGTCGCACACCAAACAATCACCAAGCTAACGAGAAGATGAAATTATCAAATAGTGATGTATTCATTAACCAATGGTTCGCTGGTTCCAGAAGGCGGGAAATAAAGAAAAGAGAAGACAAATAGTGCAGTCGAATCTGACATGGTTACACCTGCAAACAGATATAGTCCAGGATAATTATGTGTTGAAAAGCAGGACAAAATTCAAACTTTTATGGTAGCCGCGTGTGTAAGAGTAGATGCTCTTGGTATCTTTACTTTCATAGGCTTAGAGGAAAAGAGATACTCAAGGGGAAAAGAACTCTAGAAAGCAGATGCTAAACAATACATCATCACACTCTGTGTAGAAGGTAGCATAGAAATGAACTGCCTGCCAAGCTAACCAATCATGAACTCGATACTTGTACCAACATGTTTGGAGCTTTCATGCGTTTTTAGCCACAGATGATTAGCTGGATGCAAGAGCAATTACCCCAGTAAAGAAGCAGAGTCTTCTACGACCCTTAAGGGAGCACCAGTGCCAATCAGTAATTCTCTGATGCATGGAACAACACCCACAATAAATCCAACAATCTATGACATCAAGAGAAATTAAATCAGCAAGACATCTCACTCACAACAAAATGAACAATTTAAGTGACAAATTTTCTCGAATCAGTAGTCACACTGAATGTATGCTATAATCCATCTTGATGACAAGCTACTCAATATCTCTAGTAATTTCGAAAATGAAGATACATCTTTTCTACTGTTCAGAGTAAGTTTGACCACAAAATAGAATAAGGGACAAACAAGCAAATGCAGAGCAGAGACGGAGATTACTGCTGCAATGGTTGATGGTACCAACAACGTCTGAAGATTGATATTCTTTGAGATCTTTGTTAAGCAATTCTTTATTCTGCCCCAAGTTGAAACCTACCATGGAAATCTGAAAGTGATTAAATTGCAACTTCACCAATTTCTTGAAAACGTTATATGTAGATCCCCTGATGAGGAATAGCTCTCAAGACAAAGTTTAACATATCTTATTACAATAGGATCAACAGATCCCACTTAACATTATTTCAGAGTTGGTTTGAATTACCTGGCTATTCACCTCGGTTTTACCAAAGGAAGCATCAATTCATCCAAGTCACCAGTAGAAGTGCACTCTGTTGATGGAAGAAGTGCTTCAGGGCACTCTTGGATACACTTCTTCATATCTGTTGTAGATTCTGTATTCTCCACTGATGCATCTGACTTCTCATCTCCTGTTGTTATATTGCTTGCAGACACCCGCACAATGTTAAAAACATAAGACCACAAGTAAACAGCTCCCACCTGACATATAGGAAGACAATTCATTCATCAACTCAGAAGTATGCCTGAAGTATCTCAATGGAAAAGAAAGAAGATACAAATAAAATTCATAGGTTCCTTGCTCACGTATGCATATGTTTTCACATGCTAAGTACTAGAATGCAGTAGCACACCAGAAGCTTCTTCATCAATACTATAGAAACGAGACATTAACAGTCAGGGACCTTGAGAAGAACGTTATCAATTCTACTTATTCATGAAATTGTATAATACAAAGCCCAGATCCTTTATTCTTCAGATATAATTTGTGTTAAATTCACTGTAAGTTAGCCATAGCTACGGTAGTATAGAATGCTATAGGCAAAAGATTGAGGTTGGGTAGAGTTAATTGCAGGCGGAGTATCTGCGGAGAATACCGCCATAGTAATTGAAGCGTAAGCCATTCCATATTTCTGGCAAACATCAGGCACTCCGAATGGACTGCCTTGCTCTTTGCATAATGCTGGGATAATAATCAGAGGCAAATGTCCCAAATTTCCTGTTTAGATACACCAAAGAAAAAGGGAAAGAAAGTTATTACAATGAAAGATTTAGTAAATTCAGACAGAGAAGCACTTCCATCCCCAGATTGTGTACGTGAACCAGCTAATGATGCAAGGGTGTGGAAACGGTCATTGACAGATCAAAAAAATGAAGTTCCACTAACCCATCATTGTTACTCAACTGAGGCAATATTGCTCCTCATCATGTAATCGGACATGATGGCGATAATGCAAATTTGAGGGCATTACAGGGTGAAGAGAATGTAAGTTTAGTTACACTGAAATCCATTGATTCCGTCACTAGTGATAGCACATTAAGGCCTTTTTTGTGTTAAAGACATCTTACCGGCTGCACAGCAACCCAGTATAAGGCCTTTCACATGGTGAGGTGCCCGAGTGAATTTTACGAGTATCCACCCCAGTGCAGATCCAATGATAAACGTAATCAGGATATTGACTGGCATGAACCACCTATGCATTTTAGGCAAATACTTCAATAACGAATGTGGGATAAGCTGAATTCTCAAGCATCATGGTCCCAATTCCGGGAAAATAAAAGAAAGAACCACAAAAAACAGAGATATGGGGATGACGGATGATTGCAAACAGGGTAATATGACTGATATCCTGAAAGAAACTCACAATTGGGCAATGTTCTCTGAAGTAACTGTCCTGGCCAGGGTGCTGCCAACTAGTGCTGGACTAAAGACGAAATATCCAACCTGATGAAACATATACTTAATTGTTGTAAGTTGCAATACAGCACCAGCATCAAAGGAGGAGCTTGAGTTTAACTTACTCTATTCAATTGCTTCCTTGTGCTCTCCCCCATTACATCAACACTTTCAAGAGCAAGATATAATCCAAGTGCGGTAACAATGAGCGTCTTCAGAACTGGCATCGAAGCAATCAACAAAAGATCTAGAAACCCCATCTTTTCTTTTCTTTTAGGAAAAAATTCCTTCAAGCCTTCCAAGTTCAATGCTCCGCCACTCTTGCACAGATCAGAGAGCAAAGAAGGTGTATATGCAGTAACATGACGCAACTTGTCATCAAACAACAAGAAACAGATACGAAGCCGTCTACTGTCAAAGAGGCTGAAAAAGGGCAGACCAAAAAGTAATCCTTAGGTTTCTAATTTTGCTTTAAGAAGAACCGCACATGATTTAATTTGTCTTCAGTAGATGAGTTCATATTAAATATATCAACGAGACAGTGGAACACGAAACCAAAAGAATATACGCAAGTGATGCACTAAAAGGTTCTCAAAAATGGACAAAGATGCGGAAGAAAAATGTTTCTGCTTTGTGAACTGAATTCATATAAAATTTCGGCTTCAGCAAGACAATCCTATTAAAAAACCCAGAAGAAAACTTTGAATTGCATAATTCTCGGAGCAAAAACAAAGACCCAGGAAAAAAAAAAATCTCCTTCCGTCTAATCATTCAATAAAATATATTACTCAGCTCCATCATGAGCAGGAGATAACGGCTGCTCTACCTTTTATCAGCTTCAGCAAAAGGTGATCTCACAAGGAAGAAGATGCTCTGAAACTCCAAATGCAACAAGATCCGACGTGGGCCTACACTGTTTTGGATTACTAAAACCAAAGCAAAAGATGGATTTTACCTCTTTTTTGTCTCATTCTACGTTCCCGTGATGATCAACAATTAATAAGAGAATCTTTACCAAAAAAAAAAAAAAAACAATTAATAAGAGAAAACAAGTATAATTAAGAGCAGAAATTTTATAAAACTTCTTACATGGATGGGAATGAAAACATAGAAGAATTCAAACTTAGAAATATTTTTAAAAATTTAAATTTTTGTTATGATTCAACAACCTCTTAGGACTCTTTTTTAACTATGAAGGATTTATCAATAAACAATCAATCTGAAAATGCCATAAGCAATGACATATAGCAGAAACAATTATGGACATGTATCCATCACGAATAATGACGACAGAATAGGATAGACTTGAAATAAGATATCATTTTCAGATGTGGAAGTGAAAACGTGTTGCTGCAACCCTCTTCAAATCCTTAGGGTTTTCTTCTTCTCTTTTTCTTTTGTGGTCTTTCCTTCCTCTTCTTCCGCAAGGTGATTAGTGTTTACTTGTTTTACTTGTGTGTCCAATACCAGGTGACTCGGCTTACCAAAACACAGGCCTTGTCTCTTCCGACCCATGTCTTGACCAACTTCTTTTGAAAAGTTACCATTCAACTTGTCCAATGCACCGTGTTATAACGAAATAAGTTCTGAATTTTTTCTTATGGTATCACTGGTCCACACCAACATGTCAACGTTCAATTACATTTCATACAAGGCATGTCGCGATTAAGAAAAAGGTCAAGCCACAAATGGGCAGAATTCGGAATATACTTTGCAGCTTGGTTAAGTGTTCCTGCAAGTGCCTTTTAGAGACTGTAATGCTTCTTCTGAAAATACTTTGTAGCTTTTCCTTTACCTGACTTCACATTCACACAGGAAGAAAGGAGCTCTGCCCCGATTCTTCTGACCAATCCCAAAATTTGAATGCCTAGAGTGTCCCAGTGTCAAGCCTAACTAAAATTGACACCTACCATGTGGTTTATACTGCTATTTATGATCTCAAAATCCATTCGGCAGGTCAACGATGTGCACAGCAAGTTTGTCAAAGCATTAAGAGACCTCTTCGCAAGCCATAAGGCACTGGCCACGATCTTGAATTGAAAATTTTTAAACATAGCTTCCACTCGTTCTGATTTACGGGAGACCTTGTTTATATGTTTCAGTCAATTAGGACTAATAAAAGCCTAAAGAGAGGGCAATCAGATTCACTGTACATTACAGTGATATTAGTCTTGTTCCTTTTCACTTTTTCATGGCTTTGCAAGTAAAGATGCAGAGTTGATTGAAACCCCAAAAATCCATTAATTTGCACAACTTATACAGTTGATTATAGTGGGTACTATACAGGATTTAAGTCCTTCACGCGTAGTTTAATTCTTTCTACTTTAAAAGACAATTGTGGCTTTTGCTTCCTTCAACAACGACATCAAGTTAGGCCAATAAATTTCACATATCAGGGGCAATTTGAGGTGACAGAATAGCCTCTGAATCTTCCTCTCTTGGTCATCCCGCACTCTGATGCACACAGTTTAATAAGTTACACAATTAGAGAGAAATCATGCAAATTTGGCAATTACAGTGATGACAGAAAATGTGTGCTGGAATTGATGAGCCACAAGGTTTTTCAGCAGATCTTTAAATTTACCATAAATGACAAGGCAATTAATCTACTTGAGAACGGGAAGAGCAACTAACCACTGACAAATGTTCCAAACCCAACTTATGCTTCAGAGAGGCGACAATGACTTGCCTTCGATGATGCAGACTACATTATCCATCACTTTGAGATTACAAAAGTTAACTTGGTGTCAAATGAGTTGTCCAAAAGCTCCCTCTTCTGAAGCTTCCCTTGGGGCACTCAGAACAAATTTACTACCTACTACTTAATCCTACAGCATGCTGACTATTTCATCCACACCAAAACAGTCCAACGTATGATAAATCCACAAGGCGAATGTAAATCTAAGGCAAGGCGAACACAATCAGCTTGGCTCATACCAGACACCACATGTTAACCAACTTCTCATAATGTTAGTCTTCGCAGTCAAGCCTTTTCGGGCTAATGTATATGAAAACTCAGGTCCTACCATATCATCTTATTTTTTAAAGAATCATGAATGCTATTAGTGCCTAAATAGAACGAATTAGATGTGGAGGTAGAAGTAGCACAAGTAATTTACCTATTCACTCAAATCATGAACAATTAATATTCGTGCCATCAGGCTTCTACCAAACTGCAAAATTAGGCTGATAAGCTGAATCAAAATCATTACATCCCAGTGCTCTTGCTAACAGAACCAAAATTCTCCGGCAGTAGTAATTTGGCCATGCGCAATTGCCAGTGGGAAAGAATTATGGTGAGTGCTGCGGTCAATGCACGAAAGCAGTGACACCTTATTTCCCATGTATGTCACAAAATCAATCTCAAACATGAGGGAATATGCATCCACCCAGGAGACGAAACTAGCTACTAGTGAGGAGATCGTCCATGAAGAAAGTTAGCCAAAGAACGTCAAGCTACTAGCCACATGAAGAATGTTGACCAAACTGTTAGTGCAATCGAAGCCAAGGCATATGTCCACAGCATCACAACGGAACACTCGCTCTCTCCTGCTCCAAACAACTGGGTCATCGTACCTGCCAAGGGGTAAGTTTATATTACTGATCAAAATGCCATAAATGATCTAACTGATCGCTACCAAAAGAATTGGTCAATTTTCTTGTTAAGAATTGTGAACTGACCATACCTATGTTCATAGCCGGAGGAAGGGCATACTGCAGAAGGAGAACAAACAGATACAGTGGATCTTCATGCACCAGACCAAAGTACAGTGCAACTTTCACAATAAGAATCCCAACAATGGGAAGTACAATGTACCGAATCACTACAACTCCGGCAATCAGAGATAGCTGAATGCCCGAACCCCTCAATCCTGAAACACCACCCAAATTTTTAATTGTCCATTTCTGGAGTTTGAAACTAATACGGTGCAATCTAGGGAATTCAGTTTCACTTGCTCTTGATTATTGATGCTTACAACCAAAGAAGTGATATCCTCATAAGTCTTTTAGGCTATCATACTATTATACCTCTGAGAAGATTTCCTCCCATAATCAAGGTAACAGCAGGGATGGCCGCATCCCTGAGAATTTAAAGCAAGAAATAAGTGTCAGAATCCATTGAAGTGTCTGTAAGAGACGAGAGTACCCACAACCATAAGCAACTAAACTGCTGATCAGTCAGGTGCAGAAACTTAGACCGCACCTACTTTATTCGGTCTTGAAGAAAACCTTCTGATGTTCTAAGTAAAGTTCCCACTTGAAAGTATTAGCATACAGCAGAACTATCCAAATCAAGGTTTTGGGTTAAACAAGTAAAGAAGATGTGACAGTAATATTCTGCAAACTACAACTCTTGAAAGCCTAAAAGCTATACTTCTTGCACGCCAAACAATCATCAAGCAAACAGGAAGAGAATATTATGAAACAGCGATGTATCCAGTGACCAATATTTCACTGGTTCCAGGAAGCCAGGAAAGAAAGAAAGAAAAGAGGACAAATGGTACATTAGAATCTAACTTCATTACATCTGCAAGCAAATAGAGTCCATGATTATATATGTTGAAAAGCAGGATAAGAACTCAAATGTAGTTTACGATAGCCACTGGTCGATAGAGCAATGTCCTTGATAGCTTCCTTTCATAGGCTCAAAGGAAAAGAGATATCCAAGGGGAGTAGAACTATTGGAAGTGGAAGTAAAACAAAACACCATCACATTATGTGTACAAGGCGGCATAGAAATAAAGTACATGCCAAGCTAACCAGAATGAACTTGATCCTTGTACCAACATATTTGGAGCTTTTTATGCCTTTCTAGCTACAGAAGATTAGCTGGAAGCAAGAGCAATTACCCCAGCAAAGAAGCAGAGTCTTCTATGACCCTTAAAGGAGCGCCAGTGCCAATCAGTAAACCTCTGATGTGTGGAACCACACCCACAATAAATCCGACTATCTATGACATGGAGATAAATTGAATCAGCAAGACATCTCACTCACAACAAAATGAAAACTCAAGTGACAAAGTTCCTCAAATCAGTGGTCACACTGAATGTATACTATTAATTCATTTTGATAACGAGCTTCTCAATATATCTAGCAATTACAGAAAAAGAAGATATGCCCTTTCGACCATTCAAAGAAGTTTAACCATACGTAGACCATAAAAAGGAGACAGAGATTACCGCTCCAATAGTTGATGGTGCCAACAATGTCTGGAGATTGATCTTCTTTGAGATCTTTGTTAAGCCGTGCTTAAGTTTGCCCCAAGTTGACACCTGCCATGGAAATCTGAGACTGATTAATATTCCAACTTCCCCAATTGGTTGAGAACATTCAATCTATCGACTTGTTAAGATCCCCTGATGAGGAATAGCCTCCCAAGACAAAAAAAGTTTAACTTATTGTATTGCCATTAGGATCAACGGTTCCTGGTAGACATTTTGTCAGATTCAGTTTGAATTACCTGACTA
Source organism: Eucalyptus curtisii (assembly GCA_017140595.1). NCBI lineage: Eukaryota > Viridiplantae > Streptophyta > Magnoliopsida > Myrtales > Myrtaceae > Eucalyptus > Eucalyptus curtisii. Next base: position 33,101,928 of record CM029503.1, on the reverse strand, counting down.
TTTGCCTCAGGTTTTACCAAAGGAAGTATTAATTCATCCAAGTTATCTGTAGAGGTGCACTTCATTGATGGAACAAGTGCTTCAGGGCACTCTTGGACTAACTTCTCCGTATCTGTTGTAGATCTTGGGTTTTTCACAGATTCATTTATCTTCTCTTCTTCTCTTGTTATTTTACTTGCAGACACCCGCACGATGTTAAAAACATAAGACCACAAGTACACAGCTCCTATCTGACATACAGGAAGAAAATTCATTGGTTAGCCTAGGATAGTATGGAAGTATACATTAATCTCAAGATAAAGAAGAAGATATAAATAAAATTTAATGAATTTTTTTGCTCACATATACATATGTGCACTCCTTATACACTAGAATGCTGTAGCACAATATAGGTTTCTGCATCAATACTGTGGAAATAACAAATTAACATTCATGAACCTTAAGAGGAACTGTGTCGATTCCAGTTATTCATGAAGTTGTTTAATACAAAACCCAGGTCCTTTATTCTTCACATATAGTCAAATGCATTTGCTAGCCATATCTACAGTAGTATAGAATGCTATAGGCAAAAGGTTTGGATTGCGTAGAGTTAATTGCAGGTGGAGTATCTGCAGACAATACCGCCATAGAAATCGAAGCATAAGCCATCCCGTATTTATAGCAAACATCGGGCTCTCCAAATGGACTGCCTTGCTCTTTGCATACTGCTGGGATGATAATCAGAGGCAAATTTCCCAAATTTCCTGTTTAGATAAAAACGAAAAGAAAAGAAAGTGATCACAATGAAACATCTAACAGATTCAGACAGACAAGCACATCCATCTCCAGATTGTGCACATGAACCATCTAATGATGCAAGGATGTGGAAACAGTCATTGATGGATCAAATACATAAAGTTCCTCTACCCCATCTTAATTACTCAACTGAGATAAATTTGACTCTTCATCATGTAATCGGACACGACAATGATAAAGATTTGAGGGCATTACAGCATGAAGACAATTTGATCAAATTACAGCGATGACCATTGATTCTATCATAAGTAATGGCACATTAAGGCCTGTTACATATTGAAGATATCTTACCAGCGGCACAGCAACCCAATATAAGGCCTTTTACATGCTGCGGTGCTCGAGTGACCTTTACAAGTATCCATCCGAGTGCCGATCCAATGATAAACGTGATTAGGATATTGATTGGCATGAACCACCTATGCATTTTGAATAAGTTACTTCAGTAATGAATGTGGCTGATTTCTGAAGCAGCATATTGCTGATACATGGAAAAAATGAACTAGAAAAAGAACAGAGACCCGTCGATGACAGATGATTACAGACAAGGGTAACATGACTGATATCCTGAAAGAAACTCACAATTGAACAATGTTCTCTGAAGTAACTGTCCTGGCGAGGTTGCTGCCAACTAGTGCCGGATTAAACACGAAAAAAGCAACCTGATGAAACAAATATTTCGTTGTTGAAGAGGCAATATAATATCAGCATCAAAGGAGGAGCTTGAGATTAACTTACTCTATTCATTTGCTTCCTTGTGCTCGCCCCCATTATGTCAACACTTTCAAGAGCAAGATACAATCCCAGTACAGTCACAAGGAGCACTTTCAAAACTGGCATCGAAGCAACCAAAAAAAGATCTAAAAACGCCATCTCTTTTTGGAAAAGAACTCCTCCGAGCTTCCAAGTTCAATGCTTTGCCACCCCTACCGGTACAGAGAGCAAAGAGGGTGTGTGTATATGCTGTAATATGACGCAACTTTTCGTCAATCAACAATATTCGGAAAAGAAGCCATCTCCTGTGAAACAGGCCAAAAAAAGTAGAGATAGAAAAGAACTCGTGTTTCTGCTTTTAACATACACAGAACTGCTCATCGTTCAATTTGCCTTCGGTAGACGAGGTTTTCACAAATATCAAAACGTGACAACAGGAGCACGAAGTCAAAGGAATATATGAATTGACTCACACTTAAAGATTATCGATATGGACAAAGACGTGGAAGAAACACTAAAAGATTATCGATATGGACAAAGACGTGGAAGAAAATGGTTCTGCTTTCCCGACTGAATTAACGTAAAGTGTCAGCGGCGGCGACTCAATCCCATGAGAAGAGATTGGTCTCAGATCCCAGAAGAAAACTTTGAATTGCATAGCAGCCAGAACAACAACAAAGACCCGGAAAAGAAAAAGATATCTCTCTCTCTCTCTTACATTTATTATCATACGTCACTTCGCTCCATCATGAGCAAGAAATAATAATGGCTCCTACAGTTTATCAGCTTAAACAAAAGAACAAGCTCACGAGGAAGAAGATGCTCTGAAACACCTAATGCAACATCCGACGTGGGCCTACTCTGTTTTCGATTATTAAAACCAAAGGCAGAGGTGGGAGTTACCTCTATGCCTGCCTCATTCAACGAGAGATGATGAACAATTAACAAAAGAAAACATGATAATCGTGAGCAGGCGTGTACATATACAATGCATTTATAGCACGAACAATTATGGGCATGCGTCCATCTCGAAGAGTGATGACAAAATACGATAGAGACTTAGTAAATAAGAAATCAGACGCAGATGGGAAGAGAAGACGCGTTGCTTCAACCCTCTTCAAGTCCTGAGGATTTCCTTCCTCCTTTAGCTTTTCTATTTTGGTCGTTCTTCCTCTTTTTTTCTGGCAAGGTAATAATTTTTTCTCTTTTCTATTTATGTGCACGAAATATTATGGGTTTGGCAAAGTGATAATCGTTTCTTCCTTTTTCATTTGTGTGCATCATGTAACGACAGACTCAGAATTTTTCCTTTTGGTTTGATTGATTCGGACCAGCACATTTTCACCCAACAATAACTTCCCATTATGAGGGATGCCGTGATTGGAAGATGTCCAGGCACATGATCGGCGGAATACCGAAAAAATAAAAGGGGTCGGGTCGATCTTGGTAAAGGCATCCATCCTTTTCGCAAGAGATTCGAACGCAAAATCTGAAAACTTTTTAGGATAATCAGGGAGGACGTAAAGTTTTTGTCTTGTGTGGCTGTGAAATCATTGGATTCTCGATTTGAACGAAAGAGGAGGAAAGGGAAGAAGTCGAAGAAGCAACAAAGTACGAAGCTCTACATTCTGAATCGAGAAGGAGGGTTTGCCTGGTGCAAACCCTGTCGCCATGCCTGCCAAAGAAGTACTTGCTCGGTTCCCATTTGGAGGCATTTTCTAATGATCAACAGGAACTAACATAGTTTTCGAAATTGAAAAACTAGAGCTAATCTCCATTGAGTTGTGATTTTTTAACGCCTAACATTTTCATAACATTTTACGACGTGGCAATATATGTGTAAGTGAGAAAAATATTGTCTAGTGGACCAGATGCGCAAAGATTCAGTTACCCAATTGATTTTCATATGAAGAAATAATGTCACTCGAATATCGACAATATGCAAATAGAGGGAATCTTAATGATTTCCCAAAAAATGAAGAGGAATTGGGTTTCAAGTTTGAAACCAATTGTGTGATTTAGGATGTCGTATGCGTTTGGAGTAAACTTTCTTCAACACTCTTTACCCAACCAAAAGGACGCGGTTAAGTAAGCCATGGATTTAGAATGTAAAATCTGAAAACTTTTTAGGACTATCAGGGAGGACGTAACGTCTTTGCCTTGCGTTGCAGTAAAATCATTGGATTCTCGATTTGAACGAAAGAGGAGAAAAGGTGAGAAGTCGAAGAAACAACAAAGTACGAAGCTGTACATTCTTAATTGAGAAGGAGAGATGCACCAGGCAACCCTGTTGACATGCCTGCCAAAGAAGTTCTTGCTCGGTTCCCATTTCGAGGCATTTCTAATGGTCAACAGGAACTAACATAGTTTTCGAAATTTAAAAACCCAAGCTAATCTCGATCGATTTGTGATTTCTTAACACCAAACACATAACGTTCTTAACACCTAATGTTTTCATTACATTTTACCATGCGATAGTATGTACATAAATGAGAAAGATATTGTCCACCAGATCAAATGCGCGAAGATTTGGTTGCCCAATCAATTCCCATGGGGAGAAATAATGTCACTCAACTAACAACACGGTGCGAATAAAGGAATCTTAATGATTTCCCAAAAAACGAAAAGAGATTGGTTGTTGAGGTTGAAACAGGTGCGATTTAGGATGTCGTATGGGCTTGGAATGAGTTTCTTCGACGCTCTCTACCCAACTAAAGGGACGTGGTTAAGTAAGCGATGGAATTCTAAAGATGCTTGAGCAGCCGAATCTTAGCCTAGGACGCAAAGAAATTGCTGTGTTGGCGATCAAAGAAGGATCGAGAAGGGGGGCACAAGTTGGCGGGTAGCAGCAGAGGAGATGAGGAGGAGCTATCGGCGCGTCAACAGTTGAACGGCAGCTGCAATTTACAATCATGCGTACTCCTTCCCTCCCTCTCTCTCTCTTTCTCTTCAATGAATTTCCGCCTATGTAGTCGCGCCCGTCTGAATCTCATAATGATGGGGAGAGATCGGACGGGAGCACGTGGGAACGCGCGCTAGTCATTGTGCAATGCACATGGCCTAGGAACCACAACCAGGATTGGCCCACACCCCGCAGTTACTTTCCGCCGGATACATGGAATTCGACCTTCCTAGTCCCCGTCCACCCCCGGGTCGTTGCCGGGTTGCAAGAGGCCTCCTCCACTAGTTTAGTTTATACCGGGCAAAGCCGTAGGAAGAGTCCGCTGTGGATGAATAAAGCCACGCCGCTGGACTTGTCATGATGCCCCGTTAATTTTTCGCCGTCTTATCCCAAAAAGTCCTCGATCGGACTTAATTGATTATGGATCGTGCTTGCTACTATATCAACAGGGCTTGGATCGTGCTTGCTACTATATCAACAAAGCAAGCCCGCAAACTTTCATCACGTTGCTACCTTAGAGTGGCCGCACACCATGATTCGGGCAGATTGAGAGCGCAACTCGACAAGCTATAGTTATGGTTGGTCGGTCGTGCGACCATGATTTCGCTCTGCTAGTCAGGCTAAGTAAAAGAAAGTCATCCAAGTATCCGGTTAGTATCCGAACTAAGTCGAATCGGGCAGCAGGCGAATAATTATCAATGGAACTATAGCTTCGCTGGTCCAGAACATGATGAATCAAGTGAGCAGAAAGCAACCAAAGAAATTTCAGCCCATGAAAGGTGCACCTGCCTCAGCATCAGTATCACTGCTTTTAACATAACTAAAGCAAATTCCAGAATAAGAATTGATAGAAATGCCCGACAGAGGTTGGGCCATGATTAGAGAGTTTCATCCGACGGCGAATCCAATGACCAAACCCACTCCATGCAAGGCAAGCTACTATAGTGCGGAGAATTCTTTTTTTAGCTAAATCGGCATTCAGCAGCACATCTGTTAATTTGTGTTAATTTGCTCAACTTTCCGATTATATGCTCTTCAAATCTACTAGAGAAGCAAAAACAAAAGGAAGAAAAGTGAACCGCGAGTATTCCAATTTTATTGCTCCTCACAGACGTAAGAGCAGGAAACACAAAGGTAAGGGGAGTGACTATTGCGTCTTCAAAAGCCATTATATGCAATTAATCTGGCACAAAGATACTTATCGGAAATAAATAACCCCGCATACGTATTACCGATGCAATAAAGAATCGCTATGACAATTCTCTATGATACCGAACCAACTACTCTACACTCGTGAAGCTGCTTGACCCACAAAATATATGAGAGTTCTTTATAGCTTCTGCAGGCAAAAAATCGCAAGGAAGCATACGTTGGCCCAATGAAGTTCAGACTCGCGAAATTGTTTACCGGATCCTTCAAGTTTCAGAAACCATTGCTGCCAAATCCAATTCCTCGTCAGAATCTATTACATCCTGATAATCATAATATGGGTTTGCCTGCACCAACAAATTCTCCTTAAGAAATTCATGGTTTGTAAACAGTAGAGTTTCACGCGACAATAATAATAGCATGACTAATACAAGTGCAGTGTCATGGAACACCTAGCTATACTCTCATTGATAAAGTGATGTGTGACGAAATACCTTTGGCCGAGGTGTAACTGCTTCGAAACTGTTGAACGTTGGGTTATCAAAATTAGGAGGTTCCAAGATGATGTACGCCCCCTTGTTGTTGTATCTCTCCTGTGTTGCCTGCAAATCAGACAACATTGTCCATGACAACTGGTGGAGGTGTAACATGGCACTTGATCTTACAATATGTCACCGTCCGTATCAGCGAAACTATTCCCTAAGGGGAGATGGGTCAAAGGAACAGGCCTCTTAATTCAGAAACTGGATTTTAAATCTAAGCAGAAACATTCGTAATCCCCTTAATACTTCTATGTTCTCTATTGACACATTCAATAAACTCTAGGCATATTTGCATCTCTAGCTTTCCTTTTTTCCCCCCAAAAAGATGTCACATCCAATCTCTCTGAGCTAATGAATGCACAGGTTTGACAAATGAAGATGCATCTTCTTGGAGCAAGGATGTATGTGCTATATCAATTGATCTAGTGACTAGAACAGAAGTGGCCGGAAGTACCTGAAACTGTGGATAATCTGGAGCACTAAATAGGGTAATTAGCCTCCCTGACTCCACAACGTGATCTATAGTATAACCCTCATCCATTCCTGCAAGACCATCTCGCTTTTCCCTCGCATCAGGTCCTTCATGTGATCTGATAATTAACTGAGGAAAAGACAGCAGGCAGCAGACCTAAAATCAGCCTTTCAAGTCCTATGCAAGATATGGATTCGATTAACCAATGGAAAAACGGGTTAGAGCAAAGACTAAGTGATACACCGCATCCATCCTAAAGCAGACATCCAGACAGAGAGATTCAAGTAAAAACCTAATATGAAAAACTAAAAAAGAAGGAAATATGGAAGAAATTAATGTTGTTTCCAGTCATTTGTCATCACCCAAGTTCCAATGGGACCTCATAAGTACTCAACCAGCAGTGGAGTTTCCATCATTAATTATATAATTGTCATAGCCGAAATCTAGGATTGAACTTTCTGCAACTGGAGTCCATGTCCAGTAATCTGCTTACTCCCGATAGCAACAACTAGCTGGCTTAAACAAAGGATGGTATAGATACCCAATAAGAGGACGCGCTTGTCCTGCCAAGCACCGCCATACTTGATTTTGCTTAAAAGTTCATATTAATCCAGCAGCGAATTACACCATGGTCTTCCCCTCAAGTCTATTCACATGTCAATGCAAAATCAATGGCCATGTAAATCAATGACCATCCCTGTCTACCTCAACAGCTCAGCTCAGCCTAGAAACTTCATGCAAATATTAGCCTACTTTATATGTTTCCAATTAAACAGATCAGTGCTCAGGTAGAAGATGGTGGCACTGCTAAAGTCTGCCACTAAGTTCTGACATATATTATTATGGCTCAAACAGCGAATTGATGGTAAAATTACAATAGCTGGAAATCAAGAAAAGAACATCCATATACTGAAAAGTAGACAGTGTAGAGTAAAAGTTGAACTAAACTTGAAAGATTTGGCCAAGCAATGCTCATATTTCTTGATAGAAAAAGCATATATTATTTATTACTTGAAACATCAGATATATTACCTTTAGTTGATATCGCTTCAAAAACTCCTCTGTGCGGTCCGGACCCCACAATAATCCGATGCCCCTCTCTGTGTTCGGAGAAAGACCAGGAGTCATTGATGGATCTGACCACAACACATCACCTGGAATCAGATTCAACCCTTCCCATGGAGGGTCAAGAACTGATCTCCTAGCTTTAGATAATTCTTCTAAGGAACCAAGAGATAAAGTACTAACTTCAGGATTTGAGTTTATACGGCGATTCTTTTTTCCCTTTGATCTCTTTGATGGCGTGACAGGTATACTTCGGAAAAGCCCTCCATGAGCTGTATATACACGCCCAGCAATGAGTGATGCTAAAGGGAGCCCCTCGAAACATCCCAGACATTTCCTATAGACATGCTTTCCTCTATCACCATATTTTGTCAAAACTTCTTGCTCAAAACCATAAACGGAAGTACAGTATTTTGATTCATGGTTCCCTCGGAGAAGAAAAACTCTCTCTGGCATAAAAACCTGAGACAGGACGTTACTTGAGTGAGAAGAATGTTGTTCTCCAGGGGGAAAGAATCAAACAAACCAAACAAGAATCTTCACATGAATACCAGGAAGAATCATACTCCCCACAAAAGGATATATCATTACAACAGCACAAAAGATGAATAAAAGATGGAACAGAAGTAGCCTAACAGCAAACAAATGCATTAATAACCACTTGAATTTGAAACTGTAATTTTTGTAAAAATATTGATCCAAAAAACAAGTAATATAATATGGGTCACAATAAAAGAAAATCCCTTGCCTTAAGCCAAATTAGAATCGACAGGAATCGCAAAGTCAATCAACATAGGAATAGTATAAGAACCGAACAAACAGTTGGCTATCTTGTTGGGAAGCTCCGGGAACTAAAATAATCAGACAAGTCATTCCAGAGGTGCCATCTCAAGTTACCTTGTGAAGATTCATGTAAATAAAATTCCAAATACACTAAAACTCAGGATAGATACACGCATTTCCATAGAACCATTTCGTGCAAATCAACCATTCTCTAGCATTGATGTCCAGAGCCGTCTAAAATCTTTCTTCTCGGGTAAGGTACTCAGAAGTCATTAAGCAAAGCACAACTGAAGCAAAAACCCCAATAAATCAAGAACAGGAATATACTGTCCATTGCTGAAGACAGACATCTAGATCAAGAGATGCATGCATTTGCAGCAGCATCACTTACCTTCCAAGCCAACAAGAGCAAAAAAGTCTCCAAACCCCAAGCCCCTCTATCCACATAATCCCCATTAAACACAAAGAACCGATTCTCACTGGGAAAACCAGCACTATTCAGCAGGTGCAGAACATCGTGAAGCTGCCCATGAACATCCCCAACAACGACCACCCTACAGTCCTTGCCAGACTCGTCGTCAGCATCGAGATCGACCCTCACGAGATTCGGCTCTTTGTGCAGAATCTTGGAGGCGGTGAGGACGAGGCGGTCAAACAACTGGACGGGAAGGACGGTCGGGAACTCCGAAGGAGGGAGATTCCTCGATGCCCAGTCGAATTTGGACATCAAATCCAAGACCCAGTTGAGAGTCAGGTTCCCATCGGCCGGCCATGAGATTTGAGCTTCTGGGGACGAAAACGGAGACGGGTCTTCGCCAACCGGGGTGGCGAAGGTCGTGGTTGTGGCGGCGGTGGCGGGGGTGGCCGGGGTGGCGGCGGTGGTCTCAGCTGAAGGCGAGAAGAAAGAATCGTCGTGCGGCGACACGGGAGGCGAAGAAGACAAGGAAGGACCGTTCGGCGAAGGAGACGACGACATGGTTGATCGTTCCCCCTCCTTTCAAGAATTAAACCCTAGGAACAACTGCTGCTGCGGAAATCCGGATCTACTCGCCATCGCCGAGTTCGTGCGCCCATTGCCTGCTTCTCTTGGCAGATAATTTAATCAAGAAATTCAAGAATCGTAAGGATCGAGATGGGTTTGTTTACAGTCTATCCATCTGTGCGATGAATGTCACTTTGGGATCCAGGTGTCCGACCGATTTCCTGCCCTTTTATATTTCGGAAGTTGAATTGGTTTTAAGGAGCACAGGAACATGAGTTGGATCGTTCTGGTCTGATCTGAATCTGCCGTGTCGGATTAGCATCTCTTGGGTCGTCTTTCTTGATCAATAATTTGAACTTAACATTAAATTTCGAACCGGGAAAGAAGGATCAAACACGGGATTTGTTCATTGTGATAATCTGGACAAGCGTTCCCGAGGAGACAAAGGAGCGACCTTGCTGAATTCTTTCGATTCTTGTTGTCGAGCTTTCGCAAGTTTTTTGTTATCCGAGATTTGGGGTCACTGTTTCTTTGTTCTAGTACAACCACAAAAAGGAAAAATTAAAAGAAAAAAAATTGAAAAGCTTTAGATGATGAGGAGTATTTATGAGACATTAGCGATCTAAATTTAAAGTCACACCAATTGCATATGATCGGGAATATCATCTATGCTAGTGGGACCAAGAAAATACCAAATATATTGATATTGACTTTTTGTTTTGAAAAGTTACTACATATTAATCAGGAATGTCAGTAATATAAGTCAAGTCAAGGTACCATTTGATACCCAACCCGAACATAAATTGTTATGTGCTAATTGCGACTCAAATTAAATAATCCAATTTGTGTAACAGTCCCTTTTTCTCTTTCTCTTCTCCCATCCTTTACCCACTCCTCAACCATCCCATTTTCTTTCTTCCTCTTTGTACTCTACCATGCTCTCGTGGAGATGCAGTCTCGTGCCTCGCCCACGATGGAGTCTGCGACCCCGAACCTCACTTCTAAACTCGACCGCAAGAACCGAGCCGTCTAGTCCACTGGACTGCACTTCTGTCTCTCTCTCCTTTTCCCCTTTCAACGTTCGATCTAGGCCACTACGGTTTGTCGACATTGGGTTTACCCAAATTCAAGGCCAACTTGGGTCCACCAAAGGTGAGCCTAATCTTGGCTTGTCTTGCATCTTATTAGTAAGGGAAAGCTTTAGTGTGCCTAGTGAGTGCGACCAGACAGAGAGACGTATTCAAGGTCGATGCAAATGAGGGACAAGCCATGGGAGACATAGAAGGACAACAATGACACATAAGTACTGGAGGAACGACAAGGAGACAGATAAGGAAATTGAGATTGTGATTGTGGATGAGGTGAACATGGTTGAGAGTTATATCCTTGGTGATTGAGGTGCATATGACAATAAAAAAAGGACGGTTCTTAGAGGGACTCATGTTCTCTGGGAGAGTGAGAGTGTATTGTTCAATGAATTTAAGTTCAATTTGACTACACAACCCTATCCGGTTTAAAACTATTTTTTTAATAAAAAGACCCTGATATCTAATTCAAGGAAAGACTGGCCCAAAAAGATCTAGAATTTTATATTCGGGTCCAATGTTGATGATGACACCCCAAATTGGTGTAGTATTAGTAAGTTCTCATATGAGGAAAGAGTATTAGCTATTGGTAACTAATAATCTTTCTTGTATTATACGAGAATGTAATTTTCAACGACTTTTCATCACACCATTAACTATTTCAATGACTAAACTAGGTTGTCCCTCTCAGTTGACTTGTCGAATTCTATCGTGGACATAATTATTATTAAAGAAGCAGTAGGCCATAAAGTAGATGGAATTTTTTTTTTAATGTAAATTTGGCTGAGCTAAGGCCTTGGCTATCCTGCCCTAAGGAGCCTCATCCCTCCAATAGGGCGATCGACTATGTCTATAAATGTTGGAAACGCACCTTCGTGACCCATCCCAAGAAGAAAATAACCTGTCCAATGCTAAATTGAAAAGGAAAATTATCTCATTTGAACGGTTTCGGAAATTCTCACCCAAAGCCCAGCCATTTGACAGGTGAGCTCATGGCATTGGTCGAGCCACCGATAGCCATGGCAAATCCGATGGCAATAAGTTCAAGGATGTCGACCTACAGCTCTTCCTTAACCATCCACAAAACTATCAATCCAAATTTTCAAATTCAATCATGGTTCAACCCATCTTAATCCGTGATAGCAGACTACATAAAGTAAAGGGATCGATCCTTCATTCATCATTACTCAGTCCACTCAATCAAATCTTTGCCCGACACTGAAGTTAATATGTTGTCATGAAAGTATCCCCCAAAAAATTCAAACGCGGGCGGCGAGCTCCTCCGTCAAAAGGGAGCCATATTCCGTCCTCCACGACGGAAAAAAAAGGCTCCACCGAACCGAGTCCCCGTTCAACAAAGCAAAGTCGTCTTTGACTTTTTACCGTCCAAAGCATCATCACTGACTCCCTTTTGTCTTATAGACATTCTTTTGGGACGGTCCAAATTCGCTTATTTAATCCATCATTTTTTCAATTAATCCATCTTCGTTATTTAATCATAATGACTTCCCTCGTGACTTTATATTATATCGGGCTATCAATCAAGCGCGTTGGCCAACCGGATCACCGCTCACTTCCTCCCGACCAGACCCCCGCAAAATAAAAAATAAAATAAAAACAATTTTTCTTGCCTAATTACTTTATTCGACAGGATTTAATTTTCTAATTGTATTTTTATTTGCAAATGTTTGCTCGTGGAGCATCATATCGCAGTAGGAGCGGAGGATATGGAGGACGGTGTCGCTCTCCGATTCCTAATCCCGTCCGAAGTGGAGTACAAAATCGTCGGTTTAATCGACGTCACCCTGTTTTGACTTTCGTGGTTCGATTTGAAAATTGCCCACGGGAATCCATCAGCCTCGTCTTCCGAAGTCTCAATCAAATTCTGGGTCGGTCATGATTAGCATATATTATGTTCCCAACCCAACAAGTTATAATGTCCTCATGTTACAGGAAAAATTACCATAAAAATCATAAACTTACGGTAAGGGCTTCAATCGATTATTAACTTTTTAATTGGGCAATTACAACCTTAAACTTTTTTATGATTTTCCAATGTAGTTGATTCAGTCTTGATGATTTTAAATAAATGGTCGTCGTTTTGAGTTTATTTTTCTTTAGATAATAACACAAATGGTTCATGAATCTTAAATTGATGTTCAATGTAGTCATGACCGCTTAATTCGTCCAATGATATTCATAGGTTTTTGATATATATTCAATTTTAGCCATTGAACCGTATGAAAATATTTAATGTTGCATTTACTATACTATTCATCTTCTCCCCTCCACCGGAAAAGGGCGGCATTCTATTCAAGATCATCAAAAACTCAAAACAAAGTCGTTTCGCTTAATACAGTCCACATCATATGCTTGCTGGCTGGACTACAGCCTTGCTAAATTGCAAAATTCTTAAAAGATTAAAAGATTATGATGGTCAAATCGAAAAGTTTCGCATCGAATGTCGTTCTAAGCGCAATCATTGTGCACGCAACTCGATACATGTCGGATCCAGGCGAAACAGATTCCATCGTATCCCACGTAGGACATTACACGTCTCGCGACCTCACCGATCCGCTTAGGAAGCGGCGATTTCAATATGGACAAGTCCCAAATACGTGCCAAAAATCACTGCCCGGGACTCCCCCATAGACAGCGGCAAGACACGGCGCCTTTTCGGCTACCTACCTCCACTCCACCAACGCAACGAAAACAGCTCCCTATGGGACAAAGTTGACGACCTACGTCGCTGACATTTCTCCCCTCAAAAATTCAATGAGGACGCAATAAAAATTAATTGTCTGTCCTCGTTAATTGCAACGTTAGCTGGAAACAAGTACGAATCGCCTCAATTTCTTCCTCCTCCTAAAAGCTTAGAATCCCGTTTGACATTAAGACTACACAATTAAAACCGAACGGCAAATTTCCATCGAACCGTGGACAAAATCCGGTCAGCCAACTGGGTCCGTACGATGGAATTCGCGTTGCGTAAAGCTAGCTGTCGTTTCTATTAATTTTTTTGTCTTCGGGGTTTGTTGCCCCGATGTTGTCTGTCTGCAGTTGGATTGTCCGGATCCCTATGCGAGCTCGCGCGTCGTTTTTGGTCCGTCAGTCCACAAAGTTAACAGTCATAAATTAGACTTCGTTGTTGAAGCTTTTTTGTCATTTGGCGAAAGTCAAAGGAATTTCTGCGATCCCGAGATTGCTTTTTGTTTTGTTTCGGCAAATGCCCGGGACGGGATACAGGGAGTCAGCAACGACTTCACGATTTTCTCGCTTCACACGGATTTAAAGGGTGGGGGCCAATTTAATCACGTTATGAAGACATGAAACGAGGTGGTACTTTAGGATGGTATATATGTTAGGTCCGTGGTCGATCAAGAATTTAAATTCGTCATTTTAGGTTACGTTGAATTTTACCATGTAATGCGCCGTTTTTTAATTAGAAACCAATGCTCTGGATTAATCAACTCATTTGACCACACAAGCCGAATTTTTAATTTTGGGTTTAGGACTACTTTTTTTTTTTTTTTTAATTCGGGATGTTTGAAACATTATGATGCATAATTTTCACCATCATATTTTGGTTTGAATACCAAGATATACATGCTCGGAATCATTGGTGCTAAATACTGGCAATTTTGATTAATCTAGCTCATTTGACCATCCAAATAGCCCCATGCTTGAATTTACTCTTTTTGACATTTTCAGGGTATTTCAAATAACAATGCAACATGGCTGTCAACATCTTATGTTGGTTTGAATTGAGACATTTATGCTTAGAGGAAACAGTGACTCTCGAATCATTTTGTTGTGACGCGGCTTTAATAACCATGTCAAAACTATAGCCCAACTCTAAACGAAAATGATACAAATAGTCCCTAAATTTTGGATAAATATGCAATTTGGTTCCAGAATTTTTAACTTGTTCAATCTAGTCTCCAAACTTCAGCCCAATATGCATCGTGATCCCTGAACTTTTGATTTGTTTAATATAATTTCCGAAATATATGAAAATGTTCAATATAATCTATGGTATTGAATTAATGAGAAGATTATATTAAATATTTTCATATAGTTCAAGGACCGTATTGAACATATATAAAAAATTTAGGGACTATATGAAAAAATTAAAAAAAACATTAAAATTTTAAAATTCAAGAATTGTTTATATTATCTCGAATTCTAATGACTTTTCTAACTTTTTAGGGGTGTGAAATTGGATTGCCTTACCAAGTTACTAACCCCTCCAAATAAAGTCAAATTCGATGAAAAGGTACACGTAGGCTCGGAGGTGTCGTATCCTTAGGCGTTTCCCCTAGTCACCCATTTTGACTTAGACAATAATCCGTGAATGCTCCCTCCCGTATGCGTCGCATTATAAAAAACGCTTTCCCAAAGACACGTTGTGTGAGAAGCTCCTCCCGAAAGAATCAAACACCCCCACCAAAATTTCCAAGTCCTTTCCCACTTTCCCACTCGTTTTCCTCCAGATCATGCACCTCCAACCTCCGTTCCCTTCGCTTATATGATCCCATGAGCTCCTCTTCGTTCGCATTTCGTCTCCCTCTCGCGACCAACATGAGCCACGGCAGCTACAACCGAGTAAACATCCCCAGATCGAGCTCGAGAGGCCACGGCGGTGGCGGGGGAGGCGGCGGCGGCACCAGCTGTAGCATCAGAGGGTTCAGGATAAACCCGAGGCGGCTCTCGGTCAAGCGGCTGCGGGTGCGGTTCGCGAGCCTGTTCCGGGTCCTGAGCCGATGTAGGTTCTCGTACGGCCAGGCTCTGAAGCTCCTCAAGAGCAGCTGCTTCTTCTGCAGGAGCCGGAGCAGGGGGTGGGGCAGCGGCGGCGGCGGTGGCGGCGGCATCAAGAGGAGCTCCAGCAACGGCAGCAGGAGGAACCTGGTGGTCGCGCACGTCAAGGCCGAGCCGGGGCGGCCGGACTACGGTTCCAAGCTGCGGTGCTACTCCCGGTCGAATTCGTTCTACTCCGAGGCCATCGCAGACTGCCTAGAGTTCATCAAGAGGACCTCGGTCTCCCTGGATCAAAGTAGGGACAGGACCGAGTTCCCGGACCTCTCCCGAGTCGAGCTCACATGAATTTTCTCGTTTATCGTCGGACGAGAGTTAGGACTTAGTCAGAAAAAAGGATTTGCAAGAACCCATTTTTGTTCTTTTCTTTCTTGTTCTGTTCTACCTATGTAAATCTATCCTCGGTTTCTAGATAACCATGAATTTTCTGCAGCACGGCCGAAGAATTTCGCTGCGCCATTATTAATGGAGTGATTATATCTTTAAAAATTTGAATTTTGGGTTTGTTGAAGTTTAGTCCGAGTTGTTGAAATTAGGGTGATGAAGGTGGGGATTGATTGGTCTTTTTGAGTGAAGGCAATCTTGGGAAGGTTCTCAGTAGGTGGAAATTGAAGATTCTAAAGTTGAGTATTTCTCACCTAACATAATTGTCATTACTTTACTAAACTAAGATCAAACGGAGGGGCTGACATATAGGGAGGGGCGAAATAAAGATGACATTTTTTAAGGTAAGATTTCGGGACAAGGACACAATCATGTCCCCAACTTTATGAAAGTTCTCATCTTATTTTTCCATGTTGATGCTCGCCTTTACGGATTTTTAATGAGGGGGAAGATGTGTACCCCATTATAGCTAATGATGCCGATAGAACCCGCTGATTGCCGGCTAATTCGCGAATCATCGGCTATAATAGTCCCTTTGACACCGTCTTATGAGGGGGGTGTGGGGTACTATTCCCATGATTTTGTGACTATGTACTGTCGGTACTTGATGGATTGTTGGATTTTGCGCTATGGAAAAGTCGAGGTGATCTACCCCCGGTATTTTTATAAAAAATCCACGGTATAAACAAATAAAGCATCTATTGGACTAGAAAAGACAAGAACTCACGATCCTTTGTCACGCTTAGATGACGACATTCGGATACGGTACCCCAAGCCCGTCCAAGAGCCTTAAGGACGAATATTTAATTTTGCCATAAGCATCATCACAAGTTGAAACATATGATCATTTCTATATAAAAGTATACATAATGGATGAGTTGGTGGAGTTCAATTTCATACACGCTCTTTATATCATAAAGTATGACACATAATTGTTGCAATGGGTTGAATATAATGTGCTCTATTATATACGAGTTTTTAATTAGACGAATGACAAATGAAGTACCAATTTTCTAGTGCGCATTTATTTTCACAATAGTATTACATGTGAGTAAAGCCCTCAATCTAGTCATGTCTTAAATTAACTAGACGTGTAAGCATGAGTTATATATAAGCACGTTGTTTACCAAATCAACAAAAGGATTACTAAAAATAATCGAAATACGAAAAGACGGTTTAAAGGGAAATAAAAGAAAGCCAGTGGGGTGGCTAGCGAATGGACACCACTATTTTACCGACCAAAAAAAAAATGGACACCACTATTTTGAGAAAGATCCCCTGCAGGAAGGAAAAAGCCATAACATAAGAAGCTTTAACGCAATTGCCAGTTGAAATCTGACGCGTGGCACGTCTTGAAAGAAACTCCCCATGTGCATATATTCTTGTCGTACTGTAAAGCTGTATACCGTACGGGGTTACCGTGTTATTTTCATGGGCCAGTCAATTTCCTAAAAACTCTAAACTTCATATTTAATCTCAAATCGATTCGGAAAAAAAAAATTTCAAACTTTAAATCTAATCTCAAATCCAACTCAAATTTTACTTTTTCTTAAAAAATATCACCAATTTTTAATCTATTATCAAATTTACCACATGGTCTAGTCCCAACTTAATATGGCATTTTTACATTGATAATAAATACGCATCGATAAGGCGACATAGAAATTTATCTTCAAAATAAAACCATTCCGGGATATAAAAATTAGAGATGACCATCAACAACTTTTGGATAGAGTGCTAATGGGGGCAAAATTAGGAATATAGTAAAAATTGATAATTTTCTTTTCAATAAAAAAATTTGGATAGATTTGGAATAGAACTTATATTTTGAGGCTTTTCTGTGATAAAATAAAAGTTTAAGGCAAAATTTGAGATTGAATCTAACATTTGGGGCTTTTTTTAAAAAAAAAAAAAATTGGGGGTGAATTTGAGACTAGACCTAAAATTTGGGGTTTTTTCCGAAAAAAAAATGTTTTTTGGTGGAATTTGAACTAGACTTAAAGTTTTGAGTTTTTTTTAGAGATGTAGCCCTTATTTCACAATTCTATTTTGGCTCCATCCATGCTCTAGCGAAGTGGAATGGTGTAAACATCCGAGTATACATACTGTTCTATCTTCTTTTTAGTATATGCTTGATGACTATAATGCGATAATTATTTTATAACAGGATCAAACCATTTCATTAAATTCTATTTGTAGGAGTTCAATTGACTTTGCCCGATCGTTTTCGTCCATCTTACGTCCATAAGGAAATTTTACAATCCCCTTTCCATTTATCTCAATACCAACAACCATAAATCCCCCTCTTCACCATTAAGATCAACGAGCTGCTTCCGCTATTGTCCATAACCACCACTCAAATTCGTAGCCAAGCCAAGATAGTTGTACAGCGCCACCGCACATGCCAATCAAAAGCCACCACTTGGCAGGCCATATCTCCCTACCTAATACCATTGCTTTTGGACCAAGCCACGAATAGCTAATTTCCTCTATGGGGTTTTCAATCGATTTCAATTAGTTGATTGTAACTGATAATTGATCTCTCGCTCTCCTTCATCATTTCGTCTATCTACTTGCGCCGACCAATACTCAATGATGCAGGTCACATAGCAAAGGGCGGTGATCAAGGGTAAAGGGCATACACATGAGCAGGGGGGAGAGAGTAAAGATGTGAGATGGGCGAAGGCAAGTGAAGAATGGTGTGCGATAGCCGCAGTGCGTGAGGGCCGGCAATGCCGAGAGGCAAGTCGGAGCAAGTTGAGGGACAAAGAAAGAGGCAAACGACTCACGATGGCACTTTTGCCACATAATTTTTTAGGATGGATGTGGAGCTGATATAGGGGTAAAGCAAGCGTTCCTCTTTTTTCTTTTCTCTCTCTGACTTAAGATTTCGCAAATACTCTTCATCACATTCTTGCATACTCAGATTAAAAGATTACGCTTATCATTCAATTTGACCCCACAACTTTAGGCGACT
The DNA here is from genome assembly GCA_017140595.1 of Eucalyptus curtisii. Classification (NCBI taxonomy): domain Eukaryota; kingdom Viridiplantae; phylum Streptophyta; class Magnoliopsida; order Myrtales; family Myrtaceae; genus Eucalyptus; species Eucalyptus curtisii. Next base: position 33,083,266 of record CM029503.1, on the reverse strand, counting down.
CTAGGATCATATTAGAAAGGCGTCCTAATTAACCATCGTGATCGCATCGAACGATACTTTACTTTCACTTAGGTCTTTCAATCTCCTCCTCAAACAAGGAACGTCAGCAGATAATTGGACCATAAACTTAGCATCTCTTGATCTCCTCATCCTAGAATAATAATCCACCACTTTCGGGCCAGAAAAGCAAAGCACCGGAATCTCCACCCGTCCCTCTTCCATTCTCCATCACCAGAAGAACAAAATCCCGATCGCAACTTCGCATCCGCTCGATTCCCCGTCAAACTTTTTTTTTTTTTCTTTTTGGTTTTTGGTCAGAATTCCCCGTCAAACTTCGCCTCCCAAATTTCGAAGCTTCTCCAATGTGATGAGCACGCGCGGCACCGACGTAAGGTCGTGGCGCAACCTCGTCCGAAATCGATTTCGCTGGTCCGTCTCCGTCCGCGTCCCGCTCGCGTTTCCCTCCTCGGACGCGCTTTCGCGCCTAAAAACACAAGGTTCAAGAGCGACCGCCACGCCCACGCGCACGCGCCCCCAAAGATCGAATCGCCACATTCAGATGAGTTTCTGCCCTAAGCGGCTCACTTCCCTCCTTCGCAAAGCCCGCAGCCTCTTCGGCCCCGCCGCCGCCGCCGCCGCCGCCGCCTCCGCCTCCTCCTCCTCCTCCGCCGCCGCTGCCGCCATGGAGGACCTCCAGGCCATGAAGACCCGCCTCTGCATCATCGGGAGCGGCCCCGCCGGCCACACCGCCGCCATCTACGCCGCCCGCGCCGAGCTCAAGCCGATCCTCTTCGAGGGGTGGATGGCCAACGACATCGCCCCCGGCGGCCAGCTCACCACCACCACCGACGTCGAGAACTTCCCGGGGTTCCCCGAGGGGATCCTCGGCATGGAGCTCATGGACCGCTGCCGCAACCAGTCGCTCCGGTTCGGCACCCAGATCTTCACCGAGACGGTCGCCAAGGTCGACTTCTCCGCCCGCCCCTTCAAGGTCTTCACCGACGCCAGGGTCGTGGTCGCCGACGCCGTGATCGTCGCCACCGGAGCCGTCGCGAAGCGGCTCAGCTTCCCCGGCTCCGGCGACGGTCCCGACGGCTTCTGGAACCGCGGCATATCGGCGTGCGCCGTGTGCGACGGCGCCGCCCCGATATTCAGGAACAAGCCGCTGGCGGTGATCGGGGGCGGCGACTCGGCGATGGAGGAGGCGAACTTTCTGACCAAGTACGGGTCCAAGGTTTACATCCTTCACCGGAGGGACACGTTCAGGGCCTCGAAGATTATGCAGAACAGAGCGATGAGTAATCCTAAGATCGAGGTTGTGTGGAACTCTGTAGTGGAGGAGGCGTATGGGGAAGGGGAGAGAGGGGTTTTGGGAGGGTTGAAGGTCAAGAATGTTGTTACTGGAGAGGTTTCCGATTTGAAGGTCTCTGGATTGTTCTTCGCCATTGGGCACGAGCCTGCTACCAAGTTTTTGGGCGGACAGTTGGAGCTTGATTCCGATGGTTATGTCGTGACGAAGCCTGGGACCACGCACACGAGCGTACCAGGAGTTTTCGCCGCCGGGGATGTTCAGGATAAGAAGTATCGGCAGGCTGTTAGTGCCGCTGGGACAGGTTGGTCATATTTGACTCGCATTCTTGTTGTGTGAATGGATTTTATTACAGTAGAAAAGCGTATGCCTTTGCTTCATTTCGGCAGCCAGAAGAATATAGTTTCTTTTAAGCGTTACACTCAACTAGCTGAAAGCTTTATGAAGAGAACAATTCCAGAGAGATCAAACGATGCATTCCTTAGTTTGTTATCTGTGTATAGAAGCATTACATGACAATGCGGTGGTTTGTGTCTTTCTGCGGTTGAGTACTTCATCAAGTTTTCCACTTTTATGCTTTTTATTGACTCTCTTAGTGTTCATATGTTTTTGGTTACTGCATCGTGGAAAGGTTCCTTAGCCTTTGAGGATCTGGGTACACAAGTATGACACCTGACGGTGAAATTTTAGCTTTTACCATACTTATGTATATTTGGGTGGACTGTGGCTTGACTGTTCTGCTTGGCACTTAATCTCGTGTCTTAAATGGTTTTACCAGTACACGTCTAAAGTAAGAGCAATCATCATGAGGATCACTGATGTCCAGTTTCATGAACGGAAAAGAAATTTTCCAAGTGCCACTGTTCAGTGGTGAATTCACTTTCTCCAAGCATTTGTCTTGATGATATGGGAAACATCTTTGCTCTTCCTGCAATATTCTAAAATTAACCAGGGAGATACCTGTCATCACGAGGCGGTGAATGTTTTGGAGTATCAACTTTATTTGTTAGTCCTAAGTCATTGCAAGTTTGTGTTTAAGTGTACTTTAAGAAATGTCTTCTTCTTTTTTGAAACTTGGTCTGCTTGCTACATGAGATTATGCACATTACCCATTTTTGACTCGTTTATATTCTTTTGCTGATAAACAAAATGAAATTGTCAAAAGCATATGAAGGGGATTTACGAGAGAAGAAATTTAAGTATGAGAACAGGTGTCCCAGATAAGAAGGGATATTGGGGATTGTCTGTGTATGTTATGTGAAGTTTTAGGGACTGCTTTGGCCCATCCCTAATGGATAATAGTTTGTGGGTTTTAGTGAGTTTGAATTGGTATTGGTACAGTTATTTTGTTTGATTCAGGTATTCATGGGGATTTCAGATAGTTGTTTGGTTAGAATAGATGTACTTCTATACTCGCCGTGGTCTGTTGATAGATTGGACCATTATCTTTTGCATATAAAGGTTGGTACCCCCTAGGTGGCTCATTGATAGTATCATTTAGTTGATGCGTAAGAGCATGGAAAAAGGGCAGGTTGCAGGCATTACATAAAGTAGACTTCCCACCATCCGTTGTCTGTACCCTGTATGTGAACTAGCATTCTCTAATATCAAAGAGGTTTCTTGAGCTTCAAAGGCTTTATTGTTGAATAAAAGATGCGAAGGTCGATTAATAATTTGAAATGTTGCTTCCCCTCACAACAGTGCAGAGGACAAGATAGTGTATGCCCTCATGATACTGCTAATTCTGCTGCTCTGTGGTGGTTTCTTTATCTTATTTAGCCAACTAATGCCCCTTTTTTTTGGGGGTGCAGGGTGCATGGCAGCCCTCGATGCGGAACATTATTTGCAAGAAATCGGATCCCAGGAAGGTAAAAGTGATTGACTATCTGGTGCTAGCCCCAAGCTCTGAGGCCACTCGAATTGAAAGCGAGTTGAAATCACTGGGAATACAAAGAAGGTTCTCTAAGTCTCTAGGCATTATATTATTTGTCTTGTGTTTTGAATTGCAAAGATCATTAGACTAATATTTTGGTGCAGATTTATGCTCACCATGAATATTATACAGTTGGATTTAATCATTCAACATTTGCCGCGAGCTGTCTGCTTGCGCTCGAGCTTGTGCTCGAGCTTGTATTGGTGCCTATCTCTACGCACCTTTCGGACATAGGAATTCCCATGAAGGGCTCTTGTGGCCTTTTTGAGCAAGAAATGGCTCTTACAGTCCGTCCCTGAATTGAATGCTATGTTTCTCTAGAATTGAGTTGGTCTCGTGCGATGCTAATTGAATTAAAAAGTGTAACCTATGAGCTCTGAGCTACGAAATTATTTGTCATGACCTTGAAAGTGAGTTTGCTTTTGAATCAAAGTGTGCCGTTATGTTTTTGAGCGTTGACGAGCTTTAAGTGCTCAAAATGGACATTAAGAATCTGATAGCTGAAATTTGTCGAATCTGATGTCGATATCATTAATTTGAACCACACTTTTGTATCACTTTTTGCTCTTTTAAAAGTTACTATCGCATAGAATAGGACGGTACGGCACAAATGGCCTTGATTGATGATGTATTGCATTTTCTTGGTTTAAGTAATAAGGAACTCGAGCTTTGTAAACAAAATTACGTTACTTGAAAATAGCGTATTCTTATCTTTGTTTTTAGCTTTTCTAAGTACTATTAAAAATGATATGACTTTTACGATTAAAACCGATGATGTTTTATATATTCGAGTAGTTAAATTTAATGTATAAAAAATAAACCTATTTATAGATCCCCCTAGTTGTGTAATTATTTAACCAACACATTCTGTACACAAGCATGGTGTGGATGTGGCAAAATTAACATCGGTTATGCTCCTTGCTCCGTCCATGGGCAAAGTGCTTCGTTGTGTATTAGCCTCTTATTAGTACGATTTAAGGTCGACCATGATTTAATTTTTTATATACTTCAAATTTTAAAATTTTTTTTACATAGATTTGTATCCCTAGAAGAACTAGGATTCCATCAACATGACAATTCATAAGTCACACATTTTCATAGCATGGCCCTTCAATAGGTAATGATTATAATCGTCGGTAAGGCATTCTCTTTAACTAAGTAATTAGTGTCATAAATAATGTTATTATTTCGACATTCTTAGCAACTTTTTTCTAAAATACCCTTGGAATATGACAATCTACTCGGCATTTATTTGCATCTTCTTTTGCTTTTCTTATTAAGTTTGATTGATGATGGGATAGGGAGGGGCGACCAATACTAACCTGCCCTTCCAAGAGTTATTATAAGAGTTTTGCATCACAACTATGACGGAATATTCAGATTGCCATACTCCACAGAACGTTTGACGTTTGGAGATTTGTTCCTACTAATCAAATTCATTTTTTTCTCTCCATCTGCATATATTTCCTGAGCTTTAGGGGTTTGATAAGTCTAAATCTCACCATCGCATCTCCTGTACTGCATCTAATCTGATACTCACGCACGGTTTCTTCCTTGCAATCGCACATTTTATACTTTACGGCCTAGCAAATCTGCTTGACCTGCACGAAACAAAAAGCTGCGTTGGTTTTACAGAATCAACAGGAAATAGTTGCTGTAAAAAACTGGTAGTAATGAAGAAAAATCAATGGAGAGAGAAAATAAGAAAGTGATTAGGAGAAACCATGAAATTTATGGGATGCTTAGAAACCACCCGTTACATTGGGTATAGGTCGGATGGAAAGAAATTTGAGTGACAAAACGAGTTTAAGTAACATATCGTCAAAAATAGACCCGCGAACTTGTGATCTTCATTTCGTTATTGTCATGAATAATTTTAGAAGATGACATGAAACTTGAACTAACTATTAATACATATGTATATATACGTATGTCATAATTTTTTGCACCATATTAAGAACCGAATGTCATAATAAATCTCGATAGGAATGTCGAATATTTGATTCTCTAGTCAGTAAGTACAGAACTTTCTCAACTCTTTTCATAACCTTATACTTAAACATAAGTCCTCGATTAATCAGGACCAATGACAGATTAAAAGAACCCTTCATGATTCTGTTGATATGTTAATCATAGTATGAGTGTCCGTCCTATAATTTCTCCTCCAACCATCATGAAATTTTGAAATCTTCAAAGCTCTATAGTACATTCTTAGAGCCCCCTTCGTTTTCTGTGTTTTGTCTTTTATTTGAAAAAGGTACTCAAAAGTCAAACTGTCTCTCCATATCTTAAGCTCTCAATATGGACAGATACCGATGAAAGAATAATGCTCGAGGAAGTAGGATTATGAACTAAATGGACTTTTACTTAAGAATAAGACCGAACTCGGCCTCCTCCAGGAACACCTTCAGCTCTGCTGCTCTTGCCGCCGTAGCGAACCTTACCACCGGAGCTCTTGTCATCCCATCCCTCAGCACCGTCGCTGTGGCGCCACCAGAGGCATAGATTTTCCTGCACCCTCTGTTCACGCTCGCACCTGGGAAGCCCTCTGTTGTCGCCATTGGCACCACGTACTCCCTCCGGTCAAGCATCAGTGGACCAGCGAATCCCACCAGGACCTGCATGTACCTGATGGGCATCTCGCAGCACTGGCCTAGTATCGAGTCGTAGTTGAAGCCATCGATCAGGAGGCCCTCAAGGGACTTTCCTGAGGTCCTTTGGAGGGCCTTGCAGTGGATCGCCACCGCTCACTTGCAGTGTCACCGAGCATGGATTGAAGAGACCATAACAGGGTTGCGCTGGAGATGATGGAGGTGATGATGCTTTCATTGTCTTCGTTGAGAAGTGGCGGTGGTGTTAGGAGAGCTAATTTCTCTGGCGATGGAGGTGATACGGGTTTTATGATCTCATTAGCTTGTGGAGCGAGTTGTTTAAAATTAAGCCATGCTCATAAGTTAGAAACAGAAAACAACTTCAGGTTCGCTAACGTCATTTCCTATAATTGTTATGCGGATATACTAATAAAAGCAATGATAGATTATGGACTGCATATAAACTCATAGTATGGAATTAAAGTAAATAAACATCTCCATGAAATGCACTCGCAGTCGAACCCCTAGCTGATGAAATACTCCAAACAAAAGTTAAACAAAGAACCATCAAAAGAAGCCATTCATAAAAATTTTGTCTGGACTAAAGTTTGAAGCAGACGTATGGGGAATATCTTGAAGTTCATTGTGCAGTCATATTAACCAAGAGCCTCTCACTTTCACGTTTCACCTACTCACAGGGAAATGCTGATTCTTGCGAAGTTGCCATGTTTCATATATCTTGCACATATGCACATGGTATTTTTCAGAATATCAATTGTCAGCTTAAATGACGCTAAAACTTCTGCTGAAAGCTGGTTTATACCAACTAAATTGGCGATACTGTTCAACATTATTCTAAATTCAATTTGACTTGCATATGTATACATAGCCATGTTTCATGGGATATCATTGAACCAAAAGGGGAAACCAATAAACTCACGATTTGAGATGCTGCAGCACAAGATGTATAACGACTATCTTCCACGACGGTAAGTTCCTCTGCCGCCGTCACGTCGTCCTCGCCCACTGTCCAGTCATCGCTTGGGCCACCGTACCCTGGAAACGACTGGACGAACCCTACCCAAAAGAACCCAAGCAAGTATATGACCAACGCGATCAGTGAAGCCGGAGCAGGGGCAGCTTAAAGAGAAGCTCCAGCAACAGCAGCTGAAGAAGACTTCAGCCTCTCTAAATCAAATCTATGGCCTTCTTGTTATTGTTGGATGAGAGCGAGGATTTTAGTAAATTTTCAAGAACCCATTTTTGTTCTTTCCTTCTCCCATTTTTGTTCTTTCCTTCTTCTTCTGTTCTGCCTATGTAAATCTATCCTCGGTTTCTAGATGCCATGAATTTTCTGCAGCAAGACTGAAGAATTTTCTGCACCATCATCAATGAAGTAATTATACATATATTTTTATTTGAATTGTGTGTTTTTTGAACTTTACTCTTTTTTTATGTTGAACTATGAAGGTGGGGATTTGATTGGTCATTTGGGGGTGGCAATCTTGGGAAGGCCCTCAGTAGGCGGAAATTGAAGATTCTAAAGTTGTGTACTTTTTCACCAGAAACAATCGCCATTACTTTACTAATCTAGGATCCAAAAATGGGTGGAGATATAAAGAGGGTAGAATAAAGATGACATTTTTTAAGGTGAGGTTTCAGAACAAGACACAATCATGTCCCCAGCTTTATGAAAGTTCTCTTATTTTTCCATGTTGATGCTCGCCTTTTTGGATTTCTAACGAGGGGATGTGTATCTCATGATAGCTAATGATTCGGATCAAACTGTTAATTGCTGACTAATTCGTGAATCATAGGTATGGTCCTTTTCACACCGACCTATGAGGGGTGTGGGGTACCATTACCACGACCTGTGACTGTGTAACGTCAATACTAGAGAGACCGTCGGATTTGCGATGTTAGGTGGTTTGCTGATGGTGATCTCACAAAAAAGAAAAATCCACGGGAGAACAAAATGAAGCATCTATCGGATGAGAAACAACAAGGACTCGCACCTTTCATCATGCATAGAAGACAGCATCCGGATACAGTATCCCTAAGCCCGTCTACTGGCCTTAAGACGAATCTTATTCTCTTCAAAACTATCATCACTGGCCAAACACATGTGACCCTTTTTTCTATAAAAGCATATGCGACGGATGAGTCACTCGAGTTTAGTCTCATAAGCGCTCTTTATATGATAAAGTACAATGTGAAAATTGCTGCAACCGGTCCAATTTAATTTACTGAACTGTAACCTCATATGTAAGTGTGAGCTTTGTACAAGCACATCGTTCAAGGAACATAGGGTGGCTAGAGAATGGAACCGGATACCTGTGAACTGGTTTTTTGGGCATTCGCATCCAAGGATTGCAGAACATGCCATGAGATAGAAGCTTTTGCGCAACAGCCAGTTGGTTGAAAGAAACTCGACAGGTGCAACCATTCTCATCGTATTGTTAAGCTCTATACCGTACGGAGTCCCCATGTTATTTTTCCCTTTGGGCCATGCCAATTCCGCAGCTCTATCTTGGCTCCTTCCGCACCCGAATGAAGTAGAATGACAAAAATATCCCAAGCGTTCATGCTGTTTGGTATGTGCTTGATGACTGGAGGGCGTGAAATTTTCTTCGGCACACCGGAACCATTTCAAGGAAATCTATATGCAGGAATTGATCGATTCTTACCTAATCTCAACTATCTGCAAGTGTAAATTCTACACTAGAAAATTCCATTCATCACAAAAGCAATAACAATATATCCCCCTAATCACTCTCGTGATCCTCGTGGCAATTGGTGTCATTTCACCGACGAGTTGCTTCCGCTTGTCACGCATGCCAATCCAGAGCCATCGCTTGGGTGGCCAGATCTTCCTGCTCAGCACAATTGCCTCCGGACTATTCCACGAGTCGCTAGGTACCTTTGTCAGGCTTTCAATTGATTTCAGTTAGTTGATAGCAACTGCTAATTGATCTCTCACTTTCCTTTATCTTTCCCTGTATCTGCTTGCATCGTCCAATGATCGGTGATGCCGTCTGTCATCGAGACCTCACAGCCTTAGTCCTAGGTGATCATGGGATTAACGACCTCAAACAGCCTCGAATTACGGGATCATGAGGCATGCGCTTGGAGCTTGAAGTAGCGAAGGGTGGTGGTTGAGGGTAAAGAGCATCCGAGAGAGAGAAGATGCGAGACAGGCAGAGGCAAGTGACGAATGACCAACAGCGTCCGCAGTGTGTGAAGGCCGACAATGGCATTGTTGTGCATTCGAGAGGCGAGTCCGACTGAGGTGAGTGATAGAGAAAGAGGCGAAGGACTCGCAAGGGTAAAAGATTTTGCAGAAAAATGCTTGCAAACTCGAATTATAAGATTATGTATGTCATTTACTTTTGATTTCATAGCTGGAAGCGACTCTAGGATTATATATACTTGATAAAACAGACATAGACGACAAGGAGTCTTCTTGTAACATCCATATCTTTTCAAGCTCTTGCATATGTGCAGTTTCTGTGGCGGGAGGTCGTGAACTTGACGACGATGCATGTATCATGCATCCTCAGAAAGCCTCGTGATTTACCGTTTTCATCATGTATCGATCGATGCTTTTAACTTCCATGTCCTTGAACATGAATCATTAACAGATTGGGGACGGTAATGCTCGGCATCTCTTGGTCTCTTCAGTCTGGAATCATCATCAACTTTCGTCACCCTCCCACCAGAGACAAAAGCAGAGAACAAATTCGACTCGCCTATCTTTCCATGGCTCGAATCAGATTCAGATGTGATCCTGCCCCTAAGAGGCTCGTTTCTCTGCTTCATAAGGTCCGCGGTCTCATTGGCCTTGCCACCATGTCTCCACCGCCGCTTCTCTCTCCTCCTCCTCCTCCTTCTCCTGGGCCACCGCCATGGGTGACCTCCAAACCATGAAGACCCGCCTCTGCATCATCGGCAGCGGCCCTGCTGGCCACACCGCTGCCATCTATGCTGCCCGTGCCGAGCTCAAGCCAATCCTCTTCGAGGGCTGGGTGGCCAACGACATTGGCCCCGGCGGCCAGTACACTACCGCCCCTCCCATTGAGAACTTCCCAGGCTTCCCCGAGGGGATCCTTGGCAGGGAGCTCATAGACCGCTGCCGCAACCAGGCGCTCCGGTTTGGCACACAGATCTTCACCGAGACAGTGACCAAGGTTGATTTCTCCGCCAGTCCCTTCAAGGTCTTTACCGACTTGAGGACTGTGATCGCGGATGCTGTGGTTGTTGCCACGGGAGCCGTCGTGAAGCGGCTCAGCTTCCCTGGCTCTGGCGACGGTCCAAAGGGTTTCTGGAAACGTGGCATGTCGGCGTGCGCCGTGTGTGACGGCGCTGCTCCGATATTCAGGAACAAGCCGCTGGCGGTGATTGGAGGCGGTGACTCGGCAATGGAGGAGGCGATCTATCTGACCAAATACGGATCCAGGGTTTACATCATTCACAGGAGAGACACGTTTAAGGCCTCGAAGATTATGCAAAACAGGGCTCTAAGCAACCCTAAGATAGAGGTTTTGTGGAACTCTGTAGTGGTGGAGGCGTATGGGGAAGGAGGGAGAGGGGTTTTGGGAGGGTTGAAGGTCGAGAATGTTGTTAGTGGAGAGGTTTCTGATCAGAAGGTCTCTGGATTGTTCATTGCCATAGGGCGTGAACCTGCTACTAAGTTTTTGGGCGGACAGTTGGAGCTTGATTCCGATGGTTATGTCGTGACGAAGCCTGGTTCCACGCACACGAGCGTACAAGGAGTTTTCGCTGCCGGGGAGGTTCAGGATAGGAAGTATCGGCAGGGTATTACTGCCGCTGGGACAGGTTAGTCACACTTTCTTGCGTCGTTGTTGAATATCTCCCAGTACAAAAGGCTATATCTTGGCTTCATTTCAGAAGCTAGAAGCTAGAAGGATAAAGTTTGTTTTACTTAAGTGTTAACCACAATAAATTGAAAGCTCCATAAAGTGAAAAATGCCAGAGAGATAAAACGATGCATTCCTCAGTTTACTTCCTGTTTATAAAAGCATGACATGACAACACGGTGGTTCACGACTTTCTGCAGTTGAGGAATATATCAAGTTCTCCTCCTTTCTGCATCTTACTGACTCTTTTACTGTACATATCTAATTGAATATTGCAATTTGGAAAGATTCCTTAGCCTTTGAGGATCTGGTACCCATGATGGTGAAATTTCTCTTCCACCATCCTAATGAATATTTGGGTGGACCGTGGCTTAGCTATTCTGCTTGGGAATTGTTCTTGTGTCTCAAATGGTTTTACCAGTATACTTGTGAAGTAAGAGTAGTAATTATGTCAAGAATCGTCAGTGTTCAGTTTCATGAATGGAAAAGAAATGTTCTAAGTACCACTGTTCATTTGGTGAATTCACTTTCTTGAAACATTCGTCTTGATAAATATAGGGAAAATAAGTTCTCTTCCTGCAACATTCTAAAATTAACCTGAGAGACACCTATCATCACGAGGTTGTGCATATTTTGGAATATCAACTTTATATGTTGGTTTTAAGTCATTGCAAATTTGTGTTTAAGTTTACTTTATGAAGCTTGGCTTCTCTCTCCTTTGAAAGTTGGTCTGCTTGCCACCTGAGGTTAGGCACATTATCAATTTACTAGCTTATGACTGCACTAGTGGTCTCAACAATAGCAACTTTTGCTTTCGTTTGGAAGAAGTTTATTTAGATTGTCTCGCTAGTCACTGACTGCAAATTTTAGATGCCTCACATGCTGTAGAGATGATTAAATTTGTTGTGGGAACAAATTTGGTCCTGACCTTTCAATCCAATAGAAGCTAGCAAGAAAAGATCGATAGCTTCTAACAAGAAGTATAGGCATGCCTGTTATCCACACCATAGTATACTATTGTTAGAAATTTTTGGATGTGTGCGTGCGGAAGAATGGTTTTGGTATTGGTGATAGTTTTTGATTAGTGATGTTGTGTGTAAGTGTATGATATAATTTTTAGTGGATGGACAAGGGATAAACTAGGATAATTGAAGGACAAAGAACATGGTACATGGGAAACAGTTTCATTACTTGGATAAAATAATTTTACAATAGTTGAAGGAAGTGATGCTGAGGAGCTACATGATGTGGTTTTTATGGTTAGCTCCCACCCAAGAGCACTTGCTCCTTTATATAAGCTGCCAAAGTCGGTGGAGGAAGTCTCTAGACTTCTCTACAAATAGCTACTATTATTTTATAGTAAGATAAGATGGAGGGTTCTAGAACACACAAGAGATGGCAGCTTGTAGACTCTTCTAGAATTTTTCTTGAATTTTCTAGCTCAAATCTATCTTGAAGTTTCTAGAAGTGGATCACAAATTCCAACAATTATCTTGGAAAATCACATCTTCTTTTATGGTGATATGTGATCATTGATGCCTTTAATCCTTGAGCAAGCTAAAGTTTATGGCAACGGACTTGGCTAAAATTACTTCCTGAAAATGTAAACTCTGTGACTAGGACTTTGATATTCTCCCTCTACGGTCGGAAATATGACACCCATCTTGAGTTTTGTCAAGCTTTGTGCATGGCATATAAATACCGAATTAAGAAGCAAACAGTTGGCTTCTCCTTGCTTCTCAAGCATTTCTCATCATAATTTGACAATAACTTGCCAATTTTGTTGGCGATTCAATAAGCTCTGATGTACTATCATACTCGTGCTTGAATTCTGTTTCTAACATTCATCCTGCCAATTTTTTGAACTATGGGCAACAAATGATGCTTGATAGGATTTGGGTTATTTTCTTTTGCCAGTAAACAAAATGAGATTGTCAAAAGCATACGAAGCGGGATTTACAAGAGAAGAAATTTAAGTACAAGAACAGTTGTCCAAGATAAGAAGAAATCCCCGGGATAGTGTGTATCATGCGAAGTTTTAGGGACTGATCTGGTCCCTCCCTTATGGAAAATAGTCTGTGGGTTCTAGTGGGTTTCAGTAAAGAGTTTTTTTTTAAATTAATTCAGGTGTTCAAGGTAATTAGAGATACTCGTTTCGTTTAGAGTAAATATTCTTCTAAAGCTGCAATCTAGATTGGTTTTGCATATGAAGGTTAGGACCTCTTATGTGGCTCAGTGATAAAAGTGATTAGTCTGTATTTAGGGAGTCCTGATGCAAAAGAGCGAGCAGAAAGAGCGGTTGCGCCATGGCGGGTGTCTGCAACCCTGTTTGTGAACTAGCATTCTCCGATACCGAAGAGGTTTTGCTGAGCTTCAAAAGGTTCACTGTCATGTAAAAAGCCGCAAAAGGTCGACTAATGACTCGAAATGAAGCTTCGCCTCGCTACAATGCAGGGGACGAGAGAGAAAGCGTGCCCTTCTGATGCCGCTGTTGCTGATTCTGCTGCTTTGCTTCGGTGCAGGTTGCATGGCAGCCCTCGATGCGGAACACTATCTGCAAGAAATCGGATCCCGGGAAGGCCAAAGCGACTGACCATCTGGCGCGAGCCTCAAGCTTCGAGGCCCCTCCGATCGAAAGCAAGTGCAAATCACTGGGAATACAATCTGTATAAAGTAACCATCTTATACCAAAAAATAAGAAACTTGACCCTCAAAGATCTGACTGAAATATTTCGGTGCTACGATCATTCGACACATATTTCAGTGTGGATTTACGCCCTCGATGAATGTTTACTTTTGGATGTATCCTCGCAAGATTTGCCTTGAGCTGTCTGCTTGCGCTCGTGCTCATAATTTGAATCCATGTGGAACAATTAATAGAAAGATATCATGTCGAGCTATATTTGTATTCGAATGTATTCTCGGATGATACAGTTTACTTTCGATAGCTTCTTAAGTTATTTAGAAGGACATAAATTGTTATTGAAATTACAGTTCATCAACATCAATCCAAATAATCCCTTAAAAAAAAAAAAATCAATCCACATAAAACTATTTGCTTTTGATTTATTGAGTGTTATATTAATTATTTACTTACTTGCATGATCACCTATTGCATGTTATTGGTTAAATATTAAATTTTGCTAAGACTGTTTGCTAAATAATTTTGCAAATGAAGAGAAAAGTACCAAAAGGAAGCTAGATTAATCTAGCATAACCAAATCTCCGTATCCATGAATAACATGTTCGCAAAATAACATGTTCCCCCACATCTTACTTAGGTTTTAGTGACGATTCATAAATAAATTAACTTGCATGTTAAATTGATTAAATCAAAATGCCAAAGTTGCGATTAGTAAGAGCTTAAAAAGAGTTCATGCTAAGTCTTTGACTTTTGTAATTCATTACCTTTCTTTTTGTTGATTCACCTCTAGGAAGGTCGTGACAAATGACGATATATATATTTGCAAAAATGTACTTTTCTTAAGGTGTAATTGTTTTCTCAATTAAGGGCATAGTGACAGAGGCATGAAGGTCTCCGCCATGGTTGACGGCCTCCGTCATGGTGATGTGCTGTCACTGCTGTGAGCTCTCCACATTTTGGGCGGGACCTTGCCCTGTGGCAATGTAGATCGCCGAGATGATGTTGCTAGTGTGGGTGTTGAACCCGCCAACCATGCCGGCTGCTGCCGGACCCGGCCAAGTTCTTAAGCATGTTGAGCTCCACGAGTGTCACCACGCTGGTCTTCAACACTTTCTCCACCACCTCCTCTCCTTTATCACCGCCTCGCACACCACCGACTTCCCCCTCCCCTCTATCCAGTTTGCCACTGCCACCGACATCGCCGCCGCCGCCGCTGCCTTTTTATCAGCATAGAAGTTCCTTTAGTCTTGAAGAGCATGAGATCACCTCTTCATCAATAAGAGACCAGAAAAAAGTCGATTCCCCAAGAAAAAGGAAATAGCGGTAAGTGATGCATCGGATCTAGTCGTAAGAAGAAGACTTGGCTAATAAATTCTTTAGAAGAAAGTAGCTACGAAACCCCTACTACAACCTTCGTAAGATTCAAAAGGCGAACAAATCATTATGTGTAAGGTTTGGGGTGACACCTGAAATGCCAATTACATCCATGTCAGAGAAGTCTTGCTGGGTGGTCATGCCCATGACATTTTATTCCTTGCGGTCTAGCAAATCTGCTTGGCCTAGACCAAACAAAAAGCTGCGTTGGTTACGTAATTAGCAGAAAATAGTTTCTCTAAAACTTGTTATAAATAAAGAAAAATCAACGGGGAGAGAAAATATAAAAAGCGATTAGGAGAAACAACGAAATTTGTTGGATGATGAGAATAATCAATGTTAATTTATTGTATGTTCTTCTAATTTAGTCTCTTATTTATTATTTTTAAGTAATGCCAGTACATAATATGGGAGTTCTTGAATTTCACCAAATGTCTTCATTATCGATTAAACAAGTTGAGTGACCTAAATTTCATCGTAGAAATCTTTTGAACGAATAAAATACTCTCTCTCTCTCTCTCTCTCTCTCTCTCTTAAATTATTGCTATAACTTGAACGAATATCATTCACCAGCAGTAGTTGTTGGAGCTCACTTGAGTCAATGAAAGAAAGGTCGGGCGAGTTTCGTAAATGATTATGATGATGAATATGATTGCGTGTGTGGTAAATGATTATTCCAAATAATAAGGAGCAGATAATCCATCAACATCAAGAAGATCTTCACTCACCGAAGAAGCAATGGAATCACCAGACAGATAAGAGATATATCTAATCAAATGAGCGGAGGCAAGCTCAATAGCACACCAACCGAGGAAAAATAATCCGATCAGTGCTAAATTTATCGTATGGATATTAATTGAGTTTTAAACTTATTAATTTTGTCAATTTACGGTGTATTTGATTCAGCTTTCTTAAGAGCTTTTAATCTTTAAAGCCCTTTGAGAAAATGTCGAAGCATTTAACAAACATTTTGAAATAGCTTTTGGCTAAATGCAGGCATTGGGAATGTCGAAAACCCACTACTACTTCCACCTAGCTTTTTGAAGTAGCATTTGCGGAATGCTGAAAGTATGATTAAAATATTTTTTTCTTTTCAAAACTACAATAACGAATCCTTAGTTTTCTGATTCCAATTTTGCCCCCTTATAACTATTCATCTTCTTCACATGAGGGTGACCAGAGAGGGTAGCGAAGGGCTAGCTAGTGGCCAGTAAAGGGTCGACGAGGGTCACGCTACCTCAACTACCTCCACTAGAGGTCATGCAACCTCGGGCGATAATCGCCGGAGGTTGCCCTCGCTCGGGTCTCTTGTGACTCGGGTGGTAGTTGCCCAAGGTTTACCTCAGCCGACGGCTATCGGAGCTAGATTGTCTCATCAACAACCGTAGCCTTTTGCTGGCTCCTAGCAAAAAAATATAGTTAGAGCCCATTACAATTTTTTTTTTTTGGTCAAACACTACTTGAATCCAAAGCTCACTTGCAATTTGTATTTTTTTAAAGGGCTTTGGATTTTAGTATTTGTATTACATCCAAAGCCTATTTTCAATTTAGTTATTTCAATAAATTTTCGTTGGAAATCACTAAGGTGACAATCGTGGGCAGCCGCGATGATTACATCACTATGTTAACTATTTCCATCTCTAGTGGCTTTCTTTCTGGGAAGAGGCGTTCGATTGCACTAAGTTCAAGATCATGGCGTGACAGTACAAAGTCCCACGAAAAGAGAGAACAGTTTTTTGGAAGCCCTACCTCCCAAAGTCCAAACACGCCATTAGAAGTAAGAAAAGAGATGACAAGTCGGACGTTTCTCGTTCACCGGACGACTCTCGTTCGCCGTTTGTCTCGTGCTTGATCCGAACGACACTCCTCGTCCGGTGGCTCACCAGGTTTGCCAATCGAGACCAAATCTGTTCTGTTTGCTCCAACTCAATCTCTTCAGAATCGCTCCGAATTTTCGAGGGTTTTGAATCCATTTGCTTAGCTTGCGGATTTGAGTAACTGAAGATTCTGGTTTGGTTTCCCGGAAACTGGTTGTGGAAATGGAGGGTATTGGGTGATATTTGAAAGCTTTCCGTTTCGTTCGAAGAGGGAAAAAATAATAGTAATATGAGCATGAGTCATCCTAGTCCATATAAAAATCTTTTGCAAGTTTGAAAGATGCTTGAGCTTCTGGCTGCCATGGTAATAATTTCCGATGTTTCAATTTACTGCTCAGTCTGAAAAGCTTATAATTGAGTGTCGTTAAATATTTTTTTTATCACTATCCTCACAATATTACAATCTACTCCCATATTTTTTTTCCCATCATTTTCGTCTAATTTCTTGCTAAATTTGATAGGGAAGAGGGTGAAGAAGGACGACAAGTGCCAATGAAACCGCTTGCTCGAGAAGACTAATCGTTTCACAATGTTGACACCAAAAAATTGCCTAAATCCTTAACCATTGACTCAAACTGGATAAGACCAAGCAAGACATGATTGAGTTAAAACTTTCCAATCCTTTTAGTCGACAATAATAGGTAATCTACAAGGACAATGAGGAGTTGCCGACAGAGAATATAAAAGAAAGTTGAGCAACCAGTGTCGACAAATGAGATTTAGTTCAGCCGACAAGAGAAGATCAATATATCGAAAACAAGACAAGCGCTCAAGCATGAAGCCAACAATTTTGTCTGCAGTTACAACAACCTGTTTAATTGTGAAATAAGCATAATCATCAATTCGTAGAGCCCGTGAATCTCAAAAGCCACTAAGATAATGACCGAGAAATATGGATTATTATAACTTTCAGGAAGAGGGGTTACAAAGTGAGAAAAACACCATCCAAGCGGGCTGAGTGATGATGCCATGATTGTCAAGTAGTAGCTCTTTTGGTTATCGTTTCTAAATACATGTTGCTAGATACTAAGATTCTATTTGCTTTCTTTGTAACTATTGTTAACTATCTCCAGTAGTTATAAATATTAAAATTGTAATTCGAGCAAAAGACAACTAACCAATCAATGAATACCGATTGTTCTATTTTTCCTTATTTTATCTTTACATTTCAATTTCATTATATATGGCTGGCCATAATTACCTCAAGTTTTCCTACCTTTAATTTTCTTGTCAACTCACATATCTTGTCCAATAATCAACAAATGACTCTTCACATCTTCTGTTGATTTTCATATCGATTCACGTTTCGAAAGGTGCTTTGTTGACACTTTTTGGCTTAACACATACGTTGAATTCGGTTTGCCATGGAGAAAGTCCTTGGAGAAATGCAAACACTTTAGGTTAAAAGGTTTTTTGAAATGTAAAGAGTATTTGGCAAAGTGTAATTGAAAAGTATATTGGCAATCAATTTTGGATTAAATGTTGTTTGGGAAAAGTTAGACTTGTAAAGGACTTTTAGATTTATATTTTAAATAAATGAATAAAATCTACTTAAGACTACTAGCTACCGGCAAGCTAGATCTCACCGATGGCCATCGCATGAGGTCACATGACCTCAAGCGACCCTAGTAAGAGCTATTGATACTAGATCCAGTCGCCGTTGTTAGACTTGGCTCACCGGATATGGCGCGTCAAGTAGTAACGCAATGGAGGATAGAGGGGGACGAGGTTAACGTGAGGGTAACTAGAATTTAGATTACTTAATGAGGCAAGATGGGAAGAAAAAAAAATAATTAAACCCTTAAGGACGATTTTTTGAAAATGCTGAATCCAAAGCAGACACCACCTACTTACGGCAAAGGGGCTTTAAAAGACTTTGGAAATGTTAGCATTTTCCCATAGGGCTACCAAGAATAATTGCACATATTTTAACATTTGCCCAACGATCTTAAAACTCCAAAGCACATTTCCACAATCAAACTAAACGCACCATCCATTATGGAAATTTTGGTTTTATGGAAATTTTGGTTTGAGTAGGCATTCAATGCAACTTAAATTGTTGATTCACGACGCGAATCTTGTAAATCAAGTTCGTGACTTAGTAAAAATCATATGAACCATTTATTATTGAACCAACCACCTTGACCGCAAAAAAACAATTTATCTCCCTCACTCACCCCTTTGCCATATGGCAAAACCCTTCATTCTAAACGTCCTTACTCTGTATTTTTCTACCCTTTTTTCCCCTCCTTTTGCATTATTCCAAGCTTTAGGGGTTGAATAGTAAGAGTTTCCAAGAGGGGCTCTCATTTCTTTTTTCTTTTTGTCTCTCTATCACACAAACAAACATAGATACATTAAGATGCAACCTTAGTGACATCTTTGCTAGATATGTGTTACTTTATGTGGCTGTTGACGAGTTGACCAGCAGCGAGAGCAGACATGAGAGAGACCTCACCCGCAAGAACAGCTCCTGCAACAATGGTGGCAAAGAGTCTCGAGTCCGACCCCAGTGCATCTCTGCTTGCTCCTTTCACTCCCAGTAGATTCAGACATGCTGACTGTGATGCCAGCTGCGTCCCACCTCCCACCGTACCCACCCGAGTGATCATAACAGTTCCAAGAGAAATTTACTAATTATATATATGTACAAGCAAGATAAATGGCAGATTGATTCAGGTGTAATCGTAATGTCAATTGCTTAAATCAGGAGGGAAATGAATGGAAGATTACTTAAGTTGTAATTATTACCTCAATTGAGGGCACAGTTACAGAGACATGGAGGTCTCTACCATTATTGACGGCCTCCATCATGGTGATGCAATGAGAGCTTTCCACATTCTGGGCGGGATCCTGCCCTGTGGCAATGAAGATTGCCGAGACGACGTTGCTGGTGTGGGCGTTGAACCTGCCAACCGCGCCGGCCATGGCCAACCCGCCCAGGTTCTTGAGCACGTTGAGCTCCACGAGCACCGCTATGCTGGTCTTCAATACTTTCCCCACCACCTCCCCCTTTATCACCGCCTCGCACACCACCGACTTCCCCCTCGCCTATATCCAGTTTACCACCGCTGGCTTCTTATCAGTGCAGAAGTTCCCTGCGTTGAATTGATGTAAATAACATCATGCAAAATCAGTATATGTCGATAACGAGAGAATTTATCCATCACAAGTGACTGCTTCTGTTGGGGAAATACCAGAAATGGCAATAACATCCATGGCAGGGAAGTCTTGTTGGAGGAACTCGAGGACGTTTTGGTCGCCTTTGGAGACCATGTTCATGCCCATGGCATCTCCAGTGCAGCACCTAAATCTCACGTACAAGTTCTTCCCTGCAGCCGCATATTTTATTCCTTGCAGTCTAGCAAATCTGCTTGACCTGGCACGAAACAAAAAGCCGTGTTGGTGAAATAATCAACAGAAAACAGCATCTGAAAAAAAAAAAAAAACCTGTAATAATAAAGAAAAATCAATGGACAGAGAGAGGAAATAAGGAAGTGGTTAGGAGAAACAACGAAATTTTATTGGATGATGAGGATAATTAGCAGGAAATTTAATGTAAGTTCTCCTAATTCGATCTATTATTTGTCATTTTTACGTACTGTCGGTACATAATTCTCCTGCAATTGTCGTTGTCTGTCGTGCTTTGTTTTAGTCCACGTACGCATGACATGGTCAAAGTCAAAGGATTTTTTGATGGGAAGTTGCAGCTCACTTGAGTCAATGAAAGAAGTTCAGGCGACGATGAATGGTTATTTCAAATAAATAGTAAGGAACAGGTAATCCATCAACATCAAGAAGATATCACTTGCCCAAAAAAGCCATCGAAAATCCGGACAAGTCAAGATTTGCACCAAGTCAAACGAGTGGAGATAAGCGCAAATAGCGCACCAACCAAAGTCCCCTGGACTCATCACGCCTTTGTTACAATAAAAAAAAAAAAAAGAAAAAAAAAGAGACTACTTTGACTCTGTTTATTTATAGATGAATGTAAATAGAATTGATCTCATTAATCTTTTTATGTTATTTACTGGTTTGATCAAACGAGTTTAAACTGTATACGGTTAAAAACCGATCCATGAACTTGTGATCTTGTTCTTTCATTGTTATGATTCAAGATGATGACATGAAATTAGAATTGCTATCAATTGTATGTCATAATTTTTTTGCATTGTATTAAGATTCGAATGTCATAATAAATCTCTATAGGAATGTCAAATATTTGATTCTCTTGTTTAAGTACAAAACTTTCTCAGCTCCCTTAGGATGAGCGTCACTCCTATAATTTCTCCTTCAACCATCTTGAAACTTTGAAATTTTCAAAGCTCTAAAGTTGAATTTTCAGAACCCCCTTCGTTTTCTGTGTTTTCTCTTTTATTTGGAGAAGGTAAAGTCAAACTATCTCTCCACGATCTTGAGCTCTTAATATAAACAGATACCGATCAAAGAATAATGTTAGAGGTAGTAAGATTTATGGACCAAAAGGACATTTCCTTAAGGTAAATTTAAGCTAGTTGGCCTATTCAAGCTTCCAATAAAAATCTGTCTTATCATTTGTTTAACTTTTTTAGTAACTGAGTCTGTATCTAGCATTACACATCGAAGAATTCTGAAAAGTTTTTTTAAAAAAATAATAATAAGAAGAAAAATGAACACATCATGACGCATACCCGTTGAAAAAAACCTCAAGTGTCTCAAAATTCCCGGGCTTCTCCAGGAACACCTTCAGCTCCGCTGCTCTTGCTGCCGTAGCGAACCTCACCACTGGAGCTCGTCATTCCGTCCCTCAACACTGTTGCCGTGGCGCCGCCAGAGGCATAGATTGCCTTGCACCCTCTGTTCATGCTCGCCACCAGGCAGCCCTCCGTTGTAGCCATTGGCACCATGTACTCCCCCCCGTCAAGCATCAGCGGACCAGCAATTCCCACCGGGACCTGCACATGCCCGATGGGCATCTCGCAGCACTGGCCTAGTATCGAGTTGTAGCCGAAGCCCTTGATCGGGAGGCCCTTGAGGGACTTTCCCATGGTTCTTTGAACGGCCACGCAGCCGATCACCACCGCCAGCTTGCGGTTGCCAAGCTTTGATTTGAGAGAATACGATGGGGTGGCGCTGGAGATGACAGACCTGACAATGCTTTCATCGTCTTCATCGAGAACCAGCAGTGGTATTAGGCGAGCTAATTTCGTTGGAGATGGAGGTAATGAGGGTTTTATGAACTCATGAGCTTGTGGAGAATACCATTTAAAATTAAGTCACGCTCAGATATTAGTAACCAAGAACAATTTCAGGTTCGGTAACTGCATCTCCTATACTTGTAATGCAGATATACTAATAATAGCTGATAAATAGATGACGAACTATAGATAAACTCATGGTATGGAATTAAAGTGAATGAGTATCTTGACGGGACGTACTTGCAGTTGAAGCCCTAACTAATCAAAGACACCAGACAAAAATTAGGCAATGTATTATCAGAAGAAGCCATTCATGAATAATTTTGTCTGGACTTGGTTTGAAGTTGCCATGTGCAATATAACTTGCATATATCGACATGATAGATTTCAGAATATGAATTGTGAGTTTGGACGATGCTAAAAGCTTCTCTTGAAGTCCGGTTTATACCGACTAGTGTCCAACATTATTCTAAACTCAATTTGAGCTGGATACATATATGTGGTCGTGTTTCATGGGATATCATTGAACCAAAAAAAAAACACTCACGCTTTGAAATGCTGCAGCACGAGGTGTGGAACGACTATCTTCCACGACCATAAGTTCCTCCACTTCCGCCACATCGTCCTCGTGCATGGTCCAGTCCTCGTTTGAGCCGCCGTGCAACACGAACGACTGGATGAACCCGACCATGAAGAACCCAAGCAAGTGCATGACCGAGGTGATTAGAGAGACAATTGCGGGGAGACGATGTGCAAAGGGGTCGAGTTCCGGACCTTGTGGCGCCAGCAGTGGAGCAGGCAGTAAGTGACGGAGAAGAAGAGGGCGAAGAATAGCCCGTTGGTGAGGTAGAGAGGCAACGGGAGTGAGTCGGAGGCTTTGAGGGAGTCGTGGCGGTAGAAGAGCTTGGCCCATTCGCCAGCGGCAACGGATGAAGGTTTCGTTGCAGAAGCGGGTGGTCGAGGGCGAACGTCCATTGCCGGAAATGGAGATGGTTGGGGGCGTTCTTTTCTTCTTTCCCTCATTGCTGGTGATTCCACAGGTTAGCCCTAGGAGCAAGAGAAGAATGGTTTCTTGATGGGGGAGGTTAAGGAAGCTCTCTTTATTATATCACAAGCTTGCGTACGTACAAAACTATTCAAACGCAGTACATATGGTACGAGTTGACATTTCGTTTTGTTTATATAAGTTCACCGAACTAAATCAGATTGAAAAAAAGATAACCCCACTTTTCATTAGTGGCGTATGTCATAAGAGAGTTCAATAGCACAAACAATTACTTAAAAGAGTAACGTGAATAGGACAAACGACGGTCCACCTTATGATGCAATAAAACCCTAGCTGAGCACGTAAGCATGCGAAACATATTCGAGGGCTTGCATTCTTAATTAGTCCGTAGCATGATTCTGATTAAAGCCATCTCAAAGAATGATATGAAATGTTAAAATCTCAATGTCTGTCATACATAACATGTTGTCCATAGTGTGCAATGTGATTATGTTTATACTCATGTTTACCGTGTGCTGTCTACTTATAAGATGACAATTATTAAGAGATACTGTAGACATGTCCTCTCAGAGATAATTATCCAAAAAGTCCTAAACCTATTCTGTAGAGGCCAATTCAATCCTAAACATTTCAACTGCGTCAATTTAATCCTAAATCTTTTGATGATTTGTCATTTTAATTGTAAACTTTTCAATTTTGTCATTTTAGTCCTAAACTTATTGATGATTTGTCAATTTAGTCATAAATTTATTATTTATATATTTGGCTAGAAGAACTACATTGACAAATCGTCAAAAGATTTAGAACTAAATTATCAAATCATCAATAGGTTTGGAATAAAATTGGCACAAAAGCTTTCGAATTGAATTGGTCTCTGCACAATAGGTTTAGATCTTTTTGGACAATTTTTCTTGTCATCTTGAACAACTTTTTGAATTAATGGAATTGACGAATGGCGTAGTCGTTTGAACTGCATTTTTTCCATAAGCATATTTATGAAATGAGAAATTATGACCTCAATTTATTCTACTAAAATAACATCTTTTGTTTATCACATCCTTCTCGCCTGTACTTTTGTTGAGATAAAAGTAATATTTCGCCCAATAGATGATATTGGGATTTGTCCTATCTGTCGGCAAAATTATCAAAACGGTTTTAAATTTATTGCAATTATGTCAATTTAGTCATAAACATTTTACATCTACATTAATTTAGTCCATCTAGCCAATTTTGACAGGTCAACGATAACATGGTTGTTGGCTGTCCTACATGGGGCAATTGAGACTAACGTAGATAATTTTAATAATATTTGATTATTTTTTGAATATTCATTTATTTTTTATTTATTGAATTTTTTTTTCCTTCTTCCTCTAGTAGGGCGTTGGAACTTGGCGACCTCATCGGCCCTCACCTCTAGCGACCACCGAGTTCCCGTGACTGGGTCGAGGATGAAGATGAAGGGAAGAAAAAGAAAGAAATAGAAAGAAAAAAAGGGAATAATAAAAGAAAATATAAAATAAATAAATATTAAAAATATTAAAAATTGTCAATGTCAGCACTTATTGCATCATATAGAATGGGCAACGTCCATGTTAGTGCCGTTAGCAAAAATTGGCTAGATTGATTAAATTTGCACAAAAGCATAAGGTTAAAAAGGATTTAGAACTAAATTAACACAGTTACAATAAAGTTAACGCTTTTTGGATAACTTCCCCTTTATTTGTCTAAATAGTACCTTCGTCAAAAAATAATATTTCATATTGATAAATTCGTGTCATTTGGTTACTAACACCGTTTATAAAATGAATATCTCTTGTTTGATGTACAAAAGAGACGTCCTTATTCAATGGCATTATGTTGTACCCCTTTTTTTTTTTTTTTATCGTTTTAATAATTTCAACTTGCCATGGGGTCTTGGTCGTGGCACGTATTGTGTCATTTACAGGGTGCAAAGCGGAAATTATTAATAATGCCGACTGACGTCTGACTTAGTAAGACAATATAATAAGACAATATATATTTCATACTTGCGTACGTATAAACTTTATATGCAAAACATTGTTGTCTCTATTTTCACATTTCTTTTTCTCCCTGTGATGTGATGCGTGAGTTGACATTCAATTTTGATTATATCAATGTTGGATCAGCAAACCCTTGAATTTTGTTGGAGGGTTTCGCATCACGATAACACGTGACATGTTAATATAGAATTCTCGAACGGGAGAAGCATTAAAAAAGTCTTAGACCTTTTGCATTTGTGCTAATTTAATTCTATTTTTTTTGTGCCAATTTAGTCTTAAATTTTTTTTTTTTATTTTGTGTCGATTCAATCATTTCCGGCCAATTTTGATCGGATTTTATTGAGTGGGCGTCGGCCGGTTGACGTGACCCGATTGACATTGATGTGGACAACTTTTAATAATATTGTAATATTTTTTAATTTTTAAATTTCTAGCTTTTCTTTTTTCTTTTTTTCTTCTCCTCCCTCTTCATTTGATCGGCGAGTTCGAGGTCAACCTTGCCGGCCACCTCGCCAGTGGCCGCGAGCATGAGGCCGCCCAAGCTAGCCTCGCGCTGGCCTATGGAGGGTCGAGCTTGCCGCCCACCACGAGGTTGCCCTTATGGCCTTGAGTTGGCCTCGCGCCCGGCTGGCGAGGTCGAGGTTGACCTCGTCGGCTATCGCCTTTGGCCGGTTGCTGAGGTCCAGCGACCGGCTGGAGGAAGGAGGAAGAGAAAGAAAAAAGAAAATAAAAAATTCTAAAATATTAAAATATTATTAAAGTTGTCCATGTTAGCGTCGATCAAGTTACGTTAGTCGGCTAGCACCCAGTTAACAAAATCCGGCCAAAATTGGTCAGAAATGACTGAATTAGCACAAAGTAAAAATGTTTAGGACTAAATTGGTACAAATACAAAAGGTTTAGGACTTATATAATACTTCTTCCATTCTCAAACCAATGATGTATTTTCAATCCATCGAGAAAGTTATATAAAGAAATATAATTATACGAAATTTTTAATATTAGCACAAAACGCGATATTGATGACACATAAGATATGTTACTGTGATTACTGACAATTCAATTAATATGTGTGTATAGAGAGAGTCTTGCTAGCATGATGGGGCCGTTAAATTAAGTTTTTGATGGTGCCATGTTGAGCACAATTTTCATTTAAAAAATAACTAGCTAGTGGAAGTTTATAAGTTGTTTAATTCTTTCCATAATAAAATAAAACAATCCCCTGAGAAGAAAATGATAATGAAAAACCTTTATTTGTTCTTGCTAACTACTTCTCTTTAGTCTCAATCTTCATCTCGTCTCTCCTTTGTGAATATCTTTGTAGTATGATATTTTTTTAACTCTACACTTTATTCTAATGAACTATCGTAATACTCATATAATATATTTGTTCACAGAGTACGACGTTTAAGTCTTGGTAAATATCTCTATTTACAATAAAACTATGTAATAATCTAAAATGGAAAAAAAAAACTTACATTTTATGAAGTATTGCACTTATAGCGTAACCTCGAAAACGATTTGTGTCCTATCATAATGATAATATGACAAAATTCATATTATGTCGGTGTCAAAATCTAATTTTCAATCCCTTCCATGCGTCCTCTAGTAGCCATGTACGATGGGGATTCTCATGTACTATTTTCGTAAAGTGTTGTTGACCTCTAAATTTTGTATGTTTATTTAGGTTTTAGATTGCATAGAAAATTATGAATTAATTTTTTATCCCTAGCAAAAATTATATTCATTAGAATTGCATCGCATATAGACATTAGAAACCTTTGCATTATTATAGTATTAAAAAAATTTAAAAATTAATTATTTTTTTAAAAATGAAGAATAAGCCATGAAACTGGGTCGGGAGACATGCATGCCCAACCTTATTTCTTTTTCTTCTCCTTCCTCTTTCTCATTTAGGCCTAGCCCATTTCCCCAAGCCCGACCTTCTTCTTTTCTCTCTAGCTCCTTTCCTTTTGAATCTGAACATTGGTTGAAGAGAAGGGGGGACAAAGAGGACAACACGGAAAAGCAGACCAGAAGATGCAGAGAGGACGTCGACCGGGAGTTGGTGGTTGAGGTTAGGCTAGCAGCAATAGCTGGCATGGCAAGAGGCATGCATGTGGGATCTTAAAAGGAAAGAGGAGGACTCGGTTTGTGGGCTTTAGAGAATGAGGTCCAGCGTGAGGGTGCTCGGAAAGGGAAGGAGGTGTGCTCGACCAAGAGGAATGAGGAGGGCATCAGCCATTGGAGAGCTTTGCTAAAGAAAAAGGAAAGAGAGGTTGGCTCGAGGGAAAGATGAGGAGAGAAGAGCTTGAGTGAGTTTCTGAGTTGCTGAGGAAGGAAGGTGCTAGAAGACCTTTTGTATGACCGTCGGCCACCATGCCTGTCCATGGCTAAGTGGAGAGCGTTTGGCCATTCGACACAATCCCTAGATGAGAAGGAAGGCTGCTTGTCGTCTGTCGAAGCTCCGTCAGCGACCGTCCGATAGCAAAGACCCCATTCTCGAACCAACCTTCAGAGAAATAATACCCCTTGTCGGAGCTCTCTTCCCCTCACCAACGAAGCCAGCGGTTCGACTCCCGCACTAGTTAAGCCATTCTTCCCCTTTTTATGTATTCATTTTTTTTTTCTCATTAGATTGCTGGTTTTAGAGTTTCGTTTAGTATTGTACTTTACTATGTGACAATAAGAGCACGTCATTTTTACACCTGTCCTACTCATCATTTGCTGACTCAAAACCTCCCTCTTTGTCATTCTTCATCTTCGTTTTGGCCTTCCCATTTTCTTCTTCGGTGGTAAAGGTTGAGCTACTTCACAATCTGTTGGCTCCCAGAACTAGCTATTTTTGATTGGCTACATCATAAATTGGTACAAGTAAGATATTTCAATTTTATATACCAATTATCAATGTAATCATTTACGTTGTGGCGTTTCAATTGGATGGCACATATGACATGTGCACAAGAAATTTCACTTAGTTGTCATACTCTACATAAACATTTTCTTATACCTAAATGGATAATATACTCATTGAAACCCTTTATTATCTCATATCCTTTATTCATATTTTAAATGGGATGGCAATACTTACTTTCAGCCAAGTTCTCATCCAATTTCTTGGCAATTCGAGGACCGCATTACTTAGTCCACTTTGCAGCCTTGTCTTTTTATTTGTGTAGTTGAGTTGTGAGCATAACTCGTATATCTTCAAGTATCGAGATGATTGGTTTGTATCTTGCGTCTAATCATCCTCTCATTAAATGCTTTGCGTATATTGTTGCCAATATTATCGCACTTAAATTCCTCATTGAAGAACGCCCTACATTGATGCTTCGGTTCTATTTGGAATAGTACAACAAAACCTTCTTTTGTCAATTGAAGTAGTTCTTCTTTAACCATTCTAAAGTCAGCCATGTTCGTGCTATTTGCTAACTATCAAAATTGCAACTGCAACTTATCCCTTTTTATAGATCTTTGCCTAATTTGCGTATATGTGCCGTGCACATGTTCGATGTTCGGTATAGAGTAACAACTCGACTATTATCGGAACCAGTCCCTACAATAATTCAAAATAAAAAATGTAACAAATAATATATGGATATCAAAAAGCAAACAATTGACTAGATTTTTTAAAAAACAAACATTACTTTTGTTGGTCGCTCATGAAAGCCCATTCTTCCCCATTTGTTATCTCCAAGTCAGTCATCAGATTTGTCAAGAATTATGACCAATTGTCCTTGTTTTTCACCCTCGCAATAGCTCAAGTTAGTGGAAATATTTGGTTATTCGAATCTCTTCCAATCGCAGCCAACAATTCTCCCTTGTATGAGCCCTTAAAAAAAGAGCCGTCCAATCTTGTAATCTGTCTACAACCATATAAAAATCTCCATCTGCATGCATTGAAGCACACATAGAACTTATCGAATTTTGTTCTACTATCAATAAGTAGCCTCTTCACGGCCTTTACATACATTGCTTAAAGGGTTTTGCAGCCTACACTCCCAAGCATAATCCCATACCAACCTATATTCCTTGCCGTACGGACCAATGAGGATCTCCATCACCTTTTAATTTGATCTTTTACACTGATTTTTGAATACATTGATGCCTACATGCTCCTTCACCAATATTCTGAACTTAGTACTCTTCATCTTGGGTATCAATTTGATCAGATTGAAGAAGTGATTGGAAAATCATGCACTTGTTACCATTTTATTACAAGTATGTTCCTCTTGGTAGGCATTCATCTCGAAGGACCCACTCTTTTTAACAAACGCGTCATAAATCTTCCATGGACAATTTTGCTGTGAACATCTAACTCTTACAAAAGTCTTAGTATTTCTAATTAAATCAATATTCATTTGTGCAGTAATGGATTTTTTCAGTATAACTTCCCTAAATTGTTTCGTATCTTAAAATTCCATACTTGCTAACAAAGTAGGAGAGGTAACAGATGGATCATAGAAATGAAACTTACTTTTCTTTTTACACACAGCTCTTTGATCTTCTTCAAGCTCGTCCTGGGAAGTAGCATTCTCGACGCTTTCTTTATAATCAATCTCTTCTCCAGCAATACTAAAATCTATAGCTCCTTCGGTCCTATTTGGAACTTCATCAATTACTGCAAACTTATCTGACAAAAACTCCATTTGTTTTTTCCTTGATTGTGCAAGCTCCTCCTCGTCATCATCACTTAAGAAATTTTCAGCATGTAACCTTTCATCGTCATCATCACCGAATTCAGTTACTTCCCAAGCTAATCTAATGATTGTGACATTACCTATGTCATCATCATTTTGGTGAACTGCATTTGTGCCCTTCTCCTCCCCAGCCTATTTGTCCTGCCCTCCTTCATCCTTAACCTCAAGGCTTGAATACCATCTCCTCTTTCTCTTATTTGGGTAGTTTCTTTGTCATCATTTTCGTCCTTATTATCACTATTGTGCTCAACATATACTTTCGCCTCTTCACCATAAATATAATGGTACGGGACATCCATAAAATCATTATCATCTTCAAAGTCTCTTAAACCATCTCTCAAACCTTTTCAAGAATATAATACGGTAACCTCTATAATTTACATGACAAATAGATTATTATATTCTTAACAAATCTAATATAAGATGCTTTCTTTATATCGACAAGGATGGTGTCCTTATTTCCCCCTTCATACTCCCACTCATCCTCCCCAATCGTAGAATCCTCGCCATAGCAAATAATTATAGCAACATAATCATTATCACAAGCCATTTCTATAACCAAGGAAAAACAATAAATTTTTGGAACCAAATTCACAAAGGATAACAGACAATTGCATATGGAGGTCCCCACATTCTCATAGACTTTACTAAAGAAAAGGGAAGAGGGAAGAAATGCACATATCATGCAATTTATCGGGGAGGTGCCCCCACGACAAACAAATGTCTCTACATTGACAATATGCCCCCTATGACAGTCACTTTGATTATCTTGCATTCCTTTAAAATATTGACCAACAAACAAAGATCTCCACGACAAGCATAGGTCCTCACAACACTTAGTTCAATAATTCGATTTAAAAAAATTACCAGAGGCCCCCATGACAACCACTCCGAGCCCTAAAAATCGCCCTTGCACATCATATATCACACTTGACCCTAAAAATTGTCCTCGCGCATCACAATACCACATCCGAACTCTAAATCACACATTACACTAGCAAAGAAGCTCTAATTTTTCCCCAGCTGAAACATACATTTTGAGGCTGAGCCCTAAATTGCTAATCCAAACCCTCTGTAGGATTCTAGCACCATCTTTGATCCCTAAATCGCATATCAAAGTGCCATCCAAACTCTATATTTCCCAGCCAACCACTACATTTTCCAGTCGAGCCCCAAATTTCCTATCAAAGCTCTAGTAGATGAATTCGAGCCCTAATTTTACCATAGGGGAGGGGGAGAAGAGGACTAATTTGGGCGAGCGTCGACGGCGAGCGGCAACAGTAAGCAATGATCACCTTAGTGATCATGAACGACAACCGTAAACAGTAACGGAGAAAAGGGCGTTAATGTGAGCGTGAGTGTGAACAAAGAGAAGAGTGGTGACGACCAGATCTGGTTAAGCCAAAAAATAAGTTAAACAATGTTGTTTAGAACCAAGGAAAAACAATATCGTTTAGGTTGGCCAAGCCAACATAGATGGGGCAATGTCGTTTTTGTTGTCCACTTATGCTTTAAAAAAAAAAAAAAAAATATATATATATATATATATATATATATATATATTCAACACCTCAGTAAAGCATATCGCTAAAAAATGCCACGTATGTGATTTGGCCGGATTTTCTTGCCAATACAACTTAACTGATACATTTTGCTCCGATGTTGGCACTTAAGTGTTATTTTCTAACTTTTTCCACTTAAATGTTCCCCTATGCCAAGTTTTGATACTTTAGTTTTCCATAACTCATTATGGGGTTGATCAAAATGACAAGTAAAGAGCTCATAAATATTTTCTTAATTGCCACAACCTTTTATCTAATAAGTTGAACGGGATAAAAAATAAAAAAAGTATATTATTGGGGAGTAGTAGAATATTTAACAGAAGGGGAACATATTCATGCTATAAAATCTGTGAAAAATCTATGAGAACACATGACTTAGGATATGGTCAGATTAGTTCGATAATCCAATTAATCCCCGAAAAAGAAATCCAAAGAACATAAAGCTTACAATCAAAATTGACTAAATGGGCTTTATCAGGAAAATGGAATCGCAAGCGGCGATAGTGGCGATGTCAGCACAAGAGACTACCTGATCACACTTCTTCTCCACAACGTTGTGGAGGTCATCGATAATTTAGAGCGTCGTGCATCTCAAGTTCCGATTTGGTGGGGCATCTTGCTTGTTCAGTTCACTCGCTGATCCATCCAGCAACATTGAAGCATCACGCCCTTGCATCATTCATCAGATGTAAAAAAAAAAACGAGTATGAACCGAGCAGGGATGTAAATGTTCAAATCATTAGCAAATTACCTGAACAAAGCAGTTGTAGAAATGGAGACATAGTAGCCCAGCAGCTTGGCCAATGTCCTCCTGGAACACCTTTTTGAGATGTTCCCTAATGATGGACTCAGCCTCTGGGCAAATCTTCTTGTAGAAGGAGAAACACCAATGTGAGATGAAGCTATCGCAAGACAATATATCAAAACGAAACAACTAAACCGAAAAGTCATGATATGATCCGGGGGTTCTTGTGCAAGATGAGTTGAATAGTGCAAGGGTCCCTATTTATAAGCAAGGTAAATTGACTCGATGTAAAAGCAATCTTGAACTGAGCAAGGGTCTTCCTCATTTTGCTATGCCTAGTCCGTTTTTATTTTCACGTCTTCATTTCTCCCTTTCTATTTTGATGCATGCTTATCGTGTCGATATCGTGTTCATCTCATCTTTTTTTTTTCCTTGCTTTA
This sequence comes from Eucalyptus curtisii, assembly GCA_017140595.1. NCBI lineage: Eukaryota > Viridiplantae > Streptophyta > Magnoliopsida > Myrtales > Myrtaceae > Eucalyptus > Eucalyptus curtisii. Next base: position 33,051,010 of record CM029503.1, on the reverse strand, counting down.
GTCATGGATAATAGTAAAATGACAATTTTGTAAACTCATTTATTGTGACTCTTTTTGGTTCGAGATAGTTTTGATGCTTCGAGGGGCAAATGCATTTACAACCCAAAAAGCATGTAGAGTTAAGTGAGAAACCTTCATCAAACTTAGCTGAAATTTCAATGAATGCCAATTAAGTAGAAGTGAGTCTCGGACACCTAGAGTGCCAAAATTTAGCACGGATTTGGCACGAATTTGGCACGGGAGCACTTAAGTGCCAAAAGTTAAGAAAGTGACACTTAAGTATTAAAATTGGAGTAAAATGGATTAATTAAATGTCAATACTAAGAAGATTTGGCCAAATTGCATACGTGGCATTACACTGGGGAGTGGTAGAATGTTTAACAGAAGGGGAACATATTCATGCTATAAAATCAGTGAAAAGTCTATGAGAACACATGACTTAGGATATGGTCAGATTAGTTCGATAATCCGATTAATCCCCGAAAAAGAAATCCAAAGAACATAAAGCTTACAATCAAAATTGGCTAAAGGGGCTTTATCAGGAAAATGGAACCGTGAGCGGCGATAGTGGCGATGTTAGCACAAGAGACTACCTGACCACACTTCTTCTCCACAATGTTGTGGAGGTCATCGATAATCTAGAGCGCCATGCATCTCAAGTTCCAATTTGGTGGGGCGTCTTGTTTGTTCGGTTCACTCGCTAATCCATCCAACAACATCGAAGCATCACGCCCTTGCATTGTTCATCAGATGTAAAAAAATGAGTATGAACCGAGCAGGGATGTAAATGTTTAAATCATTAGAACCTTACCTGAACAAAGCAGTCGTAGAAATGGAGACGTAGTAGCCTAGCAGCTTGGCCAATGTCCTCCTGGAACACCTTTTTGAGATGTTCCCTAATGATGGACTCAGCCTCTGGGCAAGTCTTCTTGTAAAAAGACCATGAGAGGCCCTTCACAAGTTGAACGGAGCTTGAAACACCAAATTGTGAAGCTATCACAAGATAACACATCCAAACGAAACAAGTAAAATGGAAAGCCATGATATTATCGGGGGTTCTTGTGCAACATAGTTGAACTGAGCAAGGGTCATTATTTGGGGCAAGTACACTATCAGTGTCAAAAGTTGTGTACAACGCTCACTTTAGTGAAGGTGCCGCAGTGCCCAAGCCCGATGGTGTGGGCTCCAGAGAGTGCCACTACATCGGTGGTGTCAATGCTTTTCTTGGCTAGGGCAGCGAGAATTTGGCTGGCGCTTTGAGCTGGTGAAGGTAAATTCTCTATGGTCTCATTTATAGACGCAGAAGCGAGTCCGTCCCGCCTTCCTAATGGCACGTCATACTCAGGTCCGGTCGACTGCACACAGTAAATTATGCATGGTCACATTATTTACCATTAATCCCCGATAAAGAAATTCAACTTGAAAGAACATAAAGCTTATAATCAAAACAGGGGGGTTTACCAAGAAAATGGAATCACGAGCGGCGATGGTGGCGATGTCAGCACTAAGAGACTACCCGACCACATTTCTTCTCCACGAGGTCACGGAGGTCATCGATGATTTGGAGCGCTATGCGTCTCAAGTTCCGATTCGATGAGGCGTCCTGCTCGCTTTGTTCACTCGCTGATCCATCCAACAATACCGAAGCATTGCATCCCTGCATCAGTCATCACATGTTAAAAACAAGCATGAACCGATGTAAATTTAAATCATTAGCAACCTACCTGAACGAAGCAGTCGTGGAAATGGAGACGTACTAGCCTAGCAGCTTGGCCAATGTCCTCCTGGAACACCTTCTTGAGATGTTCTCTGACGATGGACTCAGCCTCTGGACAGGTCTTCTCGTAGAAAGACCATGAGAAGCCCTTCACGAGTTGAACGGAGCTTGAAACACCAACGTGTGAAGCTATCACAAGATAACACATCTAAACGAAACAAGTAAAATGGAAAGCCATGATATTATCGGGGGTTCTTGTGCAACATAGTTGAACTGAGCAAGGGTCATTATTTATAGGTAAACTAACTTGCCTTGGTGCAAAAGCAATCCTGAACTCATTTCGCTATGTCAACAATTTTGCAACTCTTTTTGGTTCAAGATGGGGCTGACGGTTCAAGGGACAAATGCGTTTAGAACCAAAAAAGCCTAAGTGAGAAACCTTTGTCAACTCAGCTAAAATTTTGCCAATTGAGTAGAGGTGGTTTCTTTTGGCCTAGACTAACCTCAAGCACACAATAAGCAAGGTAAATTGACTTGATGTAAAAGCAATCTTGAATCGAGCAAAGGTCCTCCTCATTTTGCTATGCCTAGTCCATTTTTATTTTCACGTCTTCATTTCTCCCTTTCTATTTCGATGCATGCTTACCGTGTCGGTATCGTGTTCATCTCATCTTTTTTTTCCTTGCTTTAGTCATGGATAATAGTAAAAGGGCAATTTTGCAAACTCATTTATTGTGAGACTCTGTTTGGTTCGAGATAGGATTGATGCTTTGAGGGGGGCAAATTCATTTACAACCCAAAAAGCATATAGAGTTAAGTGAAAAACCTTCATCAAACTTAGCTAAAATTTCAACGAATGCCAACTGAGTAGAAGTGAGTCTCCGACACCTAGAGTACCAAAACTTGGCACGAATATGGCACGGATGTGGCACAGATTTGGCACGATGGCACTTAAATGCCAAAAATAAAGAAAGTGACACTTAAGTGTTAAGATGGGAGTAAAATGGATTTTTGACGAGTTTCACTGAAGTTGGCGCTTAAGTGTTCCATTTAAAAAAAAAAAAAGTGACATTGAAGTGTGACTTTCCTAATTTTTGGAACTTAAATGCTCCCTTACACCAAGTTTTGACATTTAGGTTGTTCTTTTGCCGAGTAAATGTGGTTTATTTTGGCCTAGACTAACCTAAAGAAAGCTATGAATCATGTTTGGAATTAGGCTGTGTTTACAAATGTGGACAATGTCCAATTGCAAACTCAATTGAAAATCAATAGAGGTAATGTGGGTATCCACTGTTGTAAAATTAAAGTAGAAGCTAATCGAGACCTTACAAATCAAGTTAATGTGAAATCGCTAAAGAAATAAACGAGGAATAATCAAGGACCTCATATTAGAAATTTACGCAGGTCGGTCCAAGTATTAGTACCTAGTAATCGGAGAATCATAGTTAGAATCGCTCAAGGCGCTTGCATGCCAAGGGACAAGCAAACGACACATTAAGATGGTACTTTCAAGTATTTGGCAGGGAAATGAGAATTTGGATCCTCGAAATGAAATTATGGAACTCACATTGCTGGAATCGGACAAGCCGGTCATAAGGTTCTAAGCAACACTTTTTGTGGTTGATAATGGTGAGTTACTTGTGCTAAAAATGACGGACTGTTATGTAGGCTTTTCCCATTTATATATAAATTGATAGATAGATAGAGCAGATCATGTATTTACTTAGCAATGATTTAATTATCTCTATGAAACATAAGTTTATGATAATGTTATTAAGATAATATAGATAGGCCATTCATGCCTCCGGCCCCCTCCCAAAAAAGGGGATAGTAACATTTATCATTTGAATTAGATTTTTTTATAATAATGTTATTAAGATAATGAATGAAAGTAGAATGTCGCACATAACACAGCATCAATTTTATATTTGGATTCTCATGAGTGACATAATTTTCCTTATTTGATCATACTTTTTTTATCACCTTGAAAATCAATGTCTTGGTCATTGCTATCAAAAAATTAATCCTCTCATATAAAGTATGAACAGGCTCATAATTAAAAATGCTATAAGGATGGTCCATGATCATCAACATTGAAAAACACATCACTTACGCCTACAAAACCATCACATTAGGATTCGATGGTCTTAACTGAATTTGAAATTGTAAGTCAACTTCGAAAGCAACACGACGGAGTATGGCCGCCACATCTAGAATAAGTCGTCAACTTAAGTAATTGCATTTAAGCGAGGAAAAAAATGAGACTAAAGCCCAACAAGGCAAGTTAATAGACAGAACGAGATATGATTGGAGTTCACTAATCAATAGAGTCTGCGTTCTGATGTCTAGTCAATCAATTTGCATTGAAATTAACGCAGGGTCTAGTGTATAATAACCAAGATTAGAACTTTGAATTTGGGATTCCTTTACTATGTTTTCCATGCCATTCGGCCTTCTCCATTCACCAACCCATTTAAGCACTTAAATAATGTTGTTGTAGGCTTGGCCCAACCTTGTTTGGGAGTACATTCTTTCTTTGTTCTTATTTGGAAAAAATAAAAAAAGAAAAAAACAGATATATCTTCAGATTTGATGCTGGAGGATGAGACTGTTGCGTTGGAGAATAATGTGTCCACTGACCAAGAGTCAACCTCAGCTCATTTTTTTTTGGGAAAAATAAATAAATAGATACATCAACTCATTGTTTTCTTAGCTCTTGTGGTATCAAAAAGATTAATTTTCTTTCTGACAGTCTTTTTTGGGCCTCCTCTTCTCTCTTCTCTGCATGATCCAAAGGTTCAAGCTAGCAGATCAAATCCTTGGTTTTCATCCCCGGAGAGGCAAATGAGTAGGTTTGTTGAAATGCAATTATATCCTTGGTTTTCATCCCCGGAGAGGCAAATGAGTAGGTTGGTTGAAATGCAGTTATGACGAATAGACTAAATCAAGTGGAAGATTAAAAGATACCGATTACATAAGCAATCCCCATTTAGAGCAAAATATGCTGTAAAGGAGAGATTTAAGGCCGAGAAACACTACTTTCGGATGCGATAGCAAATCAAGTCTTGGCTACATCATCTTTTTAGATCGTCTCAATACGTATAAAGATTGTAACAACGAATGTCTCCTAATTTACGAAGATATATAACAAAAACTCAGTAGAAATAAAAAAACTAAAGTCCCTATACTTAAATGTCAGATAAAGCTATTATTGTCTGGCTTGATTGATCATACTTTGAAGTTACCACAGAAGATGGACCACCCTTTTGTTCTGGACCACCCGAGAACAAGCCCTAGCCACTTCCTTCAGCATTGGCTTGACCCATTGCGACAAGGAGAGGTACCCAACCTTGTCACTTTAAAATCGGGTCGACCCGCTTCGCAAGAGATGGACCTCCGAATGGCCAAGACTTTTGTAGATGATGATGGTGATTCTCTTTCTCGGTCAGGAAACTAGGGGGACACATCTAATCATGTGACCAATGGTGATGAGGCGAAAGGCTTCAAGGATTCTAGATGTTCAAACTAATTAGTAACGCGTTATGTGCTCAGAGATCTGATTTTAGCGTGTCTTTCGTGTAATTTTTGCTCATTCTTCGAAGTTTAATTGCGAAAGGTGCGAGCTTATCCCAATGCCGACCGAGCCACGGGTCGTTGCGGGGGCGGACGGAATGAAAAATCGCGGGAGCTATTATGTCCACATGCTTGAGAAACCCCAAAATTCAACAATCTTGTGATGTGGAAAGTATGTGGAGACAAACCAGGGTTTTAAGCCTCGCCATGAATGGTGCTGAGAGATTTTTTTTTTCTTTGGTTTCCTTTTTGTTGGTTTATAGATTCGAGAGGTGGGGTCTTGGGACATTAGTGGATTTGAGTATTAGGTAATGCGCAAAAGCTATCTCTATTTGACAGATTGATATAATAATAAATATATCATATTGGTTATATTTTCAAAGCGATATTATATTGGTATCGCAATTCATCATATACATGCTCTCGTGTTTCTTACAAGTATCGAGTCAAATTCATTTCAGAAATAGTCGGGAGCAAAAACAACTTCAAAATGATAGCTTTAATCCACATATCCATAGTTTTTTTTAACTCAATCTATTTATGTAAGTCTCCATGACAAATCAAACATCTAAACAATAAAATGGATGCCTTCCAATATCGGGAAAAAAAGGGTAAAAATCTACAATTTTTGTAAAAACGAGATATGCAATACGAAATATCGATCGTTTTAATTAGTGAAATCAACCCCGATTCACAAAATGTTTCTAAGTTTCACGAGGGTGGCATACCTTGAAACATTCGGACAAAAGGTTGTTTCTCTACATTGCTTGGGGTCATTATCCAAATCCGCGTCTGCCTGATTTTGGCTTTCGGGGGTTTTCGCTAAGAGCAGGATGACAAGCTTGGTCGGCATTATTCTATCAAGACCGTACTTTCTCTACAGAAGGCGAGGAAAGAGAAAGGGGGAATTAACAGCAAGCTTCGTGGTTAAGATTATCAACATCCGGACAGCAAATCAGAAAATCGGACAACAGTAGAGAGAGAGAGAGAGAGAGAGAGAGGATTTTGGTGAGTGTGTTTTGGCTTGGGGGGAATAGTTTTGTCCCGAAGATTCTGAAAATACCAAAAGCTTTAGGCTTGATCTCGGCTTTTTCCACACAGCAAAAAAGCAAAGAACCCACGCAGGCCATAACCTTCGGTGGATCCCCTTCGTGCCCGCGCCCTTCTCGTCCCTCGAAATCCGAATCCCAAGTTCAATTCTTCCTCTTTTTGTCTCATCGTAATCTCTTCCCTCTTTTCTTGAACAGCAACTGTGCTCTGTTTGCTATATCTCGCTAGGGTTTCTCGAAAGTCTGCTTTTTTTTTCCCTTCCCGTTTCTTTTTCTTTGGGTTTGATTGATCCGGGTCACCTCAAGGAGCTGACTTTTACGTCTCTCGTGGGCTGTTTGTTCGTTTTGTCGAGTTGGGTCTTTCGCTAATCTTGCCATCTTTGACCCGGAGAGGGGTTTCTATTGTTTTTGTCCCGGTATTCTTAGTGGGTGATGATGAGGAAGCTCGAGCTCTTCTGGGTCTACCTCTATGTCACGTGAATTGAGCCCGTCGAGTTGCTTATGGAGGAAATTTTAGCTTTGGATTGATTCTTTTTGGGTCTTGGTGGGAATTAGATGGCATTCTACCAACCGGTGCCTGGTTCTCCGTTCACCGGTTTTGGGGACACGACTTATACGAAGGTGTTTGTGGGGGGATTGGCATGGGAGACCCAGAGCGAGACTTTGATGCGCCATTTTGAGCAGTTTGGGGACATTCTTGAGGCCGTCGTTATCACTGACAAGAACACCGGCCGATCCAAAGGCTATGGATTTGTAAGTATTGATGTTCTGTAACTTGTGACGGCTTAGCTGTTGTTATATGGGGATGTCAGTATTATTTGTTGCTTCTCAGTGGGTGTGTTCGGTTTTTTTTTTTTTTTTCGGTTCAATATGATGGTGATGAGTTTATGGCTATCGTGTTTTTATTCTTGGATTGGATTTATATGGAGGTTAGGTGACATTCCGCGATCCTGAATCTGCAAGAAGAGCTTGTGAAAATCCCAGCCCAGTTATCGATGGCAGAAGGGCTAATTGCAATTTGGCTTCTCTCGGCCGGCCTCGGCCACCCCTTCCTTATGGTACTTTCTGTTTTGATCCACAGTACTACATGAATGTGAACATTGCATGCGCCTACTGCTTTGATTTAAGACTTGAATTGTTTACACAGTGCCGTGTGGCACTTGATCTGGCATGACATGAGATGATGGAAGTTAGTTTCCTGTTAGTTGCTGTTGGAGTCTTGCATCCCAACAAGAACTTTTTCGTATTGTAAGGGTACCAATTTTAGTAAGTAGAGAGCAAGCTTGGTTTACCACAAACTTCTATTAAAATTAATCTATCCATTGATTTGATGAAAATCGGTGTTAAAACCAGTGGATCTATGCACCACTCAGTTGGCCCGTTCAAAGATGTAATTGTTCGATATAAGTTTCTGTGGACATTGGTCCATAGTCAAAGTATGCTGAAAATCTGCATTTAGGGGGTGAGCGGTGAGAAAATTATAGTATGTGCCCTCAAAGTTTGTTAAATGACTGCCAAATGAATTGTGAAATTTGGCATTTTGTATGTTGACCACCAAATAAATCCCTCAGATTGTAAGCCGCATGATGTGGCTCTTTAAACAAGTACGGGGAGCAGGGTCTCTGGGCATATTCATCAATTATGAGTTTTACAATGTGCTGATGTTCGATTTGTGATATGCACTAATCACCTTTTTGACTTTCTAGTTTCTGATTCTTAATCTAATGGATGCTTGTTTTATTGTCCTAGGGCGAATGAGACCTGTACCACCTCTGATTGGAAGTGTGCAGACTCCCAGGGGGAGCTACGTGGGGAGCCCTGTTTACCACCAACCAAGTTCTTATGGTTATCAGCCAGGATATGTTTATCCTCCTTATGGGTAAGTCCAAAGTCGTGTCATTTCCTGGAAGGAACCTACAGTTATTAGTCCCAGCTAGAATTGGATGCTTGTGCTGCTGTGCAATCTGGATTTCAAGAGATAGCAATTAGCATACCATTCAGAACTTTCAAAATCAGAGATTAGATTTATTGATCACATTCAAAATTGAAAATCGGGTATACTTGAGTACATGGAGCATCTTCTTTTTTGTTTACTCAGAGAGATATTGTTTGAGCAAAGTTAAAGACATTACATCCCCCGGATTTTGATTGGAAGCTTTGTTCTTATCTTAAGATTGTCAAATTCATTCAACTTTTTTTCTGGCCACTTGCAGTATGAAGGACGGCATATTGATTTAACTGGTCAATTCGATGCCATCTTCAACGCATTATTTGACTGGAAAGATTCCTGTTGATGTAATACCTTGATGTGTCTATATCTTCTGAAGCGATTCAATCACTTTCTTTACTGCAGGTACACTACATATGGGCCTGAATTTGTCTTTCCACAGGTTAATCCCAGAATCCTTATTGTTGAAATTTCAACTTTTCTTAGAAGTTGTAGCATAAAGTTTTTAGAATCCCATATCGAGCTCTCTGATATGAGTTTACTTACTTCCTCTTCTATATTGCAGGGCGTCTATAATCCTTACATGGCCCAGCATTACCTACAAATGTACGGGGCACCATCCACAGATAACAGTGACGTATACTCATTTGGGCAATCAGGTCATCTACCTCCGGGTAATCATGGGTATACGATGTTTCGTGGTTATCGGATGCCAGGTCAGCATATTATGCAACTTGGGGGACCCAATATAACTGGAGGAACTACTGCTGCAGTTCCAACCATTCAAGTGCCTTACCCTACTGGTATATTTATTTCTCACTCTCTCTTCTAAGTCAACAAAGTGATCTTTCTGGAGTTCCTATGATGTCAGGAATACACATCGTTATGATGATATTGGGGTTGTTCAACAATGCCTTTCTATTGAGACCTTCCACTCCAACACTTAAATTTACCTGTTGCGGTTATTTAGGTTTAATTTTTTAGCAAGTCATCTTGACTATAAAGGTTTGTCAATTAACTGGTTTTTTAGGGTGAGCATGATGCATTGGCCTTGCTTACTAAATTACACTTTACCAGTTGTCATGATATGTTGACCTATCTTGTGGCCTAGCTTCCACTTGTGTGATATTGCTGTCTGCATCTCTGAGTAGAATGAATGGTGCACAAGAGAAACTTTTGGTTGATAGCACAAATGCAATATAAACATGTATATGTACATGTAGTAGAGGGTTGGCACAGAAAGTCCAGAAGTCGCTTGATTCTCTTCTTAGGAAAATGCATCTACCTCTCCTAATCCAATGGAAACCCTTTTACTGCCACTCACTTGCACACACATGTATACACATGCAGACTGATGGCAACCGGAATTCCTGCTTTTATAATTAACAGCTTAATGCTGAATGGTGAACAAGAAAAGACTGCTTTATCCTATTCTGTTGGGCAATAATCATGTGCTAACTCGATCTGTGTTTCCTACTTCATTCAACTACTTGCAATGACTGAACATTTTAGATGTGCTTAACTTTAATTGTGTGAGCTTCCTCATGTTGGCCAGGTATAGTAGCACCTGCTCCTGGACAGACCCAGATGAGACTACCAACTCATTCTCCTCAGTTCACTAACACTTCTGATCAAACAACTGGTTGAGGGGGAGGTCAAAGGTCATAATGTCAGGTAGAGTTCATACACGTAGCTATATCTTCCTCGTAACATTTTACGTATATCACTGTTGGAACTGCCACGTGAACCCTTTCGCAGGTAATCCTTAGATTGCAGCAGGACTTAGAGCAGCAGCTCTGCTACTTGAGTGGCAAGCTTCAAATCTAGCCTTGCAAGTTGTCATATTTGCATTCTAGAGGTAACTATGAATGTTCTCATTAGCTTGTTAGAAAATGGAATGGATGGAACGATCTAAAGCAGATTTAAAAAGGAGTTGAACAACTGGAAAAGGAAATGCGCATGCTTTACGTACTCTCTAGGATGAATTTCCTAACATCAAAGGTTTTGCTAGAAATGTTTGCTTAACACAATATGCTCAGTTACGTTTCTGAACTGGTACTTATTTGCTGGTGTCTCTACTATAATATTATATCAAGAGCTCATCTTTCGTTTGAAGGCTCGGGTTACACGTGAGATGGGAGATTAGCCAGCTTTGGACTTGGGAACAAAACGACCATACCCGCAAATTGGAGTTGTCTGATTACCGTTGCATGTCGTTGTTTCTTTGCTCAACTCGAATGTCTTCAAAAGTTATTTTCTTTCTGGCTCAGGATCGATGATCTAGTCATGCCTTACCAATTTCTGATGATTGTCTGGCACAATGCGGTTAAAGCCATACTTGCAAAGGGGTGATTATAAATTTGTGACTGTTTCTTGCAGGTACCTTTGTCATATCCACCAAAATTCCACTGATGTGAGTTGTAAGATGTTTCGAGTCAATGAAAGGGCAATGGGTTGCTTTTTCATCTGTGTCTGTCAAGGGCTGAAGCCAAGCGGCAGAGAAGATCAATGTTGTCGCCGGAACATAATTTCTGGCAGTACCATGTAAATAATGTAAATTTGTAAATGCTGTACCAAAGAATCAACATATGATTCTTTAATTGTGTCAACCCTAGGCACGGGTTCTTGGTCAATTCTTAGTTTGTATGATATCTCCAATGACTTTGTTAATAAAAATTCCATCATTTCTGACTCAAAAAGCATGTTTTGAGCAGTAGCGCGTGACGACAGTGTGTACCAGCTTTTCCTTGCCATGGTGATGCTCATTCTCTTCTTGCCTTCTTGGCTAATTGTGTTTTATTGACTCAAATTGTAAACCTTCAACTCAATACCTATGTACATAAATAAGAGGTAGTTTGGTAGACAAGAACCCATAAGATGGGAGAAAATTTCTGGCTCATATGATACAGTAGCAGCACTGTCACATTATGTTTCACAACATTACATTATCATCTAAACTTCTATTAGAGACCAAAATTTTAACGCTGTAGAACTACAGTGCCAGAGTGACCACCACAAATTTGGCTCCGAGCAATGAGTCGATACGGTCGTTCCAGTACGACCCATATGATGTGGCAGCACTATCTTCCGGCTTCTGAAAGAATTGCTGACCATCAACTGATTTCACAATGACTCCGGACTAGTAGATGGTCTTATCCTCGATGGCATTCGTACAAGCTCATCTAGTCCACCGCCGAACTTGAACATCGAGGACTGCTTTGGTGTAATGGACATTTTATTCAACGCATAGTCAAATTCTTCCATATCGATATCTCGCTCATCAAAACTTGTAGCCATTCCGTCGCCTCTGTTCTCCACTGCACCATCAACAGATTCTTCTCCATCTTCATCGCTGCTACCTTCCGCGTCTTCGTCTTCATCATCATCATACGTAGTTTCGACCATTGACCAAAATATGAAGTTTGGCCGTATGAATCTGCAGATTACATGTTTCAAAGAGAAAAATATGGTCAGTACTCCTTTCCCCCTTCCCCTATAGTTACACGTTAACAACGGTATAGTTAACAGTCCCCACGCTGGTAGCTATCCCTTTTGAATTTGCAAAAAAAAATTTAGTTCTCATTAAATTCAACTCTGACATCAAGAATTTGCACTTGAGACAAAAGATCCTATTTCATGCATAAACTCTTAGCCCTTTCATTATTCTAACACTATCACATTCTACTAACACATGGAAGCATTTCAGTAATTAGCATAAGACTGCTTTCGTGTTCTCAATCCAAATCCAACAATAAAAAGCACATCACAAACAGATGCCAGCCTGAAACTGATTGTAGCAACCATGCAAAGAGCACATCCTTTGACGTAACTCTTACATTTTCTTGAAGTCAGCCAGAGTACGCAAATCACTTCTTAGTCGGATATTCAAAACCAAACAAAATTTACCCGGTAACATGCACTCACATTCTTTTGGCCCATAATTACTAAATTGCAAAACTTCGAAGGCAAGAGAATGAACCTGTCGCTTTTCTTCAATAAACACGGGTCAAAAGGAAAGAACGTGTCCAGCCTCTCCAGTCCACCAAAAGCCCTTGAAAGTTCAGTCTCCAGGATGTCATCAGAGATAGATGTCTTAGACACCATAAAAAGCCTAGCTGCTCTTGCCTGTTTAAGAAATTCCCCCACTACAGATGGCAGGCATACCTGTAAGAAGATGAGAAAAGCTGAGGCTGTAAGTCAAGGACGAAAAAAGCTAATGTAAGGTTGGAAAAAATTCTTGTAAAGAATAATATAAGGAATCCTTTTGATGGTAATTGCAAATTCACAAGAGAGAAAAATGCATAGAAAAAGTTCTAACAAGTCAGAAGAAATTATAATTCATGGCAAATCTATAATTATGTAAGATAGCAAAGCTCACCTTTAATGGATCGGATTTGTGCTTTAGGATTGTTTCTATCGGCATAAGGAAAAGCTGTGACTTCAGCCGTGGAATGCTCATCATTGACCGCATTCGAAAGCAAAGCACATACATAATAGCCTGTGATATAGAAAGCTAACGCATCAGCACTTCCACCCTAATATTCTTTCCCATTACACATTATCTCAAGAGATTTGGTCCAAAGACCCCAGTCAGACTGAATTTTTTCCTCAAAAAGACAAAATTGTCTCAGCAAAAAGCTCTATCAGTGCAAATGTGGCAGAGCAAATGCTGTAATACTAAATCATTGATAATTATCCCCAAATAAAACTTCTTCATGCATACCAAGCCAGATGAGCTTCAAAATTTCCAATTGTCGGGAGACAGGGAAAAACATTGGTTGATAAAAACACATTTTCATAAAGGGATCCTCCTAAAAGAATATATGCATAAAGGCACTCATTTGTCCTAACAACAATAAGAACCAATTTTTAATCTCAACTTACAATCTAACTAAGATATGATGTTACCTGGCAGCCAGCATAGAAAACTCGATGAGCTAATGGATTAACATCCTCATCCTGAACTTTGCAATAGTCCAAGCACCAATCAACCAACCTGAAGTATTAATAGTCAGCAGAATAAATTCATCAACAAATCCTATTCACATAGAACTATGGTTATACCAAAAGCTTTCTCATGGGAGCCTCAACAGAAACTTGCATAAATTTCACAATCATAACCTTTTCAACATTGTAGTAATGTAACTGGTAGAGAGAAACTTTCCACGGGACAGATAGCTGGCAAGATATGCAACTGCACTCATCCTGCAAAAGACGGGATATAAAATCAATACCTAGAGCAATAAGCTTTAAAAAGTAACTGCCAAGTTCAATAAAGATACCAACAAGATGTTAATCTTAACACCAGTTCTAACTCTTCAAAAGAAAACAATATCGAGATCATTCATAGGTCAAGAAAACCATAACGTTGGGCATCCATGGCAAGCTACACTATTTGTTGTGTATAAAAAGGATATAATTTTTAGATAACAGTGCACACCATTCTAAGTGAAGTAACGATGTGGCATTGCGATGGAACTTCAAAGGATAGGCTTTATTACCTTGTATTTGGCGGGTGATCATGGCAAACAAAAATATCTAGAAGCATTCGAGCAAATCTCACACCACAGTTCTCAGGATCCAGCGCGCAGGCGTAGAACATCACAAACTGCACTATGCAGAGTTGATAAAGCTCAGAGAGGGAGTAATGAAAAGTCTGTTTCTGTAAATAAATCTGGAAGCATGTGCTCATTACCTGTGCAAACTTGGACTTGTATGCATTCAGAACAGTGATTCGAAAAGAATGGAGAAGAGTCTCAAACACCTACTCAACAAAAGATTAACAAAGATCAATATACCAGATTAAAAAGTTCGGAACATTAGCGGACCAAAAACCAATTATAGTCAGCAAGAATTTATTAGAGTCCAGATAAAACCTCAAGCAACCGGCCACGCCCTTGACAGGATTCAAGATACTCAAAACTCAACACCAACAAGCTATCCAATTTCTCAGCAATTATATTTCCTCGCAGACCGTTTCTGCTTAAATGCTTTCCTGGAAGCTGCACAAGTAGCTTAATCAGTGCGTCAAGTAAGGTGAGACTATTGATCAAACCTATATAGCTCTAAAAACCCAAAAGAAGGATAGAAATTGAAGGTAAGGGAAACCATGGATCAGTATTCATCGCACAATGCAACGTCATATCCCACAAAAGGCGCATGACTACCCTACCATGAACCAAGAACCTCCGTCAGCTAATTCCTGTTGGGAACTTACAGGTCAGGCTGGTGACCCCTATGCATGTTACCTATTTTATAGTTCATAATTACACGGAAACAGAATCCATTATAAACTTTCTAATGGTCAAATTTTGAAAGAAAGCACGAATCTTTTGCTTAAAAGTTTTCCATGCATAGCGTCTGAGATGAGGAGTTTATGTGCGCTTGCAATTGCCTTAAGGACCTCAATTGTATAGCCACACTCGGACAATTTTAATAACTAAGGCTGAAATGCCCTACGGTACATGACAGGTCAGCATATACAACTAATCTGATTCATTCACAATATCCTCTGAGATTTCACTAAGCATATCAAATACAACTGGAGTGAATCCACAACAACCTGATCCAGTCAAATCTTTAATGCTATCTCACCTCACCACCTTCGTCATTCCAGTCCTCTTCATCTTCTTCCAAATCTTCTAATTCCATCTCAAAAATGCCTTTGCTAGAGTCTTCTTGTAGAATATCCTCCCACCCGATCTCCAACTAAAGATAGTGGAAAATTGTATTAACATCAGGCAAACCCTTCAATAGGAGTATCAACAAACAATGGAACTGTACTATGCTTACATCCAAATCTAATAGTCTGTCCACTACCGCCGTAAGCATTGTGCTCCCAACAAGTTGTCCCATACTACCACTCTCCAGCTTGAACATGTTCTCCACATACGTCATGATGACCTACAAATGAATAAGGTTTATCTTCACATACCTTACCAACATCAATGAGCTAACTGAAGCACCATCACATCCTACTTGAGGCAACTTAACGAAGGTTGTGTTCATTTATCACATATAGAAGTGACAAATATAGCGACTAGATTGGTGACACTCGAGACTATTGCATTGAGCTTTTTTTGAGTATTCTCTTTTTCAAAAGCTTTATTATCAAAACCTGCCAATTGGTGAAGGTAATCTAGAAGTTTCTGCATCACTTTCAATCAAAGTAATATTATACATGAAGATTCCATCAACCAAGTAACAGCTTCATAAATATCAAAAAGCATCCCAACTTAGTGGTGTTAGTTAACATCAGCATTCTAAAGGAAACTGAACTCACAGCTTCATTATCATATTGCCTTGGCATTCTTTGGACGACTAATGACAATAATCTCATGGGAGCAAGAGGAACCAAATGACCAATACTTTCTAGAGCTGAATGAACCCGAGAAAGAACTTGGTCTTTTCTTGAGAGGCCCCGTGGCTGCTTTAGCAAGGCCAGGTACGAATATGGTGGGACAAAATTCCTTATGAGCATATCCAAGCAAGAATCGACAAATTTTCCACTCGAAGCAGCCTGCTCCAGAATAAAATCACAAAAGAAAAGGGAAAATAAATGACACCAGGCCAAGCTAAATTGTATAATACGGAAGACAACAACAGGCCAAATTACCATACCAGAGATATAATTAAGTCAACCAACGCATCCATGACTTCAGGTCCGTAATTCCACATGCTCATTCCAAATATCTGAACATTAGTCCACTCTTCAGAAAGCCACTTACGAGAATAAGATCAAAGTAGATGAACATATTATCAAATTGATTACTTACAGAAGAAAGAAGAGACTCGTGATGCACCACATCTATGCAGGAAACTGTACCGGATAGTGCCTTTAAACAAGTCTGTCGAACAAACGAATGCAACAATTCAAAAGCCATGTAGGCAAATCAACAGTAAGAGGTAACCATTAGACGACTGAAAAAAGATAAATGTACAGGGAAATCTACCACTAGCAGAGCCACCTCATCAGGCGAAAGTCGTTCTCTGTGATGCATGACCCCAATGAGCTCATCATAACTTTCGCTATCACCCTGAACCAACGGATTTGAGAAATCTCATTAAGATACCAATAAACCAGCATATTTCAGCATGCTTGACCTCAGAAAATTAAACATGACCAGATCATCATTCCATCTGGAAGAGCAAAAAGAGGAGAGAAGGCAGTGAAAACATCAGAGCAAAGGTAGCAGACCGCAGTCTACTGATTCGCAGAGCTTACCAAAGACACTGATTTCAGAGCAGTCCTAACGTGATAAACCAACTCATTGTCGGTGAAATTCACGTCCTCCATCTCAAGAAACCCGGCCCTTTCGTTGGCCAACTCCACGCCCATGGTATTCGACCCAGACCGAACTTAGCTACACTTAATTCAGCAGGACCTGGGGCTAATAAATTATTCAACCTGAAAAGGAAAGGCAAAGAAATTATTCACCATACACGAAATTCAAACTCTTTTCTTCAACCCAATTACTGAATTCCATCAAGCATTCATCCGAGCAAAGCCTCCACCAAATTACCAGCACAGTTCATACGCAACCGCGCGAGCACGACATTCTTCTTTTTGGTATAAATGACTTCAGATACAGCTGACTCACACACATACATAAGCAAATTAGCCGCACTCAACCAAAAATAGTTCCCAGAAAGTCACACCCCCAGAAAGTCACACGACCATCTCCGAACCCATCGCTAAGCACTGAACTGCCTCTTGGAGCTGAAAACAGAGGCGAGAAACTTCGGGAAAAACGAGAAAGAAGTCGAGTACATACAAAAGGAATCGTCGACGAATTTCACGGAAACTCCGCTTCCGACGCCGACCAGGGCCGCCGCCGTTCCGGGGCCGCCGCCGTCGAAGTGGGTCCGCTCCGCTCGCGCCGCGCCGGCGAGGCTCTCGCTTCGCGTTCTTCCTCGCTGTCGGCCGCCCAAGCGCGAGGACGGAGGAGGGTTTGGGAGCAAAAGAGACGCCTCGGAAAGGAAGGCGAAAGGTTATGTTTTTATATACGTTGAGAATTGTGTTATTTGCACGCCGGTCCTCGAAGTTCCGCGTATTTCCGCCGAGCGCCACAAGGCCGCCGCTTGGCGGAGAAAAAGCCCCTTCCTACTTCCAAAGAACTCGGGAGTCCAAGGCTCGAGTTTTGGATTTTAGCATCGCAATATTGGATCGAAAATACTTTGATCTCATAAATAATATTTCTAATTATTAGATCGTCGTAGATTTCTAATTCGGGCTAGTGACAAAAACATGGTATACATGCTCCCGAATGGTCAGTACAATTTTCCTTATATTATCATCGAAGTAACGTGTTTTGATTATTTAGATTCAATTTCTATCATAATTTCGTCATTTCAGCAAATATTCAATGACGGAGTTTCATTTAATAATTACCTTTGAAAGCAATGCATAACATCTAATTTGCAATGGGACCCATCTTTCTCCTCACAAAGATTTTTTTTTTTTTTGGAGCACTCTTGGTTTGTTGTGCAAAAAGAAGCATCCATTACGGTGTTACAAATTAGCAATTATTGAATACAACATATTATACAACTCTTCCTATTAAGAATCTTCTTGAAAGATATGTGTCATATTCTCTTAATGTCACAATAATGTTGTCGAATCGTATTTCTCTGTGTCATAAAATATAAGTAATTAGAAATTTTCTTAATGACACGGAGCCCTCATATTCTACCTACGATATAAATAGACTTTACGTACGCGCTACGTGCGTTCTCAATCGTATTATTATTATTACATGTACCCTCTTATGTCGTGATTTTTGTGTGTGTTAATTTTGCAAGTGTGATTAACGAAGTGATTATAAGTTCGAATGGGTTCGGCCCATCATCTCTTTCGTGGTCCCATTGCAATCCAATAGAAAAGCCCAAAAGTCAACAATGATAGTGCCCGAAGGTAATAAGCCCGTGATAATGCCTCTTTCCCTCCTTTTTGGTCATCTGTTGATTTTAGGGAAAAAGTCATAAAAAATACAAAAATATGGCTCCGTTTGTTTCACGAAAAATAATTTTCAGGAAAATATTTTTCGGATTTTCCAGTGTTCGTTTCATGGCAAATAAACTACTCAAGGAAAATGTTTTCCATCATTGGAAAAAACAACCTTCAAAGATGAGGAAAATATTTTCCACTTTTCAAAAGGGAAAACATTTTCCACAACTTCTTCCACCTTGCTTCTTTTCACCAACACATTTTTGTTTTATTTTTATGCTTTCTTTTTATTTTTTCCTTTTTTCCTTTTCTTTTTTTCTTTTCTTTCTTTCATTTTCATCTTTCTTCCTTAGCCTTGGCCGGTCGCCAACCACGATGGCGGCCGGCGACTAGTCGTGAGCCAGCTTCGAGCTCCGCCCCAGGTCGGCAAGGCTCCGCCTAGCCTGATCTAGGGAAGCCGAGCTCGCTCGAGCTTGGCGAGCTCGGGCCTCACTAGATCGGGTGAGGTGGAGCCTCGCCAACCGGGGCAAAGCTCGTGGCTCGCCGGAGGTTTGCCGAGCTCGGTGAGCCGCGAGCTCGCCGGATCTTGCGGCGGAGCTTGGACTCCCGATCCAAGTGAGCCCAAGCTCTGCCGCCGGATTTGGCAAGCTTGCGGCTTGCTAGAGCTCGACGAACCTCAAGCGAGATTGGTCGAGCCTCGAGCTCGCTAGATCCGATGATCGGGTCTTGGTCGTTCGCGGGACGGTGGCCATCATCGGGCGTGCGGCGGCGGAGGAAGGAGGAAGGAGGAGGAAGGAGAAAGGAAAAGACAAAGGAAAAAAAAAAGAATAAAAAATAAATAAAAATTTCTATTTTTAAAAATATAAATAATTAATTTTTAAAAAAATATAAAAAAATTAATTTTTGGTCAATTAAAAATATTAAAATTCAATTCTTCAATAATTTTTCCCAAATAATTAAATTAACTAACGAACGGTGGAAAATATTTTCCGCTCGAAGTTTAGGTTTCGGCCAAACAATCGGAAAATATAGTCATTTTCCTGGAAAATGATTTCCGGGAAAATATTTTCCGGAAGTGGCTCATTTTCTGCGAAACGAACGGACCCTATATTCATCGTGACACATTTATCCAAATCTTTTTTTTAACACAAAAAACCTCAAATTCGCATTGATTTGACACATTTATACCAAATTTATATTAGTGTGACACATTTACCCCAATTTTTGTGTGATATCCAAAACCTTAAACTTGTATCCATGTAATATATTTACCTCAAAATTCGGGTCAAATGTGTTATAAGAGTACAAGTTTTGAGTTTTTGGTGTCATAAAAAATAATTTTTGGTTTTTGTTTCACAAAAAAAAAAAAATTGAGGTGGATGTGTCACACATGTATAAATTTGGAGTTTTTTATAACACAAAAAAAAAAATCCAAAGTAAATGTGTCACAATGGGTATAATTAAGTGCTTTTGTTGGTTTTTTCCCTTTCATTTAGATTTTTCTTGACATTTGGTTATTATCTTATGTTATTGAAAAAAGGAGGAACAAGGAAGGAATGTTCACATACAAAATCCGAATGGAGATTTCTTTTTTCAATTATATTTCCCACGAAGGATCCGAACATTCCCCGTAAAGTCGACGATGAACTCGAAATTCACTTAGCTTACATGCATCGGAATGAACCAATGTGCTGTGGATGTAACGCGCATTACGTACTTTTCGCGTCAATCCTACTTATTAAAATCATGTCACTGCACATAAAACTTGATCCTGCTCGAACTTGGCTATATCGTAATATGATCAACTGAATCTCGATTGAGGCCGAGGCTCATATCCGTGACATTCGACTCGCCCCACCTCCAATACGACCTTGACGTGAATCACACGGGACGCAAACAAGACAAAGGGCTTGTCTTGAATCATTGGTGTTGGTTACCCTAGGATTATTTCCAACCATCGAGGGCCTACTTGCTTGCTTGTAGACGGGCTACTAGGTTGCGTTTCTTCCCTATCTTCTTCTTCCCAGGAGAAGGAGATACCCTTTAAAAGTTCTACATCCTAAAAATCCCGAGATCTTGATAGAATGAGAATGAAGTCTTTTTTAAGGATTTGTTTAGATCTATCACGGACTAGACTAGAGAGAAGGTGCAAGAAGACGTCACGTGGATCGGACGGGACGCGAACACAATCATCGTACGATCATCATTAGCTGTAATCTTTAGAGGCGTCGACGGGTCATCATGCTCTGTTTTCGTTCCTATCTTCTTCTGCTGCTTCTTCCTCTTCCTTGCGTCATCGGATTCTTCGTGGGAAGTTTTTTGGGTGATTCCCGAGGTCAAACGAAAAGGCCAATAAAAAATGAAGAAGGACAGCTCCAGTTCACGAGCAGAGCAGAGCACGACGCAGCATCGTCGTCTTCGATCTCGCTTTCACGAGTCGCACGCCATCTCTCACGCTGCAGTCCGCCCCATTAATTTAAGGAACGTATAATACATAAACAAAGCCAAACCCGCCACCATCGCCGCACCACCTTCCGCCCGCTTTCCTCGCATGCTTCACGCTCACTTCTTCTGATACAACGCATGGCGATCAATCCAAGCTCTCTCTCTCTCCCTTCCCTTATAATTATCGCCTGAACAGATGCCCGATTGAGCAAGAGAGAGGCGGAGAGCAAATGGAGATCGCTTACCGCCTGAAGTACTCGAGAAACGATGTAATGTCCCACCGGGCGGGGGCAGCGGCCCCGGCGTTCTCGTGGAGGTCGTCGGCGAAGAGGGCGTGGAGGCGGCTGGCCAGGGGGAGGAGGAAGCTGGCGGCGAGGCTCGTGAGGAGGATCAGGTGGATATCACTGCAGGTGAGGAGGAGGGTCTTCAGGGTCTCGGCGGCGAGCGGTTATCAGGAGGTGGGCGATCACGGGCTGGTGAGGTACGACATGTCGAGCTACGCCAAGAACTTCGACGACGGGGAGTGGCGGCAGGAGGAAGAGGAGTATTACAGTAGCCGGTCCTTCGCTTCTAGATTCGGGAGATCTGTAGAGGATGATTCGCCAATCTAAATAATACCTGCAAACTCCTCCTGCTCCTTCTTCTTCTTGAGCTTTATTGCATTGACTCTCTGATCCATTCTTTTCCACTTCTTACCATGCAAAGTTCGATTTTTTTTTATGCGATGAACTTGGTGCATTAGATCCGGTGGTTTTGGCTTTCTTACATGAGATCGCCATCGCCGCTGGAATCCGAGATTCAAGATGTTCAAATGCTTGAGAGCCAGAACCAGCCCGATCGAATCGGACTCGGACCACATCGGTCATTTCGTCGCGGACTTATCTTTTCAAGCCTAGGATGAGAAAGCCGATGGTTCTAGCTCAGCTCGAGCGGCAATCGGATTAAAATACTTTCTGTTCACATGCTCCGTACAAAAGAGTAAAGGTGGAGCATTGTGGTGGAGCTACCAAATGACAACGGTAACTCCGACGAAATGTCTTAGTAGTTGAACGCTTGATGAGATGAGAAGAGCGCACGATAGGCTTTCTACTCAGTAACATGCGAGTTCAAAATCCTAGATGAAAGGCCAAGCGAGTTCGAAAATTTTCTCATATGAACTTAGTGCACTGGAGAAGCTCGAGAGCATGATCCCGCCCGTTCACCTCGGGACTCGCACCTATTCGAACTGCCGATCCTTATTCGGTGTATTTGGACGGGGCTATATAATTAATTTCATTTGCGATATTACGTAACGTTCATATATCCTTTGCTGATAGAGTCTTTATTCGTGTCGAAACTGCACAAAACATGATGATGACAAAAAATTATCAGAGGAATTAATACCGCCATGGTTTGGGCTGTGAACATCACTAACTATTTCGCAATAAAACCCATTAGTGTCGATACCTTCTTCTCGGTGCCTTCTTATCCTTCTTCCATAACTTGAGAGTACTAAGAATGTTGTCCAGGCAAAATCACGTGGACATTTTTCTCTTTTTTTAATCATTGAAGGTTGCCTCAATGACCACTAATCTCACTTGGGAGGAGGCGGGTAGAGAGTTTAATTCCCTACCTTCTCAGGGACTAATGTGAGGACGCGTCAACGAAGGAGCATGGTTTCACAACCTGATCACAATACATAGATATAGGATTGGATCAAGAAAAAAAAAAAATTATGCATATGAGGTGCACGAGGTAGCAACACCTCTAATGTTGCAATCAAAGCTGCCAAGGTTGGAGATTAGGCAGACGGAACATGTCTGAATGGAACAATGCTGTCATTTACACGGGTAATTGCTGGCAAGGTCTAATTTATTTATTTTTCTTCGTGGAGCATTTGAAGAATTAGATAAACTGAAACCGACCATTTAAATCAGGCCCCCTTGATTGGACTTTTGGTCAACTGAACATATGAAGCAGCAACAAATCCTTATTGGAGTTAGATTATTAACTCGAGTTGAATTACCAACTCTAGTTGGCTATCCGAATTTTAGATACAGATATTATGTATATAAGAAGTGGATTTTGATTTTAGCCCACTAAAGAAAATGATGAAAGTGCTGAGATTTTCTCTTTATGAGTCTTTTGAGTGAATTCTTTTTAAAAGATTGTGATATGGGTTTATTTGGGAGTGATCTAGCGCTTAATATATATGAACGATTCTTCTGTCTAATTATGCACAGTCCAAACCAATTCTTGCTCTCCAATGACTAGATTAAGCAAATCCAAGATTTTGATGGATCGAAAGCTGGGCACATGCTCCATCACCCAAAACTCATTCCTTCATCCTTCAGAATCTTCCATGGAAAACATCAATTCAAGGACAATTAAGGAAAAGAATGTCACCAATCATCAAGTACCAGTGATTAGAGAAGAAGGCATAAATCAATGAATTGCCAAAACCAAAGCTCGGGAATTGTTTGACTAATCAAGGAGAGAGAGAAAATTGACCTGAACTTCTAACATGTAAAAGTTGCACGTGGGGGTTTCCAATTCGTCTGCGGGCTTGTTGCTCACGTAACTTGATGCGCAAGGCAAGAAGTGGGGGGTCAAAGTCAAAGTTGCGAGAAAGTCGACATGATGTGAACGACCGGAACACGGGTTAACGTCCGAGGGTGCGACGAACGTTGGACCCCATTAATCTTGTAAATTTGCGAGTGTCACTTCCTTTGTTTTTAATATTTGGATATATATAATCGAAATCCCCGAATTATGTCCACCTTAATATAAATATCCCACACTTTTTTTACATCGTCAAAAATCACTAAACTTACTTACTATGACACAAATTGAGGATAAGCAATTTTCAATCCAATAAATTCGAAACAGGGATCGAATCGGTTCATCTTAGGAATAGGTTCAAGACCGCACCATCAGTCAAGTCTAGTTCAATAGAACCGGTCATTTATGTTTTTCTACTACTTTTTCCCACTATTTGGAATTGCATTGATTTAGGGTATGTTTGTTTATGTTTCTTGTTTCTGTTTATGAACAGATTTTTTGTTTTTTTGTTTAACAAAAAAGAATAAACGCGTTTGTTTGCGTTTTTGTTCAAATCCGTTTTTTCGTTAGGGAACAAGAAAAGAAGTAAAACAAGAAACAAGAAAAAAAAAAAAAAGTTGTTTCTTATTTCCGGAACAATTTTTTGGAACAAATTTTCTCTCTCCACTCTTTTCTTTTCTTTTCTTCTTCTTCTTCTTCTTCTTCTTCTTCTTCTTCTTCTTTTTTTTTCTTTGGCCGGTCGCCGGCCTCGGCCATGGCCGGTGATCGGCCGTCGAGGGTCGGCGACGATGTCGAGGGCCGGCAACCTCGCCGGAGCGTCGCCGGCCCCCGGCGAGGCCGAGCTCGCCCGGCCACCGGCGAGGCCGAGTCGCTGGCGGTGGCCGAGGCCGAGCCTCTCCCAACCACGGCGAGGCTCGGCCTCGCCGGGGCCGGCGAGCCTCGCCGTGGCTGGGCGAGGCCGCCGGCCCTCGTCGGCCGCTCGCCGGCCATGGCCAAGAAGAAAAAAAGAAAGAAAAATATTTAAAAATTAAAAGAAATAAAAAAAGAACACAAATTTACCAAACATGTTTCTGTTCTTTTTTTATTCTAGGAACAAGTTTACCAAACGAGTTTTTTTGTTTAAAAACTATTCCCAGGGACGTAAATAGTTTTTTTCTATTTCGTTCCCGGAACAAACAAAGAATAGAAACACAACAAACGCACCCTTAGTTTAATTCACATTTTACTAATTTTTTAAAAAAATAATAAAATAAAAAATTATATTTAGGGTGCGCATGGTAACACTTCTTGACCGGGGAACCGTTTCTTTTCAAAAATAGTTCTTTTCTATTTCTATTCCGGAGAACAATTTCTGAGTAAAATAAGATGTTTGGTAACTACACAAAATTTCTATTCTTGAAATAGAAAAATAATAGAAATGTGTTTTGTACAATTTTTTATTTTTTGTATTTATTTGTTTTTTTATTTTTGCTCACGAACCGCCGATCGTCTTTCTTCGCCGGAGGCGTACGAGCGGCCGGTGGGTGGCGATCGTCTTGGCGCGGTCGGCCGCGACGGTCGGTGGGCAGCGGCGATGATGATCGAGGGGCGGCGACGACGGGCGGCCGGCAGTCAGTGGTGGTCATCGAAGGTCGGGGGTGGCCGATGGGTTGTGGGTGGCAGCGACAACGATCAGACGGCGGCGATGACGATGGTCGCCGCCGGTGGGACGACAGTTGGTGACAGCCGACGATCAGCCGGAGGTGGTCGCGGTCGGTCGGAGGTGGTCGCGCGGGCCGGAGGTGGTGGCGTAGTTGGCAAGCGACCACCCAAGCCGCGGCAGAAGCAAGAAAAAGAAAAGAAAAAAGAAGAAGAAAAAATTGGCTTATTTCTAAAAATTGTTCCGGAAACAAGAAGCTACTTTTTTTGTTTTTGTTTCTATTCTAAATCTGTTCTCGGGAACAAAAGTTTTACCAAATGGATTTTTGTTCTTTTTTTGTTCCAGCAAAAGAAAGAAAAGAAATTTGGAGAAACATAAACGTTACCATGCAGGCCCTTAGTCGATGACCGAACCGACACTCTAGAAACCGACCAAATCGTGCATTCTGGGTAATTCCCCATTCAAGCAATCTGTTTTTTATACCCCTAATACAAAATACCCTCATTTTTTTTGTGCGACATATAGGGGTGAGCATGGTCCGGGTTGGTCCGGGCCACCCCCTAATCCTAGGACCAACCCGTACAGTGTCGGTCCTCAATTTTTAGGACCGAGGACCGACCCTATTGAACCTGGGACCAAGGACCGGACCGACCCAATGGGTTCGGTCCGGTTCTAAGGTCAATCCGGGACCGATCGATAATTTTTTTTGCCTTGTTTTTTATACTCCCTAAAAAAGCAAACCTACAAATTCAAATTACACATCTATCGACAATGCGGCATTATGCAACTAAACTATAAATACCAATACATATTCAGCAAATTTAAGATGACACAATAATAGAAATTTCGTACTTACTAACCGCTCATCGAGATATGGGACAAGATGGAAAGTTCTTGTAATCATCTATCTTTAATATTCATAACACCATATGCAAAAAGCGTTTTCTTGCATTTGATCATGTAGAGTCCACTCAACCAAAAAATGAGCTTCACACCACTTGACTAGCAAATCACCGTAGCAAGCTTGCGCAAGTATTACTCTACTCTTCAAAAACTTCTACCATTGACACAAATTGAAAAGCAAAGTGCAGCTGAAATTCATTAGTAAAATACAATCAAACCATAAAAAGTTCGAAATACTTAATATAAACCATGAATATATAACTTCACATCTTGTTAATTCACTTGAACTTCTAAACATACGAAAACAAAACAAACGACACATAATTAATACTCAACAAAAGTTTTAAATTGAAATTACTATTAGTGCTATTGATAGAACATCTCACCATAACTCTTAGGTTTTATAAAGACATTTTACTTAGGTTTGAATATATAAAAGAATTATAAATAATATAATGCAATATAATATATATACATGGTTGGTCCAGGGTTGGACCGACCCAAAACTCTTAGGGACCAGGATCAACCCCACGGTGTCGGTCTTGGAATTTCGGGGACCAAGGAGCCGATCCAAGTCCCTTTGGGAACCGAACCAAGACCGGCGGGTTGGGCGGTCAGTCGATCCAGGGTCAACCCTGACCGTTGCTCACCCCTAGCGACATATATATTTTCTATTAGAGCTCTATCCTAGGTATATTTCTCTTATTGGTAGAGTTGTAGTGTTTTTATGTCATAAAAGATGATTAGGGGATTCATGTACAATTTGGAGTTCTTAACTATACGAAAAAGAAAGTTTGGGTAGTTGTGTTATGGTGAGTACAATTTGAATTTTTTTTATAGTATTAACTTTTACTTATAGCCAAAGTGAAATAAAAAAAAAAATTGCAACGACTTTGTCAACAAACAGACAAGTTGGCAGCCACAAAAGTGTCCTCCTCATGGTGGCAAGTGGCCGAGCACACACAAAAGCAAAGCAGCACATATAAAGATGTTCCCTTTTCCGGCCTTGCTTTAGCTCCGTCGCTTCTTCAATTCTCCCTGCCCTAAAACCCTAAAAGACACTGATTTCCACCAGAAGAGAAACTCTCAGAAAGCTTCCTCTTTTAAGGGCGGTGGGATTTCGATTAACGTCGGAGGATGCGACAAACGTTGGACCCTATTTAATCATATAAATTCGAGAGTGAAAATTCCTTTTCTTTGGTATTTGGATAAATATGATCGAAATTCTCGAATTATAATCAATGTGACACAAATATTCCAAATTTTTTTTTTCGTCAAATGCCTTAAAGACATAACTTTTTTTTTGTTAGAAAAAACTCAAAACGTATACATATGTGATATGTATAAATGGGTATAATTTGGAATTTATAGTGTGTCACAATGAATATAATTTAGATTTTTTTAAAGTATTAACTCTTTATATTTGTACCAAAGTGAAAAGATAAAAAATTTGCAACGACTTTGTCAACAAACAGACAAGTTAGCAAGCCTCGAATGTGTCCTCCTCATGGTGGCAAGTGGCCGAGCGCACAAAAGCAAAGCAGCTCCTATAAAAATGTCCCCTTTTTCCTGCCCCGCTTTGGCTCTGTCGCTTCTTCGATTCTCCCTGCCCTAAAACCCTAAAGGAGACTGATTTCCACCGGGAGCGAAACCCTCAAAAAGCTTCCTCTTTTAAGGGCGGAGGGATATCGATTCACCGTTGAGCTACAGCCCGAGTCCTCGCATCAACTTGTAAGGCTGTTTTCCTGACTGGGTCCTCGTTCTTTGATCGTAGCGCGCGCGTATTGGATTGGGATTGTTCTTGTTTTTTTCGTTCGTTTGATGGGATTGTGCTGTCAAGATCTTTTTTTTTTTTTTTGTTTTTCGATCGTTTTGCGGGTTTTTGCTGATTTGGGTCTTTTACGTGTGGCGATTCTTGGGCATTTGCAGATTGTTCTTTGCATCCCCTGGACACACGCACGCAGATATGGCAACAAGTGAGCCCCTCCCCAACAGCTTTTTCGTTGTTCCGCTCGTTATTTAGTTTCATCTGCATAGATTTCAATGGAGATAGTGGTTTGAATTTGATTGGAGCCGCGTTCGTTCGATTTGTATTTTACCGGAGCCGTTTTATTCGATGTGATTGTGGTCATGTTGGGGTTCTTAGTTCCGTTCGGTGCGAATTTTGTGCAGGGCTCCAGTTTGAGAACTCGTGCGAAGTGGGTGTCTTCTCTAAGTTGACGAATGCATACTGTTTGGTTGCAATTGGGGGATCGGAGAACTTCTACAGGTGCATTGGGTGGTTTTGCGGCGGTTTGACTCTGTTTGTTTGTGTATCTCTCTTTGAAAGTCTGTGTCTTTTGTGCAGTACGTTCGAGACTGATTTGGCTGATGTTATCCCGGTTGTTAAGACGTCCATTGCGGGCACTAGGATCATTGGGCGACTTTGTGCAGGTGAAGATTGTACTAAATGTTCATCAGCTGAAGCCGCTTTTGCCTACATATGACACTTTAACATTTCATTGCAGGAAACAAGAATGGGCTACTTGTGCCGCACAATACTACTGACCAAGGTAAGTCTTTAGTCTGGATGGTTCATAGCTTGTTGTATTGCGAGGCATTCATTCTAATTTTAAATTCTAATGCAACATGCAAGAGGGTGCACCCATTCTGACAAATGTTTTTATAAGATACATCTGGAGTGACCTGTCTATGGGGATTAGATTCTATGATTCATAATGCTTTTACTGGATGTTAACCCAAGCTCGTTTATTTCTTCATGTAATCTACCATTAAGGTTTTGGTTGTCTACTCATTTTAATCATTACACTGTTTGCTATTCTCTATATGCTAGTAGCCTCTAAGAAAAAGAAATTGTACACCAAATTAAATCTCTGTGAAGTAAATTTCAGAGCTGATGAAACTGTTAGCTTAAACAGGAAGAATTGGTCCACTTCATCATGTGGTGTAGGTGCAAGCCAGATAATTTTTCTTGTCTGCTGATTTGTCTTCCATTCTCTGCTGACTTCTTTTTATTTTGTAGAGCTTCAACACTTGAGAAATAGTCTGCCAGATCAAGTTGTCGTTCAACGTATTGAAGAAAGGCTATCTGCCCTGGGGAACTGCATAGCATGCAATGATCATGTTGCCCTTACTCATACTGATCTTGACAAGGTAAGTTCATTTTTCCTTAAGAAACAGTCTCATCTCAAGCAATTCCTATCAAAATCCAAAATTTGCAGAGTTTGGTTGCTTTTTCTCCTATAAGAACTGGAGTGGTACGACTGAGCACTTATATGTTGCACTAAGTCATAGAATTGGTTGGATAATCTCTTTAAACACGTAGAAAGTATTTTTTGGAGCCCTCAGCAGCATTAATTTGAATGATCTTAGTGATGAAAAAATCGTAGAACTTGTGGGAACACTGCTACCAGCTTAGGATTTAGTGCCTGCCAGTGAATGGTTTATGGAAACAATCACCTTCTGCCTGTTTTAAGAATTTTTTGTATGCTGAGTTTAGAAGAATCCTCAATCATGCTGTCTATTGGTTGAATTAGGAAACCGAGGAGATAATTGCAGATGTTCTTGGAGTGGAAGTCTTTAGGCAGACTATTGCTGGCAACATTCTTGTGGGTAGCTATTGTGCCTTCTCCAACAGAGGTGGACTGGTGAGATAGAACTTTTTCTTCTGTACAGTTTGGATACTTGGAATATAGTTATGGCCATCTGCCTATTAGCTAAATTTCTGGCTTACAAGACGGTAAATATGTTGGGGGCAGGTTCATCCACATACATCCATTGAAGACTTGGACGAGCTCTCGACCCTCCTCCAGGTTCCTTTGGTTGCTGGAACTGTGAACCGAGGTAGTGAAGTAATTGCAGCCGGTATGACCGTGAATGACTGGACAGCATTTTGTGGCTCAGACACCACAGCTACCGAACTCTCTGTGATCGAGAGCGTTTTCAAGTTGAGGGAAGCACAACCCAGTGCCATTGTGGATGAGATGAGGAAATCCTTGATCGACAGCTATGTTTAGTCATTTATCCTAATTTCATATGTTTGTCTGAATTTGCAATTTACAGTCTTTATCAAGTTGTAGACTGCAAACTGAATTTCAAGTTTGTTTGCTGTAAGATCCCTTAAATATGAAAGTCGTTTTTGAGTATAAAGTTGGGTGTCAACTATCTGTGCAAAAGTTCTCTCAGAGAATAATCGGTATGATAGCACCTAAAGGAAAAGATTTACTCCTTACGACTCAGTTGCCAAAGTTTGAACATCCAGGTTCTTTTAGCAATCTGAGTGCCCTGCGGAGAGTCTCCTCAAAGGCAATAAAGGAAAACACTTTGATTGATTCGCGACGGGCATTTACATTGTAGGCACCGAATATGACTAGAAAATACAAAGCTGGAGCACTACACAAGTTAGTTGAAAAATTTAAAAAACATGACTCATTTTTCGCCTCATGACCACCTTTGTATCTCTGCGTTTGAAAATATCAAACGTATACTGGAAACACCAAGTATACCTGTGTTCCTATTGACGGAAAAACCATGTTCTTTTCAGAAGTATCGCTATTTAGATTCTAAATTCTCACTTAAAACGATCCAAGTCAACCAAACCACTCAAACCCTACATAATATTGTAAATTGCGTTCACAATAAGGGACAACTTGGTATTTCCATTATGGGGTTTTATCAAGAGGTGCATGAACGGTATTTGCAAAAATAAAGGGGTGTGAGTGGTCATTAGATTAGAAGTAAAATATATTTGGTACTTCCCTAATAATATTATCCAGGTAACCTTAGAGACTTCTCCAAGCTCCATGTCTCTGCAGAGAGCAAGTACATCCTCCAAGTATATGAAAATCTAGAAATGCAGTCTGACCCCTGAAAGTTATCAGGTAGCCATATATCCTTGGCAAGAACAAGAATTCGTCATACATCGTTCAGACATGTAAGTTAGGTCACCCATGGAGAGAAACCCCCATGAGCTAAAAGCAAGAACAATGGTCGAGCAAAAATCTAGGAGAACTAGAGCTATAAACCACGATATGTAATGGCATAAAAAGCTGCCATCATATCTCATGGTCTTTTGGAATTGTTCAGTAGTCGCAATGATTGTAACATTCCAGCATATTGAACACCCCAAAAAGGCTCTAATTTCCTTATTTGGTGAGGACACCACCTCACTCTCTGAAAAAACAGTGCAATCGTTTGGGCATAGCTCAGGCTCTTATATTCTCTCTCTGTGGATCAGCTGAGACTTCACCACTAGTTGGCCTGCAAGACACCATCAACTTGTCATTTCACAGAGAATAGTGAAGTGTTGAAGTTCATGACAATTAAATCAGAAAGAACTATTCCATAACTGTTGACAGATTGGAACAGAACCTTCATTTTATGCGGTTTAGTGATCCAGGTAGGTAAAACTGTCATTTTATGTCTAGCACACAAATGAAAGAAAGTTTGCACTTACTGTCTCTGATTATGTTTTTGGATATTTAAGAATACATTACAATGATGTCCAAAAACAAGTAGACGGACAAGCATCCAAATGCTGCTACAGGATACAAAGAAGCCTTAGGACGAGAAACTTTCCACTATATCATTTTCTTTCTACATACTCAAGTAATCCATGCCTTGGACAATCTTGGAATAGTTAGCCATTTCAGTATCCCAAAGATCCAAATGGATGGATATACAACACATGTCTCTTCAATGAATTGCTAGACAAGGATTTGTACGACCAATACTCGAAACCTTGTAAATAATTAGAGGTAGAAGAATCCTGTTTGTGCATCCATTAGGCAATTGTCCAAGAAAAAACTCACCCATAAAGAGAAAACAAGTGAATAAGACAAGTTAATGACAAAAGAAATAGTAAAATTAAAAAGGCAAGTGTGCACTTACAATCCACTAAGAATCTTGATAGTATCAAAGAACAACCACTGCAGAGTTACCACAGGTCCAACGAGTATAATTCTAATGGGAAGGCTCCTCGTGAACAGATTCGCAAACCCAATATTCCTGATTGCCTGTTGCAAAATTGGAACTTATAGATCAGATCGAACTTTTCCGAGACATCAGGGTAAATAACTGCTTGCAAACATATACCAGCATGAGAGTGTCAGCTTTTTTGTTGTTGATGGAAGCAACAATATTGTCGGCAGGATTTGATATGACGCTACCAACAGATCCAGCAGCATATCCAGCTAAGCATGTCACCCCAAGTTGTTGAACTTTTGAGCAATCCTCCTTTCTTCTTCTAATAACATTACGATACAGGAAATCCACTGAATGCTCAAATGTTGAGAACATCACCATTGAAACTGCCTAGGGACAAAATTAAGAGAGGATCAATATGCAATAATACCAGGTTTCTCGCACACAATGGTTCAACAACTTGGTGTGAGTTTCCATACTTTATTATGAACATAATATGGACTATAAACATTGAGAAGTAAAGATGCAGGCATAACATGAGGACAAACCAACCACCTAAGGCCAACTCTCCCACCTAACAACTTTGGGGATTAAGTTTTTAATGTCACCAAGAAATAGAATGGTCTAACACAGCCCTCGCATAGAACAGCTTCCGTTCATCTAGCATCTTTTAGATGCAATATTCAATAGGAGAAAGCCGGCCAACTCTATAAACCAAGAAGGAATGAAAAGATTACATGGAAGATTTCGACCCCAAAGCGGTAGAAGCCCTCTGTAAAATCTGAAAGCAAGACAAGAATTAGAATGTCCCTCCTACCTCTAACACAAGTGAACAAACTAAGGCCACAAAAATTACCCTAGAAGGCCTTCTGATGCATATACTTTAGGGAAGCCATCAACCAAGCCTTTTGCAAAGTGGGGCTGCACTTGAACCCGAATTTTAACGGCTTCAAAAGGGCAAAGTGCCACATTTGCAAATGCTTCCGCAGAAGCACTGCTGAGAAAAAAAATCAAGCTCCTGTTGCTGCCGACCAAGGCATCAGAGTAAACCCGTTTGAAGTACTCGTAGAGACCGAATCTGCACCCACCTTGAGCACCATATCCAAAGAACTTGGTAGCCCAACCTCTCCAAAAGGCAGAAGGGCCTTGCTCTCTCAATAGAGTAGTGAAACATGAATAAATGCTGTTATACTTGATTGGATTCACCTACAAGATAACGAGGATTCACATATAAAAACGTCCAAGTGAACAAGTCTTTGCAGAAATACATGCCAAAGAAGGACAATCATGAACAAAGCCACACTGCAGAAGCATCCAATTCTCGTCGAAGATCGGACTTCCCACATTCATTTGGATTTAATCATATCAGCAGTTCCAGGTCAAACGGCCACCAGAAAAATATGTAAACAAGTCATATAAGGAATCTAGTAAACTCATCCAGTTATAATTCAATCAATGCGGGAACATATATCAAGAGTCCCCAAAAACACCACATCTTTTATTCAATCTATTGATTCTATGTCATAAATAAAACTAGTACCAAAACAGAAAATGATTTGGGGTGTTACCTCTGATACGCTGATGAGGAAACAATCAACCGACTCAATTTATTCACTGAGCTCAACTAAAGAACAGAACGTGTTCCTCCAACACATAGAATTTACACTTCAGCATTGAACAAGAAGAATGCCAACAAAAACAGAACATCCATTTCACTATGACCCAACAAATAGGAGCTAAAAAAAGGGGGGAGAGAGAGAGAGAGAGAGAGAGAGAGATGAAACCTGCATATTGACTTTCAAGACATCAAGAGGGTTATGACCAGGTGGGTGGTTCCAGCACTGAGAACTCCTCCAGCCGCACAAACTCCATAATAATGTCCTCCTCTTCTCATCTCCTCGCGCATCCTCTCTTCCGCCACCTCCCTCATCATTTCCCCTAAGAAAAAAAAAACCAAGAAAAATCAAAACTTGATGCTCACATCACCGAAAAACAAAAGCCCTCCAGCAGCCCTTTTCAGAGAATCTCCCCCCGCGCCACCCTCCGCATCTGCAGGCCAGTTTCCTGCCCGCACTTACCCGATCGAGCGAGAGAGAGACAGGACGGAGAGAGCAAATTCCCCGGAGAATCTACGCATACGTGCGCGCGACTCTAATGTTCGGTTCGGACATCTTGCGCTTAAACCCCTAAATAAACCCCGTTCTCGGAAAGGGCATCGAACGGCAATCGTAAGCCGGCACGCGCTGTCGTTTCGGCCGGCGGTCCGTGGAGAGAGACGACCAAGTTACCAACCACCCTTCTTATTATTTTTCGTTTGAAAGTTAATACCTTAAAAAATCCCAAACTTTGATAAATTTACCAAAAACTATTTTTTTAACCACCAAAAAGCCCAAACTGATATACATTTAACAAATTTACCTAAAACTGGAACACTTATGATAAATTTGCCCTATGTTAGTTTTCGTTAAATTTTACAGTCAAATTATTAAGTTAAATAACACGTGACAGTTGATCGATATACCGATTTGGGATTTTGCGCTTCATTTGTCACAGTTTACAATTTTTGTTATTTTTTTTGTGGTATTAATCCAATTTTATCACAAATTTACCAATTTAGGATTTCTTACAGTCGAATAAATTAGTTTTGGGTAAATTTGTCATAAATGTACTAGTTTAGGGTTTTTTATGATCAGTCGAGGTAAATTGGTCATAAGTATATCGGTTTAGGTTTTTTATGGTCAAAAAAATAGTTTTGGGTAAATTTATTATAATATAATTATAAATAGTGGATATTATTGCATGTATAATTAACTAAAAATGTAATTTCGGATCGTGTTTATAGTCGTAAGCCGTCTGTTAAAAGGATATTTCAACTCGAATAGGAGGAAAACACGATTCCTTTAATTTTCTTGAGTTGTAAACTCAAGTCATTTTTTTTTTCTTTTTCCTATTATATTATCGTTTTACTCACGTGATGAGTGTAAAGTCACATGTTGCCATGTCAGCAAATAAAAGGAGACGGAGAGCCCGCAAGGCTTATGTACAAGGCTGAGGAATGCCGATGAGGGTCATCGGATGTTTTTTGAATCGAGATAGGTCCTAAAAATTAGACAATTCACATCGTAATCCTTTTATATGTCAAGCCTAGGCACCAGTACTGTGGTAATTTGCTGGAATTTTATCTGCGCAAGGATGTAGGGTAAAGATGAATGCCCGATTTTATAAAATTGAAGGTTTAATTACGTTTTTTTTTTCCTTTTCAAGAGAAAACGTTTAGGTACTCATGGTAACTGAACAGGTCCAATATTTTCCAACCTTAACAAGGAAATGGAATCCTATTGGATTTATCATAATTTAGTTGCCAAAAGAGAGAAGAAAATTATTCACTGGAGACCCACAACAATGAGAAAGTCCATTATTCATGAAGTTGAACTTGCGAGAAGAGTTTTTGCCTAAAAAAAAAAGAAGAAAACTGCGAAGAGAAAGATTTCTCATTCTGCTCTCATCGATTTGAAATTCATAGACAAATTAATCTATCGACTATAGTACCCGTCGATTTTCGGTGAACTTATTTATGTATAATATGGCATATACATATGGATTTTCATACTAGATAGATCTTATATACAATCTCCCATTTTAAATGGATGCAACTGTGATGAACATCACAACCCTTCAGGGAGAAATCAAAACTATCCCCCAACATTATTCAAGGTGCCATTGTTTCCCTCTAGTTATAGCTTTGATAATATGAAAGGGAGTGTCCAATCCGCCGCCGGCTCACGATTGAAGCGAGTTGGAGCGAAGGCATGAGGATCGACGGGCGGTCACTTGCCTCCGACGTGCTGGCCAGGGCCAACGGATCGATGAGCCGACTGAAGCGGCGGCGATCAGAGTCGTTCTTGAGGCGTTTGAAGTACTTTTGGGCATGGCTTGCGACTTGGGTCGGGTTGCGAGTCTTTACACAGTTCCTGGAAATGCTCTTCCAATCACCCTTCCCATACTTCTCCAAACCCTCAAGGAACAACCTGTCAATTGAAATCAACAATTGCACCCCATTTGTTTCGACCAGTATAACCAGAGGGCACAAAGAAGTAAGGTTAGGGCCTTTTCTTGGTTGCACATGGAATGTCAATCGTCAAATTAATAAATAACAAAAAAAGGACGCAAAAACGATCGGAGTTAATATCTACATCCAGATATGGTAAAAGGCTGGCTCTGTCAAGAATCGAAATCATATACAAGCCCCGTTGTCCCCATCTTCCGGATAAGCCCGCTTTCATGGATTTTGTCCACTCAAATTACATGATGCAATTAACGACTACGCGACCAAAAATAAAAGTGTCGCTAGGACGTTAGACGTTAAAGATCGATAAATCGATGAGGTTTTTTTTATTTTTTTTTCGTATAACGGTATCCTGAAATAACAAGTCTTTAACTGTAAACGACAAACCGAAAACGGAATTAGGGGAACGAAATCTAAAACGATTAGACGGCAGCACTAACGTGCTTGGAAAGTGATTTTGCAAGGTCTGAAATTACAAAGGCACAAAAGAACTCATGTAAACATCAGTTATATCTAGTACACAAGCATGAATTGGGGCAAAGAGTCATACTCATGCTCTTCCCTGCTCCAAGCGAGTCCCCTCCTCTTTGGGGTCTGCGGAGTGCTTTGATCCTCCTCCAATGGCTCATCGCTCGGTTTTTCCTTCTCTGGCTCATCACTTGGCTTTTCCTTCTCATCAACCTTGCTCTCAGATCCATCATAGTCCGGGATCGGCACTCGACCAGTATCGATGTTCTTGACGTCCTCGACCAGTGCCTCGAAGTGCCTCTGGATCTGCCCTACGCTCTTTTGGGGGATACTTAGTGCAATGCTCTCGAAGAAGTCCCTAGACAGGTGGTCAAGCTCCGCAATGCATCTCTCAAAGATCTCATTCTCCTCAAAAGTCCAGTGGTCCTCGATGGGCTCCGGTGGCGTTGGGGGTGACAGCAGATAGGTCAAGTAAGAGTAGCCGGGGGGTGTGACTTCAAAGAAGTATCGTGATTCCATGGGGAAAAGGACCGAAGGGGGGGGGGGGATCGATTTGAAGGGAACAAAACCCTTTTTGGAGATGATTTGAGGGGAGAGATGTGTCTGATTCTACGGGGGGAGGGGGTCTTTTATAGAGTATGCATTGTTCTAATTTCAAGAATGGACCAACCCCTTTGTGCACATATATGGTATATTGAGAAAACCTAAGTTGGAAATTATGTGGCAATAGGCATGCCGAGGGACGTTTTGGGAAATATTTCCTGGAGTTTTAATGGCGTTGCGAATCCATTACCATATTTAAGAAGAACAGAATCGAGTCAATCACCGGTCTAGTGGCAGGCGTAGCTTCATGCGGGTACGTGTAATGAGCTTACTGTTTGCACAACTATTTTCCATAAATGCTCATTGCCTAGGTATGATTATGTTTCTACTTACCTGTTGTGGACACGAGATTGAGCTGCGATGAATGACGAGAGATATGAAAGTTTGGAATAGAATTTGAGTAAATATACGGATGCATATAACCATCAAAGTGATGATTATTCGTGGATACGAGATGAGAATGGATTGGTTCGACCTAGAAAAACCGCTTCTCCCACCGCCCTGCCTAATGCGGGCGGTGCGTTCGTCATCTTTGCTGCTATCTTTCTTACCATCACTTCCATCGGCCGCAATTGCTGCATGGAAGTTTCGATATATCATGCAGTTGCTATGCACAAAAAAGTGAATTGACTATATGCTTGTATTGATTAGCTTTGATCAGGCAATTTGCTGCCTCATTAACCTAGTTTTGACTTATATTTTGAGATTTGATTGTTCCCTTGATAAAAGTACAGTTCCTTTCGCAATATTGTTGAAAAAATTGTTTAAACAGTGATAAGTTTATTGAACGATGGCAATTTTCTCATGGACTTTTTAATTTTGTCAATTTAATTTTGAACTTTATGAGAATTTTTCAAGGTAGTCTTTCCATGTAATTTTAGTGAAAAAAAAAATTATTCAACATCAACAATCTATGTAACATAACTGATGCTAACGTGGATAATTTTTCCAGTTTTATAATTTTTATTTTTCTCTTTTTTTGTTTTTTCTAAAGAATGAGAGGATATACATGGCCAACAATCGACTAGTCAATGGCCGTTGGATAAGGTGAGATGCAAGGGCCGTCACGGCCCTCGCCAACCATCGGATGGAGGGTTCCCAACCATCATCTTGGCTAGTAAGCCCTGCTGGCTCTTTCAGAAAGATGAATATTGAGAAATAAAAAATAAAAATAAAAGACACAAAAAATTCAAAAAAAATTCAAAAAAATTGTAAAATTTGTCCATGTCCTATCATGGCCAGTAGCTAGCATAAACATTAGCGATATCTAACCAAACTTGGCCGAAAGTATTACATTGAAAAATCCTCATAAGGGTCGGACTAAATTTCCCTCTATTTTTTCTTGTTTCTTATTGTATTCTCCTTATTGAGATGTAGATCTAAGAGCTCTACTCTCCTGATCTCGAATTTGGGAACTCTTCTCTCCCAATCTAGTTCTAAACCTAGGATATTTAATAAGTTTATGACTAAATTGGCTACTCATAAATTATTTATGACTTTTTAGATAATTACCTACAACATCATTATTCATAGTTAGCTGTCAAAATCTAACCGAGATACATGAAATCTTTTCCAAGCTTTTTATTGATTAGAGCTCATATGGGATGGTGATGAACTTCACATGTTGCGTGAAGACTGAGGATTGAAACCCTTCTAGAGATCGAATTAGGAAGAAGATCTATGGGTCTGCCGTCGGGATGGCGTCCGAGTTTCATTTTTGAAATGAAGAGCCATTTTTTGGAAAAGAATTTTTAAATAAATATGTCAAGTGAGTGAGTGGCACGATTAAACTAAGTTCACCAAATCACCAAGTCGATGCATTGAATGAACTAAAGTGGTGACCCCATTTATATTTTTCAATGAGTTGAATTTGGGAGACAAGTTCAGGTTTAGCAATTAGCATGCACAAATTTGTGGATAATGATCTATTAGTCTTAAACTTATTGGGAGAATTACCAAAAAAGTCCTAAACCTATTGTAATTATGTCAATTCAGTACTAAACTTTTTTTTTGGCCAATTTAGTCCTAAACCTTTTATAATTGTACCAATTCAGTCCATCCGACCAAAATTGTCCGGCCGACGCTGATGTGGATGCCGACTGGGGACAGTTGGCCGGCGAACGCTGATGTGGCAATTTTTAAATATTATTTTTATTTTTTTATTTTTTTCCCCTTCTTCTCATTCCTCTAGTCGGCTGGTGCCGGCCACCGGCAAGGCGCGCCCCGCCGGCCACTAGCGAAGGTGAGCCTCGCCTAGCGACGGCGAGGTCGACCCCAACCTTGCCGGTGGCTTGGCGAGGTCGAGCCTTGCCAAATCGGCGACGGCCGCCTCACCGGTCTTGCCAATGGCCGCCTCGCCAGTCTCGTTGAACACCACACCAACCACGGTTGAATGGACAATGATCGAGCTGCTACTACACCCACAAGTCCTTCTCAATGTCCAAAAAGAGCTTGACGATGTTGTTAGGCGGACCGATGAGACCAGCGAGGCGGCCACTGGCGAGATCGGTGAGGCGGCCGTCGCCACGCCTTCGCCAGTGGCCGACGGGGGCGAGCCTTGCCATTGGCCGGCGAGGCCGACCTTGTCGACCCTCGCCCGGCCGACACCGCCCGGAGGAAGGAGAAGAAGGGGAAATAAAAAGAAAAAATTCGAAAAAAAAATATTAAAAAATTGTTACGTCAGCGTTCACTGGCCAGCTGTCCTCGGCCGGCATCCACATCAGCGCCAGCCGGCCAATTTTGCCTGGATGGACTGAATTGACACAATTGTAAAAGGTTTAGGACTAAATTGGCAAAAAAAGAAAAGTTTATGACTGAATTGGCACAATTGCAATAGGTTTAAGACTTTTTTTGGTAATTCTCTCTAAACTTATTATAATGATGTCAATTTAATTCTAAACTTTTTAATTTTATCAATATAGTCCTTAAACTTTTATGCAAAATTCCAACATATT
This sequence comes from Eucalyptus curtisii, assembly GCA_017140595.1. Taxonomy (NCBI): domain Eukaryota; kingdom Viridiplantae; phylum Streptophyta; class Magnoliopsida; order Myrtales; family Myrtaceae; genus Eucalyptus; species Eucalyptus curtisii. The sequence goes on along the minus strand of CM029503.1, from coordinate 33,011,236 downwards.
CCTTCCGAGCAATTTCCTTTGGAAATTGCCGACGTGAGTTCCGGTCATTGCTTATTGTCCCATATGGCAAGCTAATGTGAATTACTTTTAGGTTGTCACATCAGCATTTTTTTATAGCAATTGATTGGAAGAATTACATTGGAATTTTGCATAAAAGTATAGGACTACATTGGGAAAATTGAAAGTTTAAGACTAAGTTAACATTCATACAATAAGTCTAGAACTTTTTTTTTTCTTTTTTGTCGGAACAATGGGGCCAGGATTAAAGTGATAACTTTCCTCATAAATCTGTCACCAGATGAATTAACTCATAAAAAAGGGACTACAGCCAAGCCCTATAACCTGCATAAATTATTTGTCACTAGATCTAAACCATCTCCTAGGGCCATATGATTAGGACGAAAAGTAGCTCCAAACGTTCTCTCTCGCGGCGCTATAGGATTATATGTTAAACAACTTCGAAAATTTCGTAACGCATATGACCTCAGAAAGAGGAGAGATGATTATATTCGTATGAAAAGTTCATCAGACAAGTAGAAGCTCTTCGATCATAGAACTTCTCATTCAGGATAATAATGAAACAAAATGCTGCTCCTTAATTTTTCGATTCTCGGCGCTTCACTGGACGCATAGTATGTGTCATTCTGTTCGAGCTGTAGCGGCCGAAGCTCCGAATCGAATGCGGTTGAGCTCATGACTTGATATATAAGTAAAGATCCGTCCCAAAATGTCTTCATAGTGCCGACTGCTGAACAAGAACACCCCAGAGATAGAACTACTTGGGCCATTACTAGCTTTGGGAAATTCTGAAAACTGACACTGGACAAAAATATGGTAACTGCACAAAGTAATCAGTTCCAAAAAAGTATCACTGCTACCACATAGATTATGGATGCTACATGAAATTATAAACAGTGTGCAGAAGACCCCTAATGAAAATCCGGGTTGTCGAGCTAACACTAGAACAGAGCTGGTTACCTCTTCCATTCCGAGCCATTCTCAACACCCTGCTGGACAATTACATTGCCTAGGCAACTGTCCCCATCAACCCAGATCGTAAGCCTAGCCAGCTCGTTCACGGTTCTTTCGTCGGGGCAGTCTTAATGAATGAAAATTCATCGGTATCACTGGTTCTATCCCCATGATCAGAGTCGTTCACTTGTATTACCTGATCCTCAGGATCAACATTCGCGTTTAAATTCTTTGTGGTGGATGTCGGTGACAATGCATCCCCGTCGTACTCAGACAGATTGTTGTCGCTGCTGTCGTGCGAGCGAACCGAGTGCCCAGTCGTCTTAAAGCGGCGCAGCCTTTGGCTTGGAGATCGCATGGTCGACGGGCTTGGGCTCGGGCTCCGGCTCCGACCGAACATCCGAGTAGGGGATTTGCCACCCTGTGTGCCTTGCTTCTTCTTCACAGCCATGTGCCACTTCTTGAGAGCCTTGGATGTCTGCTCGTCGAAGATCGTTTTCTTCATGCCCGAGCCCATCTGTGTTCATGCGCCAATTTTATTGCGTTCAACATCAGATTCCACACTAGATTCTCAATGTTTGTACTAAATATACAGATCAAAATGACAAAGGCATTCTGATGATGAATCTTTTGTCAACGAAATATACCTGAGTTACGAGGGAGTACAAGGGAAGAGTAATGTAGCTGCAGAGAAATAGGACTCCTATCCTGCACATTTCGATTAAATATGAGATCAATCAATCCAAGGTTTTTCCATGAGATTATATAAAGCTTCAGGACTTAATTGTAAACTCATCTGCTAGGCACTTCCGGTAACAGCTTAATTCAACTTATGCCAGCTATCAATAAAGGATTAACCGAATTTGGGAGACTGTTATATGACCAAATGTTAATACAAGAAGAAAAGCAATTTTGCGACCAATTTTATGAGACAATCTTCCATTTGATTCACAGAATCTATTGCCCTTCATAAGAGATGATGATTTGAAGACTTTCAATATTCAATGCGTTGTTAACATAAACAATGTCCAAGCTATAGTGATATCACAAAGAGAAGAAACATCGGATCAATGGCTTACCCTAGAGCAACCTTCACGATTGCAAGCTTTACATTGTCATGGAAGCAAGTATCCCAGCCGAATGAGTACTACAGAGGAACAGAAACTTTTATTAGGATTGAGATGACCAAAGATGATTTTGTGAGTGTACAAGGAAGCTTGTAAAGATCAGGTCATTACCCAAATCCACAGAAAATATGTGATTTGAAATGCATTCTGCACCAAAATCAAGAGTTTAGTGAAAAATTATAAGCAAATCAAGTTAATGTATAATTATATCTGCATGCTTATCCTGAGAGTAGCGCCTATAGAAAAAAGCTGCAGATTATTTGTTTCCCTAAAGAACTTGAAGCTCCCTCTCTCTAAATAGAAATTCGCAAAAAATAAAAATGCATTTCATTTACTAGACAAAAAAAGTTTTTCAAAAAGCCCCCACCCTCCTATTCAACGGGGCTATTATACAAGCAGCTTCCTTCCTTGACTCTTGCTCAATCAAGCTTCCTTGTTCCTTAGTGTAGTCTCGGTCCATAGTTTCAGACTCTTAACAAATGATATTATGCTGCCTCACCATGCTTCTTCCAAAAGAAAACTTTAAGCAACCAAGAGTTTACATTAAATTGCTTTTGGAAAAAGAGTTTAGAGAGAACATTGCGTCGGATCTATTAGTTTTGTTATTCCAAATATAATCTGACAAGTGAAAAGAGGTAAGCATAAATACCTGAAACAAAGCGAAATGGATAAAATGAAGAACTAGATGAGGCCGACCAAACCAGAAGTATCTATCCGAGCCTTGTACTAGAGGAATCCCTTGAACAACCGCATGCCTTTCAGTGATTTCCAGAGCCATCTTTGTCAAAACTGCTTGGAGCTCCGTTCCGATGGCTAATATTATCTGCAGTTATTTATATGGTCGTGAGATGTAGTCTCCAAGCTGACTCAGATAGTATAAACCACAAAGAAGATCTTATCTCTTACAATTAATGGGATCAATGAAGCCCAAAACAGTGCATGCCATCCTGAAATTCATATGAGAATAAATTTGGTCATATCACTCTCGAATTTAGAAAAAGATGAAGAATATACTTCAAACCTTTCACTGAATAAAAAGGACTCACCATTAACATTGAGAAGCAAAAATATTACAAAGGAAGCCCACAGCACAGGACTGGCAAGAAAAGGAAGAGCTAATGTAAGAATATGGCTTCTTCTTCTTCAAAACTTCTATTAGTGTGGATTTCCACAAACGGAATTACAAAGCCAGGCAGGTCATTACCTTACTCCAACCACGAACTTGAAGTCATCCTCTAGTGATCGTTTGATGTATTTCTGGAAATTAAATTTACTCCCTGGAGCTATATGGACCTGTTCGTGCATAGCATGGTCAAGAGTACTTATTTTAAAAGTCACAAGGAATGTCCATTTGAGGCCAAAGACTCACAGCGATGAACCCATTTCGCAATGTCAAGTAATCTGTCTTATGAACCGACCTGAAAAACTGTCGAAAGAAACATCCCTGCAACAGAAGATGTTGGAGAAATTTCAGGCTCACCACACACACGAAATGTATGAAACCTGGAACACAGAGATTTCAAAATTTTCTTTTGGTCTCCTTGCCTGTCGCAAGGGTTGAAGCTTTTTCAGCATATCGATTTCTCCAGAAGCCTCGAGTTCTTTATTAATTCTCCCATTTCTTTTTTGGCCAGAATTTAGTTCTCTTTTTACATGGCTCGGGGAATGCTTTGTTTATCCTTCGATATTTAGTCTTTGGCCCAACTTTGGAATGTGGTAGTCCACCCAAAAGTTGGGCCAAAAGCTAACTATACAGGCACCATTCTTAAAAGCATGTCGCTTGGGTGGTAAATGGTGCATGCATATGACTAGTAAAGGTGGCCAGTGTTTAATATCAACCTCTATTTATTCGTCCCATTCATATTATGAGCTGCACCGTAGACATGCTGACCTGCTGGGCATATCTCCCTATTTGACCACTTATAGCATTGTAACAGCGAAAATGAAACCAAACACACAAGTTGCTCAGATCATACTAAATTTACTAAGTTCCTCTGAGCACCTTGAGTGGTTATATTGAAGGTGGCTTGAAATGCAAAACCACTGTATATCATGTCTTTGCATCTTCGCTTTGAGAAATTATGTATGTGGATTAAGATGTGTTACTCACAACATAGAAGAAGAAAGGTATCCTTGTCCAAAAGCTGGAATGAACTCTAACAAATGATGTTTCATGAGTGAGTCTGAATCTGGAAGGATCTGCATCATGGAAACATATTATATTAGCTCTTATAGCAGCTCATTGCTACTCAAGGAGTAACTAGTTGTGTTGAATTATTCTCATTGTCATGAATAGTGATTACCGTACCAGTGGAGAACTCATAGTCGTGAGATGAGGTTTCTTGTTCCCATTGCTTCCAGCCACGAATCTATCCAATGTTCCAGCGACATTTGGCAATTTATTATTATCATACAAAGTGATTGCTCAAAAATTGCCAGCACAATTTCGGGTGGTTTAACTTGACAGCCTCAAAATTACAATGAAGAGACTACTAGTGGCGCTTTTAAAAAATAAGGCTACAGGGTCAAGTTAATAAGTGAATTAAGTGCCTCGAGAAAAAACCACTGGTTCAAAAAAGTTAGGTCATTCAATTCATTGATGTCAAGCAATGATTTCGTGTTCCTACCGCTGCAAACAATCTAGTTCAGCTTATTTTATTCTCCAAACGTTCTTCACAATTATCTTTTCTCCTAGAAGATAATGCATGGAAGAACAGGATAATTCTAAGCACATATAATTATATTTTTCTCCTCACATGCCACTGCATTAGCAATATCCACATTGCACCGATGTTGCTTGAATATTGTATTGAGGGTTGAAGCCATCTGAGCAATTGCCGTCTAATGGTCCCAATTCAAATTTTGATATAAATGACCACGCGAACCAGAGAAGTCAAGAACTTCTGATCATGTGAATCATAGCAGTCTAGAAGCTTTTGTTTGCATCATGACATATTAGTCAACCAGATTACTTGAGTCACCATGACAGACGGGGCATCCATACCTTTAGCCTTCCAAGCATCATGGTAACAGCACTGTACAACACATGAAAGAAGGCTAGGAAGAATATGAGGATGTGTAACTGATGCAATCCATTGACAGATATCAACGGGGTTCCCTGTTGAGCAGAATTAGACAGATCATTAAGCTTAAGGAATCATTACTGAGACTTCTCAAGACTACTGAACTTCCTTGACCTAAAAATTGACGAAAAGAATGAAGTGCCTAATTTGAAAGGATTAGGACAAGGCATTATGGCAGTGGAGATGGTAAAGCAATGGCAATATAAATTTGTTTGCTTCATATTTGTTTGGAGAAAAAGGACTTAAAGAACTTCATACCAAATAGAAATCAACAGATATTCGAGCACAAAGTGACAATCATTATCACTTAAGTTACAAAACCCTGTCCTGAGCTTCGTTTGGAAAGAAAAAGATATCATTTAAATGCAGATTTTTATCAACATAATAATCTTCACATGGTTGAATCATGAAATTCAAGGAATTACGAATATAGCTTTCCTTTCGTAGACAATCAGTTATAAATGAATGAAATAGAAAATGTTTCATAGGGATTCTCAAGAAAACAATGAGTGTTAACTGTCGACCCCCAGACATGCCCCTCACTCCTCCTGCATCCAGATTCGCCATGGCACTGGCTGTGTACCATTTCGTGAATAAAGAAGATGAATACTGAAATCAAGCAACTCAAGATCTACCCTTTTCCCTTGAAAGTAGCTAAAACAGCAATGCATGCGCTTACCGATGTGCAATTAGTAGCATAGCTACCAGCCGCCAAAGATCTCCTTTCATACCATAAAAGTCTCCGCCGTCTATCTTCAGTCGTAGATTTTTTCTCGCACGGCAGCATCGTTTCGGCTACGCTTGTTGGGACACATATTTTGGCAATGTAGCTCTGCCCAAACGTCAGAAGCAACGAAATGAAGCCTAGAATCATCAGCTCTGCAGTAACAACACCAACGTTAAACCAAAAACGTAGGAATCACCGATACTCACAAGATATCTTATTAGAAGAAGCATCATCAGACTCACATTTAATTTACTAATCAACTATGAAAATCTCCTTCTTACCATTTTTTATTTTCTCCAGAGCCTCGTACAAAGCCATTTTATGCCTTTGAGTAAGCCACTGAAATTCCAAAAACAAACGAATTACACATAAAGTGATTAGAGAGGGTATCCTTCAGCCGAACAGAGCAACAACATCTTAGCAATCGTTGGAACTTCAGAATTAGCGCAAGCTGTTGAAGTGTCAGCTTCATCCAAAAAACAAGAAGCTCGAGATCGTGAACAGGCCACTGCAACAGAACTAAAAATTATACTCAAACTTCACTTTCACAATCTTGAAGAACTACTTTTTTTTCCCGGGCATGTCTGCTGGGTTCATTCAAGCCCAAGAAAATCAGAGATCTTGCTCCAAGAAACGCATGCATCAAGAGAAACCCATGTGGGAAAAACAGCCAGAAGAACAAAAAAAGAAAAAAAAACCTTCAAGAAACGTACCCACCAACAGAATTTAATTCACCCCCCCGCCCCCCAATACACAAAAGACAAAAAAAGTAAAGGAAGCACTGAAGCACAGATGAAGCTGTATACCGTTCCAACTTTATGAAGGAGTTTCTCTAACGCAATGGAAATCATGATGATAAGAGCACAAACGCCAGCAACGGCCCACGTCGGAGTCTGATCAAGCTCCCTGCTCTGCGAACCGCTGCTGTCCGTCGCCATTCTTTCGTCCCTGTATCTCTCAAAGCCAGAAAAACCCACAGAGAAAGAGAAAGAGACAGAGACAGAGACAGAGAGAAGTCCTCTGAAGGTTTCAATGGAGAAGGAAAGACTCTTTATGGGTATTAAAGGTCTAGGAGAATGCTTCCAAATAAAAACACGCGCATTTAATCCTTATTTATATGCATTCACTAGTGAAAAGGAAAAATGGGGAGCTCTCAGCTCTGTACCGAAGATACTGTATATTGGCCAGTAGGTGGGAATGAATGGAGGAAGGTGGAAGCAGGGGCGGGTGCGAAACTTCCGTAAAAGGAGGGAGCTTAGAAAAGGAAAAAAGAAAGGCTTTCCAGGTTTGGTTATATGCCACTGAATTCCTGACAAACAATGTGAAATTGAGGATGATGATGATGATATACGTTGGCTCGCTCGGTCGTGTTCTCGACGCGGCGGGGCCTTCGGATTCTCTCTATCTCTCGACATCCACTTACGGATTCTTCGTGATCGCTGGGTTTTTGTCTAAGACCGTGTTTTAGGTACCTCGCCTTGTCGGCTCGTTTTATGCTATGGACAGAGGCAGATCAAGATAGGTAAAAAGCCCAAAAAAAAAAAAAAAAATCAAACTTATTAAATAAAAAATCTCAATTTTTTTTCTATCACACTAAATGTGTTACATCCATATAAATTTGAAGTTTTTTATATCACAAAAAAAGTCTAAAATAAATATGTCTTATTGTATAAATTTTGAGTAAATGTGTCATATATATAAATTTAAAATTTTTAGTGTTACAAAAAAAATGTAAAATAAATGTGTTACGTTAAATAAAGTTTGAAATTTTTATAGCTTTTTCCCATTAAGAAAAGCACGAGTCTATGACATTGTTTATCAAATAAATTCGTGCCCCGTCTATTGCAAAGTGTAAAAACAAATTCGAAAACGTGGCGAGAGATCGGGAGACATCTGGGATTTCGAGCATTTATTAGATTTGCGGACGTTGCGTTTTCATGTGTCAGTATTAAATTATTCGATCGCCCTGAATGAAAGGATGCACTAGTGGTAATTTTTTTTATAATTTCTCTTTTTGCATCTCGTTTTCTTTTGTCTTTTCTTTCGATTTTTGATTAGTGTGGGTTCGATTTTTGATTAGTGTGGGAACGTCGTACTGATTAGTCAACTCGTGATCTTCCTGTTGGGGTCGGATGGAGGGCGTTTCCACCGTCCACACGACCGACCGTCAATTAAGGAATCCGCCTAGTGCTATTGTCCATCGGGCGTTGCGCCGACGCGCGTTCCGTCTCGGGTGCGGTCAGAACTAGCGGAAAGAATCTCCAGGATTGCGGAAAAAATTGCAGAGTTTTTGTTTATAATAATATCGATGGAATCAGTCTCGGCGCCAAACATGAGATACACGTTAGTTATTTTTGTCTCGTGAAAAATCCAAAATTAATACTCTTGATCTAGATCTGCTTCCGTTGACATTTCGTCTAGTACCCCATCTAAGATGTGTATGTGTCAATGAGACGATGTGAACATGGGATTGAATGTTGACCGAGGAAATATATGAGCCGGAGGTGCTGGTTTGATATTTTATGTGAGATGAAATATGTGTTGGGTAGTAATTTGGGGTGTTGAATGGCATTAAATATTTCATAGAGTTTGATTTGAATCTTGCTATTTATACTTGTGTATATTGTTCTGACATATCAAGTCAACATCCATCACTAAAGATAATGAGTTTTTCTTTTTTGTTTCGTATATGTACTATCACACGTTTCCTAATCAAGTCTATGTACTTCAGATTTATCTAGTGAAGTCGTTTTAATTTACAATTTTCTAATCAAAGTTTACCCAATACAATATTATATCAAATTAGGGTGACATGGAATCAAACCATGCCAAAGTATGGTGTGGATAAAATATACAAACATTCACACATATGAATATGCTTGGAAAGATTTAGTGAATATAATAACGTTGATGTATAATGTGGATAAATTTTAGTTCATATGGATGCTCAAGTGGACGTCAACATTTGGAAAAAATTTGTCCACAGTCACATTGACAATATAATCTTGCTCACCGATCATGTCAGTTGGATTTGGCCCATTTGGGTGTCAAACGAGCTTGATTATTTGTAAAAATGGAATGACTTAATCACATAAACTGAAAAGTACGAGAATTGGATTGAAAAGAGTGTTAAAGCATGGGGACAAAAAGTAAGATTGTTTCTAAATCGGTGATTGCCATGGATCGTCAACTTGGCAATCTTTTCATTTGGATACCTAGGGTTTGTTTGTAAATTATTTATTTGCCAACTTTCCGATATTTGGACGAAGTAAAACATATTATATGGACCAAAAATGGCAAGTTTAAATCGGAAGAAACAACTTCCCTTTTCGACAAGGAGAAGATCACTCTCACTAAACTACCAAATAAATGAAAATTAATCTTTTTTTTTTTGTAAAAAATTATCATTGATTATATTTTCCTTGATCAATAAATTTCAAAAAAACTAACGCATCATTATATGTTATGATTCTCTAATAATAGCTTATTTGGATTTATTTTATTTTATTTTTTAGTACTCGGCTTTATAATTTCCCTGTTACGATTAGGTACTCCCAACGTTGAGGGGGTCGGACAGATAGAATTTGTCGTTGTTCGGATTTCCCTTTTTTTTGGTCGAATATCTTTCCGTAATTAGAGGAGCGGGTGGGTTATGACTTGACTCTCTCTCTCTCTCTCTCTCTCTCTTTCTCGCTTTTCTAATTGCTTCAGATGTTGAAAGTGTGTTTTTTTATTTATAATTGATTTTATCTTAGCCACATTAGTTGGTGAGAATATAAGTCACTGGTGTACTTATATATGACTTAAAAAAATATTAAGATTGTATAATCTTATACTTCTAAATCAATGTCCCCGGATTTCAACTAATGTATACACATAGCCAGTCCCTTTAATACGGCTTAAACAGTCCTTTTTCACTTCAGCTTCGTTTTCAAGTCCATCCTTAAAGATTGGAAAAATTATCCATCATAAACTTGTTAAACGGATGCCAATTTGATTTTAAATTTTTAGTTCTGATAATTCAATCATAAATCTTTGTGTGAAATTTCAATATAATCATTTTTGTCAATGTCAAAGTGAATGGCTAGTCATCTTATGTGGCACACACAACATCAGCAGTTTCTAGAGAAAATTGGTCAAAAGAACTATATTGAAATTGGCGCAAAGGTTTAAAATATTATATGACCGAATTAGCATCCATAAAATAACTTTAAAAGTGACTAAATAATTTCCCCTTAGAAATATACTTAAAGTCAAATTCAAGAAACAAGTAGATTTTTATACCTTAGAAAAACTCATAATCACTTCGATCTCATTATCATATGTTTTGGTGCTAATTCTTTTTCATGAGTAATTATTAATCACAATTTAATGAGAACTTCAAATGACATTATATATACCGATTATAAATGCTAATTTAGCCAACGTTGCTCACTATTTAAGAAATGTCAATTATTGAAGAATAAAATTTTTTTTATTTTATAAAAAGTGACATTCCAGTAATTTTTTTTGTCCTGTAATGGAGCGTGAGTATATTTTATGATATTCAAAAAAGTGGAATGAGACGCGTTCGTTGAATAAAAATAATAAATTAAAGGGGTTTGGGAGAGCTGAAAGCGCCTTTTTTTTTTTTTTAATCTTTAAATACAATATTTAGCCAATGATGTGGGCGTTAAGGTGGGAAATATATAAGTAATGGTCATCATGCTGAAAGTGACGATGGGGCCGTGTATGATTATTCTTTTTTTGGTGTCCATATTGACTTTCCAGCGTGCTATCCCATGAACTTGTCCGGAAACGAGGTTTCTTCACTGTCCACTTGCTCCCTTTGATGTAAAGCCGACACGAGTCTTCTTAATCTATATTTTCAGAGGTCTAAATTAGTCCCGGTACGCCTTCCTCTGTTGTTCACTCGACATGGTGCGCGATTACATTCATGCTTGACTCAAACGACAAGCGAGTTTGCGTCTATAATTTTCTTTATGATCTTAGATTCAAGTTTTGTTAGGAGCATTTCACAAGTAAAATCCCAAGAGTATTAGGGTGACGTGAGAGGAGCTCGTCTTTAGGATTGCCTGGGTCAAGTGGACCAATCGAGGCGCACGAAATCTAGTTTGAACACCGCCTGATCGCTGCTAAAATCGTTGCATTCTATCTCTGATGCTCATTTTTTAAAGAGATGAGAGCTCGACGCATTTCGATTAATCGAACACATTGCTGACTAATTGTAAAAAGGGTACACAATATCTACGAAAATAGGTTCTTTTTTCATGTTGCTGTTCATCTACTGACTCGAGAAAATGAAACGATTTCATACTTTCGTGTGAACACGAAGAAGCACGTGTTGACGATGTCCGCCTTTTCATCATTTCACATTGCTAGTGCACGCAGCTAAGGCGTAGGGGAGAGTCCACATAAAGGCTAAAGTATTCTTTTACTCTCTTTCATTTTATTTTTTCTTAATTTCATGTTGTCATCAAAAATTATATTCTAATTAGTTGGTAACCCTTGACATGACATGAGACGGGTTCATTTCATAGTACCGCCGCCATCTGAGGGCACAACAAGATTTTCAGTGTAAACATAACATATTAACATGTGGGAACATCCCTTTTTACACTTCATTTTTTCGAGTTTTGTGATGTTTAAGTGATGTTCACCTCAATGCAATTTATCTATTTTTAAACTTATTAGTCAAAAGGCTGTGATTTTTTTATTATATTAGAAGGTAACAAATCATTAGCTGTTTTTCCACGCAACATGTCAATTTCAAAAAACGGTGCCTTTAGAAGTCCAACACATCATATTTCTTCTTACGTTGGAAAAAGGATAAGAAAAAGAGGATGTTAATTTTGAATAAGTGCCACAAAGTTACAAAACACAGTTTCAAATGAAAAAAAAAGGTAAAAAAGATAAAATAAAACAAAAAGCAAAGAATTCTCTACTTGCAGATCTCTTCTCCCTTATAGATGGTTTAATTTTTTTCTCTTGTTGAATTTTTAGATTTATAACGAGATTTGATTGAAGAGGTCTGCAAATTTTACCCAACGAAATCACCACGGAGTCCATTTTTTTTTTTGGACTTTTGGGAGGGAAATAATTGAACCGCGTGGGGTCCACCAGGGGAAAATGCTGAGCCAGCGTACAGGGAACCTATCGATTAAAAGTGGAAAAATGATGACCTAGCGAACGTGGTGGGACCCACCACGTCCACGTCGAATTGGCCAGAAGGACGAGAGCAATCAGGATCAAAGGGCATATCGCATGAAACGACATAACATGGTACTTCTTTTACGATAAATGCGAAATCACTTTCGTGATAACGCGTAATCCGTGACTAACCACTCCATCAAGATTTTTTTTTTTTTTTCATATTTAAAATATTGGACAGATACATCCAGTAAAGGCTTGACGGCCCATTGGGCCCTATCCATGAGCCGGACAATTCGTCTCCGATTACTGGCATTCGAGTATGTCTCGTCCTTAGACCCATTACGAAGATTTCTGCGTGAAATTGGGTCCAATAAGGAATATTTAAAGACTCCTGTCTATTGAGCGACAGAAGGTCGAGGCAAATTCGCGGACGATGAACACATCGGGAATGGTGATCCTAGCCTCTGCAACTTCGGCTTGGACTATGACATTAACCAAACCTCATACGCTTATTGCCTACGCACTCATTCTTCAACAGCAATCTCACGAATTTATAGATAGTATGCGATGTACAAGTTAGGCACCACCATATGAAGCTCCGGGTTTGCTGAAGAATGATGTCAGCGGTAGCGACCACTTATTAATGAAAAAAGCTGTAATAGGATGATATATCGTCGACAATTTTTCGCAAGACAAAATCAACCTAGATTATCATTTTAGTAGTAGAGTGATTGCATTGGTTCTCAGACACAATTGCATCTTCGTTAACTGTGAATGAAGTTCGACCAAAAAAAAAGAACAAGTGGGAGGGAATGTTGACTCTTGGGTCTTGACCGTTTGGTACAGGGAACAAAAAGAACAGAATCAGATGGACGCTATCTGGAGCAAAAACAAACGGGGCGTAAGACAAAATAATGGATTCTCCATCGATTCTTGTACGAAACTAGAACCCTAATCCTTTCTTCGGTCCTCTCTCTCTCTCTCTCTCTCTCTCGCTCCCTCGCTCTCAGTCATCGAAGCTCGCCTCTCGCAGCCTCAACGCCCGTCGATGAGCATTCGAAGAAAAGCGACGGTTTTTCAGGTACCCATTTCGTTTTCTCGCTCCATGAATGGTCACGGCCTTTCTGGGTCTTGTTTTCCGCCGCGCGTCTCTGAGTTCTCTTTCGTTCTCGGCTTTGGTTGGTCGCATGGGATTAGGTTTCGGGTTTAGGTGACTTTGGTGTAACTTGCCGGAGTTTCAGATCTTCAGCGATTGTTTATGGTTGAATATTTTGAAATATTTTTTAGGGCAAGGATATAATACCACTGGTATGTGCTCATGACAGCTTTATCCAAACCTCTGATCTTCTTTTCCTCAAGATTGATCCGTGCATAATCTGAATCTATATAGCGTAATAATCTCCAAATTCCTGATTAAAAACATGAGCAATTCAGGTTGCTTTATATTGCTTTTATACTGTGGTAAAGTTTGCCGAGATTTTTAATTGTTTTTCCCACCGTCTCCCTTCCTTGAATGGTAAATCTATCATATTCACCTGTATATGGTCCTAGTGATGATGGCTCTTCTGAGGACCTCTGATGGTCTGTTTTGTAGGTTTTGGAAACTCAGGATGCCATATAAAGGCATTGGTGGAAGCATATCACGCGAATCGCTATTTCTTTTACATGTCGGGGTCATTGGTCTCACTGCTAGCGAATATCCATGAGAACAATAATAGTTGGGTACTCGGACTGGATATGATGTATCTATTTTCACCTTTGCTACACGAGCATCCCGAACTGAGGTGAGAATACTGTCAACCTTAATTTGCATCATTATCATTTTCATTTCACTGCTAAATAAATTTTTTAAACTATTTTTGGTTCACCAATTTCTATTTTTCTACATCACTCAAATTCCATGAGTATTAAAGGTGGCTTGAAATTTATCAGACTTGGTTTAAATATCTGCCATGCTGGTGAAGCTCTACTTGATATGTGTAGATCCAGTTTAGCACTGTTGGCACTTGACATTTGACAATAGAGCCGAGAAAAGTTTGACCAAGAGATAGCCTTCGGCAATTACGACGTACCAATGGATAATGGTCATTGTCGGAATCTTGGTTGTTAGTGCTATATGTTTGTTACCCGCCCCCGAGCGTATAAATTCCAATCGCTCCTTTTACTAGCATACTATTTAGACTGTACATACACCGAAGAAGATTTCGTATAGAGATTCCAAGGGTTTAGCATATGGCGCTGACTATGAAGTTGGAGAATATCATTCTGGCTGCCCGGTCTTGTCTTGAAAAATCCTGGGACTGAAAGCAATTTCAATTGTTATAGAGATTGCATCAATGCCATATTTGTGATGGTTATGATTTTGGTAGGTCAGTCTGCCTCGGCATTGTTCGTATAATTTATTTATTCGAGCATTTTGGGCTATGGTTTCTGTTATTGTTATAATCTTCCAATGGATGATTTTTAATTGCTTTTAATTACTGCCATTCTAGATGGCAGGCGTTTCCACGTTTTCCGGAGCCAATATCCCTATACGTACTTCACTTTCTTTCTCGGTTCAGCTGTATAATATTGTCGGAAGATCCAGCACCCCATCCAAGTCTCGTAAAAGAATTGGAGAGCTACGCACCGTATTTTAAGGATTGGTTCAATAAAATAGATACTGAAGTTTGGGCTGACGTAGAGGAGAGGCTCGGTAAGAAAGTGGTTCGAAAGTACAAGTCTGGTTCTCCTTTCGAAGAGTTATTGCGCTTTGTTCGAAATACGTGGGCCCACATTACAGACCTCAAAGTATCTGAGGTACTCTCTTTCTCTGTATGGAATTGTGATGATTTCTGCGGCGGAATGTGTATAAGGCTTCCTCAATAACTTTGTATATTTCAAATTTTGTCAGCTCGTATTTCATATCTGTTATTGTTTTGATGGTCCTAGCAGGAGATCCTCGAATGGGATGCGGACAGTTTCTATAGTTACATCGATGCGCGATTCCCGGTTTTCTTGATGATTGCGTACAGAGTGGCGTACAAGTTTTGCAGAAATCAGCGTTGGTTTCGGGAGTTCTTTCTTTGTGACGATATCTGCAGCGGTGCGCATAAGGCTTCTTCAATAACTTTGTATATTTCAAATTGTGTGAACTCGTATTTCATATCTGTTATTGTTTTGATGGTCCTAGCAGGAATCCTCGAAGAGAAGCCGGAGTTTTTATTTACTTACGCCAGAGAGCGATACGTGAGTATTATGTACTTACACCGGAAAGCGATACATGAGTCTCTTCGTGAGTTTTATGCACTTACGGCGGAAAGCGATACATGAGTCTCTTAATGACGGCATAAAGACGGCATACAGAAGTGGCCAAATAGTTTTGGAGTAAAGAGGACTGGTCTAATGAGTTCCTTTGATGATGCGCTTTAGACCCTTAGGCCACGTCCACGGTGACTCCTCCAATCCAACCTGGGGTGCATTCCACCTGTGCTGTTGGTCGTGTCTATTGCTTTGATTATGAGGATCAGGTTTGACTGGCGTAGGACTTTGTTTGGATGCATAACATACTTTTGTAAATAATGATGTGTTGTGCTTGATGTTGCAATAATGTATTGTTTTAAATTTAGAAGAGCTATGTGTATCAAAAGTCCTAAAACTAATCATGAAAGTGCAATCGAATTCTAAAATTTACAAAAAGTACAACCATATAGAATCACCCGCATAATATTATGGCGCGTGGAACTTGTTTGCAACCAACTCATAGGAAAATGCTGTCACTTGTCAAGTCGTTTTTGGAACTGTTGTGTGAGAATTTCTAATATAGGGTTAATCGTCATTAACACGTTATTGTTCCTCGCAACTTTCTTATAATGTAATTTTTGACCTTGGTAATTATGTAATGGTGATTATATAATTCTTTTGTCCCGAAAATTAGAGTTCCTAATTAATTAATGATCACATTCACCGCGCAAAGCTTAGCCACTAGCCAGCGTCAAACAGGAAAATTAATTAAAAAAAGATATTAACAAGCTAGTGATGATTTTGTCGTTCTAGCATTGGTTGCCCGTAGAAGTTGAAGTTCCAAGATTACAAATCTCCATGAGGCCATGCATTTTAGGGGTGAGTATGGTCCGGGTTGGGCCGATCCACCCCCTAACCTTAGGACCAACCCGAACAGTGCTGGTCCTCAATTTTTAGGACAGATGACCGACCCTATTGAGCTTAGGATCGAGAACCGGACCGACCCAAGAAGTTTGGTCCGGTTCCGGGGTCAACCCAGGACCAACCGATTATTTTTTATTTCATTTTTTGTACTCCTTAAAAAAGCGATTGAGAACCGGATTGACCCAATGGGTTCGGTCCGGTTTCCAAGTCAACTTAGGACTAACCAATAATTTTTTATTTCATTTTTTGTACTCTTTGAAAGGGCAACCGAGAATCGTACCGATCCAATGGGTTCGATGATGAGCGAGGTTAGCTAAGAAAGACGAGCGGTGATGGTCAAATGGGGTGAGCATCGAACAGAATGAGCATCGAATGTTGAGCGGGGAGCAACAAGCCAAGAGAACATTAAGCGGCGAGTGGCACAAATGACCCAAAGCGAGTGAGGCGAGTGTCGAGTGGCAAGTGGAGAAGTTGTTTTTTCGATTTTTGCAAATTGAAGATTAAGATGACAAATAAGACAGAAGAGAACGAATACTAGAGGAGGATACCATAAGGAACTATTTATGCCTTTTTGGACACCGAGATGACTCCTCACAAAAACATATTTCTCCTTCGTAAATTATGACTATTGAGACTCTAAAAGATGTTAACAATCCAAGTTATTAAAGAATAATGTAAAATTACTTGAACTCCTCACTAAAAAGCTATTTAATGTTGTTGACACTATTTATTTCAAAATTTTCTCTATATAAAAAATTTATAAATAATTTATTAGATATAAATATATATTTATATAGTCAGGGTTGGTCCGGGTTGGACCGACCCAGACCTCTCAGGATCGAGGACCGAACCCACACAGTGCTGGTCCAAGAATTCTAGGACCAATGACCGACTCAGTCTCCTTGGGAATCGGACCAGGCCGGAGGTTGGGCCAGTCGGTCGATCCCAGGATTAACCCTGGACCGATGCTCACCCCTAATGCATTTTATGACTGTCGTTGAGTACATTAGTATGCGTCACCAAAAGAAAGCCCAACATAGCTACTATAATTCGGCCCACCTCAATTAATGAATGGTTGCACATACCGTACGTGCACAAAGGAAACATTATCCAAAAAGCCCTAAATTTATTATACTTTTACCAATTTAATTCTAGACATTTTAATTGTGTCGATTGAGTCATAAATCTTATCACGATCTGTTAATTAAGTTCATCCAGTCAATTTTGACTGAAAATCACTGATATAGACGTCAACCATCCTACGTGGTATAATCGGTACTGACGTAAATAACTTTTTTAATAATATTTTAATATTTTTCAAACATTTTATTTTCTTTTGTTTCTATGTTTTTTTTTTTTTTTTTTTTTTTTTGCCCTTTTTCCCCTCACTGAATATTGTTGAGCCTCGTTGATGGCTAGCGGAGGTCGCCAAATTGAACAAGGGCAAATACTTACCCGATCTAGCAAAGGGCGAGGAAAGGGCTGCCCTCGCCAACCTAGGCAAGGACAACTTTCACTTCAAGATGGCAGGGCCGGTCAATTATCGACAAGAAAAAGAAAATAAAAAAAGAAGAGGGAGGAGGAGAAAGAGAGAAGTAAAGAAGGAAAATAGCATAAAAGATAAATAAATAAATAAATAAATAAATAATTCACGTCAACACCGGTTATATTACTAGGACAATCAATGTTCATATCAGTGATTGTCAGTCAAAATTGATTGAATTGACTCAATTGGCAAAATATAAATATATTTAAGGCTTAATTTGTATAATTAAAATGTTTAGATTTTTTGGACAATTTTTTCCATTTACGCATGTAATGAGGGGGCACATATTCGATTCGGGATGCTCCTCGCCCATTGCTTTCCCCCACTTTTCTTATTCCTTTATTCGCAATAGAAAAGTTTGCACTTTGTACTTCGTGGCTATCTTTTTATCATAAATTAATTATGTATTTTATTTGTTCTTTTCAATCCTTCTGCGATGTCTATTTATTAGCTTAAAGTTTATTCTTTGCCTTAAATTTGTCTAAATGTGTCCCCTTTGTAATAAAATTCAAGTATGATCAAATTGCTACACGTTTCTCATTTCTTAGATTAAAATGTATTATTTTGATATTATTATTGGATGTTATTTTATTTTTCTTATCGATCCTTTGGCATGTCCTTTTATAAGGCTTAAAGTTTCTTATTTCAATGTTATCATCAGATGGTACAGAACTCAAGATGTTATCATCTGATGGTATAGCGATTAGCCAGATCTTAATGCGTGGAAAGATATATGAGATCAGTCCTTTTAAAAAATAGTAAAATAAAATGAGTACATGACCTTGTCTTTAGTTTACAAATTGGGAGACTCACTTAGCCGATTTCATATTTTCATTATTTGAAGAAGGCACAAGATGAGATCTATTTTACTGTTTTACTTGATGCAATAAATCAAAGTCATAATTTTAAAATAATAAATTATATATGACAATTTTTTATATCCCAAGATTCCAATCGAAAACCCCCACCAAAAAAATTATCTGCAATATAGATTTATCTATTTTGCATTAAAAAATACATTGTTATTATTGTCATATTAAAATTTCTCATTAACTTTAGCTTAAAACTCAAGAATTTTTTCTCTAATAATTCTAGTTAACACAATGTCGTTTCCTTACGTATTTATTTTTTAGGTTGAACTCTAGCATTTGATAATTTGATACTAGTTTCCTAAATTGATGCATCTGAACTTCCTTGTAGAAGCAGACAAATCCCTAATAACTTAATGTGTTGGCGCTCGAGCAAACCCACATCGTACGTTGTGGGGTTTCCAAATTATTTTTTAATTTTAAAAAATACTAGGGAAATATAGTCTTAGTGTATACCACTTAAATTTATGGATACAACGTGCAAGGATGAGAGTCTAAACAATTCCTTTGATTTTCACTCGTTTGAAAATTTGCATCAAGGTCACTGTTGTTATTGTCATCGAGAGAGAATCTTCGTATGAGATTAGTGGGTGTTCTCTCTCTTTGTATGTGCAAAAATCTGTTCTCTATGAATGATGTTTTGCAACCAAAACTGGACAAAAATGAGCTTTACATCATATGTGGGGGAATGGTGATTTTTTATCAACATCCTTCTGCGCGTGAAACCTCGCCTCCTCCTGCTGTGCGCATCTAGCCGACCAACGATCGAAGCCCTAGGCCATGCATCTTGCAGGTTCTCATCTCACGGGCTTTTGTGTTCTTCGTGGGCTTCGGGGCTTCGGCCCTTTTAGCTTGATAAAATGGGCTTCACTTGTGAGCTAAAACCTGATCAGTGAAATTGGGCCCAATCCAATCGATCAAGCTAAATGTTGTGGCAATGGGCTGATGGGTCTGGGCCACGCGGAAGAGGACTGGTTATATCTTATGGATGTCGATCGGGCGGTCCGGGCCTCACCTTTTTATTTTTTCTTCTTCTTCTCCCTTCTTTTTTTGGTTATATATATATAATGATTTTTTTTGTTACTATTTATTTAAATCTACACTCGATTTGTGGACTTAAAATTCAGATGTTGACAAGATGTCACATGGTCATGTGAATCTTCTCAATGAACCAAAGATAGGAGCTATATCGGGTAAAATTTGATTGAAACCTTCTTTTCCTTTTAAACTTTTACTCTGACTCGCGTGATTTCATCTTCATCTATGAGATTCCAACTAAGGGGGTACTTTTTTGGTCTTCTAATATATTTTTCATATTTTGATATCTTATATGTTTGATTTGCTTTTATGTATAATTGATATCGTTGGTTTTGACTTTAGGTCACTAAAGAATCCTTATAGAGCCATTTGATTTAAGTGAAAGGAATAAGGAGCCATTTGATTGCATAATAATTTTATTAGTTGCAAAACCAAAATTTCGAGTATTTTTTCATCTTTGAATTTTAGTAGATTTTTATAATGACATCATCGATTTCTCCTTAGTTGGTGATAATAATTTTTTAACTGTGATTATTTACGTTTCGGTATTTAATATGTTTTTTTTTTGTATTAAAAAATTTCACTTGTTGGGACTTGTGTGAGTTTCCCCTTTATATTGGTGCTTCTTGTGCCTTTTTAGATCCTTAATCCTAAATTAAGCCAAGAGAAAACGGAAACATGGAAGTCCAAAGAATTGAAGCCAGACAAAGTGGTCTCTCACGGTTTCCTCCAAAAAAAAAAAAAAATAATTTATGGCTGGCATTTGATCATTTTTGACCATCATAACCCCCCCCCCCAAAAAAAAAAAAAAAAAGGCCAGGTGGGCCCCCATAAAATAATTAGCCAATGATGTGGGTGTTGAGGTGGAAAATTAAAGTCGATGATCATCATGAGAACATTATAATATGGTCATATCGATTATTTTTGTGTCAATATTGATTTTCTGGTTAGCTCTTGTATCAACTTATTTGGACACAGCTCTCTACACAATCAACAAATATATTTGTAAGTTGAGTTTTTGACACGGATGGCATTTTAATATAATAGCCATGTTTTCATAGGTTTGAATTGATCCCCAAACTCCTTCCTTAATTGCATGTTGACATGGTCGCAGCTAAATTTAGATTTGACTTAATGGCAAGCAATTGGTCGTATAGATTATTTTCGTCTCAATAAAATTTGGTGATAATTATTATTCAGTGGATTGCACTATTTCCATCCCTTAAAATAGCTTTAGACACATCCTAAAATGTAAATGGTCCAAAAGAGCCTGGACTTCCTCTTAAGGATAGGAGTAATTAAAAATGAAAAACATATTTTAATATAGATCAATCAATCTAATAATTTTTATCACCCGTTCCTAATTGTTATTTCTTCTAACTATGGAAATTTATCCTTTTTGTGACTTTTTTACGAAAAACTTCTTAAATTTAAAGTATTTTAATGAATATTATAATCAAGGTTTTGATTTAAAAGAATATTAATGAAATATATTTATTTACTCTCTAAAGTTCAATTTGAAATAACTCATTACGATATACAATTCTTTAGTTCAAATCTTTCTTAGAGAAATTCTTCGGTTAAAGTTGAACTTTTCATCATTATAATTTACGTTTAAGATATGTTACTTAACAATTATAATCAACAATGTTCCTAAAGAAACTCAGAAATTGGGTTGATGAAGCATTACTTTTCATTAATATGTTGTACAATATATATAGAGATATCACCACCTATAATTATGGTGAACGATAAAACTAAAAGATAACAATTTTATCTACAAGGAAATTGAATAAAAAAACAAATCACAAAAGACCTTCAAATGATGAACTCGTCAATACTCTATTTGATTTGTTATCTTCATATTGATTTGTAGAAAATTCTACAGTGCAAATATTCTGACTTTTTCCCTTCTGTTTTGCTACTTCAATAGTTCCAACCCATTATAAAAAAATCATTTATAGAATTCAGCTCTAGAATACTGGTAAGTAAAAGTTATCAAACGAAGTCGGTATAAAAATTAAATGGGAAATAACATCATATGGTGGAGTATAATATCTTTGTTTTGATTATTGTCGAAAGTTTTGTTTCTGAACGGGTTGTTCTGCCCTCGATTTCGTCGTTTTCTCGGCATTTCGGGCACGATTCATGAGAGGCAGGATTTGGCAGCAACTCCGGGCATTGTTGTCGATCGGCGGGCTGGTTCTTGGGGCTGAGCGCTGTCGTCTTGAGGTGAGAGAACTCGGAAGGTGTGGGTTGCTGAGGCAGTGTGACCGGGATTTGACTCGCTTGCCTGTGGGACCTCCTCAAGTCTATACAACCGCAAGTTGCTCTCTTGCTGTTCAGCTTTAATTTCTCGCTTCATGATCGATTCAAAAGGAAAAATTTGTAATGTTCCTGGTCCAAATGGAGCAGTGTCTTTTACCCGGGAGCCGTGACTCGTTTGGCCGGTTGAGCATATGCAGTCCCATGCCGTAATTTCGATGGCGCGAGTTTAGTTTAGTGGCAATTTGGTGTAGTAAGTACTTGGATGTGAGCTTGGTTCTTTTGGTATGAAGGGGTTCTGCCAAAGTTTCTTAGGATCTGTATGGTCAAATGGCATAATGCAGCTGCTTAATACAGGGTTCGAGCAGAGTATAACGTGCATGGGTGTGTGGCGAGGGGAAAAACTGCTCATTGCTCTTGTTTAGAGTTACCTAGTCTTGTTACTGAGTTTTGCAATGACGAAAACCCTGCAGATGATGGGGGAAGAACAGAAAAAGACAGAGAAGTGTGACTTATGTATTAAAAAATAAGTCCTGCCTTGCATTCTACCTGTGGAAGTCATGTGAGAAATGGTCTATTTGGAAGTCTGCATGGTAAATCGAGATCCTTTCAGGCTTTATCTAATTAGAACAACTGTTTGATCAATTGTCTAATCAAGGATATCACCAATTTCAGCATTTCCCTGTACCTTCCATCATGAGATTGAGGTTGGCAGGGCTGCCTTGACAGTGGCAAAAACTTGTACATGACTATTGAGAGAGATCCTATACTCTTATGTATGTAAGGCGGAGTAGATGAATTGAGTCTATGGTATTCGAGCGTGTGACTATCTGACTCAAGTGTACTTTCATCTCTGGTGTCAAAGCAGCTTGGTGGTTTCTACATCTGGACTAACACTTATCAACTGATTCCAACATCGTCCATGAAAGTAAGTGCTTCAAGCAGCCAATGAGGCCTCAGAGGCGCCTATCATTGACCCAAATGTCGGTTCAGAAACATGTCTTCTCATAGAAAAAGAGGGACAACAACAAGCTGTTGAGATTCATTCTTTTCTTTCCCATTCGACTTGTGGTGCAAGAAAAGTTACATTTTCGTTGCCCTATTTTCATGAGCAATTGTAATTCATATTTCACATGGGAATTCAGATAAGACCATTACATCACTCTGGAATAAAGTTAGAGAGCCTCTTCACCAAGTGCTGGAGGATCTAATGTCGTCTCCTAGGCTTGCTGCAGTGAGTTTCATCGAAAATCCCCCGCATTATGCTTGCGAACAGATAGTTGGATTCATTGTCCAGGCAATCACATTCTAGAAGAACCTCTTAATCGGTGAGAATGTGCCCCGTCATGTAATGCAGGACACTATTCGACTACCAGGGTAAGAAAGGTCAACCTTATGTCGTGACTTCCGCAAGCATTAGTTCTATCTCAATGATTTTGGCCTTAAAACTGAAATTCTGTGAAGCAGGAAGGGACGATTCCTTGTATCACACTTATCTTAGGAGACAACCTCACTCAAGGCAAGACTTTCTTGACCCTCCATTTTCTCTCAAACAGAAATTTTGGAGTTCATTTATCGATTGTTGTGCGTGAACAGTGCCTGCTCTTCGAGAATCAGACCATGGGCTATTGCCAGGGTGATTTGTGTCCAGTATGCGATGCTTCAGGTGACTGGCGTCGGAGTCATGAATGCTGTGGGCAAACTTGGCTCTCTGACATTGGACCCATTGTATCAGTACGTCCTGATGGTTCAGTTCACACTCCCCCAGCCATGGATATTGGTTAGTATAGCTATCTCCAAAGAGAAATGGAAAGGAAAAAAAGAATAAAAGGCAGCCAAATAAAAAGGTCATCTTTAAGTCAACTTTATTAGTTTCCTGCTGAGAGGGCATTTGATTTGGTATGTGAAGCTATGCAGATTTCTCATACCTTTGTCCAATTTTTCTGAAGTTGAAACAAGTCTCGGCTAGTCACTCCCACTGCTACATATTTGGTAGAGCAACAGACTGAATCTTGATTGTGAAACAAGTATTAACAATGAATCTAGATTTGGAAACAAACAGATGGAGAGCTCAACATAAGAGTGCGAGTGTAATTCAACCAAAGTAGGTCTACTTCACTAAGGATTTTCATGCTACTGATTTCTCAAGAAAGCAGCTGAGAGTTTTGTGAAATTTACAGGGACAATGACCCAGCTTTTTGATGTGGGTCAGGAGGATTGTTCAGTGCTCTTACACTGGGCATACTTGTTCGCAGCCATAGCTCACTTTCTGGTCAAGTGTGCACATGTGGATCTTGTCCTGATTTTACTTTTTCAGGCTAATAATGTCAGACTTTGACTCGGTCAAATTCGACAGAACTTTAGGAAGCTGAGTATGTGATTCACATAAGAACTATAAATTTCAAATTAATTTATGCCAACAACCGATACAATGTTGTCAGCGTCCAAAACAAATGTCCGGGGTTTTACCTAAAATGCTGGCGAAACAATGTAATGCTGAGTCCACAACCAGCAATTTGAAAAGTTCGACCTGATAGAAAATGTTGCTGATTTTGGTTTTTCAAATTGAAGGTAGTCAAGTAACGGTATGCTCCAACTGGAAGTTCATGCATCACCATTAAGATGACTGAGGTCTCAAAAGAGTTGATTGAATATGGAATTGGAGTCCTAAGATTAATTGAATATAACGCTTATGTATCATGTCAAACTAAAGGGTTGTCAAATACTTCAAACAATTCAGACAAAACATGAAATGTTGGGTATTTTGTGTGTTATTGACTTATAGTGATGCTTACGCTGAAGTTAATTCTATATATCCTACTCCGAAATTTAAAAAGATCCCTTCGCCGAAGTTCAAGAATTTCAATCAATATCAACCTTGGTGTCCATTTCAATATTAACTTTAGTTCGTGTGATCATTTGTTGCTTAGATTAAAGATGACTAATGAGACTTCACCAAAAATTTATATGCTACGTACAAATCAACAAAGAGGGTGTGTACTGTATGCCACATAGCCTGAAAAATACAAATGCCTAAATCTGTTCAGTGTCTATCCACTTATGCTAGATTGGCGTCAATAAGTGCTTTTTCAATATCCTCTTTGTTTAAAAAAAAAAAAAAAAAAATCCTCTTTGCCGACTTCTGAAAGCATTTGTTTTTCTAGCAAGTTCTATCAAAATCCCAATCATTACTTTTTTTCTTTTCTTTGTCTCGGCCCATGCAAGTCTTGGCCTTGTTGGACGAGGATTCCACTCTTTTCTTTTACGAAAGAGAGACGGGCGAACTTGTCCAAAAATCAAACTAATCGAATGTCGAGAAGCGGGGGACTCACTGTCTCATCAGACAAAAGACAAAATGGACGCAAGCTTCATACTTTTTCCTTATGCCTAAACCAGTTTCATGAACGCATGTTTTCGTGGAACGGGTCGATCCAATAAACTCCGTTCTTTCTCGGAAACACTCTCGCAATCATCATTCCTGGTCGCACTTAACCTAACTCGTTATGATAATGAAAGAGCGATAAGCATGTTAGAGTGATTGGCCGAGCATTGAGAGTGATGTTTATTATGGCTAGCATTATTGGGCCAGTGGGACCCCGTGGGCATCAATTACAGTGCCTTTAGTCCTATAATCTTTCCCTTTATAGTACGACAATGGTCGGAAGAATCGGTAATCTTTCTTCTTAAGTTCTGCACATTGCAATAATGCAGCGATAGCAGGAAGGTTGGGATGCTCCTTCCTTTGGTTGCTGCTGAGCCTTTTGGGCTCTCCTCAAGCCTCGCTCGTGGTTTTATCAGTTTGTAGTTCAGAACTGATCGAGTGTCGCTGACGTTGCGGTTTGATCCTCACCGGCTGTCTTTCGGGCTGAGCAACCGTGATTTGGCGTCAGTTCGGAGCAGATGAGACAGAGTGTTGATGAGCTTGCCCGTTGGGATTCTCAAGTCTCTTCAAGCGTGAGTACAATTTCTTCCGATTTCTTGTGATAAGTGGTAAAGTTTGAAGAACTCCTAAAGAGCTAGTGAGATTAACTTAGAACAATTTCTTCCAGTTTTGCTAGGCAAAGGAGCAACGGAGAGACATTATTCCCACAGTCCGACACATACTTTTTGCCTTTATATTTTAAGTGATTATTGACGATGAAAGTTATGACACGGACAAGCATATCTTCAGAGAAGGATGGCAGGCTTGATAACAGGTGGAGTGGTGATGAGGGTGATTGTAATTTGAAAGCACTTCCCAATTGGAGGAAAGGACGCGAGTCTAGAAAGAGCAATGGAAGTCTTGACAGAAAGGAGGAGCATGTCTGTTCAGAGAATTGAGGCTTGGTAATCGTTGGACCTACGACGAGGGTGATCCTAATTTGAAGATGCCTTCCAAGATGAAGAAAGCACAAAAGTCAAAAGCGAGTGTTGCAAGTCTTGATAGACAGGACAAGCATGTCTCTCCAGAGATCAAAGGCAAGCTTGGGAGTAGTAGGACCAATGGTAAGGGTCATTCTAAAATGAAATTGCCTTGCTTGATGAAGAAAACACAGGTGTCTGGAAAGAGGAAAGAAAATCTTGACAAAAAGGACAAGCGTGTCTCTTCAGAGAACCAAGGCAGGCTTGATAAGAGTGAGAGTGGTGGTGACATTGATTGTAACGTGAAAACACTTTTCAAGACAAACAAAAGCTGCGAGTCTGGAAAGAGCAACGGAAGTATTGACAGTACGTAGGAGCATGTTTCTTTAAAGAATGAAAGCAGTTTCTTGCTCTAGAGCAAAACGATGATTTCATGTTTCTTGCTCTAGAGCATGCTGTTTGCAGCTTAGATGATTTAATTCAAGCATATTTAGATCCTCCAATTAACTCATTCAATAATCCAGCATTGGTTGGTTATAAAAAGAAATTGGATTCTATTGGGGTTCAGCTGCAGGATGTTGAGCTGTGGAGGGCAGATCGACATCCCTCACCTTTGTTACTGAGTCTAATGAGGTAATTTTCACGTTTTCATGTGCCAAAAAGGATTTGAATTGAGATAACTGTGATATTGTGCTTATGTCTGAGAAGCATCTCGTAGATATCACTATGAACTCTTATCTAGGCATCAGGTGCTAATCAAAGGACTAAATAGCTCTCCTGCAAAAACTTTCTGAGTTTTGAACCTTGCAGCTTAGGTTAAGTTGAATTTCACCGGCTGGACTCTTAGTTTTCTTCCCATGGAAATTGATTAGTTATCATCAATTTTAGTGATAACATCATAAAGTTCCCATTTTGGTAAAATCAGTATATTCAGCTCCCTTTTTGATTCCATAAATCCTAATCCTTATGCGCTCATATCAGCAAATGGTGATGTGATTCATATGGAAATGAGATTTTGTACCAGGTTTTTCATTCATAGTTTATAAAAAACTTCTGGCATCCGATCAGGTCTTAGTGTGTTTAGAGAATTCCTTAATTTCCAATAGGATATGGCTTAGTTTTTAATTATGTATCTAATGCCTTCAAGTGGCCCATATACTATTTGCTTCCAGATACTCGGTTTAAGTCATAATGTCTACTTTGTATTATGATACAGGGGCATGGTATAAGGACTTGTCCATGTGCATTATTTGAGATTGATCCATCGGGACTTAAAGCCTCAAAACGTCTTGATTACTGAGAATAGATCATTAGTTAGCTCATTAGTTGCTCAACTATCTGACATGGGCATTACTAAATGCCTTCCTGAAGATAAATCTTCTCTACGAAGTCTAGCCACTGGTAAGTGGTCATGACAGCTTTGTTCAAACTTTTCACCTTCATGATCCAATCATAATCTGAATATGTACAGAGGTAATCATTTTCAAATTCCTGGCTAAAAACTTCTGCCGATATTGTGACTTGCTGGACCAATCTCTTTCTATTATGCTAGAAGTTGGGTTGATTTGTTTTGCCTTCTATGTCGGGGTTAAGTTTGTGGAGATTGACAGCTTTTGCCACTGTTTCCCTTCTTTGACCAATGATTCTGTCATTTTTCTCTATATATGGTCCTAGTGATGATGGCTTTTTTTTTTTTTTTTTTTTTTTTTGGTTGATCTCCGATGTCTGTATTGCAGGATGTGGAAGCTTGGGATGGCAAGCACCTGAACAGCTTCTTGATGGGCGTCAAACACGCGCAATGGATATGTTCAATTTAGGTTTGGTCTTGTTCTTTTGCATTACTCGTGGAAGACATCCATTTGGTAAATGTCGAGTACGCGACATCAATATTGAGAACAACAAAAAGGACTTGTCCTTGGTGGAGTTCATACCAGAAGCTCATGATTTGATTTCACGTTTACTTAAGTGGGATTATAAATTGAGGTGAGTACCGTCATTTTTAATTTGCATCACTGCTATTTTCATTATGTTGTTTGATAGATTTTGTAACCATTGTTAATTTCTATTTCCCTATATCACTCAAATTTAATGAGTATTAAAGGTGGCCTGAAATTGTTGAACTTGGCTTAATCTCTTCCTCCCAATGAGGCTCTACTTGATCATAAAAAAATGCGTTGATCCCATTCATTTCTTTTGGTAATTGGGATTAGAAGCAGGAGAAAAGGTTGACCATGGGATTGTCTAAATGCCTTTGACAATTGTGATATGCAAATGTAAGATTATCATTGTCGGAAGCTTGTTTATTAGGGCTATAAGTGGGTTACCCTCCTACGAATATATAAATTCCAATTATTCCTGGCACACTATTTAGAGGATTTTGCTATACATATGCTAAGAAGATTTCGTGTGAAGATTTAGAGGGTTTAGCATATGGAGCTAACTACAAAATTGGAGAATCACTACCTAATTTTGTCTTGAAGATTTCTACGGACCGAATGATTATGTTACCAATTCAAAGTGCTCCGGGTAAACCATTCTTGGCTTCTTGTTATGGTCAAACTACTGCCTTTAACCTGGAGTCATTTATCGTAAAGTGCATGGAAGTTCTTGGTCATTTTGGTCGTGCTCTCATTTGAGCTAATGCAATTTTAATTGCTTTAGACATTGCGCCGATACCGTATTTGTGATGCGTATGAATTTAGCAAGTGGGCCATCTCAGTGTCGGTATTCATATAATTGATTTCTTTGAGCATTTTGGCTTACAGTTCATCTTTTGTAATAATTTTCCAATAGTCAATAGTTGATTTTTTTTTATCGACAGGCCAAAAGCGTCGGAGGTGCTTTGCCATCCATTTTTTTGGAGTTCAGAAATGAGATTGTCCTTTTTTTGTGACAGGAGCGATAGAATACAACTGGAGGCTGAAATGACGCCCAATTCAAATCTTCTGAACGAATTGGAGAGCAAGGCGCCACTGATTTTTGGTAAGAATTGGAATGATAAAATAGAACCTATATTTTTGGCTAACATTCTCAAAAGCAATAGGCATTGCAACTGTAGCCGTCTCCGAGACTTACTGCGAGTTGTGCGAAATAAGTGGAGAGAGGTTCCAGAAGAAGTTCAGGTACTTGCACTGTGTGTCGAATTGTTGATAATTTCTGTAGCTGCACATGCATGTAAGGCTTCTTCAGTAACTTCCTATATCTCGGATCGTGCGAACTCATTACCTTTGATGGTTTTGGCAGGAGCTCCTCGGACCAGTTCCCGAGCATTATTACAATTACTTCACTAAACGGTTTCCGAGACTCTTGATGGAGTCATACGGAGTGGTATCCCAATTCTGCAAAGAAGAAGAAGGCTTTCGAAAGTACTTTGAAGTTGATGCGCTTTAACCCGGCCAACTTCCCACGGGATTCTTTCTTTAAACCTCTAAAAGAAAAGAGATTGAAAGAAAAGGCATTAATAGCTCTATACCTTATACAAATAAAGTGCAATTGATTCCTAAATTTTTTGATTTACTTGCAATAATACTATAACTTCTTCGAAAATGCAATATCCGTGCACCGTATGACAAGTTGCCTATGTGGCGCTCATAAATTGATGATCACATTTACCGAGCAACGCTTATTCAACGTCAAACATAAACGTTAATTACAGAATGATTTATTTTAGCGAAAATTGAAAAGAATTAACAAGCTAGCACTTGTTTGTTCCCCATAGAAGTTGAAGTCCCCGGATCACAAATTACCACAAGGCCTCGCATTTCATGACCTTCAGTAAGTACGTTATAATTTAGAATTGCGAACGAAGAAGGTAGTCTAACAGAGCTATCAGGACTCAACATGTTTCGGTAGATTATTGGTTGCACGTTCTTAACATATTGCAAAATTTTTAAAGTGATCAGTGCATGGCCCGGTAGTAAAGCATCTAACTTGTGGTGCAGGGGTTGCAAATTTAATACGTGTTGCCCTCACTGGTCATCGCTGAGGTTAGATGACCAGTGGAGGAAGAACGAAAAATAAAAAATAAAAAAGGAAAAAAAATTTAAAAGAGTTAAAAAAAAATTATCAACATAAGAGTCGATAATACCATGTAAAATGATTGGCATCCACATCAGCAATTGCTGATCAAAATTGGTTAGAAATATTACATTGGCATATCATCAAAAGAGTTTTAACTAAATTGATCAAATTAAAATGTTACAACTGAATTAACGTTCATATAATTTTTTTTTTTTGTGATAATTTTCCCACTTCATATCCATAGTTAAGTACATTAAAGTGTACCAACCAAAGAAAAAGAGTACATTGAAGTGTGGTTTCTCTCCCTTTTCTTAATCCTTTTATTTATTGATCTTAGTAAACGTTTAATTCTCATTTGATGTAAAAGAAGATTACACTTTTTAAAATACATTTCTTGAGCTATATTTTATGATCTTGTAATAAAGTTCGAATATAATAAAATTGTCACATGCTTCTCGTGTCTTCAATAAAAGTTATTATTTTGACATTGTTATGTTATTTTTCTTAATCAATCCATTTCTTTGTCCCTTTATAAGGCTTACAGTTTCTTTTTCACTTTAATTTTATTTTCAAGTTAATCCTTAATAATTTACTTAGGAAAAGTTTCAAATAAAGACTTGGAGTGGGTTGTTTTCTAAAAAAATAAACCCAAATTGAACATTATTTTAAATAAGAATTTGAAATGATCAACAAAATCTTAAATAATTTCAAGTGACAATGTAGCCCCGTGAAACATGTGCATCTCACGCACCACACTGATGAGGGCATTTTCATCCACGTGCTTTTTGTTCTTTTCTTTTATTCTGTATTCATCTTCTTCATTCTTCATCATTTCGGTTCATCTTCCTCGTCCTGTCACCTGATACTTTTAACTTTTTTCCTAAAAAGATAGAAAAATGAGAAATCACACCAATTATATTTGCAAGATAATGCAATCAGGTACAAAACCTCCACCAATCTGTCAATTCAACGGGAGAAACCCTCCCCCAGTCCATGCGTTTATTTTTTGTCACAAAAGGAACGTAATTCTTCATCTCCATCCCAACCCATCTTTGACTTGAAATGGTTGAGAATTTCAATTTTTGCTTCTGTGGATTCATATTGATCTTGGTTATAAGCACAGAGGACGTAATTTCTCGCTTCGTGATTGATTTAAAAGAAAAAATTTGTAATGTTCCTGGTCCAAATGAAGCAGTGTCTTTTACCCAGGAGCTGTGAGTCGTTTGGCCGGTTGAGCATATGCAGTCCCATGCCGTAATTTCGATGGCGCGAGTTTAGTTTAGTGGCAATTTGGTGTAGTAAGTACTTGGATGTGAGCTTGGTTCTTTTGGTATTAAGGGGTTCTGCCAAAGTTTCTTAGGATCTGTATGGTCAAATGGCATAATGCAGCTGGTTAATACAGGGTTCGAGCAGAGCATAACGTGCATGGGTGTGTGGCGAGGGGAAAAACTGCTCATTGCTCTTGTTTAGAGTTACCTAGTCTTGTTACTGAGTTTTGCAATGACGAAAACCCTGCAGCTGAGGGGGAAGAACAGAAAGGGACAGAGAAGTGTGACTTATGTATTAAAAAATAAGTCCTGCCTTGCATTCTACCTGTGGAAGTCATGTGAGAAATGGTCTATTTGGACTTCTGCATGGTAAATTGAGATCCTTTCAGGCTTTATCTAATTAGAACAACTGTTTGATCATTTGTCTAATCAAGGATATCACTAATTTCAGCATTTCCCTGTACCTTCTAACATGAGATTGAGGTTGGTAGGGCTGCCTTGACAGTGGCAAAAACTTGAGCCCGACCATCGAGAGAGATCTTATTCTTTAATGTTTGTAAGGCGGAGTAGATGAATTGAGTCTATGGTATTCCAGTGTGTGACTATCTCGCTCAAGTGTACTTTCTTCTCTGGTGTCAAAGCAGCTTGGTGGTTTCTACATCTGGACTAACACTTATCAACTGATCGGAACATCGCCCATGAATATAAGTGCTTCAAGCAGCCAGCGAGGCCTCAGAGGCGCCTATCATTGACCTAAATGTCGGTTCAGAAACATGTCTTCTCGAAGAAAAAGATGGATGACAACAAGCTGTTGTTAGCATGCAATGGACAAAGGCTCGTGAAGATGCAGAAACGCAAGCTGTGAGACTCATTCTCTTCTTTCCCATTTGACTTGTGGCGCAAGAAAAGTTACATTTTCGTTGCCCTATTTTCATGAGCAATTGTATTTCATATTTCACTTGGGGATTCAGATAAGACAATTACATCACTCTGGAATAAAGTTAGAGAGCCTCTTCACCAAGTGTTGGAGGATCTAATGTCGCCTCCTAGGCTTGCTACATTGAGTTTCATCAAAATTCTCCTGCATTATGCTTGCAAAGCGTAAGGTTTTCTAGTCAAGGGACATGGACTGACAACTTTCTCTATGCGAACAGATAATTGGATTCATTGTCGGGGCAATCACATTCTAGAAGAACCTCTTAATTGGTGAGAATGCGCCCCATCATGTAATGCAGGACACTATTCGACAACCAGGGTAAGAAAGGTCGACCTTATGTTGGGACTTCTGCAAGCATTAGTTCTATCTCAATGATTTTGGCCTTAAAACTGAAATTCTGTGAAGCAGGCAAGGGACGATTCCTTGTATCATACTTATCTTAGGAGACAACCTCACTCAAGGCAAGACTTTCCTGACCCTCCGTTTTCTCTCAAACAGAAATTTTGGCATTCATTTATCAATTGTTGTGCGTGAACAGGTGCCTGCTCTTCAAGAATCAGACCATGGACTATTGCCGGGGTGATTTGTGTCCAGTATGCGATGCTTCAGGTGACTGACATCGGAGTCGTGAAGGCAAGCTTGGCTTTCTGGCATTGAGCCCATTGTATCAGTACGTCCTGATGGTTCAGTTCACACTCCCCCAGCCATGGATATGGTTAGTATAGCTGTCTCCAAAGAGAAATGAAAAGGAAAAAAAGAATAAAAGGCAGTCAAATAAAAGGTCGTCTTTAAGTCAACTTTATCAGTTTTATGCTGAGAGGGCATTTGATTTGGTATGTGAAGCTATGCAGATCTCTCATACCTTTGTCCAATTTTTCTGAAGTTGAAACAAGTCTCGGCTAGTCACTCCCACTGCTACATATTTGATCGAGAAACATAGACTGAATCTGATTGTGAAACAGGTATTAACAATGAATCTACATTTGGAAACATACAGATGGAGAGCTCGACATAGGAGTGCAAGTGTGATTCAACCAAAGTAGGGCTACTTCACTAAGGATTTTCATGCTACTGATTTCTCAAGAAAGCAGCTGAGAGTTTTGTGAAATTTGCAGGGACTATGACCCAGCTCTTTGATGTGGGTCAAGAGGAGTGTTCAGTGCTCTTCCTCTGGACATACTTGTTTGCAGCCATAGCTCTCACTTACTGGTCAAGTGTGTACGCGTGGATCTTGTCCTGATATTATTTGTTCAGGCTAACAAAGTCAGACTTTGACTCGGTCAAATTCGCCAGAACTTTGGGAAGCTGAGCATGCGATTTACATGAGAAGTATAAATTCCACATTAATGTATGCCAACAACCGATACAATGTTGTAAGAGTCCAAAACAAATGTCCGGTGTTTTAGCTAAAATGCCGGTGAAACAATGTAATGCTGAGTCCACAACTGGCAATTTGAAAAGTTTGAGCTGATAAAAAATGGTGCTGATTTTGGTTTTTCATATTAAAGGCAGTCGAGTAACACTATGCTCTAACCGGAAGTTCACGCATCACCATTAGAACGACTGAGGTCTCAAAAGAGTTGATTGAATATGGAACTGGAGTCCTACAATTAATTGAATATAATGCTCATTTTACAGTGGTATCATGTCAAACTAACGGGTTATTAAATACATCAAAAACTTCAGAAAAAATATGAAATGTTGGGTATTTTGTGTGTTACTGGCTTATAGTGATGCTTATACTGAAGTTAATTCTATATATGCTACCCTAAAATTTAAAAAAGATCCCTTCGCCGAAGTTCAAGAATTTCATTCAATATCAACTTTAGTGTCCATTTCAATATTAACTTCAGTTCATGGGATCATTTGTTGCTTAGATGAAAGATGGCTAACGAGACTTCACCAAAAAATTTATATACTATGTACAAATCAACAAAGAGGGTCTATATCACCTAGCCTGGAAAATGCAAATCCCTAAGTCTGTTCAATGTCTATTCGCTTGTGCTAGATTGGCGTCAAAAGAGTTTCTTTAATTTTCTCTTTGCCGACTTCTGAAGCCATTTGTACGGTTAGAGTCAACTAGCATGCAAGTCTTGTTCTTGTTGGACGAAGATTCCACTCTTTTCTTTTACGAAAGAGAGTCATGCGAACTTGTCCGAAAAATCAAACTAATTGAATATCGAGAAGCGGGGGCCTCACAATCTGTCTCATCAGACTAAAGACACAATGGACGCAAGCTTTATACTTTTTCCTATGCCTGAACCAGTTTCATGAACGCATTTTTTCGCGAAACGGGTCAATACGATAAATTCTGTTCTTTCTCGGAAAGCACTCTCGCTATCATCTTCCTCATCGCACTTAATCTAACTCGTTATGATAATCATGGAGCGATAAGCATGTTAGAGTGATCGCGCCGAGTAGTGATAGCGATGTTCATTATGTCTAGCATTATTGGGCTAGTAGGACCCCGTGGTCATCAATTACAGCGCCTTTAGTCCTATGAACTTTTCCTTTATAGTACGACAATGGTCGGAAGAATCTCGTTATCGTGCTAAGTAATCTTTCTTCCTTCTTAAGTTTTGCACATTGCAATAATGCAGCGATGGCAGGAAGGTTGGGATGTTCCTTCGTTTGGTTGCTGCTGAGCCTTTTGGGCTCTCCTCAGTCTCGCTCGTGGTTTCATCAGACAGTCTGTAGTTCAGAGCTGATCGAGTGTTATTGACGTTGCCGTTTGATCCTCGCCAGCTGTCTTTGGGCTGAGCGACGGCGATTTGGCATCGGTTCAGAGCGGACGAGACAGAGTGTTGATGCGCTTGCCTGTTGGGATTCTCAAGTCTCTTCAACCGTGAGTACAATTTCTTCCGATTTCTTGTGATTTGTGGTAAAGTAGGAACAACTTCTAAAGAGCTAGCGAGATTAACTTAGAACAATTTCTTCCAGTTTTGCTTAGCAAAGGAGCAAGGGAGAGACTCAATTCCCACAGTCCGACACACACTCTTTGCCTTTATATTTTAAGCGATTATTGACGATGAAAGTCACAACAAGGACAAGCATATCTCTTCAGAGAACGATGGCCGGCTTGGCAACAGGTGGAGTGGTGATGAGGGTGATTGTAATTTGAAAACACTTTCCAATTGGAGTCTGGAAAGAGCAATGGAAGTCTTGACAGAAAGGAGGAGCATGTCTGTTCAGGGAATTGAGGCAGGCTTCGTAATCGTTGGAGCTACGATGAGGGTGATCCTAATTTGAAGATGCCTCCCAAGATGAAGAAAGCACACAAGTCAACAGCGAGTATTGCAAGTCTTGACAGAAAGGACAAGCATGCCTCTCCAGAGATCAAAGGCAAGCTTGGTAGTAGTATGACCAATGATAGGGATCATTCTAAATTGAAAATTCCTTGCTCGGTAAAAACAACACAGGAGTCTGGAAAGAGAAAAGAAAATCTTGACAAAAAGGACAAGCATGTCTCTTCAGAGAACAAAGGCAGGCTTGGTAACAGTAGGAGTGGTGGTGAGGTTGATTGTAATGTGAAAACACTTTCCAAGAAAAACAAGTCTATAAAGAGCAACGGAAGTCTTGACAGAAAGGGCAAGCATGTCTCTTCAAAGAATGAAGGCAGGCTTAGTAATCGTGGGAGCTACGGTGAGGATGATCCTAATTTGAAGATGCCTTCCAAGAACAAGAAAGCACACAAGTCAACAGCGAGTGTTCTAAGTCTTGACAGAAAGGACAAGCATGTCTCTCCAGAGATCAAAGGCAAGCTTGGTAGTAGTAGGACCAATGGTAAGAGTCATTCTAAAATGAAAATGCCTTCCTTGATGAAGAAAACACAGGTGTCTGGAAAGAGAAAAGAAAATCTTGACAAAAAGGACGAGCATGTCTCTGCAGAGAACAAAGGCAGGCTTGGTAACGGTGAGAGTGGTGGTGAGGTTGATTGTAAGGTGAAAACACTTTCCATGACAAACAAAAGATGTGAGTCTGGAAAGAGCAATGGAAGTATTGACAGAAAGAAGGAGCATGTCTCTTTAAAGAATGAAGGCAGGCTTGGTAATTGTAGGAGTGATGTTGAAGGTGATCCTCATTTGAAGGCACTTTCCAAGAGGAAGAAACAGCGCAAGTCCAGAAAGAAAAATCAAAGTCTTGACAACAAGGATGAGCATGGTTCTTTAGAGAATGATGACAGGATTTGTAATAGTAGCAACTATGATGAGGGTGATCCTAATTTGAAGATGTGTTCCAAGATGAAGAAAACACACAAGTCAACAGAGAGGGTTGGAAGTCTTGACAAAAAAGACAAGCATGTCTCTTCAAAGATCAACGGCAAGCTCGGTAGTAGTAGGATCAATGGGAAGGGTCATTCTAAAATGAAAATTCCTCTCTTGATAAAGAAAACGCAGGAGTCTGGAAAGAGAAAATAAAATCATGACAAAAAGGACGAGCATGTCTCTCCAGAGACTGAAGGCATGCTTGGTAACAGTAGGAGTGGAGGTAAGGGTGATTGTGATTTAAAAACACTTTCCAAGTGGAAGAAAAGACGTGAGTCTGGAAAGAGCAACGGAAGTCTTGACAGAAAGGAGGAGCATGTCTCTTCAAAGAATGAAGGCAGGCTCGGTAATAGCATGGACCATGATGATGCGAGGATGAACCTAAAGAAAACTGTTGTCGGGGGCATTCCTGGGCGTTGGATCGGTAAAGTCTTTGTATCAAATACAGAAATCACTAGAGGAAGCAATGGCACCATTGTCCTCGAGGGCTTTTATGAAGGTCGATCTGTTGCAGTGAAGCGCCTTGTCGTGGCTCGCCATGCTGTTGCTTTACAAGAAATAGAGTCTCTGACAGCCTCTGACCAAGACCCAAATATTGTTCGGTTGTATGGAGCAGAGTGTGATCAGGATTTTGTGTATCTTGCTTTGGAGCGTTGTGCTTGCAGCTTAGATGACTTAATACGGGCAAATTCAAATTCTTCAGAGAAATCTGTCTTCCCTCGTGACCCAGCATCGAATGCCACGCAATTGGATTTAGTTGAGGGGACGAAGCTGGATGTTAACTTGTGGAGGGAAGATGGCCATCCCTCACCTTTGCTAATCAAACTGATGAGGTAAATTTTATGTCACAACACGTGAAATAAAGGTTTGAACTGAGTGACTACTGCAGTATTTTGCTTCTGGTGGCACTCCTAAAATGGACTGTCGCAGATTTCTTATTGTATTTTGTGCTTGCTTGCCTAGGTATAACTTTTACCTGACTCTCAAGCATGTTCACAGAGACAATCTCCACGCCTCAATCAAACTGAGTCCTTTAGTCCTCTTCTTTTGCTGGCACTGAATTAGTTCTCACTTCTCAGGCAGCAATATCCAAGTCAGCCATAGGAGAGGCAATTATTAGGCCACTAACTGGCCTCAAGTTACCTGATGGATTCGATATCATGGGCTGAGTTTTGAACCTCACACGTTTCAGTTTCATAAATTAAGGCCAATCTTTCTATCTAGGCTGAACTTGGCGGTTTCTTACTATGATACTTAGTAACCATTTAGTGACGAAGTGATAATTCCCATTTTAATTAAATTTGGCTCACGGGTGGCAATTCGAATTGTGTTACCTTGTTCATCTCGGTCTTTATTGTCATTTCATGTTTGCAAATTAGTTTGAATTTGATTCAATATGAAACAACTGGCTTTTGTCGAAGGGTCATGTAGTATGAGTTAGGAGTTAGGTCCTCGTGTTGTTCCAGATTTGGGTTTCTCCCTGTGAATTGGAGTAGCTCTCTCGTGTCATCTGAAAATTTGCCACTCAGCTTCTTGCAACAGTTGACGTAACACGAAATTATCCTTTGAATGTTTTTCTTTTGAAGCCAGTCCTAATAATTATTTTTTTCTCCCTGCCGTCTTGACATTCTTACCATGTCTCATTTCATTTTGTGTTAGAGAAGTTTCTGACAATCGGGTATAACTATCAACCAGTGCCTTCGAGTAGGATTTCTGTTCTTAGCTGCTGGTTAATCAATTATTGGTAGAGGGCACACGACGACCTTGTCCACACTTGCCTTCGTTGATCTTGAATGTCTAATTAATAGGAAACATTGATTGGTTCAGATGTCTTGTTGGTTTAAGTCCTATGATCTACTCTATGTTATCATTCAGGGATGTGGTCTCAGGACTGGTCCATTTGCATCGCTCGGGAATAATTCATCGAGACTTAAAGCCTCAAAATGTTTTGATCACTAAGGAATTATGTGCCAAGTTATCTGATATGGGCATTAGTAGACTCCTCCCTGGGGATGCATCTTCCTCAGAATATCTTGTTTCTGGTAACTGCTCTTGACAGCTTTACCTGGATCCTCAATCTTCTTTGCATTTAAGATTGATCCATGCGGGTCTGAATCTGTTAGATGATACCAAAACCTTCAGCTGCATAATTTCGGCTGTAAGAGCTGTCTTTTTTTCTAAAAAGGACCTTTTATTGAAACTTTGCTGTTTATGTCGGGGTATGATTTTGGAGATCAAACAGTTTCTGCAGGTGTCTCATTTGATTGACTGTTGATTCAGTAATGCCACCTCTGTATCTGTCTGAGTGACAACGGCTCTTTAAAAAATGCAAATACCCGATGTCTACCTTGCAGATTGTGGCAGATCGGGATTGCAAGCATCTGAACAACTTTGTCCTGCGGAGCATACGTGCTCAGTCGATGCATTTGGTCTTGGTTGTGTCTTGTTTTTTTGCGTCACTGGCGGAAGACATCCATTTAAAGACAGTCTAACGGGCAAAAGTAATATTGAGAAGAACACAATGGATTTGTCCCCAGTGGAATTTATGCCAGAAGCTGCAGATTTGTTTGCTCGTTTACTGAACCCCAATCCTAACCTGAGGTGAGAGTATGGCATCGTAATGTGCATGATCACTTTTTCTTTGCATCCATCGATGGATTTTGTGCCAGTCATTTAGCGACTCTCGATTCCATGTAGCACTCAAATCTTCTGTTTATCTGTTCCTTCTAGAAATACAACAGCCAATCTACATTGAACTATAAATGCCATTGATAGTTACATGTTCCAACATAAGCTGATTACAGGTGAAGCCAGGGTTAGATAGCTGCTGTAACTTGTCTATACTTGAAGATGCATTAACAAATCATTCCAAAAGTAAAATTTATGGGACTGAAGATCTCAGGGTTATAACTATGTTTCTTGCTAGTAAGGATGTCAAAAAAAATCACTTTCACCTTCTGATTTTTCATCAAAGATGCTTTGTGAGTCACTGAAGTCGGTCTATCTCTTGTGGCTGAACAACAGACATTTGCATTCTGAACTATTATAAATATCCAGCAGGCCAAAGGCATTGGAGGTGCTTCACCATCCACTGTTTTGGGATTCAAAGAAGAGACTGTCTTTTCACCGAGAAATCAGCGACTGGGTACAACCGAAAGATAGGTGGGGAACTGACCCTGATCTTCTGGAAAAATTGGAAAGCATTGCTCAGCGTGTTTTCGATGAGGAATGGAATGGAAAGATAGATTGTGAATTCATTACGCACATGCGTAAGTTCAAGGCCTACGAGTTTAAAAAGGTCACAGACTTGTTGCGAATTGTGCGAAACACGTTTAGTCATTACAGAGAACTTCCACCAGAAATTCAGGTATGTTTCTACTTCCCAGTGCAACTAATGCAGGAAAATTTGCATCTATAATGACGTGGGCGTTATTGATTACATTATCATCACCAATGCGTTGAGTCATTATTTCACATTCGATGTTTCTCTATTTTACAAGCAATAAACACGTCCTGCGCTGAACTATCACTGCATAGATATGCATGATTACTGCAGCTCAATCTCCACAAGGCCGATAGATTGAATGTATCAACGAGCAATAGCGTGAGTTTGTGGCTCGATATCGCACTGATGGTTGGGTGTGGCAGGAGATCGTCGGAACATCTCCTGAGGATTTGGATAGCTATTTTGCGAGACGATTCCCCAAACTCTTGATCGAAACATACAGATTCGTCTCCATGTGCGGCGAAGATGATCGCTTTCCAGAGTACTTCAACCCGTGACTGCAACGGTTTTTCGGCAGGGCACTTTGCAATAATTCAGGTCAATGACCGCAGTTTGAGGATGGTTGATTTCGGCATCGCGTATAAAGATGTCATTACATACTTGGAAGAATATACATTAAGCACATCTGTATAGACATGTTTGTATGATGAACATATGGTATGTGAGAGATTATCATTAGCATGTACAATCAGCTACAAAATATCAAGTATTTCTTGTCATGGGTAGGTTATGATATTAGTCCAATGCGTTAAATGCCATCTTGAGGCAACTGATTCATGCCTAGATATGCCTAACAGAGAAGGCAGAATTTTTTATCTATTATCTATGATCCCCCAATAACGCAATAACTGCAATTTCTGCTGTAAATGTTCTTTTCGAAGTAATAGAATGGAGTCAATCCAAAACAAAATTGAGCGACAATTATTATATTAAAATTTATGTACAAAAAATGACGTTAAAATCAAAATATCATAAAGCTTGTGTCGAGGTTCTTTCAGTGTATCCTACTCCAAAAAATCTAAAAGAACTTCAGAATTTCAATCAATATCAACTATAATGCCCACTTCAATTTGAATCCCACCATTACAGCTGGTTAGTTCGTGCGATGACTAATCTTATACGAGATAGATGACAAACAAGACATCACGTTGGTTTCTACCAGAAAAACTTGTTTCCTATGTAAGAATCAATCTAGATGGCGGATACCACATAGCCTGGGAAATACAAGGGAAAGGCCTAATTCCGTTCAATGTCCCGTCGCTTGTGCTAGATTGGCATCAAACGTGCTTCTTCAGTATTCTCTTTGCTGACTTCTGAAGCGATTTGTATAGTTAGATTCAACTAGCAATTCAACCAAAACCCCCACCATTTCTTCTTCTTTTTTTCCATTTTTTGGGCCCATGTAAGCCTCGGTATTCTTGGACGAAGATTCCACTCTTTTCTTCACGATGAAGTATCGTGCATGCAAACTTAGCCCGATAAATCAAACCAGTTGAATATCAAGAAAAGGTGAGACTCACATTCAGTGTCATAGGACAAAAGGGAAAACCGACCCTAAGCTTTCTTACTTTTCTCCATGCCATGACCGGTTCTATGAATGCATTTTTCGCGAAACGGGTAGGTCCGATAATTTCCGCTATTTCTCGGGAAAGTGCTCTCGCTATCACCATTCCTCGTCGTACTATATCTAACTTATTGTCATGATACCTCTGACTAACCTCCCCTTTTGCCCGCGAGCTCTCTCTACCTCATGGTAGCGTTTTCCCTCCCATAAACCCTAGATCGCTTCATGCTCTCTCGCTGTTGCGAGCTCTCTCTAAAGCGTTTTCCCTCCCATAAACCCTAGATCTACTTTTACGCTTTCCTTTCCTCGTCTTCTTTTAAAAAGTTTCTTCGATCTTGATTCCGCTGAGTATGGCGGGTCTTGGTCACTCTTATAGATCAGGAGACTGAAGTTCCGTTTTGGAGAAGGCAGCGTCCTCCATGATCGATCCAGAGGGTGGAGGGCCTTGCTCACTCATCTAGAAAAGTTGCTCGGAGTTCTGATTTGGCGAAGGTAGTGGGTTCCACGATCGATTAAGGTAGGGCTGCATCAGGCTGTCGGGACTACCGTTTGTTGTAGTGGAAGATGATGTTGGAACATGATCGAGGAGAATCTACGAATCCGAAGGAGGCAGTCAATATCGCTAAATTTTTGTCTCGGCAACCAATATTTTGAGTAGTAATCGTAAAAGAGGAGAGGTGGAAGTAAGATCTTACCCAGTTTTGCTGAAGTCAAATATGCCATGCATTGCACATCTATGTAGTCTCGAGTATCTTTTCTGTTAATTTTGGCCATACAGGTTAGAAATCATGGATAGTAAGGAGGAAAACGAGATGCGAAGAGTAGTTTTATGTAAAAAAACTAGGCCATCCGTGGTCAGAAGCAGACATGGTTGAAGTGGGTTCAGAAATACCTTTGCAGAAAAGAGATGAATGCAAAGAACCGTTGCGGGGTAAACTTTACTCTAAACCTAATGTAAATTATCCAGCATTTCTCTCTACTATGAAGAAGGCATGGAAAACAGATGATGTCTCATGTGTACAAAAAGAATCAGGGCTCTTTACCTTTGTTTTTCAATCAGAGGAGGAGAAGGAGAGGGTTTTGAAGTCCGCTCCATGGTCTTACTCTAGCAACTGCTTGTCCTTAAACAAGTGTGATCCCGTAATTCCGAACATTGTTATGACTTTTCCCGAGCAACCTTATCGGGTAAGAATAGGGGTATCCCCGGGATGGAGAGTCAAACTGTATATCATGATCGGGCGCGAAAGATAGGACAGTCCAGGAAATTCAGTGGAATCTATGGGAAATGTTCAAAAAAAGAAGGAAGAGTCGAGTGGAAATTGATTTATCTAATCCTTTAAAATCGGGGGCTATTCTGGATATTGGTACTAAATGGTTGTGGGTTGAATTTAAATATGAGAGATTACCTCATTACTACTATTTATGTGGCGGGAATTGGTCACTATGCATCAGATTGTCCCGAAATCCCTTATGCAGAATCACAATGGGCAGCAAACAAAAGCGGGCCCTACGGACCCTGGTTGAAAACATAAGCAAGTGAACACAGCCCTTATTAGGAAGCTATTTATGGAAATTGACGAAGAACTCATAATCGAAGAAACCATAACTGTGGAACCTTCTACAGCTAATGAGGCAATCCCAACAGCAAGAGAGAAGGATCAAGACATGCAAATAATAGCCGTAGTAAAAAGAGAGCAGAAGTTTCAATGGAACCTGTGACCATGGATGCAATTATAATTACTCAGAAGGCCTCCAAGGAGTTTGGAAAGCAGATTATTAGCACAGAAGACCCTGCCCAAACTTCTTTGAAGATAGGCAAAAGCAGCAAGAAAAGTATGAAGGTACAGAAAGCAAAAAAACAGAAGTGTATACTTGACTCAACTCCTCTCCTCATAGATGACTCGGATCTGATGGACACTCCAGTAAAGTTGCTCCAAGATGGTGCAGAATGGGCTATGGTGGCTAGCCCTAATAAGCCACCCAAGACGAAATGAAGTTAATAAGCTGGAATTGTCAGGGGTTGGGCAACCCCCTGACAATTCAGGAACTTAGAGCTCTAAATGCTCTTGAATAGCCCAGTTTAGTTTTCCTTATGGAGACAAAAAATAAAGCAACGATGGTGGAATGTATATGCAGAAGATTACAGTTCCAGCATTTATTTCTAGAAAATCCAACAGGCATAGTAGGGGGATTGGCTTTGATGTGGAATGACTCCGTAACATTGCAAGTGAAAGATAGTTCTAAAAAAGTATATAAATGTGGAATGTCGAAGTAAGCAGAAATATGATGATGCGGATTACCTTTGTTCATGCTTCCACGAATTTTGGAGAAAGGCAACAGCTATGGCAACTCTTAAAGGCACTTAAACCCCATAATTCAACTCCATGGATATGCATGGGGGATTTCAATGAGATCT
Source organism: Eucalyptus curtisii (assembly GCA_017140595.1). Classification (NCBI taxonomy): domain Eukaryota; kingdom Viridiplantae; phylum Streptophyta; class Magnoliopsida; order Myrtales; family Myrtaceae; genus Eucalyptus; species Eucalyptus curtisii. The sequence goes on along the minus strand of CM029503.1, from coordinate 32,967,213 downwards.
TATATGTATGGGAAAAGGTGGGGAAGAGAGAAGCAGATAATACCAGAATTGCAGCTTTTCGACACATGCTAAATGAGACATCCTTGATGGATATGGATAGCCATGGCTGCACATTCACCTGGGCAAATAAAAGAGAAGGGGAGGAGTTAGTCCAAAAAAGGCTTGACAGGATGCTTTGTACATTGGAATGGCACATTTGAAATCCATTGGAATGGGATCATAACTTGTCCTTCGATTATATCGGGAACCTAGGAAAAGAAAGAGGGATTTTAAGATGGAGGTTCTTGGATTTAAAATGAGGAATATCATGACCTTATTCTTCAAATATGGAATCAGCCCTCTATTACTACGCTTACTTTTTAGATCGTAGAATTAATCAGGTGGAGTAAAGAGAAGTATGCCCATGCACCTAGAAGGCTAAAAGAACTAACTCAAACTCTTACTGAGATTACAAATCAACCAGATCAGCACAGTACTCAGAAGCAAGTTCAAAGCATAATACACCAGATTGATACACTGAGGAAGCAAGAAGAACAATACTGGGGATTGAGATCTCGAGTGAAATGGCTACAATGGGGGGATAAAAACACTCGCTTCTTTCATGCGACTACAGTCCAAAGGAGACGATGAAATAATATAACAATGCTGCAACTGGAAGACAATAGATGGTGCCGTGATCCAGAAGAACTCAAAACTCACATTCAAGCTTTCTACAGCAATCTATACAAGACAGAAGGGCATAGACATTACTAGCCAGTCCTGAACCAATGTCATTCTCCTATTAATGAAAGAATTAATGCAGAGTTGGAGGCAAACCCCATGATGGAGGAGGTGCAAGCAGCAGTGTTTCAGCTGGGTGCTTTGAAAGCCCCAGGCCCAGACGGGTTCAATGGCCTGTTTTACCAGAATTCATGGGAAGTATTAAAATTAGACATGTTCCAGCTAGTGCAGAATTTCTTCAGCACAGGTATTATGGACTCGATGCTTAATCGAACTCATATAGCATTGATCCCTAAAGTGAAAAATCCAGAAACCATCGATCGATTCGGACCAATCGGTTTATGTAACTTCAGCTATAAAATTATTTCCAAAATACTAGCAAACAGATTGAAGAAGTGGCTGCCAGAGATAATAGAACCGAGCAAAGTACATTTGTACGGGATAGACAGATCCAAGATAATGTCCTAATCGTGCAAGAAGTTTTACATCAGATGCGCATCACCAAGTGAAGGAGAAAACATCAAGCAGTTTTAAAGCTAGATATGCAGAAGGCATACGACAGGGTAGAATGGGATTTTGTTAGAGATTGTATGCTAAAAATGGGTTTCTCAAGGAAATGGGTTGCTCTTATAATGCAATGCATAACAACGGTGACATTTAGTGTGAAGTTTAATGGTGTACCTACCCCTTTTTTTCACCCATTCCAGAGGACTGAGACAAGGTGATCCTTTGTCACCCTATCTGTTCATACTAATTTCAAATGTGTTATCATGGATGATGCAAAAAGCGTGATGAGATGGCAACCTTCAAGGAATACTAACTAGAACATGTCCCGAGACTATCTCACTGTTATTCGAGATGATGCTATCTTCTTCCTAGAAGGCACTCTAATGGAGTGTCGAACCTAACACTTACACTTGAATCAATATTGTCATGCAACAGGGCAAGCTATAAATTTAAATAAGTCAGGGGTGTCTTTCAGCAAGCATTGTCCCAAAACCTTACGGAGGAACTTGGCTCAGGAATTGCGAGTACCTGTTATCGAAAAGACAGGTCAATATTTAGGGATTCCTACAGAATGGGGGCAATCGAAAAAGGATATATTTGCATGGATATTAACTCGAGTAAATTCAAAATTGGAGGGATGGAAGGAAAAACTACTTACTAAAGCAGGAAAGGAAGTGTTGATCAAGAGTGTAGTGCAAACCATCCCATCTTATGCAATGGCGATTTTTAAACTGCCAGTGTCCATCTTCAGAGCAATTGAAAGGAGAATAGCGTCATTCTGGTGGCAGAAAGGAGATAGTAAACGAGGGGTGCACTGGAAAAATTGGGATGCTCTAAAAAGAAGGAAGGATGAAGGAGGGTTGGGTTTTAAAGACGATTACTTACAATGATGTGATGCTTGGTAAACAGGCATGGCGCTTACGCCACTCCCCAAACGCTTTGTGGGCCAGAGTCTTCAAGGGCATCTATTTCCCATATGGCGATGTTTGGACTGCTTAGAATGGCCAGAGAGCGTCATGGGGCTGGCGGAGCCTCCTGAAGGGTCGAGACACAATCAAAGACGATATAAGATGGGCAGTTAGGGATGGGAAATCCATTAAAATCAGATAGGATAAATGGTTACAGGTGATTATTGAGGGCCAACCAGAACAACAAGAACCTACCATGGTAGCTGATTTGATCAACGATACTACGTGAGAATGGAATCAGCCTCTAATAGAACAGCTGTTTGAGGAAAATATAGCCAACGAAATTTTAGCCATCCCCCTGAGCACAAACCCTAAACCTGATCACATACGTGGACGGGGAAACAGTAGGATCATTCTCCGTAAAAAGCGGATATAATAGGGCGTATTTATCGGCTACAAGGAAGAATCAATACCAGGCCTCTTGTTCGTACTGCCTCCACGCAACCTATGGACGCGAGATCTAGAGTCTCACAAGATCTTGCCAAAGATCGAACTTTCCTCTGGAGTATCTGTCAAAACGCGATTCCAACAAGGGAGAATCTATACAAAAGAAAAGTCATCCCAGATCCTTTATGCCAGATTTGTCACACACAGGTTGAAACCATAGAACATAATTTCTTCTTCTGTCGATGGACAAGACGGATCTCGGAGGATCAGAGGTTGCATGGCATAAATCTCCAGAGAAACATAAAGCGAATAGATCAATGGTGGTGGAGGTTTTCAAGAAAAAGGGAGGTACTGTACGGGTGTTCATTGGGCTGGTTCTTTGGCAGATCTGGAAGGCCAGGAACTCATGGATCTTTAGGGGAAAACACCCACAGCCTCCAGAAATCATCGAGTTAGCACAGAACCAGAGTATTACTATGACGCGGGGGATGAAAAACCAGAAGAAAAAAAGTCAAGATCAGATCTTACCAGTGCGTTGGAACCCTCCGAAAAATCGAGAGGTGAAAATGAATGTAGATGCGTCATGGACTATGTAGCACCGACACGCAACACGCGACACGACACGACACGCGACACGTCATTTTTCAAAAAGTAGAGAATTCCGACACGTTCCGACACGTTAAATATTAAATAAATATTTTTATTTTTAATTAATTTGATTCAAATTCATAAATAAATAATTAATTAAAAAAAGCCTATAATTCAATTCATTTGAAATTAGAAAAATATATTCATAATTAATGCGAAACATGTTTTTAATTTTAAAAAAAGTTACTAATGAAATTAATAATTAATAAGAAATTAGAATCAATTTATTTAAATAAATTCATGATTTTCTAGAATGACTAAAATTTATCATTATTCAAAATTCAATACTTTTACTTTTGGAAATTATTTTTTAATTTCATTTATTTAATTTTTCGATAAAAAAAAATCTCCCCAAACCCACCCCTTCTTTCGTTTGTCCATTTCCCTCCACCCCAAACTTATTTTACTTTTTCCCTCCCCACACCACTGACAGACAGCCTGTCAGCCTCACTTCCCCTCCCCCAAAACTCAAAAGACACTCCATCGTCCCCCTCTTTTTATTATTTTTTATTCCCTTGTCAAAAACCCTAACGACGCTCTATTTCCTCCTCCTTCTACCGCTTCGCAACTTCCGACGATGGAGCGGACGCGACACCGAGGAGGAGGAGATGCCGTTGCCGCCGCCGCCGCCGCCGCCGCTCGGCGCCCCTCGGGCCCCGATCCCTTCCTATTCTCTTCCTCTCGATTTTTCTCCTCCTCCTCCTCCTCTCCGCACGACCCCTTCCTCTCCGCATGACCCCCTACCCCCTTCCTCTCCGCACGACCCCCTTCCTCTCCTCTTCCTCTTGATCCTCCTCCTCCTCCTCGTCGATCCATCGCGACAGTGGCGGCCCTCGCCGCTCTCTGGCCGTCTCTCGCCGTCACTCGCGGCCTCTGCTCCCTCCCCCTCCCTCGCCTCCACCCGGAGTCTTCCGGACACGCGTCGACACGCGGTCAACGCGTGTCCGAGCGTGTCGACGTGTTCGACACGCTCCGACACTTGTCGGACATGACACGGAAGCACGGACAACGTGTCCGTGCTTCATAGGTCATGGATGCCAGGAGAGTTCCTTGGATCTGTAGGAGGAATCACACGGGATGAATCTGGATTTGTAGTTGAAGGGTTCGCGGCCGAAGTTAGGGTTTCCTCGGCGTCTCAAGCGGAAGCCGAAGCACTTCTCCACGGGATACGCTATCTGAAGGAGATAAGTTCGAAGCGTGTGGGGGAGGCGAAAAGTCAGATGGTTCGGTGGACATGTGAGAGCGACAGCTCATCGGTAGTAGACTTTGTGTTGGGCCGGGCCGAGACTCCTTGGAACCTGCGTGAAGTAATCAAATGCTGCCAACAAGAATTATCGCAGTGCAATTATATCACCATCGGATCCTGCCCTCGAGATGCAAACTGCGCAGCCGACTGGCTGGCACGTCTACATCAAGAAAGGAAATTGCCCGCGAATTGGATGTACTCTCTCCCTCTATCTCTTGTGGATATTTTATGTTTGGACTGGAAGCTGTCGTTGCATTCTAAGACTAAGTAATATAATGCATATATATGCTTTTCGACCAAAAAAAAAAAAAAAAAACTTGTTGTCATGATGAAAGGGCATTGCGCTTAGCAATGATGATTAGCGATGTTCATTAGGCCAGTAGGACCCCTTGTGCATCCATCGGCAATCTTTCCCTTTTCAGTTTGACAATGGTTGGATGAATCTCATCATCGTCCGAAGGAATCTTTCTTCGTGATTTTTGCTCTTGCTTAGTTACATTGCAACGATGCCGCAATCGCGGGAAGCTCCAGATCTTCCTTCCACGGGTTGCTGCAGTGCCTTGCGGGTTCTCCTCAGTCTCGCTCGTGGTTTCATCAGACAGCATGTAGCTTGGAGCCGATCGAGTGTTATGGACGTCGCCGCCGCCACCGATCTTTCTTTCGGGCCGAGCAACACCAGCTCGGGGTTGGAGAGGCCCGAGCCCGAGGCGGCGGCAGCGGCGGCGGTTCAGAGCGGACAGGACGGAGTGTCTATGCACTTGCCCATTGGGTCTGTCGAGTCTCTTCACCCGTAAGTACAATTTCTTCCGATTCTTTCTAATTAGTAATAAATTGGGAACAACTCCTAAAGAATTAGTGAGATTAACTTAGAACAATTTCTTCCGGTTTTGCTTAGCAAAGAGGTAAGGGAGAGACTATTCTCACGGTTTGACGCCCACTCTTTGCTTTTATATTTTAATGAAAATTCAAATAAAGATCTAAAGTGAAATTATTTTCTTAAAAAAAAGGATTTCAAGTTGATATTGTCTCACATAATAATCTAAAGTGGCCAAGTAAAAAATGGTCTAAATTCATCAGTTGGCTATCGTGTAATGTGATTGTTCTAGCCACCTGAGGAATGGCACTTTTGACCCCTAAAAATTATATTTTTATTGGAACAAAACTGCCCTACTCTGACGGTCAGAACAATCATGTAACATACTGGTAAGTTAGTGAGTGCAGACACTCATTTAAGATTGACTTGATTTTTTCAAACTTTTATTTGAAATAATGTCAATTTCGTATTCTCTTTTGAGAAAATGGCACAATATCAAACTCTTATATGAAAATTTCCTTATTTTATGCTATTAACTATGAAATTCGTCCATTACGGACCTCCTTAATCCTTTCAAAAATTACAGTCGCCGAAATTCGTGGGTAACCTTTAGTAGCGATCCCGATTTTTCGGTTTGGTAAGTGTCACTTCATATTTTTCAATATTTACCTTTCACATTATGAAGTTATTAGTTTACATGTATTCCAAATGATTATGATAATAAAAAAAAATAGTCTTCACACGATTATGAATTTTCAGTTCAAGAGAATAACCATCGCTAAAATCAATGACTACTAAATTTTCCATAAAGGCAACTAAAACATCGTCAACGGATTTTCGAAAACAATGGTCGCAATTTGACTCGAAAAATGTAGAAATGACCAATTACAATCATGATTAGCTATTGCAAGAATTGACTCAGGCCCCACGTACCCAATGTGAAGAAGAGGCCAACATACTTTATCATTCGAATCATGATGATGGTCATAGCGCCAAAGACACCGAATTAATTTGACATTCCCTCATATAATATTCGTATATAATCATGTTAACTAATGGCTACCCAAACACTAAAGGAAAAGGCAAGTTGCGAATCTCCTAAATCAACATTCAAAAGTTGAGAAACGCTTACTCTGCATATTACATAACCCAAATAGACAACAGATGGCTAATTTGACGTTGACCATATCGGAGTTGGGTAATTGACTAAGAGAAAGTTCACCGATGAATGGAAATTATTCGAGATTAATGAAATCCCGGATATGAGCCGGCTGAGTTTTGAGCTTTACATGTTCAGTTTCATAAATTAAGGTCATTGTTTCTATCTAGGCTAAACTTGGCGTTTTCTTACTATGATACTTAGTCATCATTTAGTTATACAGTGGCGGATTTCCCATTTTAATTGAATTTTCACTTACAGGGGTGGCAATTCGTGTTGTGTTACCTTATTCATCTCAATCCTTATTGTCATTTCATATTTGCCGAAATAGTTTAAATTCAATTTAATCGAATGAACTGGTTTTTGCAAATAGGATCATGTAGTACACGCTTTGAGTTAGTCATCCTCATGTTGTTCCGGATTCGGGTTTCTCCCTGTGTTGGAGAAGTTTCTGTGAATCTGATCTAACTATCAAACAATGCCTTCAAGCCGGATTTCTGTCTCTAGCTCTTGGTTAATAGATAATCGGTGGAGGGCACACGACCACCCCTGTTCACATGCCTTGCCTTCGTTGATCTTGAATGTCTGTTTAATTAATGGAAAACATCGTTGGGTTCTTATGTCTTGTTGGTTTAAGTCCTAAGACCTACTCTACATTGTCATACAGGGATGTGGTCTCAGGGCTTGTCCATTTGCATCACTTAGGAATAATTCATCGGGACTTGATTACTAAGAAATTGTGTGCCAAGTTATCTGATATATATTTGCATCACTGGCAGAAGACATCCATTTTTGTCCTCGGTGGAATTTATGCCAGAAGCCGCAGATTTGTTCGCTTGTTTACTACATCCTGATCCTTACCTGAGGTGAGAGTACCATGTAATTTGCTTGATCTCCTTTCTATCCTTCGATGGATTTTATGCCAGTCATTTATTGACTCTCAATTCCCTGTAGCACTCAAATCTTCTGTGTAACCGTTTCTTCTAGAAGTACAACGGCCAAATACTATTGACCCGCAAATGCCATTGATTGTTGCACATGTTCCCACGCAAGCCAATTCAGGTGAAATGTAACTTGTCGGTACTCAAAGACGCACAGGTCAATCATTCCTAATGTAATATTTAGAGGACTGAATGATTTTCAGGGATTGTAATTATGTGTCTTGCTAGTAAAGGAGATTAGAGGAAATCGTTTTCATCTTCCAATTTTTCATCAAAGATGGTCAGTGAATCACTGAAGTCAATATTCTCATGTGGCCAAACAACAACAAAATATTTGCATCCTGAACTCTTCTAATATCTAGCAGGCCAAAGGCATTGGAGCATGCCTGTTTAGAAAATGAAGGCAGGCTTGGCAATTGTAGGGGTGATGATGAGGCTGATCCTGATTTGAAGGCACTTTTCGAGAGGAAGAAACAAGGCAAGTCTAGAAAGATAAATCAGAGTCTTGACAACAACGATGAGCATGGTTCTTTAGAGAACGATGACAGGATTAGTGATGGCAGGCGCTACAATGAGGGTGATCCTAGTTTGAAGATACCTTCCCAGTTGAAAATAGACGAGTCAATACAGCGTGATGGAAGTCATAACAAAAAGGATGAGCACGTCTCTTTGGAGATTGACCGCAAGCTTGGTACTAATAGAATCAATGATGAGGGTCAGTCTAAACTGAAAGTGCCTCACTGGATAAAGAAAACAAACCAGTCTGGAAAGAGAAATGACAATCTTGACAAAAAGGACGAGCATGTCTCTTCAGAGAAAGAAGACAGGCTTGGTGACAGTAGGAGTGGTGATGAAGGTGATTTTAATTCGAAAACACTTTACAAGAGGAAGAAAAGTTGCAAGTTGGGAGAGAGTAATGGAGGTCTGGGCAAAAGGGAGCACCATGTATTTTCAGAGAATGAAGGCGGGTTTGGTAAATGTGTGGGCAATGATGATGCGTGGATGAACCTAGAGAAACCTGTTGGTGGTGGCACTTCCGGGTGTTGGATCGGTAAACTCTTTGTATCAAATACAGAAATTGCTAAAGGAAGTAAGGGCACCATCATCCTCGAGGGTTTCTATGAAGGCCAAGCTGTCGCAGTGAAGCGCCTCGCCCTAGCTCATCACTATGTTGCTTCACAAGAAATACGGTCTCTGAGAGCATCTGATCGAGACCCAAATATTGTTCGGTTGTATGGAGCAGAGAATGATCAGGATTTCGTGTATCTTGCCCTGGAGCGTTGTGCTTGCAGTTTAGATGACTTGATACGAGCACATTCAAATTCTTCAGAGAAATATGTCTTCCCTGATGACCTGGCATCAAATGCTATCAACGAGTACAAAATGCAGTTGGATTCAGTTAAGAGGACGATGCAGGATGTTAACTTGTGGAGGGAAGATGGCCATCCCTCACCTTTGCTACTCAAACTGATGAGGTAATTTTTATGTCGTGGAATGTGAAAGAAAGGTTTGAACTCAGAGATTACTGCAGTATTCTGCTTCTGGTGGGACTCCTACAATCAACTGTTGCAGACCTCTTATTGTATTTTGTGCTTGCTTGCCAATGTTTGACTTTTACATGACTCTGAAGCATGTTTACAGAGACAATCTCAGCGCCTCAATCAGAGTCCTTTAGACCTCTTCTTTTGCTGGCATTGAATCAGTTCTCAGGCAGCAATTTCCAAGTCATACAGGAGACAGGCAATTATTAGGCCGCTAACTGGCCTTGATTTACCCTGATGAGTTCAATATCTCAGGGGTTACGTTTTGAATCTCACACGTCTCGGTTTCATAAATTAAGGTCATTGTTATTATCTAAGCTGAACTGGGCGGTCTCTTAGTATGACAATCAATAACAATTTCGTGATAAAGTGACAGATTTCCCATTTTGATTAAATATGACTCAATGGAGTGGCAATTCGTATTGTGTTACCTTGTTCGTCTCAGTCTTTATTTTCATTGCATGTTAAGCCAAAATAGCTTAAATTCAATTTCAGTACGAAAGAACTGGTTTTGGAAAAAAAGGTAATGTAATATCAGTTTAGTTAGTCGTCCACGTGTTGTTCCAGATTCAGGTTTCTCCCCGTGGATGAGTTCTCTCTTGTCATCTTCAAATTTGCCACCCCGCTTCTTCCAGCAGTTGATCAGAATACAGAATCATCCTTTCCACATTTTTCTTTTAAATTTAGTCCTAGTAGTTATTTTCTTTAATGTTGTCTTACCTTATTTCTTGTCTCCTTTCATTTTGTGTTAGTGAAGTTCCTATCGATCGGGTTATAACTGTCAACCAATGCCTTCAAGTAGGGTTTCTGTTTCTAGCTGCTGTTTAATCAACTACGGGTAGAGGGCACACGCCCACCTTATTCACAAACCTTGCCTTTGTCGATCTTGAATGTCTGTTTGGTTAAAGGAAAACATTACTTGGTTCAGATTTCTTGTTGTTTTAAGTCCTAAGATCTACTCAATATTGTTGTCCAGGGATGTGGTCTCAGGACTTGTCCATTTGCATCGCTTAAGAATAATTCATCGAGACTTAAAGCCTCAAAGTGTTCTGATTACTAAGGAATTTTGTGCAAAGTTATCGGATATGGGCAGTAGTAAACTCTTCCGCGAGGATACGTCTCCCTCAGGATATCATGTCCCCGGTAAGTGCTCTTGACAGCTTTACCTGGACCCCAGATCTGCTTTGCATTTAAGACTGATCCATGCAGTTCTGAATCTGTTTGGGTATACTAAAACCTTCAGCTGTATAATTTCGGCTGTAAGAGCTGTCTTTTTTCCTATAGAAGATCTTATATTGAAAGTTGGACCACTCGATGGGTCGGCTATCTAGATTATGGTATGATTTTGGAGATCGAACAGCTTCTGGCACTCTCTTTTGATTGACTGTCCAATCCATAACGCCACATCCATATGTGCCTAAGTGACAATGGCTATCTAACAAATGCGGATGCCTGATGTCTATCTTGCAGATTGTGGCAGCCTGGCATTGCATACGGCTGAACAACTTTGTCCTGCGCACCAAATGTGCTCAGTCGATCTGTTTGGTCTTGGTTGCATCTTGTTTTTTTGCATCACTGGCGGAAAACATCCATTCAGAGACAGTCTAAAGGGCGATAATAATATCAAGAAGTACTCGATCAACTTGTCCCCCGTGGAATTTTTGCCAGAAGCTGCAGATTTGTTTGCTCGTTTACTAAACCCCAATCCCAACCTGAGGTGAGAGTACTGACATGTAATATGCATGATCTCTTTTTCTTTCTATTCTTCAATAAATTTTCTGCAAGTCATTTATTGACTCTCAATTCCCTGTGGCGCTCAAATCTTCTGTGTATCCGTTTCTTCTGGAGGTACAAACCGTAAATGCCATTGATAGTTGTACATATTCCCACATAGGCCGATTACAGGTAAAACCATGGAACAGCTAGCTGCTTTAACTGGTCAGTACTCAAAGATGCGCATGCCAATTATTCCTAATGTAATATTTGGGACTAAATGATTCTCAGGGATTATAACTATGTTTCTTGCTAGTAAAGGAGGTTAGAGAAAATTGTCTTTGCCTTCCAATTTTTTATCGAAGATGCATAGGGAATTGCTGAAGTTGGTCTATCTCTTGCGGTCAAACAACAAAGACATTTGCATTCTGAACTCTTCTAAAATTTGGCAGGCCAAAGGCATTGGAGGTGCTTCACCATCCACTATTTTGGAATTCAAAGACGAGACTGTCCTTTCTCCGAGACGCCAGCGACTGGGTAGAATTGAAAGCTCGGGGAACTAATTCTGATCTTATGGAAAAATTGGAGAGCATTGCTCAGCAAGTTTTCGATGAGGAATGGAATGGAAAGATAAATCGTAAAGTCATCAAGCATATGCGTAGGTTCAGGGCCTACAAGTTTGAAAAAACCAGAGACTTATTGCGAATTGTGCGAAACACATTTTGCCATGCCATAGGACTTCCACGGAAAATTCAAGTATGTTTCTACTTTCCAGTGCAACTACTGCAGGAAAATTTCGCATGCATGATGACATAAACATTACAGATTACATCACCATCACCAATACGTAAGTCATTATTTCATGTTCGATGTTTATCCATCTGCTTTACAATCATCAAACACATCCACCGGTGAGCTATTGCTGTAAGGCTATACATGATTACTGCAACTGAATCTGGGCAAGGCTTATGGAGTGAATGTATCCGCGAGCAGTGGTGTGGATTTTGCGGCTCATATTCAGTACTGTTCTGATGGTTAATTGTGGCAGGAGATTGTTGGATCATCTCCCGAGGATATGGACAGCTATTTCACGAAGCGATTCCCCAGACTTCTGATTGAAACGTACAGATTCGTCTCCATGTGCTGCAAAGATGAGGAACGCTTTCCCTTTCCAGAGTACTTCAGCTGGTGATCACAATGGTTTATCACCAACGAACTTCGCAATGACCACAATTTGCAGGAGGGTTGATTTCAGCATCGTGCATATCACGAGGAAACGTACACGTTTAAGAAACCTGTTTGTACATGTGTATATAATGTGTATGGTTTGTGGTAAATTGCTATCTAGAGGTGATGGATTCGTGCGTGTATATGCCTAAAAGAGAAGGCGGAATTTTCAGAACAGGTTGCCCCCTATCCATTAGCGTAAGGTATATCATACCGTAGCATCTTGCAAATGTTCTTTTTGACGGAACAAAATGGACTTAATCCAAAATGAAATTGAGTGATAATTAACATATAAGTTAAAATACTAAATGATGTGACGGATTTCTAATATTCGAGTTACCTAGTGATACATGTGGGACTCACTTAGATCGTGCGAGTATCGACCGATTGCTTGGATTGGGATGAGCCCAGGCTTAAAAATATTGAATATTATAAATAATATCACCATCCCAAACTAGTATCTTTGTTTTACATTTATCACAAACTAATTTTTGTGTAGCAAAAAATTATAAATTGATATATTCGTGACACATTTAGTCCAAACAAATTTTCATTTTATGAAAAACCTTAAATCGGTAAACATGTGATAGTCCGCCCTCCGCTAACTTCTATCCAATATACTATAAGTTGGTGATGTGAAAAAACACATGTACGACTTAGATTTTTTCTTCTCTTTTCTCTTCTTCTCTTTCCTTTCCTTCTTCTTCCTTTTGGCCGATCGTTGGCCTCAGCCATGGCTGACAACCGGCGGACGAGGGCCGGCGACCTCACCGAAGCGTCACCGGCCCCCGGTGACGCCGAGCCATAGCGAGGCTCGGCCTCGCATTGGCTGGGCGAGAGTTGGTTCGGCGAGGCCAAGCCTCACCGGTGGCTGGGCGAGCTCAACCTTGCCAGATCTGGGCAAGCTCGAGCTCACCCAGCCAAGACGAGGCCAAGCCTCACCGACCTCACATTGCTTGGGTGAGGCTCGGCCTCCTAGCCACCGGCGAGGCCGAGCCTCGCAATGGTCAAGCGAGCCTCTGGCAAGCTCACCGGCCCTTGCCCTGGCCGGCGAGCTCGCCAAACCTTCCCTAGGTTCGGTCGCCGGCCACAAAGGAGGAAGAATGAGAGAAAAGAAAGAAGAAAAAAGGAAAAATATAATAAAAATATTAAAAAATTAAAAGAAACAACAAAATTATATAATTTTACCAAACGTATTTCTATCACGGGAATATAAATTTTGTGCGTTATCATGCGCGTTCTTATACTCAGAAACTATTCCCGAAAATGAAAAAAAAAATATTCATTTCTAATAAAAAAATTATTCCCTGGAATAAAATCGTTATCAAACGTGCCCTTACTCACTCATTGCTCTTTTATGGGAATTATCTAAAATTTGAGTATTTTAGTAAATTTAACAATCAAGATTGTAATCTATATTTCTTTGAAGTTCAGTTTTAAATAATTTCTTGTCATATACAATTCTTAGTACAAGTGTTTACTTAGAGAAATTATTTGGTTAAAGTTGTGAACAATTTATGAACACAATTTATATTTGTAATATGTTAATTAACAATTATTGTCGACATTGTTCAAAACTATCGTAAGAAAAGCCTTTATGAAAATCACCTTGAGCACAACGGTAAGTAAAAGAGAGGAAACTTAATCTATATAAAAAAAGAATTGAACATACCAAAAAAGTCACGAACCTAATACATTATTGTCATTTTAGTCCCAAACCTTTTAATTAAATCAATTTAGTTCTAAACATTTTAATATTTTACTAATTAAGTCTATTCGGTCAATTTTGATCGAAAATTGCTAATGTGAAAAATTACAATCTTACATGACACGACCGCCACTTAATTGGACAAGAATATTTTTCCTTTACCCTTGCCGGTCAAAATGAAAGGAATGAAAGAAAGAAAATAATAATATAATATAATATAATATAAAAAGAACAAAAATCAATAAAAATCAATAAAATATTTAAAAATATTGTTTATAAATGTCTACATTAGTGCTGATATGTCACATAGGATGATAGCTGTCTACATCAACAATTTTTGCCCGGATAGACTCAATTGACAAAATGTAAAAAATAATAACCGAATTAGTATCAATCTAATAAGTGTATATGACTAATATGAATAATCTTGTACTCAATGCATGGTTTTTATATTTACAACAAATATCCACTTTTAATCTTTATCAATTCTCTTGAGATTATTTTCATCAACTCAATTAGCCAAAAAGTGCTATAATCCTCTGTATAGCGTGAAAATAACGTGGGCCTATTTACATTCATAAATTAAATAATACCACAGATTTCGAATATTTGAATCCCCACGTGATCCAATGTTGGACCTTATCAAACCTAAATGATGACCGCGTCTCGACCCGACCCGACCCGACCCGGGGCCACCAGAGAGCGGCGCACGGTCAAACGCGCGCCCTTTAAAGAACCAAAAAACGACGTCGTCAGACCAAGTAAACGCCAAAATGGACTTTTCTACCCATGGAAAAAGACCAAACAACCAGCTCCGAGGACGAGGACAATCCCGTGCCGTCCGAACGGAGAATCGCGGCCGCACGACAACGCAATCTCCGAATCCCCAATCGTGTCCCGGTTGGGCGACTGGATTCAGCGGCAATCTGTCGGAGATCCCAAGCCCGCGGCGACCGCGGGAAGCTTCGAATCTCCTCTGATTACTGTTCGAATCTTCTTCTTCGAACGACGGCCCCTCGTTCTATAAAGGGAAGGATCGCTTCGATCTCGTCGTTTTGTTGGCTCCTCGGGCGCGATTCATGAGGGGCGGGATCCGGCGGCGGCTATGGGCGCTGTCGTCGATCGTCGGCTGGTTCCTGGGGCTGAGCGCCGTCCTCTCGAGGTCGGAGAGCTCGGAGGTGTCGGTGTCGAGGCCGCCGTTGGACAGGGGATTAATGCGCTTGCCCGTGAGATCGCTCAAGTCGATTCAACCGTGAGTTGGTCTCTTGCTGTTTGGCTTTGATTTCTCGCTTCGTGATTGATTTGGAACAAAAAATCTGTAATCCTTGTGGTCCAAAGGAAGTAGTGTTTTTTGCCATGGGGCTGTGATTCGTTTGGCCAGTTGAGCGTGTGCAGTTCCGTGCCGTAATTGCGATGGTGCGAGTTTAGTTTAGTGGCGATTCGGTGTGGTATGTGCTAGGATGTGAGCTTGGTTCTTTTGGTAGTGAGGAGTTCTGCCAAAGTTTGTGAAAATCTGTATGGTCGAATGGCATAATGCGGCTGGTTAATAAAAGGTTGGAACAGAGTTTAAGTTTTCGGACGTGCATGGGTGCGGTGGGGAAAAACTGCTTATTTCGCTTGTTTAGAGGCACCTAGTAGTCTTGTTATTGAATTTGGCACGGACAAAGTCCCTGCGTATGAGGGGGAAGAACAGAAAGGGACAGAGAAGTGTGACTTATGTATTGAATAATAAGTCCCTGCCTTGCTGTCTACCCGTGGAAGTCATGTGAGAAATGGTCTCCTCGATGTCCAATGTACATCAATTTTGAATTCTGCATGCTAATTTGTCTTGTCGGGACTCGTTACTAATATCTTCTTCCTCATTGTTTGGTAGCAAATTGGGGTCTAATGGATGCATGATATGGCTGCATGATTTGTGTACTCCTGATTTAGAAATCTAGGATCAGTTGAAATTCAGCTTTGCTTTGCAGCATAGTCATAAAGTGTTGCAAGAACTTGGAAAGCCTTGATATGTATTTCCATATGGAGCTTATGACAAGTACTTTCTATTCAGTGGTTGAAGTTGCTGATAAGCACGCCCTAACTGTGCTGGTTTGATGTATAATTTGGTCTAGCTTCTGCTTCTGATATGTCTTGTTGGCCTTTAAGCTATCATTGGCTAGCCATGAGTTAGTGACCAGTTTGAGTCTATTTTTCAGTGACTTGCTGTGCCATTCTCCTCTGTATTGGGGAAATAACTCTACCATTTCTCTGTTATTTTGCATGCCTTTGCTTGTCGCTTCTACTTTTGGACAGAAATCATGACACTGCCCTAGTTGCCGCCCTAGATGGGACAATACATTTGGTGGACAGCGACTCTAGGAAGGTGATCTGGTCAGTCACGTCAGGACCTCCCATCCACTCTTCATATCAGGCTCCAATCAACAAAGATAATGAGAATGAAAGTTCTTCTGGACCCAGCAGTGGTTACTTTATAGACTGTGGTGATGATGACTGGGAGCTGTATATGCACAACGAGCACTTTGGTAAAATGGTATGGCTAAGACTTCTATTTGTGACAAAAAACTCAAGATCTTTTTAGGTTTTGTCTAATTAGAACGACTGTTTGATCATTTGTCTAATCAAGGATATCACTAATTTCATCACTTCCCTGTGCATGATTGGTAGGGCTGCCTCGACGGTGGCAAAAACTTGTACCAACCAGTGGGAGAGATCTATCTCCTACGTTTGTAAGACAGAGTAGATGAATGCATTCTACTTTTTGAGACTGCCAATGCTGTTTTCTGTGAAATACCTTGCTGCTTAAAGGTTTTTCTATGCCAGGTGATCTTTACCCAAGAAAGCAAGGCATGTTTATGGTAGGAAATGTGGAGTTTGCAATACTTAAATGTATAGCGTGTTGCTTTGTTCAGGGAAAAAAATGGCTGTATTTCTTTTGTCCTGAAGATTTAACTTTGACTTGTTTTGCCTATTAAAGGTTGTAAAAAGGATTTCCAGATTTTGCCTTTTGTACTTACATGGAAAATGCCCTTATCTATATGTTTTAGACCCATGAACTTCGAATGTCATCTCTCCTCCTTCCAAAATTGGGGAGAAGTCTCCGGATCATAGTGGCTGTTTTTCTTATTAACTGTAAAAAAAGTCAATTGCTGCCACTATTACCCGCTGTATACATCTTATGAACTGACTGTCCCATGCAATGCAGAAGCTGGGGATGAACATCGATGAATTCGTAAAAAATACACCATTGGTTTCAGAGGATGGATCAGTTACACTTGGATCTCGGAAAAGCACGGTGTTTGAAGTCGATGCTTTGACCGGAAGAGTCATACGTACTTATGGTTTATCCGATTTTCCATCTACCTCTCCAAATGATATAGAACAGACTGCTTTACAAGATAAAATTGCCAATGATTTGGCGGAATCTAACTCTGATACTGCTCAGCCGCGCCTGAAGATTATGAGGACGGACTATTCTTTGCAATCATTTGCTGCAACATCCAACAAAGTATTGTGGAATGTGTCCGTGGCTGAAATAGGGGCCGCCTTACTTTGTCGAGGCGATGATAATTCTTTCGGTGGATCTTCCCTCAACTCGAGACATCAACTTGGTCTGGAATCTGGAAATTCCATTACAATGCCACTTTCTTGTCAATCGAGAGCTATTGTCTACCGATTTCGCAAACATGATATGTATGATACATTTTCTAGGCCTCAGCTTCATGATGGGAGGAAACTTCCATCTCCTAGTCCAAAACAACAACTACTACCTTCCCAGGATGAAATCAATCCATCATTGAACTTTCAGCTTGAAAATCCTTCTTCAGAGCTCATGCTTCCTCCACTAACGAAGATTGACAATATGTTCAACTCGCATGATGGTAAAGCTGCTGGGGTTATATTGCCATTGCCTGCACCGGAGATCCACGATACGGTAGTTGTTCGTTCGGATAACAATGCAACCGTTTATGCTGATGGTTCACGTAATATGTCTTCTGAGTGGTCAGCGACTTTATATGTTATATTAATGGTCTTTATGGCGGCTGTTGGTTTGATCATCCACCGTTTTTTTCGAGTACCAAAAGAACAGGCTAAGCAGGTTGGTGATTCTAGTTTGAAAACACCTTCCAAGAGGAAGAAAATGCGCAAGTATGGGAAGAGTAATGGAAGTCCGGACAGAAAGGAGAATCATGTCTCTTCAGAAAATGAAGGCAGGCTTGACAATAGTAGGAGCAATGATGACTCATGGATGAAGCTCAATAACCTTCTTGATGGTGGCATTGCAGGGCGTAGGATCGGAAAACTCCTTGTACTAAGTACAGAAATTGCTAAAGGAAGTAATGGGACCATTGTCCTTGAGGGCATCTATGAAGGTCGACCTGTTGCAGTGAAACGCCTTGTCCAGGCTCATCATGATGTTGCCTTGAAAGAGATTCAGAATTTGATAGCATCTGACCGACATGCAAATATTGTTCGGTGGTATGGAGTGGAGTATGACCAAGATTTCGTGTATCTTGCTCTAGAACGCTGTACTTGCAGCTTAGATGATTTAATTCAAGTACAGTCAGATTCTTCAAATAATTCTGTCTTCCCAAATGATCCAGCATCAATGGTTGAATATAAAATCAAATTGGATTCAGTTAGGGGTATGATCCAAGATGTTAATTTGTGGAGGGCGGATGGACATCCCTCACCTTTGTTACTGAAACTGATGAGGTAACTTTTATGTCTAGATGTGCCAAAAGGGTTTGAGTTGAGAGATGACTGCATGTCTTGCTTTTTCAGCACTCCTAAAATTATCTTGTCACAGATTTGAATTTGTATTGAGTTTGCTTCCATATGTTTAACATGACTTGGAAGCATCTCAGAGAGATCATTACCTTCATAAACTTTTCTTTGCTGGTGCATGTGGGTATTAGGTGCTAATCGAAGGACTTAAGCTCTTCTGCAAAAAACTTCCAAGTGATACATGTTAAGAAGGACTTGTTAGACGACTACCTTGACTTTGGTTAGCCCAATCCAATTTACTTCGTGGGCTGAGTTTAGAACCTTGCAGCTTCCTTTCTAGAGTTGTAGGTTTAAGTTCAATGTCACTATCAAGGCTAAACTCTTAGTTTGAAATCAATTGGGTATTATCAATTGCTTAGTGACAAAACATAGATTTTCCTGTATTGGATAATCCGGTATACCTTCTCTCTTTGTGATTTGTGAATGCTACAAAAACTTTATGCACTCAAATTAGTAAATGATTATGTTTTTGGTAAATAACCTGCAACAGGTTTGATTCTCTAGTGTACTCCTGGCATCCTTATCGGGTATTAATATGTTATAGAAGTTCCTTAATTTGCAGTAGGATATGGCTTAGTATTAATTATGTATCTGATGCCTTGAAGTGGCCCAGTTACGATTGGATTCTAGATATATTGTTAATTTTAAGTCATAACGTCTACTCTATATTATAATACAGGGATGTGGTATCAGGACTTGTCCATCTGCATGACTTGGGAATAATTCATCGGGACTTAAAGCCTCAAAATGTCTTGATTACAAAGAATCGATCATTATGTGCTAAGCTATCTGATATGGGCATTAGTAAACGCCTTCATGGAGATACATCTTCCTTGGGATATCATGCCACTGGTAAGTGCTAATGACAGCTTAACCAGACCTTTGATCTTCTTTGCCTCGAGACTGATCTATGCAAATCTAAATCTATAAGATGGTAATCATTTTCAGATTCCTGACTAAAACTTCAGGCCAATAATTTTAGTTGTTAAAGCAATCTCTTCTTTTATAGGATAAGTTATGTTGGAAGTATGGTTGCTTTAAATTGTTTTTATATCGTGTAAACTCTGTGGAGATTTAACGGTCTCCCTTTATTGACCAGTGAATCTAACATTATTATCAAACATGGTCGAAGTGATTATGGCTCTTTGGTTGATCTCTGATATTCGTCTTGCAGGTTGTGGAAGCTCAGGATGGCAGGCACCTGAACAGCTTCTTCATGGGCGCCAAACACGCACAGTAGATGTGTTCAGTTTAGGTTGTGTCTTGTTCTTTTGCATCACTGGTGGAAGGCATCCATTTGGTGAACGTCTGGAACGTGACATCAATATTGTGAAGAATAAAATGGACTTGTTCTTGGTGGAATTCATACCAGAAGCTGTGGATCTATTTTCGCATTTACTAAACCCAAATCCTGAATTGAGGTGAGAGTACTGTTAGCTCTAATTTGAATCACAGCCATCTTCATTTTGCTGTTGGATAGAATTTTTAACTGTTGTTAGTTGACTAATTTTCATTTTCCTATATCATCTAAGTCTCATGAATATTAAAGGTGGCTTGAAATTCATTGAACTTTGCTTTACTTGATGAGCCAAAAAAGTCTACATCCCCTTTATCTCTTTTGTCAAATGACAATAGAAGCTGCAGAAAAGGTTGACCTTGTGACAGCCTAAATGCCTTTGACAATTGTGGTTTTCTAGTGTAAGATGATCATTGTTGGTGGCTTGGTTATTCAGGCTATAAGTTTGTTACCAGCCCATGAACATATAAATTACAATCATTCCTAGCGCACTATTTAGAGTATTCTTGCTATACATACACCAAAGAGGATTTCATGTGGAGATTCCGAAGCTTTAGCATATTGCCTTAACTTTAAATAAGATCGTAGGGACTGAATGATTATTTTTCTAATTTAAGATACTTGGTGTAAATCATTCCTGGCTTCTTGTTATGGTCAAACAACTGTTTTCATCCTGTAAATATGAGTTGTGAAGTTCATGGAGCTACTGCAATTTTAATTGTTATGGAGATTGCACCAATCTTGTATTTGTGATGCTAATGAATTCAGGAAGTTGGTCCTTCTTGGTGTTGTTCATGTAATTGATTTCTTTTAGCATCTTGGGCTATAGTTTATTTTTTGTAATAACTTCTAATTTGCTTTTCATTACTGGCAGGCCAAAAGCATTGGAGGTGCTTCACCATCCATTATTTTGGAATTCGGAGATGAGACTGTCCTTTCTCCGCGATGTCAGCGATAGAGTAGAGTTGGAAGATAGAGCACTCAATTCTGATCTTCTGAAAGCAGTAGAGAGCACTGCACCAATGGTTTTCGGTGGGAAATGGGATGAGAAAATAGAACCTGAATTTATGGCAGACATAGGCAGATTTAGGCGCTACAATTATAGTTGTGTCAGGGACTTACTGCGAGTCGTGCGTAATAAGTTGAGCCACTACAGAGAACTTCCTGAAAGAGTTCAGGTACTCTCTCTCTCTGAGTGGAATTGGGATGATTTCTGCAGTTGAATGCATATTCAGGCTTTCTTTGTGGCTTTCTACATTCAAGTGTGAACTTGTGGCTCATATCTGTCATTGCTTTGATGGTTATGGCAGGAGCTCCTCGGACCAGTTCCTGAGGGTTATGACAATTACTTCGCTAAGCGATTCCCGAGACTCTTGATCGAGTCATACAAGGTGGTGTCCAAGTTCTGCAAAGAAGAGGAATGCTTTCAGAAGTACTTTCGAAGTGATGAGCTTTGACCATCTGGCCACTCCACCGGTGATCAAAATGGGCTCATTTGCAAGGTAAGTTTGCAATGATGCAAGTGGATGGTGGGAGCAGATAGCCTGTACAAAAGCATGTAAAATAGTGTGTCAGTATAGTATGTATATGCAACAAACTCGTATAATTAACTCAATGAACATTCTCTGAATATTCATGTTTCGCTTGCACCGGTCCCAGGTTGGTTCAGGGATTGATTTTCACGCCGCGCGAGAATGTTTTGCAAATCAGATACGCAGATGGCTAATTTATGTCCCGTCCTTAATGATCGAACCCTGTAATCTTTTTCACATCGCATTCGTCGGAGGATTTCTGGAGTGTTCTGCAAATTCTTCCTAGGCTGGATGAATCTCAGGCGTGTTCTTTGAGGATGGATCGGCACTATGAATGCCACGCCGTGTTTATTTGTGAAACCTAAGCACTCAAAAAGTTCAGTGGTCATAGTTCAGTGGTCATTCTCAAATCAGCGAAGCCTATGAACTTTTTAGATGGGTCGAAAAACCAGAATATGAGGACAAGTGATTTATTTTACCCTGTGTTTGGCAATTTAAGAAGCAAATTGAAGGAAATGGTGCGGAGGAAAATATAATTATCGAGTGACGGATAACCCCGTTGTCTCACTCATTTAAATAGGTGTGAGGGACATTATGGTGAAAATTAT
The DNA here is from genome assembly GCA_017140595.1 of Eucalyptus curtisii. NCBI lineage: Eukaryota > Viridiplantae > Streptophyta > Magnoliopsida > Myrtales > Myrtaceae > Eucalyptus > Eucalyptus curtisii. Next base: position 32,945,409 of record CM029503.1, on the reverse strand, counting down.
TTTTTGATATCAGCAATTATGTGGCCCCGGGTGAATTTTTTAAAATTTTTTTATTTTTATTTCCACCAACTTTTCTCTCAATTTCCACACCAAAATTAGAAAAGAAAAATGTTTGGTAATAACCAAATCATAGTGTTATATTTATTTTGTTGTTATGAGATTGTAAAGTACCAAAAAATCGTAAGTGGTCCTCTAGGGCCGCTTTTCTCGACTTGGACCTCCTTTTTTGTTAAATTTGTTCTCTTGTAAAATTGTTATTTTTCTTCTTTTTTTCCTCAAGTGACTTGATAATTCCTACCATCATTTCAATTTTCTTGAACAAACTTATTATGTTACAAATAAAATGTACGACAATAAAAGAGAATATGCCAATTTTTTTTGTCACAGTAATAGTCACCCTAGTTATCCCAAGATTACACTAATAGGTGTGCAAAAAAAGTGTTGTCACATATTATGTCGCGTATCAAATTTTTTTTATTTCTCTTAACACTATTTACTATGAAGTGTAAATTTCATCTGTTATTTTGTTTGAATACCAAGATGAAGTTCATAATTTTTGTAGAAAGTAAATCTATTGTCTTGCAATTGACTTATTTTCTTATCAAATTAATTCATTATATCAAACTAAAGCAAAAAAAAAAAAGAAAGGGAAATGATTTGATAATGAGTACCAACCAAAAAATAGGTATTGATTTGCCAATAAAATTTAGTTCCCTTCACCAAATTAGTTCGTTTTATTTTTCCTTATCGAATTATACAAATGCATTTCTATATGTTATATCATGTGTTATACATTAGTCTTTCATTGTAATAATGTCATATCATAGGTGAATCAATTTTGTTATTACATCAACTAGAATATGGAAAAGCAATACTTATTTTTATAAAATTACTGGGATTAAGTTAATATCTTCATCTTGTAATAAGCAAAATGAAAATACTAGTGTGCTACACAAAACTCCTTTAATAGATAACGCATGTTACAGTTTAATTTCTGATCGTATGAAATTTCAACAAACTCATTTAATAGTAAAGAAAATAATGACATTAAAATAATGCATTTTCTAAAATAACGAGATTAAAATATACATAAAAAATTACACGAAAATGTAAAAAAAGAAGAAGATAAAATATTGTGAGAAATAAAAGATGAGAAAAAACCATAATTAATTCTTACATTGGGCCGTTTCAGCAAAGAAAAAAAATGGGCCCAACAAAAATCTTGAGGCCCACAGGGTTCAACTAAACCCTTCTCTCTCTCTCTCTCTCTCTCCCTCATCCCCGTCCGCCACCACCATGTCGACCTTAAAGGAGATCTTGACCCGCCGCCCGGTGGCGGCGACGATCCGGCTCACCGTCCCCGCCGGCGAGGCCCGGCCGATGCCGCCGGTGGGCCCGGCGCTCGGCCAGTACAGGCTGAACCTGATGGCGTTCTGCAAGGACTTCAACGCCCGGACGCAGAAGTACAAGAAGGACACGCCCATGTCCGTCACCGTCACCGCCTTCAAGGACAACACCTTCGAGTTCACCGTCAAGTCGCCGACCGTCACGTGGTACCTGAAGAAGGCCGCCGGGATCGATTCCGGCAGCGGCCGCCCCGGCCACGAGGCCGCGTCCAAGATCGCCCTGAAGCACGTGTACGAGATCGCGAAGGTGAAGCAGTCGGATCCCTACTGCCAGTACATGTCCCTGGAGTCCATCTGTAAGTCCATCATCGGAACTGCTAATTCCATGGGAATTCAGGTGGTGAAGGAGCTGGAGTGAGTGATTTTGCCAGATGGGTCGGGGTGAAATTACCTTCTGGGGTTGCGTTTCTGCTGGAATTCGTCGGAGACGGAGGAGTGCATGAGTGAACTGTTTCGATGTAATTTACGTTTGATGAATTGGGGAGATTCCATTACGTGTTTTCTTCTTGATTCTGAGGTGTTGTTACGTCATGCAGGACATAAAGGTTTGATGTTGATTTGATGTTTGATTCAGAGAAAATGTTGGGTCATTTTGAGATGTAAGAAAAGCTTCTATCTTGCTCCTCAGATTATTCACCAAAGATTCTAGCTTTGGATTAATCTTCGATAAATCTTTGCCTTCTTTAAGAATTCGAAACCATGCAAAGGCGTCTTGGAATTTTGCAGAGCACCTTCGCGGTAAGTATGTTCAAGATTTGGCATTTTCTTCTTGAGGTATGTGATCAAATGGGTCCTTGATCAATTAGGCTGCAGCCTCTCAAGCAATTTATCTCCTCAATCATAGTCTAGAAATTCTTTTGGGTAATCATCATTCCACAAAGTCAAAATAACATGGAAATAATACGGACTGGGTATTGATTTTGTTTACACCCAGTGTTTACTATCAGGATGAAACTTAGGTCCTCTAAATTGTAAAAGCAAAGATAAATCTGCAACCCTTACAGACAGCAAAAGACATTGGAGGACCGCTACACAAAGACTAGTTTTCCTTTAATTCGAGATTCGTATCGATCATTTAGTTCTCTGTGCAGTTGGTACATTGTTGTTTCTCGAAGAGCTGTTCATGACTCGGTGCAGTCTCCGAGCCAGTTCTTCGTCCGTCTTGCAATTCGCAATCAGCCTGTTCCTTTTGTACAGCGAGTGAACCGGAACGCGCTTCTTCAGCTTGTTCCTCTTGAGAGACATCTGACTTTGATTTCCCTCGCTGGAGAAAGAGGCGACTATCTCCAAAGCGCTCTTGGCCGCGGCAATTGCCTTAACTGCAACGGCCGCCTTCTCTTCAGCAGCTGCTCTAGCAGCCTTTGCAATCTCAGCAGCGGCTAAAGCCGCCGATCTTGAGGCCTCCACAATTTCCTCAGGCGACAGGTTCGGATCACTATGAACGCTTAATAAATTGTTCAGGTGGGCATCATACGCACTCGATGACGACGACGATAGAGATTCGGCAGGCGAAGAAACAAGCGACGCCCCCTTGGTATCTGAGTTCTGTTTCTTCATTCCGGCAAGCAAACGCTTCCGAGGAGGCAACAACACATCAGCATCCGCTCGCTCGACTACACATTGATTAGCTTCCATTGTTCCTTCTTCAGTCGAACAATCAAAATTCAGACAATGGGAACCGCTCCATCCACATCGGTGCTGTAACCAACAACATCGAGATCTAAACCTTTCAGAGCAATCTGCCAAACAAACATGTCATGGGGTCTGATCCATAAAATGCATGTCTAACACAAAATTCAGTCACATTTCCAGATTCAATGCAATTCCTATACAAGAACTCAGTTGCTACTCAGCCAGATCACATGATCGCCATGATTAATAATAATGCGTTCCTCCATCGTTAGCATTTCGCGCCGGCTCAAAGAAAAAAGCACGAAAAAACAATCAACAGATAACCAAATCCAGCTCCACTCATCGAGCTCGGCTCGCATTCGCAATCTACTTCCTAGAAATTCAACAGGAACGGTGTGGCAGACATGAATGCCCTCTTCCACATGATCTCATTTAACTTCTTCAACAACAAACCAGACTCCAAAACCAATAGACAATCCATGAAAACCTCCGGAACAACAACAGATTTATCTTAAAAACGATAGCTTCCATATGATGGAACATGAAACCGGGAGCCGGAGCATGGGGCCAAAGCCGGCCAATGCTCCGGCCCCGGTCGCGAACGTGGGCGCAGACAGTCGAGACTACGGACGATCAAGACGGAACGGAGCTAGACACGACGGGACTGAGCTGATCCGACGGAATTCACACGCTCGGAATCGCGATGAGATCGAGGGGGCACTGAGGATTTTCCCTGCACGTGAGGAGGGGAACGACCTCGATTACCTTGTCTCGGTTTTCTCCCTGTCCACTCCAAGAGGGAAGGCGGTCAACAGGTGCCGCGGGGCGTCAGGAAGGAGGGCAGGCGATTAGGGTTTTTGGAGGTTGCAGAAGAGGAGGAAGAGAGAGAGAGAGAGAGAGAGAGAGAGAGAGATGGCTGTGGTGGTCCTTGTGGAGGGACAGGAAATGGAAATGGAGATCTTGTTCTGTTCCTTTCTGATTGGTTTCCATGGAGTGTGATGAAAATGTTTGGGTTGGGTTTTGTGGGTTGAACTGCAAGATGCAAATGTGGCTGAATTTATATTTGGTCCTTAGTTCTAGGAAGGAAACCCAACTTGGCAAATCCCCCAAAAAAAAAAACTTGCCCAACTTAGGATTTTCTTATTTTCTCGAGACGTGCGACGTCGTTTTCTTTAATCTGACTTTTGATCTTCGAACTTTTGATTTTTGTAAATTTTTCTAATGAAATCTCAGCATTAACTTCGACAGTTTGAGTGGATACGGGCCTTGGAAGGTGTTGAAGTGTGACATGGAAAAAAAGTTAACCTCCGGAGACACGGGGTTGTGGAAAATGACCTTCATATTTACCTTGCTAGACGAGCCAACATGAGAAGCTTTTTCCGCAACATACTCAAGCATGATCTGTCGGCCACATTTACTTGAGTCGATTGAAATTAGTGATGGAGGTTTTCGTTTCAAAAATATAATAGAGATTAAAGACATTGAACATTAAAGAGACAAGCCCAACGAACTATGGGGCTCGTGACCAGCTCTATAAGGTTGAAATTTATTTTCGTATATTATTGAGAACGTAACAATATTAAAGTGATGGGGTGGAGGAGATCATTCAGATTCACACATTACTTATTAACAGAAATAGAAACAATATTTTTTTTTTAAGCGAAGTGGGCTAGGATCAAGTCAGGTTGAGCTTTTCCGCTCCTAAATGAAATTGCATAAGCCCACCCAAAGGGTTAACATGATAATTGGATGAAAGGGTCTAACTTGTTGCCCAGGCTCCCATCAAATAATATATATAAGATAATGAGGAGTTAAAATCACATTTTTTTTTTTGTCGCAACAACAATGAAGAGTCAAAATTTGAATTCGTGATTTCAAGATTATAAATTTTTCAAACTATCATACTGTTCTATTTTCGCGATGAAAATAAGAAGGTTCAACTAGACAAACAAGAAAAAGGCTTTTGAATACGCCCCTCCTTTAAAGCAAATTTGAAAGTGCATTGATCACCCCCATTAAGATGTAACAGCAATACTATATCGATGTCTCACATAATACATATATATGTACACATATATGCGCCAATCGCTTGTTAGGAAATGCTTACATATTTTGAGCTGAGTGTGCTTATCTCGTTGCTAAATTGGTGGAGTGAGATTTTTTCCTTGGTCATTTTATGTCTTATCCGTTTTCAAATTCATTCAACTCAAGCAACTATGATTGATCAAAAATTCAAAGCCCCGTTCATTGATTGGATTGAGAAAAGAGAAATGGAAGTGCAGTTATAGAATTATTTCTCTCCCATCTTAAATTCCCCAAAACCAAGTGTCGGTGAAACGAAATGTGATTGATTCCCTATTCGATCCGATTCCACTTAGAAATCGGGAATCTTTTATATAATCAAACCTAAGTAAAATGTCTCGTTATAAAACCTAAGAGTTATAGGAGGATCGGTTCTCTTTTGTTGAGTATTAATTATGTGTCGTTTGTTTTTTTTGGAAAGTTCAAGTGAATTAACAAGATGTGGATCATGGTTTATATTAAGTATTTTGAACCGAACACTCCTAAGACTGATTTCTTTGTCAAGTGGTGGAATCGAAACCAACCGCTTATAAAAAAAATTAAAAATTAAAAAATACTAAAGTTACTATAATTTTAGGTTTTATTGCTATTTTTTAAAAAAATAAAAACATTTTTTAAAAAAAGAGTTAGTTCGGTCCTTCGGTCCGGTCCAGTCTGGTTTCCCCAGAACTAGAATCGGGACTGAAAATCACTAATTTTATTTTTATGAAATTGAAAATTGGACCGACACCTCGAGAGTTGGAGCAAACCGGCTGGTCCGGTCCGGGCGGTCCGACATGCTATTTCCTAGACTGCAAAGTGATAGTTTTCATTCAACCATTTACCGCCCTTGAATGGCCGCAAGAGTCGGTCGAAGATGGCATCGCGCGATGCGTTAACCGATCGAGCATCATCGTTTCTACGGTTCGGTTAAAACTAGAGCGGCGCCTGGGCGGGACGCGGGAGATGCAGTTGCCACCGCCATTTTTCCCTCCTGCGTTTCTGGGTTTTTCGAAACCCCCTGAATTCTCCACTTCACAGAGGTTCGATCGAAACCCTATAATCGCATCGTCGTCGTCGTCGTCGTCAAGACCCTGAATTTCCACCGACCCATTTTTTCTTTCCCCTTCCAGAATTCGCGTTCGGGAGCAAAATCTCAACTTGGCGTTGGGGTCGATGCGACATTGCCGTGATCTAGCGCGGTCGCGGTTACAGGTACGATGGTCTTTTGGACGTTGCAGTTGTCGAGCTGTTGCGGAGAATGGTTGTGGTGTTTACGTCAGTTTCTGCTGGTTGAATTTGTCAGCTTGAGGACTGATGAGTGCCGTGAAGCCCTTGTCCGGTGCCGTCCACAGCTCGATGCGTTCTGGGGTCGTTTTGTCCGACTTGGCGAGTGTGGTCGAAGAGCTAGTCTTCAACAGCGTGGATGCCGGTGCCAAGAAGGTAATATGCTTCGCTCGAATGTCTCTAGCGGTGGACCCTCTGGGTGTGCCGATGAGCCCTCCTCAGGAGTGAGCAGAGGTTCTGCTGAACCTGTTTATTAGGGAGAAGAGTAGATGGTAGGTTTGGATTGTAGAATTCCAGAATCTGTGGTACCAAGTGATGCCCACTCGGCAACTACTTCCAAACCGGGAACCCACCCAGGAGGTCCTTCCACAGGTTTTGGGAGATTCCAAGGTATCACGAGATGGATTTAAATTCAAAATGTTAAAAAAGCAATCCTAGTCCTAGGATAGGGCCAGTTTCCCACCATTCCGGAACCGCTCGTTACTAGCACTAATTCAGAATATCTCTACCTACAAGCTCTTGTTTTTTTCCTACGTAGAAAAGGGACATAGTCATCCATGATTTGTTTTTCTTTTTTTTCCTTCTCCTTCTTTTTGACGTAGTGAACCTTTGCATACTTGTTTATTTTGATTTTTCCCTTATATGCGAGGAAATCGAACTGTTTATTCTGGACGCAGTGGCTGGGATGGTGATAATCTCATTTTGAAGAGAAAAAATTCATTAGTGACTATGATAGCTTGATTGGTACAGTGAAGATCATGTTTATCATGTTCCTGTTGTGATGATGATGATTCATCAAATAATTGTGGGAAAACTCGATTTCGTACTAAATTAGTTAGCTTGTTCCAAATGCCATGATGGGATAGACTACTAATTTGCAACTCTATGTTGAAGTGTGTGATCTACAGATTGTCATTCTTATGTTTACATGCATATATTTGTTGAGAGAGGTTCGCATATTGAGAATGAGAGTATATTTCCAGAAAAGAAGAAGTAGAAGCAATGATAGCATGAAATACATAATGTTTGGTTGCAAAACTCTGTCCATGTGAATGCACTTTACCATTGGTTATATAGCATATAAAGGTCTTTCTAAGTCGGAAGCTGATCCTTAACATTATGCATGGTTCCAGGTATCAGTATTTGTGGGTATCAGCAACTGTTTTGTGAAAGTGGTTGATGATGGTTAGTAGTGATTTCCTCTTTTGAGTTGAATTTGTATACCATGCCTGTTTTACCCAATTTTTTTTGCTTTTTATTTGATACACCTGTAGGATCTGGCATTGCTCGGGATGGCTTGGTGTTATTGGGAGAAAGATATGGTGAGCTATTCATTACTTTTCTGCAGATTTCACATTAATTTGAACAGTCTATGCATGTCGACAGGTTTGCATCATCTGCATACTGTCAACCCAGTCTAGGAGTCCTCCTTTTGCATTGTACAAGTACTGGTGCAATTGATCAATGTGGGGTAGATGATAGTATGTACTTCCATTGCACATTGGTGTTTTATTTTGCTAAAATCATTATTAACTTGAACAACTTGAATTATTGATCTTAATCTTTATCATAGGCCGAGATGGAATATTTGCTACTAAAACAAAATGATCTTTTTCATTATATTCTTTTATCAACCTTATATACCAAAATCCTAATTAATACACCAGCAGTGGATCTTCTGAATCCTTTGCCTGCTCCATAAATTTGTCAAAAGTAAGTGTAGGATGAGCGGTGATATCTGGATATGAAGACTAGGTATACTGGCTGTCATCTGGAGCCTTAGTAGCTAGAATTGATGTACCCGGGTGCTGGAGGTGAGCTGTGTGAAGAGGGCCTTCTAGATGTGAGAGATAGGAGTATGCTGGGTTAGTGCATTTTCTGCTTTCCAATTGTAGTAGCCAAACTTTTAGTTTGGTGTTTGATCTTTATGATTTGCTTTTAGTGACATCCAAAGATCATCAACTGGATGACATTGACTCTTGTTCTGGGAGCTTTGGTTCTCGGGGAGAAGCACTGGCTTCGATTTCTGATATTGCCGTACTGGAAATTATAACAAAAGCTCCTGGCAAACCGAATGGATATCGCAAGGTTTTAAAGGTATTGATAGCTCATTAATGTGTTAAATGTGGAACTTTACAAGGATGCTACCTAATTCCTTCTTGTTTGTTGAAGATTATGATTTTTGTTGGTTTTCTTGTTTTAGGGATCCAAGTGTTTGCATCTTGGAGTTGATGATGACAGAAAAGATGCAGGCACATCGGGTAAGACATTAATTGGTAAGGTGGCTTTGCCATCAGATAAGAAAGTTGGAGGATGGGCACCTTCCTTGCAAATGGAAATCACCTGGAATGTACTTCCTTGTCAATATCATTTTGGGATGCTAGAAGTTGACTAATCTAATAGGGATGTAGAATACCCAGCCTCCAGTTGCATTTGATGGACCTCACTGATCATAGGCATCAATACTGTGTTGAGCAATTGCCAAGCTACGTGGTCTATCTAGAAGAATTTTAATCTTGATTATCAATAGAACCCATTTAATTGACTTGCTATTCTACTTGCATTTGTTGCTTAGTACTCAAATTTCTTGCACATAGGATAATGCAACAGATGTTGTCTGCTTAAGTAGATTGTCTGAGCTGTTCGATTATATTCAGATTTCACTCTGATTCGAATTGGCTCCTTGCAGTTGTAGTTCGTGATTTATTTTACAATCAACCTATTCGGAGGAAGTCTATACAATCGAGGTTTAACTTCCCTTCTCCTTGAGTTCTTTCAGTTTATTTAGTAGATACTGAATGGCCTTGTAAGGTATATGATTTCCGTAATGTTACCATCTGCCTGATGAACCTTTAATTTCTCTACAAACTAAAAGTCCCAAGAAGGTCTTGGAGTCCATCAAGAAGTCTGTATTCCATGTTGCTATCATTTACTCAGAGATATCCTTTCAAGTTGTTGATATTGAAAGGTACCTTTATATCACATAGATCACTTTTATCATGTGAGATCATCTTGTCCTCACATGATTTTGAAAAATGACAGTGACGACCAGCTTCTCTGTACGCATGCTTCCACCACCCCTTTGTCAATGTTGAGAAGCTTTTTTGGAAATGAGGTTGTCAGTTTTCTTCATGAGCTGAATGCTCGTGAAGGATCATTGAAGCTTACGGGCTACTTGTCTGGTCCATGTGACTCTTTTGCAATTAAGGTTACTCTAATCTCTCTCTCTCTCTCTCTCTCTCTCTCTGTGAGAGGCCTTCTTATATTCTTAGGACCTCATTCTATATCATGTTTGATGCAGGCCTTCCAGTATGTATGTATCCAGCCCTTGTGTATTGGTAAATAGTGTAGTGTTATTATTAGCTTATCTGAGATGGTTTGGCAAGCATCATTCCACTTGACACATTTGATTTGAACTTGACTGGAGTAGACATAAACTCACGGTTTGTTTGCAAGAGCCCTATTCATAAATTGGTCAATCAACTTGCCAAAGAATTTGAGTATGTAAATGCACGAAGGAGTATCGACGGTTTGCAGAAGGGCAAGAGAAGTAGGTCTTGCGCAGGTCCAGCTTACATTTTGAAGCTGAGTTGTCCTCGCTCCCTCTATGACTTAAACTTCGAGCCATCAAAGACATCTGTTCAGTTTAAGGTGAATCGTGGTCTTGTTATCTCCCTTATGCTCATACTGGTTGTTGATTGTCCCCTGGGAGTTGTGGCTTCTGATTAAGGTGAATCATGGTCTTGTTATCTCCATTCTACTTATACTAGTTCCTGATTGTCCCCCTGCGAGTTGTGGCTTCTGACACAATTGTTCTGTTTTTTTTTTGTTTCTTTTTAATGAACCCTTGCTTCTCTTTCCATGCAACTATTTGATGATTTTACTTCAAGCACTCTTCTGTTTCTATTGGTTTGCCACTAGTAAGGATGGAAATGTATTTTTTTTTTCCCTAGTGCAATTTATAGAAGTGCCAGAAGGGTAATGCACTATGCCTTTGTTTTTTATGCCATCAGTCCAAGTCTATGGTTCCTTTTCTTTATTGGCACTGGCAGAGTTTTACAGTTACTAATAGTCAGATGTTACATCTATGAGATTTTTTGGGAGCCATTGCTGATATATATGTCTCTCTCTCTCTGCAAAAAGGATTGGGTTGCCATACTTGCTTTTATTGAGAAGGAAATTCAGCTTTTCTGGAAAGTAAATTCAAGTGGAGGTAGGGCATTCCATGAACTTAATGTTGGGTGATGTTATGTATGAGATTCTGAAGTTCTTTGACTTTCTTGAGTCGTTTGCAGCAATGTGCTCTCAGCAAAATTTTGATACGCTAGGAAAAGATGTGGAATTTGAGGAAGAACAGAAAAGCCTCTCAGGAAAACCAGGTATTGGGCTTTCTAGCCTGATTCATTTCGACCTGTTTGAGTTACCCTCCCCTCAGCTGCACGAGTGACCTGATTTTGCATATAACCTAACTGAAATAGGCCTTAGAATTGGAATGACATATGACTATGATGACAATTTTTTATGATGTCACGTGGATCATGTCTAAAGTGTTTCCTTTCGTCCTCAACTAAACTTATAGTTGGAGATTACTCTGAACTGGCAAGGAAAAAGCGCAGATTCAATGAGGAGGGCATTCTCGATCTTCCATCATTCATTCTAGAGATGCCAGGCAAAGAGAGCCATCATAACTGTAAGGTGACCGAGGGAGAAATTCCATTTAGAAAGATTCGCCATAAAGGTGTAGAATTCAATACCCAACAAAATGAAATAGATTCACTTCTACAAGATGGTTATCCTCTACCACAATCAGACAATTCCTTTTCTGATCACGTCTTGGGTGTGATCTCCAAGGATGATGATTATCAGTGGTCACCAGATAATGGTATGCAGCACACTCAAAATGATGTCTTGTATGCAGAAGATGATACTTTGGTAAAGTGTTTTAGCCTAGATGAAAGATCTGAAAATATTGTAGGGGGTGACATATTTACTTCAACATCTGAAAATGAATCCTTTAACAATGATCCTCTGGGCTGCAATGGAGCAAAAATGAGCTTGGTATCTTCTGTTATCCTGAAAGGAAGTGACAAGTTCGAGGTTGGATCTTGCAGAAAGAAACCCTGCCTGCAGAGTTGCTCCTCACGTGATAATTTGAGATTCAGTCCTCTGAAATTTGCTAGTTGTGAAGGATTTGAATTTGAAAGTGACATCTTCCAAATCAAACAAAAACAGTCTAGCCTTTATGATGACCCCAATTTTCGGAGATATAGTCATAGTAAACAAAGCTTCAGTTCCTTTTCTGGGGCTCTGTGGCCAGATGAAGTATGCAGTGATGCTCACCCTGTTCCCAAATATACAGCCAAGGAGGGAAAGCCTGTTGATACTGATTTTCCATATGCTGCCTCTCATAAGTCAGTTCCATGTTACACAGATGATTTCATTGAGGAGGATGGTCTCTCTTCAAGAGATTTTTTTCAATTGCAAAATTCTGGCTTAGATTGTTGGTCTTCAGATTTTGATTGGTTTTCTGATATTTTGAGCCCCTTACGTGAAACAAAGCCTTTTCGTGGGAAACACAGCATTGACAATTTTGTACTGGAAACAAGTTCAGAATGCCACAAAAAGGCTAGTTGCAGGTCTCCTTTTAATGAAGGAAAGAATGTAGGCATGTACAATCGCATCTCAAAGAGCCCCAGCAACGAGATGTGCACCACAACCCATATGACCGCAGAATGTCGCATAGAAAACATTACTAATCTAAGTGTAGATCCAAGCAAACACAAAGCTAGCAGTTCACTAAAGACTCCCTCAAAACGTTACGATATATTAGCTGATGAAAGAGCACAGTTTTGTCAAGAGTTGTGCCATTACCATTACGAAGCAGCAAGAGATGATGCAACCCAAAAAGGACCGATCTGTGATAACAACGCTCGGCAAAATAATGTTCACCGAGAAAGATCAAGAAGCCATTCTGCTCCTCCATTTTATAGAAAGAGGAGGAGTTTCATTTCCTTAAATCATCTTCCACTGGCAGACCCAGGCTTCTCTGATGCCGAAACCTACCATGCTTCTAAGGCTTATCTAGGTTTGCTGCACAGGCAACTCTCTTGATTGTAGCATAATGGTGCAAAGAGTAAAGTGAATGTGAACTGATTTTCCTCCAACCTGTGCAGAAGCTGGTGAACTGAAACATTCCCAACTATCTAGTAGCTTATGTCATTTGTCTTCTGGAGAAGGTTCTGTAGAGCTCCCATTCTATGGTAACAGGTACTCTATGTATGTCCCACCTGACTTTGACTCTGTAAATTGTGGGGTTGACAAAATACTCACTCTGATTGGCATTCCAGGATAGATATTGACAAGATGCATGACAATGAGCTGAAAATCAAGGAACTTCATGAAGGTTTGAACTTCAATCTATTTGATATCTAAACTTTGGGAGTTTTGAACAATTGCTTTAATTATGCTTGTGCTTGTTAGGGTCCCACTGACCTTTGTCAATGGTGATCTGTTGATACTTGTGTCGAATCTAACATATGAACATTGAGAAATGAAGGAGCACACGTGGAAATTAAAATGTAAGATTGCAGGATTTAGTCCATTTTATCGTCTATTGGGTCCCTAGAGATGTGAATATGGTCAAATGACAAAATGCCTTCTACCTTAGTATTTACAGATCCAGTAGAAACACCATGGAGAGCTGGCTGCCTAAGCTCTAATTGAACCTGACCCCATCTTAAGTCGTTGTTTACTGCTATTTCTGTGCTTTACGTTTCAGATATTATCTCTGGGAGTGTTCAAGACTCGAGAGATTATGGGACTAAATGGCGGGATAGTTGTCTACAGGTTACGGTTGAGCAGCTTGACAGTCTTTCTTCCGTTTAGTGTTTTTAATTATTTAGTGATTGAATGCCTTTTTTGCGCAGAAAAAGTGCGGATCATCTGGGATTCTGGGCCAGACCCATGTGCTGGATATCGCATCGGGATTCTTGCATCTTGCTGGTGATTCATTAGTACCAACATCCATCAGTAGAAATTGCCTTGAGAATGCCAGAGTCCTTCAGCAGGTTGATAAAAAGTTCATCCCAGTGGTAGCTGGTGGAACTCTTGCTGTCATCGACCAGGTTCAGTTTGCCAACCTTTTTTTTTTTCTTTTTTGTTGTGGTTCTGTGGTTTGACATGAGTTTCCTTTCTTTGGTATATGGTGACGGTCTAACCAGGCTGGTGAATTAGAGATGTTAACCATTAACTGCAAAGTTTTATAGTATTTATATAGGCGACTAAGAGTCTCAAATGAGAATTCAAAATGCCCCTTTTATACTCAAGAGATGCATGCACGCTTCCAAACAAACGAATACTTGAGATAACACAAACTGACATATCCAGCCCTTGCAAAGATGAAGCATCAAGAGTTTCTCTAACAGCGTTTTATTGTACTTTCTCTTCCAACAGCATGCTGCAGATGAAAGGATTCGGCTGGAAGAACTGCGTCGAAAGGTAAACAGGTGCATGTCTTTCGAGATTGAACTGATCCCTATTACTTCGAGCTCCTAAGACTGGTTGATCTATAGGTGTTGTCTGGAGAAGCGAAGACAATTAGCTATTTGGAGTCGGAAAAAGAGTTGGTATTGGCCTATCGACTGATATGTTCTGTGATGGATCTCTACTTATGGCATTAATTATCAATTTTATTATTTTTACCATTTTAAACATCTGAAGTGCAGGTGTTGCCAGAGATTGGATGTCAACTTTTGCTCAACTATGGTGAGCAGATAAAAGATTGGGGATGGATATGTAATATCAATGGCCAAGGTTCAAGGTCCTTTAGCAAGTAATTATTGGGTTCCATTTGTGCGACTTTTTCTTAACCATTTGCACATCAGGTCCTCATAATCAAAGTTGACCTAAGATATGGATTATAATAGCCTGAGGTTCAAAGCACTATATCAAGTACCTCTTCATCTATTCTGTGAAAGTTTGTGGAAAAAGTACGGAGTTGTTATTGATTAAGAGTCTCATAGATCAGCTGCGATCATGTAGTTATTTACATTGGTTAATTTCACTTGATCTTATTGAGTCTTGATTGCAGGAATATAAACCTTCTCCAGAGGCAGCCAACTGATGTCACTCTTCTTGCGGTGAAGCATCATTCTCTCAATCTTATCTTGCTGTACTTAACATTGTTCTAGTTGGATGCTACTCAACCCCCAACAAGCTAAACCCCCTTCCCCAGTTCCACCAGCCTCTTGATTGACTTTTTTTGTGACTTTGAAGGTGTGATGCTAACTTATTTTCCAAGATGCATTTACAGATGAATTACATATATATCCTTGTAGGTACCATGCATTCTAGGTGTAGATCTGAATGATGTGGATCTCCTGGAATATCTTCAACAGGTATATCTCTGTCCTGCTAGGCTTTCTTGTTTCATGTATATGCACCTTTTGGATGCAGGTGCACGGCTAAACCTACCTCTTGATCTAATGTGCAGCTTGCTGACACAGATGGAGCATCAACTATGCCTCCAGCTGTTCTTCGTGTACTTAACTTTAAAGCATGCAGAGGTATAAGATATTGTTCTTTTCTCTTTTAATTTATTGCCTAGATTAGTTTTTGGGTATGGTATTCCAAGCCCGCAGGTAGCAATCTCCAAGCTCCAACCATCCCCTTTATATCTATCTGCTTTGTTGAGCACTGGGATTTTTGTTAGTGATTGATTGATTTTGGAGTAAAAGAAGGCTCAGGTTAGGGATTGTGCATGATATAATCTATAAACAAAAAAAAAAAAAATGTGCAATGTGGATACATATTCTATGGAGAAGATGGACTGGTTGGCCTTCATTTATGAGTTTTGTGGGGTCTGATTGTTCTCCCACTACATAAGGGAATAGCCTTGACTTGGTTAATATATTATGTATAATTATGCTTTAGGAATTCTGGATCTTCACCTATACGCTTCTCTCTAACTCCATTTTTCATGTGACCTTCAAGGAGCAATTATGTTTGGGGACACTCTGCTTCTTTCAGAGTGTTCCCTAATCGTGGAGGAGCTTAAAGGGACATCACTCTGTTTCCAGGTGAGTCAGTCATTTCTTGGCATATATGCTGGTAATGTGGTCTGGGAAGATCCTTTTTATCAAGTTCTTTTTAGCATGACAGCTTAGAGCTCGTGTGCAGTGTGCTCATGGACGACCTACCACGGTTCCCCTTGTCGACTTGGAGGCATTGCATAAGCAGGTAAAGAGACTGTGCCTGCCAGATGATGGTCCAAATGATTTGTGGCATGGACTGCGTCGGTGTGAAATAAGTCTGGAACGTGCTGCAAAGCGGTTAGATGTGGCTTCAAGATAGCACGTTATGACTATATGAGAATGTTGTTACTCTGTATATTAGTTGATACGTGTAGCGTATAGATTTGTTGTTACGGCACAATCAATTTAACTGTACCAATCAACATAAAGTTGCGGGGTAACAGTTTGCACCCGCTAAGTTCCCTTATGCATTTGTCAATGCAATAAAGTTGAAATCATGTCAATGGTGTTCTCATTGTGATGCAGCTGGATTTCAGCTTTCCTTTAGAATAAATTTTGTATTTGCTCAATGAAGATTTTGTCTAATGATCAAGTGGATGCATCATTTCAATTCTCAACATCAAGACTGTTAATTGAACTGTCTAGCCATTGGTTGAAGGTAGCTTTGAGTATAGTTTCTCCTCTTTGTAAAGAAAATGACGGCCTGCGAATTTTGCATAATGCCACTTGCAAACTCAACCTTATTTATCCTTTCTCTTGGCTGGAAAAAATTAGAACTTCCTTGTCGCTTCCTCAGTGACAGGGCTTGTTCTCCTGCGTTGAATACACGTCTTCTTAAATCTTAATTGTGGGCAAAATGTTCGTAAGAAAAACGTACTAATATCTTTGAACTGAGATTAGTGTCCCAGAGTGCGATATAATAGTACAATCCATGGCTTGGATGCAACTGCACAATTCAGTTCTTATATTGCAGTTCTCTTGATTGTGTTTGGTATACCATTAACATGACTGATCAGAGCGGCAAAAGCATTATGTATTTCCGATGAAGTGTGTTTTGTTTCCTTCTTTTTTGGGCTGAGCAAGTTCTATATCCTCCTTACTGAAGAATGGACAGTGAATTTCCAGACCTTCGGACTTCCGGGTATATCATCAAATTATCAAAAAGGGTCTAAATACGTACATTGTAAATCATATACAGTTTGCCCTGGCTACGGACCTCTTTTTGCAACTCCAACGTCAAAAGCATCGTCGAAAATTATGTACAAATGCACATGCAATGCTCACAGCAACACCCAAATCCCACACTTTCATGTACTAATCAACAGCACTAGCTATGCACCTCCGCATTCTCCTTCCTATCAATGCTTGACCTGACCGAGAGAATTGTCTCGCGCTATAGATAAAGAAAAAGATCTTCCCTCGTGCATATTTTTAACACATGTCCTTTACAATTTCCTCAACTAAATCTCCAATTATCAAACTTTCCACCTCTTTCCCTAGTTGATTCATCTCATCATCCAACAAACTAAGCCACGGGATTGATTCGAGATCCCGTGCCGTCATATTATCTACTGAGTAATATGACCTGTCAATTGGAGGGTAAACAAAAACTCGAATGATCTCCCAAACCGATCTCAGCAATTCCCTTCCTCGCGGATGTAGCACTTTGAATGAACCAGCACTTCTTCTTCTTGGTGGTCCTAGAACTGTTGAAAGTGCTTCATTTAACAAACCATGTAATAACTTGTGCTCTGTTCCTTTTTCATTCTTGTCGTTCACTGAAGTGCCGTGTTGGTTGGCCAACTTCCCATGAGATTCCTCCACTTCTTCAAATACCAAGTCACTGATAGGCTTTGCAAGTGTGTCTACTCTGGATAGATACACATTAGATGATCCATCGTACAAGCCAGAAGCAACAAGCAGATCCCTTATGTATTCCTCCATCTTGTCTTCTAACTCGACCATTTTACATTCGATAGGCTGCTCTTCAGTTGTTGTCTCCAGAGGCTCATCAGATCCAAGCTGATTTAGTTGCCTCCTCAGCTCTGCACATTATGGGATGATGTTGTTAGGCAATATCAACATAATCCTGAAACCCTATCGTGTTTTAGCAGCTTAAGCATTTGGTCATTTCGGCTAGTCCAGGCAATATACAATCTAAGTTAATCATAAAAAAGCAATGTTGCAAGCCATAGGCTCATGACTAGCTTGTGAAGAAGCCCTTCAGCACCATGTTTGCAGATACGGTGTAACTTACCACTTGGCGGAAAATTTCTAGAGTGCCATATATAATTTCAGGAATATGACTTCTTATCTTATTCATTTTCAAACTTTTACATATTTGTCAGTTTGTCTGAGTAAATATATATTTATCTCAACCCCACAAAAGTAAATTATTTTGGGACGAAAGCCACCATGACTATCTGGGTTTTCTAAACACTAAGGAGGTAGTCGAAGCTGCAATCTATCAAAAATGAAAGACTGACACTCCCAACAGCCTGGAGAGACCAGGTTGCTCCTTCATATCAAGCAATAAAAGAGGAAAAGTGAACAGCCTACATGCTTTAGCTAAATAAATACCAAAAGGGTGAGTTGTGCCACTACTTGAACATGATCACGCTATTGCAACTGCACAATTGTATAGCACGTCCGTGAACCTGGAAGCTGGAGGATTGTTTCATACCATTCAGATTCAAACTGATTTCTCTGAAAACTTGTGGCACCACATCTTCTTCTCCAACAGTCCTGTCTGGCGTTGACATAGGGCTCAGGTTGTTACTTGGTCTCCAAAACTCTTCTTGAGAACTGCTGCACACAGACGCAGGGCTAGGGGGCACTTCAGTAGAATTCTCCTAGGATGACACAAGGAGGCAAAAACTAGTCAGTACAGTATAAGAAAAGATGGAAGAAACTAGCACTAACTCTATGGAAATGTTTCGACAGGACAACCAAATTCTTACATGCCACTCGCCAAAGTTCATGACGACTGTTGGCCCACTCATAACGTCTTTCATGAAGTCAGTCTCAAAGTTATATGATTCTGCTACGGATTGGACCCTTTTGCCAAACAGCCTCCTTCTCAGAGTGAATGTGTATCTGAAGTTATGGACCTTCTCTTTGAACTTGAGCTTTTCCTTTTTCACTTTCTTGGCATCTATTGGCACATTTTCAACAACTTCATGCTTTCTTCTGATATGAGCACCAGTCAAAATGTGGCGGTCTTCAAGGAGAAGTTTCCCAAAGGATGTTCCTGATACAGGAGCGGACAAGGATCTTACAAGGTTTCTTGGGGATAATTCCTTGTGGAGAACACGATCATCATCCGACCCAGGTCTAAACGATCTAGCTTGCATTTGATGTTCATCTTTTACATTTTCCCAATAGCAAGGTTCATTTATCATTCTCAAAGCATTGCCCACGTGTTTTATGCTAGGCCTTTCATCGCCTAACAAGGACGAACTGGAGCTGTCACTTGCTTCTCTGGGCAAATCCAAAAGACTATCACTCTTCAGAACATTCCTCAACCTCTCTGTCAGGAACTTCCTTGTATCTCGGTTAATAAATTCTGGGGAACCTGGTGGATTCAACTGAATTTCACTTCTATAAGATTTAGTTGATTCTGAACGGAGCAGATTCACCCCAAGATCCCTAGTAACACTCTCTCTGACTTGTTTTGCTATGTTCTGTGCTATTTGCTTTGAATCAGATGGTCTTTCATTGAAAGGGGTCTCAATTCCACTTCCTCTGACCACGGAACTCCTTTTAACTGCCCTTCCTTGAATTTCACTTTTCAACTGTTCTTTCACCTCCTGAAGAAAATCTTCTATGCTGCCCCTTTCATCTGTTCCGGAGGAACTGGGCCATGATTCTTCATGCCAGAACCTATCAGGACCAGGCTTCAATATTACTATCCTCGTAGGGTCAAGATAAGAGTCCAGTTTCTCTCCAGAAATCACTGCACTACATTGTTCAATATCCTTGTTTAGACTTTTGCTCATCAAAGAACAAGACTCGTACTGCTTAGCCGGGACGAGTCCAGTTTTTTCCCTGTGTAATGAATGGTCTCTTTCAATTGATTTTGCTTTCGCTATATCAGTTCTCCCGGGCTTCTCAATCATGTTTTTTTCATGATTTGCATGAAGTGATATCATTTTTAAGTTGCAGCTCTCTTGACCACCAGCCAACTGCATAGGAGCATTGTCAAGCTCGACAAACTTTGTAAATTCCCTGAGCCTATTTGCTTGCCAAGCTTCAAATTCTTTCTTGAACTTCTGCAGTTCCTCCTCTTGTGGATGTTCTCGGCGCCTCTGTTTTGTTGATTTCTGGATGCTTCTCCCTCTGTCAACATCCCTATCTGAATTATGAGAGGATGAGCAAAGCTCCACGTGCCTCAAAGAACCAGAGTTTGATGAACTGTGAGACATCGAGCCCCTTTCCTTCCTCTCTTTTCTTGAAAAGTTGGTTTTCATGCTCTCTTTTTTCTTCTCGGTTGAATGGGCATGAGAATTGTTATCTGGTAGCAAGATATCCATCCCCATTAGCCGAGCCACGATGCTTGGTGAGTTTTGTCTGTTAAATGATCTGCTGGACATCTCCTCACTTATCAATTTCTTCATTGGAGCCTCAACTGGATGACGCTTCATCTTATACCGATCTTGTTCCATGCCATAAGAATACTGGTATTCAAAGCTATTGGATCAATACATGCTTAGTGGACAAAGGGGATGCAAATGTCAAGAGAGTGAAAAATTGTCTTTAGGCATATATAGCAGTCATCTCACTGTAGTATGACTAAGACATCTTGTGAATTTTCCAGGGCAAGAACCTTAAAGAAATCAAAGACCGTCACCAGTTTGATCAAATAGGGAGTGAATAAAACACCACTTTTGACTCAAGAAACAGAGAGAGGTATTGAAGAAAATGGTAAGGCTAATGTTCTTCACTACTATGGAATCGCAGCTTAAGATGATCACCGACCTTCGGCAATTAAGCCACCAAATATTGAAGCCTTGAGGACATCTATAAGAGGTTCATGAGAATCCCAAGCAAAGGCTCGTGTATTAAATAAAGCCAGTCAAGTGAGTCAAAAAATTTTCAGACATAACAAAAGAAAAGTCGAAACACTGGTAGACCACCTTCCTAATCAATGTTTGGCCAAATGAAAAACTTCCTAATCAATGGAAAAACAGGATTCATTAATATGTCAATGCGTCACAGTGACAGCAAGATTTTGTAATAAGTTCAATACCGGCATATCGCCTATAGCACAACAGCCCTCAGAAGCTTCTGCTTGCAGCTCTAAACTATTCCTGGGTGCTTCATGACCTGCAAAATGGTTCAATTCAGAAGAATTAGTTCCCTAAAAGAAGAAGAAATCGTAGAATTAGTTTGTTACTTCGATTGATGTCTACCCTTCATCAGGACCAACAGGACTGAGTTCACACAAGACAACTTTCTCATGAAGTCAAAAATTACAATAAGGCTAATGACCAAAGCTCTCGTGTAAATAGTGGGTGCCCAGTCTTCACAAAAACATCATGGCCCCAGAAATCAAGACTCAATGACTAAAGCAGTGTAAATAGGATCTCTGTAAATAATGTGTCAAACATTGTGACTTCCCCAATGACTAACAGAAATTAAACCTAACATCAATGAACTCCCTCACTCTTCTATGCTCTATCCATGTCAAACATCACTGCCATAACTCATCATCGACGAGAAAAAAAAACTGTTATGTTGCCAGTCAGATTTTTTCCATCTCAGAAACTAGATAAAAATTATTGCTGGTAATTGTTAAAGCCTTGAAGAGAGAGTCAGAAAGATGTGCCTCCACCCAAAACAATAAGACTTCCCAGAGTATGCCTCTTTTAAGATAAAATTTAAGGATTTGTCTAGAGGAAATACATATTACCTCCGACATGTTTCTTTTGGGAAAAGACTTTCCTGGCCATGCTTCTTTGATCAAAAACATGTGATAAGCCTCCCATGCAGCTAGAGCATCCACTGCAATAACAAATGATATTCCTATTCCATCTATGCCTCACCGATCGCCAAAGTGTCCCATTAGCGAGCCAAGACACTCTCACACTTTGACTTAAGCCCTAAAAGACACAGAATACCCAGAAACAGTTAAAGGTCAGAGTTATGCAAAGGAGCACGATTTTTCTCAAACACAATAAACCTAACAGAATAAGTAGCAGCGTGGATGGTTTATGCATCAACTCGCTCATGAATTCTGCAATCAATGAAAGAAAAACTGTGTATAAACTCTCTTGTGAAAACAAATCCTGAACCCCCAAAAAATGCATAATAATCTGAAGAAAACGGGAAGGAAATGGCTATAGCACTTGCACACAAGCTTGGGTACTTAACAATCTGCCTCAAGATTTCAGCCACTAAAAGAGACACTGATGGATACAACATAGACAGTGTAAGCAGATGGTCATGACCCCATTAATTTCTGGCTAATCCTTTCACCTGTCGTGAAACGAATTTCCGATATGATGTAAGAATCGAAACATTTAGGTGCATCTGCGCAAATTTTAAAACATATTGGTGAATGACGATAGCCCTGATCGCTTTTATACCAACCGTCTTATGAAGAAGTAGTATTATATCCTTATAAAAAAAAAGTAGTATTATACGGCAGATTTACCGAATACTCCTACAATCATAGGATCGCAAATGGAAAAAGAAAATTAAATAAAGAAAGAAGGGGCTAAAGCCTTCTCAGTTTGGTTAAGGCGGAAAAAACTCAGTTTTTCGGTCGCAATGCAGCTTGCAGACATACCTTTGGTACGAATAAAGACCCCAAGAGACTACAGAAGTTATGTCTGAAGCATTCTACAGAAGAGATGAGCCACGATCAAAGAAGGGACTAATCCAGAAGATCCGGTTCATATTATCGTCTCGAAAGTAAAACAAGGGAAAGAAAAGAAGAGCAACATGATCAACAGGCACGAAGTCAGCCAAAATACAGTCGAAAACATCAAACCCATAAACACAGTTTTACTACCAGATGCCTTCAGGCAGGCAAAAGGAGTAAACCCATGAATCGGGCAAGCACGCTGCGAATGGCAAGAACGTGAGAAAGCGAAATTCCAAGACCGCCAACAGCTAATGCAGAGCCAAATCTCTGTCCTACAAAGCGCAGGACTAGGAAAAAAGTTGGAATCTTTTCCTTCTCTCTCTCTCTCACTTTCTCCCTGTTTTCAGGCCACCAAGCACGTCGTTTTCGCAAATCAAGAAACGGGTAGTCCTCATTCTCGACGTACCTCGAGGGGTCAGAGATCAGAACAAGCAGAACCCATGAATGTCATGGCCACAAAAGCAGAGTCGTTCTCTCCCCATTGCTGTGGGGGGAAGTCAAGCGTCAATCACTCCCCCATCGAGCGACATTCCTTCGCATTGAATGGCGTCCAATTCGTAACAACCACGAGACAGCAAAAAAGGAGGAAAAAGCTGAGAGACAAGGAGAGGACTTGGGACGCTCGGTGAACAGGAGAAACTGCGGAAACTCAAAGGTGGGATTTTTATGGTAATCGAAGTCTTTAGAGAGGACCATCATGATGATGATGACGACGATGATAGTTTAAAAGAAGTTTCTTTTTCCTTTTCTTGTCTTTTTATTTTTTCTTTCTTTCTTAATGTGAAAAGGGAAAGTGTAAAAAGAAAAAATAAAAAGAGCTTTTTTTTGGCCCGGAATCAAAAACTGATGGAAAGCGAAAAGATCTTTCGAGTCCTTACCCTTTATTCCTGCGTTAATCATTAATTAATCGATTAATAAACTGTAGTCGTGACTTAATTGAACTCATTACCCTCACGTGGGTTTCACCTTTTTCCTATCCAAAAGACGCTTAGCTTGGGTTAATTATAATCGCTCAATGATTTTTTTTTTTTACGAGAGATGCATAGGATTAGGATCCAAATTCATCGCAAATTCTGTCGATAAGACTTCTAAAACCCTTCCCCATATGGATCGAGATGTGCCCACATGCATTGAAAAATCATTTCATAATATCATCAAGTAAAAAACATAGTGTCAAATTTAATTAACGAGTTCTGAAATGCTAATGCATCGATTTGTAACGCATTTTATTAACAATAAACTTGAATGAAATTTTATGTTGCATTCGATCTCGAGCTCAAGCTTAAGAAGTCATCAATTTATATAATCGCGCGAGTTTGCATAAGAGAGAAGTAATCATTGTTTGTTTTATGATGGAATTTCAGTTTTGATTAAATTGTACAACTTGTGCTGCGTTTAAGCAAAGAGAAGCGTATTTTCCATCATGGAGTATGGAATACAGCTAAGGGTCACGAACCGATTAGTCATTTCTCTAATTTTTTAAAAATATATATATTTTCCGGTCGTATCCTAGATCGAGATGTTTTCGGAATATTTTTTTATTCGTCTTTAGCGACTCGCTTTTTCGCAGGATCACACACCAAACCAGCTCATATCCCCCGACAGTTGCTTTCGCGCACGACGCCTCCATTTGGCGCCAGACTTAACGGGGGGCGACATCGTATTCGTTCCTTGCATTAGACGGATCGGTAAAACGAACACGCGCGTGGCGAGCGCGTTCGCCTCACGCGAGGGGGTTCGGTAGCCGGTTGGATCTTGACGTGTCGCGCACGCGCGGGGGCGCGGTCGGCCGAGCGGCGTGCCGGGAATGTCGTCGCCGTCTATTTTATTTCGGGAAGCAAGCCGCGGGTTTGACCTTTGACCCCCTACGCCCGGCTGTTCCTAAGTCCCTTTGGTTAATTAACGAACTCTTCGGCTCCTAAGAACCAACTAGAATTCATGAACGAAAAATATTTTTATTATTCATAAAAATATTTAAATTTAAATTATTAATATTTTTTATTAAATTTTCATTTCGAACGATTTATAAATATATATTTTTAAGATTATTTATTTTTCATAAAATAAATTGTGCCTTTGTTGTGATTCTTGCAAAATTCCAACATTTATGCCTACAAAGGATTGTTGCTGGACTTAATTCAAAGCTTGAAAAATTAAAGGGATTAAATGTCCGTTGGTTTTTACTTTTTCCTTGACTGATGGTTGATCACAATGACAACCGGCCGAGTTCAAGCCTCGCCATAAGTCAATGAGGCTCAAGACCTCGCTAGATTAATAAGTTCGAGCCTCGTCACAAGCTAGCGAGGTTAGAGGCCTCACGAGTCGCAACTAGCTCAAGCTTGCGAGGTGAGATTATTGCTGGACTTAATGCAGAGCCTCAAAAATAAAGAGATTAAAGTTTTGCATTTGCACTTTGCGAGGTGGGACCCATTTACGTGCGTGCATGCCATGTCCATCCACGTTATCGTGCAAAATTGAGGGTGAAGTTGCCAACATGCACGAGATAAAGTGAACATGTTGCTGCTTGGTTTCTTTCTTTCTTTCTTTCTTTTTGCCTTTTTGTGGTGTCCTCGAATAAAATTGCTGGACTTACTTTTCGATTATTCGATTATGACGGAATATACAGTCTAGCCAATAATAGACCGTACACGCTAAAGTGGACGACTTACACTAGTAACCCCTCTTTCAAGTGAATTGTGAAAGTTCGAATTTCATGTCACTTTGGATATTCAAGTGAGCAATCATCTTAAGACTAAGGAACCCAAAAAATCCTTAAAAGCTCAAACTTAATCAAAATTCCAAATTGATCGTAACATGTCAAATATATACCAAATTCGCTTCTTGAGAATCAAGCATCATTCGTTCATGCTTGAAATTCTTCTCTCGTCTTCCTAACAATTGTCACACCAATCGAGTGTCTTGGTTGATACTAAATGTGTTAGAACCGAACCGAAACTGAACCGAACCAAAATTTTGTATATTTTCGATTTGGTTCAATTTATAGTTTGGATAACTAAAAAGTAGCTATTCTTTTTTCTTTTGCTTTTTTTTTTTTTTCAGTTCGGTTCAATTAACTAAATCGAATAAAAATTGTCAACAAAACTTAATGCCCAACTTAAAGCATCTCTTCTTTCTTACCCTTTATTCAGTTTGGTTCTGCTAAGTAAAACAAAAGTAAGAAAACCGAAAAACCGAACCAAACCAAATCGAAGTGAACCAAGCTTTCAATTCAATTTGTATTCAGTTCGATTCAGATCAAATTCACACCTTATCAGTTCAGTTCGATTTGATTTTCTTAAAAATGCGAATCGAATCGAATCGAATAGTTGACATCCCTAGTTGGTACGTCAAATATTATTCTTATACCAAAGCATATTCTCGACCATTCCCGCAAGAACTGCACCACCAATCTCTCGGCCAAACTCTTGCTGCTATAAATAAACAGCAGAAAGGAAAGAAGGTTCTCTCTCTCTCCCCCTCTCTCTTTCTCCAACGCCCGCGCACAACTCAGGAAGATGATTGATGGTGGGGCTTGAATTCGCGAAAGGAAGCGGCTTCACCTAATGATGTCCAAGAGCGTCCGTCATGTGCTTAGGGTAGCCTGCCTGTAACTATGATAGTTCAGGCTGTGGTGAAATGACTTCAATCATCACTTCATTCCCCAGGTCCTTTCGGGGGGACCACACCTATATCCTAGGCCATCTAGCTCTAGGAAAAGGAATCATAATAAAGATCCACCTAAAAAAAAACACTGTACATTCCGTCCATACAAGCATTATTGATCCCGACATAGAAATCTAATTCCTATTTAAACATCTATATATACATATACACGTTTATGATGCATATGTGTGTGCATTCGTATGTCCCGATCCCAAAAGCAATGTTTGGTGCTCTCAATAAGAAGTCAAATGAGGTAAAACTCATTCTACATGACATTTGAAAATGAATTTTGATTTGGATAAATTTGGATAATTCTGAACAAATGCCAGATTATCCATCTCTCTCTATCAGGATTCTTTCGCGACGACAATGACAATAGAGGCGGCTACCACTATGTATCATCGAAAGGCAACCACCATGGTGGTCATTACACTGGCTTAAAACTCTAAATCTAACATTTTTTTCATCATTTCTTTTCGAGTGAATTTGTTCAAATTCACCTTTTTCTTTCCATCCCAATTGAGTTTTCATTAAACACTCGTATTAGATCAGATGTAATGGTAAGTACTATATGACAATATCCGACATTGTAACCTGTAGTATTTCCCATCCAATACATCGGACTTAAGCAATTCCAAAAAGCATGCCCCATCCTATTCAACAACCTTCTCCGCGACCTTACAAAGTACTACTAAATACAGCTAACGAGCTTTTTCTCGTCAGAGTTCGGGAACATGCCGCGTGGCGGAACGGCGACACTGACAAGTGTCATGTTGGTAAAAGCAGCTGTAGCAGGGGGATCAGAGTGACAGGGGAAAGAGAGGACTGTTGGGCTCCGGCGAGCCCACCGTGTCGGATGGAAAAGAAAGGATGGTGTAATAATTGAGGGCGGCTCTGCTGTTGGAGAGCTCCGGCAAATAAAGCTGTGGGGCCCACGTCTAGCTCTAGCTCTAAGCCGCTGCATCTTCCGATTTTTCATTT
Organism: Eucalyptus curtisii; assembly: GCA_017140595.1. Classification (NCBI taxonomy): domain Eukaryota; kingdom Viridiplantae; phylum Streptophyta; class Magnoliopsida; order Myrtales; family Myrtaceae; genus Eucalyptus; species Eucalyptus curtisii. The sequence continues at coordinate 32,918,479 of CM029503.1, read as the reverse complement.
TCATTTTTTTTTCTTTTTTGGGCCTATTTTGGCAATTTACGAAGTGCCCCCCTTACATTTGACAACGAAATTAAATGCTCGCTCTGTTGATAAGAGAACATCACGACTTCTCCGCATCATTATCTTTTCCTATTCTGGAAGAGAAAATGGCGTTCGATTATATGATGTTGTTTGTAGTATTAATGATCATCATGTCATGTGAGGTTTACATCTTTATCGAGGAAAATGAAAGACGATCATAGTATTGTCATTGTCCTACTTCAGGCGACGCTTAGCCGTCTTCGACCTGCCGATGTTGAGGTTTGGTGCTGTGAAGAAAAAGAACGGCTGCATCAGAAGATCAAAGGTGAGTTCTGAAGCACTTTGGGAAGTAGCTTTAGGCTCGTGAAATTCTTTGATCGAAAGACTCGGTATGTAGTAAAATCATCCCGAAGCTCGTTTGAGTTTGAACCCCACATTTTCACTGCTCAAAACTCAAATCAAATATCTAATCACACGAGAGCAATCGATGTATTGAAAGTTATAAAACGAGAGGGATTCTAACTTGATTTTAGAATAAGACTATTGTTGTGGGCCAAATACATGTCCACTATTCTTAGCTAGTTATTGGGCCTAAGACAGCCCATGTGGCTGCAGGCTGCATGCAGCTGCTACTTTCGGGAGATATGCATCGAGATTAAAAGATTAGGGGCCGTGCCCTGGAGGCCCGATTCGAGTCTCTCATGCATTCGAATTGCAAAGGAACACTTTGCTGCTTCAATTTGAGGAGGATTCGATTTTCGTGGGAGACAACGTTGGGCCTGACTGCTTTCTTTAAGGCTTCCGTGCCCATTCATCTCTAACTAAAAACCCAGCATCTCTTTTGATGGAAGAAGTTGAGGAGCTTGAGACCCGTGTGAGTGCGAACTCGAGGCACGAAAACACGGCTCAGAAAGACCAGGTGGAATTGGCCGATTCCATGGTATCATGATCGTGCTTTGTCAGAACATGGAAATGCCAGTGGTCCTAACGTAATCCGATCTATTGAGTATCCTATAAAGATTCACTCACTAATTAAGTTTATTATCACGTTACTTAGATATCTATCGACTTATATGGAACGGTGAAAGAACGAGAAGGACGATCGACATTAGCAATTCTCTTTGGGCATCACCAAAAGGGTCTCGTCTCGCAAAGATTGGTGAGCCCATCATACACCCCTAATGAGATATAAATTGATAGCTTTGGTAAGGCCGAACTGAGTAATTGCTAATTGATCTGCACATCTTCGTTAGCTACACGATACCCATCTGTCCATAACGGTTTTAAACCTGATTAAGGAACATCTTTTCGCGAATAAAGCAAGAGGAGATATAAAGTAACGAAAGCATTGTCAGCAAATAAGGAGGCCCGCTGCCGATTAACTATTGGTAAATCCAAAAGGGCCTCTAAGGCAAGAACGCTGCAATATCCTATACCGGTCGGGGGACCCACGCGGACGCTCGGTGCAGTCCACGTGTCGTGGCGCCGCTCGTCCTAGCGAGGGTCGCTGTCGCGCCAAGTCGCCCATGCTTTTTTGCCTTGTATCGCTCTCGGAGAAGCCGTCGATTCGTTGGATCGGATTTGCGGTCAAATCGTCAAACATGTTTCCCATTCTCGCCGGATCCCTGGCTCACTTAATCACCCTCCACGTGTCATCATCCGAGGCCCTCCGATCTCGTTTAATCCCCTGCTCCCCCGCCCCTATAAAATAACCGCTCGCTTTGTCTCTTCCCCATGCGAACGAGCTTAAAACTAAAACAGCGTTCAACCGTTTCTCTCACTAAAACTCCACTTCTCTTTTTCTCTCCGACGGTTATCTCAAAGCAAGCTCTCTCTCTAAAAACCAGAGACTGCGAGTTCCTTCGAGCGGCCGCATTCCTGTTCGCCGGAGGTTATCGCCGCCGATTCGCCTCGATGTTCGTGAAGAAGCTGGTCGAGAAGGCTGCGAAGAAGGTAAGAGTCGTGGATCGTCTCTCTCTCTCTCTCTCTCTCTGTGCTTAAGTTGATCCGCTTCTCTGCGTGTGCGCGATTCTCGATTCGATTGGTCGTCGGTGTTCGTTTCCTCGCTTCTCGTCGCGTCGATTAAGCATCTGCTAGGTCGAGTGCTTGTTTCGAGCTCGTTTGCCGCACAAGGTTTCGACTGATTTGGATTCAGTTTCGTCGTCGTCGTCAGGTCGTCGTCATCGTATTAGGTAACGAAAGGCAGGAGATATTTTGAATCAATGAATTGCCGTTCGCACGCTGCTTTGCTTGCTCTCGCTCTGGCTTGATCTTTAATGAGGAAGAGAGGAGAATATGTTTCCCGATTGAGAGGGAGAGATTATCATTAATTCGATGGTCACTTAGGAACGAGGTTAAACTTGCGAGCAGTGATTATCGTATCCGGCTCATTGAGATCGGCAACGGGCAAGTCCATTTGAATTTATCGGAATGATAAATGGAAGATTTTACGGTCTATATAATTAGTATTTATGGAGAGTTGGTCCCAGCGATCATGTGGCGCTTCCCTGTTTCCTCGGTTTCTTCTGTCAGTCAAGCGAACCGTACACATCGAAGGTAAGCCTAGTGGATGCGATGATACGACCACGAGGCGGCGATCGAGTGGCTGGAGCATTTGATGAAACTGTGCTGACGGCGTGAAATTCTAATTTAAACCAGAATCAAGTGAGATTCCAGCCATCAGAGCAGTAATATTATAGCAGAGAAGCTGTCTCTGATCTGGATTAGATAAGATTTAATCATGATTAGGAGGACGAGCTGTAGACTACCGTTGAAGTGGAGGAGGAGCATTGATTGCGATTAGATCTTTCCTTCAGGACACGTCGCATCCTGCTTCTTCTGGCCAGCTTTGGGAAAATATAGGCAAATAATTTACACGTTGGGTCTGGGTAAAATGGGAATTAGCCTCGGTCGCTTTGTTCTTTTTTTCGTCCTTTTCCTGATTGTAACGGCCGACTACGGTTTCCACGAAAGGCTAAAGCGCCGACGACCTCATGCGGAAACTGCCTCGCCAGGTAATAGACAGCGACTTTCCACGTGGACCAATTAGAGCTTAAGTGACTCTGTCTTGTCCGATAGTTTAGCCCCCCTTGTTATCGTGTGGTCCTGTCTTTCTTCGGTGTCTCCGAAAGGAACGTGGCCGTTTCTTTTTTGCTGAGCTCCGAGGTCAAACATCTGGACTTTTTCCGAAGGAGTGAGTAAAATCATGTTGAGGATCCGAACGAGTTTCAGATTGTCCTGAAGTCCAGCTAAAAATTTTTTCGCGGCATTTATAATTAATAATATAGTTCTCGTTTTATATATCTCGGGATCCTCTTTTACGTTTTTAGGACGCGTGAAATTTCGATCCATTTGGAAGTAGGTTGATTATCACGATGAGGACAAGTTAAAGGACCTCTCTTAAGAAGGGGAATTTCCTTGTTTGAGCCGTGTCCAAGCAAGTATTTACCTTCTTGCCATCTCTGTCGTTTGCGAATATTTCGCTTCTTGGACGGTGGTGTTGCAGTCCACAGTCCACGTGTCCCCTTTAAAAAGGTCAAGCTCATCCTTTATTCTTTTCCTTGGGGGCCTTCAAACTCGATACGCTATTGCCCCTAATTATTTTATTCTAAGCACACCCGTTCTCTTAATATATTCTGTCTCTTTTCTTTATCCTCTGGGCCCGCGCAGCGGGATAAACGGACCGAAACCACCGACCAGTATCTAAATTACTGTGAATCGGACAGTGACCAAAAGTATCTTATGCATAGGATCCTTTCCCTGGACATTAAAACTTTGCCTGCCCAAGACGAGGAAACAAAGAAGGAAACAAAGAATGGATTACCATTTGGTCCTTCCGTCTACATAATCTTTTACCATTTCGTGGGTGATTGGATTACATCCTCTATAGGCACCGGTTATGTAATAATTTCCCATTTCATTACCCAAAATGCTGCGTGATATGATCGTTATGTCTTCTTGACGTCGATATAAAATGTCCTTGCTATGGAATGTTTGATGTGTGCGAGATGAATTCTTCTAGATAACGTCCCTCAACTTGCGCATTCAATTTAATTTAACCTAAGTTTTAAGGCATATCATCAAGCAACATCCATCCCCACTGTTAGTCACGGATACTATTTTATCCCTGGTACATAAAATGAAGCTATGCCCTTGGTCATTACTACTGCTGAGTGTGATGATTAATTGTGACATTGTGTTTGATTCTTCTGGCAGCCTGGAGGAAGAAACACAGAAGGACTGAAATCTAGCGATATCGACCCACATATCATATTCCATTATGGGATTCCATCGGGATGCACCAAGTTCGCCTATGACTCAATTCAGAGCATACTTGCTGTTTCCACAAAGTATGATTCCTTGCCATTGTTAATTTACTCTCTTATGTTTTCTGTCGATGGAGTATGATATCAGTGTCGCAGGTAAAAAATAACTTGGACTAAGATGATTTAGATAGCTCCTGAACAGCTCTGACTCTCCTAAGTCTTAGGTTGCAAGTGCACAAATGCTACATTTCCTCTCCTTAACCTGGTTATTTGATGCAACACTTTGAAAACTGAAACTATTAAGAAGCAGAAGTAAGGTATTGGTTGAAATTACCACTCTCATTGCCTTTCGGCATATGAAATTTCTCCCACAAACTCGCATTTTCTCTTGAAAAGCGATATGATGTCCATGTTTTGAGGCTTTGGTTGCAGATTCAATGGAAACTCTTTGACAAACATGCTTCTCTTTTGTTCTGTTATCCAGGAATGGCCAGATCAAGTTATATGGGAAAGATAACACTCAAGTCATACTTGAATCTGAACAAACAGGACCGAGCAAGTTTCTGCAGGTTTTCTGGTTTAGTCCATGATTTGCATTTCCATGCTTTATGCGATGGATTGCCTTCTTAGTTCCTTTTCAAAAAGTTATTATGTTATCATATTGTGAATTCACTAATTATTAATCCACATCATTATTGTCAGTTCATCGAGAATCAAGGCATTCTTCTGAATGTGACCTTCAATAATCAAATTGAGGTAAGTCTTCATCAGGAGACGCACTCTGGCCATGCGTCATGCAGGGGGACAGTCTCATGAAAATCAAATTTTTGAGTTTCTTTATATTTGAAGTTGTTCTTGAGAGATCAATTTAAATGGGAATCGCATTTTAGGTTTGGGACATAGACAAGAAGCTATTGTCGCACATTTACAATTTCAAAGATGCAATTACCTCTTTATCAGTCCTGCAACATAGTTTGTACATGTAAGTGTTTTCCAAAGTCAAACTGGTCTGGATAATAGGGGCATAACATCATTCATGTTATTGTTTGACACATATATTGGCAGGTATGCTGGAGATCCTCTTGGAAACGTGTCTGTTTTGAAGCTTAATCAGGAGCCATATAATCTAGTCCAAATGAAGTACACGATACCTTTTGAAGTGTCTCATGGTTAGATGCCTTCCAGTTTAATTTGTGTTTTCGGTGATCTTGTCAGTGTTTTTTGCTTGTCTTTTTTTTCAGCTCCTTATGATCTTACAATGTCATGCTTTACTACGATATCTATATACAAGGAGATCATTATTGACATTTCGTGTTTGATAAATCATCCTATTCAGGAATTCAAAATGAATTATCTGGTCACGTGGCTGTCATGCATGCACTGCCTCAACCATTGGCTGAAAGCAAGAGGTAGTCTTATTTCTATTGATTTTCTTGTTGCAGCATTTACATTGTTTGCAACCTATGATAATCTAATGACGTCATGCCTCTGGAGAAAAACTATACCATGAAATGTCTCATGTTGTATGAAGTTTTAAGGTGGCTAAGAAGCACATTTTTATTTCACTGTCCCACATGCTTTGCCCTTCAACTGATGCCACTTTCGATTGACTTGCAAAATTTTTCTTGTGGCGCTACTAGTTCAGCATATACGTAATAACTCTGATATGGTTGAAGAACTAGTTCACATAGAGATGTAAGGTTTCATGCCCTAGTGGCATCATATTTTACTAATGGTTTGCAACCTTGTACCAATAGCATTTAGGAATTAGATTCCAATAAAATCCTAGACTTGCAAAATATAGTGAATGATGTGGAGAATTTGTTACAAACAATGAAACACAGGTCTTGGTTATTGTACAGTTTTCATTACTACCTCCAGTTGAGCATCATCCACTCATGTGCTACCATGGCACTAAATAGTTGCTTGCTTCAATTTCTTCTGCTAATTCTTTATAGTACAGGTTTATCTTATTTACAGTTGTCAATACTACCTCCTGTTAAGCATTGTGAGCTCATGTAATGTTACCCTGGCACTAGATAGTTGTTTACTTCCATCGAAGAGAAGCAAATGAAAGGCTTTCATAAAAATTCTTGTAGTTATGAACCACGGTGTTGGGGGTTCGAATCCCTCCTCGCCCACAATCGCTACATAGTTGTCTACTTGAAGTTCTTTACATCTCAGCTATATACTTCTGTTTTCAAGTTTACAAACATCTGTTTCAGTATTTTATTGTCCAAATACAGGGTACTAATAATATATGAAGATGGTCTTTTTGTATTGTGGGAAATACGAGAAAGCAAATCAATTTTCAAAGGTGGACACGTGTTGCAGTCAGCACATAATGAAGGAAAGAAAGTGACATCCGCCTGCTGGGCATGCCCACTGGGGAGTAAAGCTGTCATTGGATATAGCACTGGGGATATCTTCATTTGGAGTGTTCCAATCCCAAATGGAAGAAGTGAATTAGTGCCAGATATAGGCTCTCAAAGTGGTCCGATTTGTAAATTAAATCTTGGATATAAGCTGGACAGAACTCCGATTTGTTCTATGAGATGCGTTCATACAGATGGAAAACCAAGTCGACTATATTTTTTGGCCGCCCCTGATGCAGCATCTTCAAATCTTTTGCAGGTATTTGACATCATTTAATTTTCCTGCATAAAAATATTTTACTTGGTTTTGGACATTATTTTCATTTTAAGCGGACTCTATCGCTTGACTACTAGCTCTTATAACCTTTAGACATTTCATTGTCAGGAATTACCTTTGAAGAAATTTTTTCTAATATTGTCATATTATTATTAGGCTCCAAAAACACTAAGATAAGGCAGACCTTGTTTTCCCTTTTCTATTTACATTTCAAGATCTTAGCAGTAAGAAATATAGGACTTCTCGAAGTTCTTGCTACTAAACTTTCAATTATTTCCCACAGATATTGTAGGCATCTTGTCTGGTTGGGCCTATTAATCTGCCGCCTCATCATTTTAATACAACCATTTAAGAATTCCATGGTGTATTGAGAATGCTTATGGCAACTTGACATTTTACTTGTCAGGTAGTCTTGCTGAATGACCACTCTGAATCCCGCACAATTAAGCTGGGGCTTCAGCTGCCTGAGCCTTGCATTGATATGGAGATCATCTCGAACTGCAATGAGCAGACAAAGCAGAAACGAGAATCTCTTCTAGTTATTGGAAAATCAGAAAATCTATATGAGTATGATGACAGCCTAATTGAAAAGTATCTCCTACAGTGCCAATCCAAGTCTGCTCCACCCATCCCAAAAGAAGTAAGGCTTAGGTTACCACTCATCGAATCAAGCATCACTGTGGCAAAATTCATCACTAGTAGCCAGTATATCTCGAACTTAGATGATGAGGTGTGTTGATGTCAATTTACATGTCCTCAGCATAATGTGATCATCTTGGTAAGTCTGATTTCTCTGGTTATGTAGGATTACATACAATTGGTCAAAAAGGTTCCGCCCCTTCTGCACTCGGAAAAAAATGGTAGAGATGCATCTCAGATAAACCCAATCCCATTTGGTGGGTTTGCAAAGGTCAAAAATTTGTACGTAACTGGACATAGCAATGGAGCCATCAACTTTTGGGACATGTCATGTCCACTTCCTCTTCCTATCTTTTCTGTCGAGCAGCAGGTGCTCTCCCCTTAATGCCTTATCTTTTTTGCTGGAATCCCATATATGCGTTTTTATCTGCTTTTAAACTTCTCATGCATCAATGTTCTCATTGGATTAAACTTCAAAGTCTAGCTTCACTTGATAAAAATTTCGATTCTTCTTACCTAGCTCTATTAACAAGAATATTCATCCATATTGGTGGAAGGATAAAAGAAGTTAGACATCAAATTTCGCAGAGATTCTGCTTAAATCGAAGAATTATTTTTTGGTTTTGTGGCTTAACAAGAATTTGTGTTGGAACTGAAGGAAAGAGACTCCATGGAGCATACATAACTTAAAAGTGGATTGCACTCTTTTGGCTGTATGATTTGTGCTTCTTATTATGGTCTTGTTTTTGCAGAGTGAAGATGACTTTTCTCTGAGTGGGGTTGCACTTACGGCTTTGTGTTTTGATGCAAAGCACCAGATCCTTGTTTCTGGGGATCAAACTGGAATGGTTAGCCTTATGCCTACAGATTTAATAAAATATGACCACTTACTTTTTACTGCAGTCATAAGGTTCATATTGTTGATCTGCTTAATTAACTACAGGTTCGCATATATAAATTTAAGCCCGAGGCGTTTGTCTCAGGTACGTCTATATGAGGTTTAAAGTAGTTTAAACTTAATGCATTTGCTACTCAGATTTTAAGTACTTCTTGCAAGAATTTGATACGTCAAATCAACAATTATGACTTCAAATTCTCTCTTTTAGGTAGTGCAAAGAGAGGAAACAATCGCATGATAGGCGGTGTAAAAGCTTTGAAGGTTAATGGTGTAGTGCTTTCATTAAATATGAGCTGCAGCTCCGGGCATCTTGTTGTTGGTTCTGATCAAGGATATGTAAGTGTCTGTCCTTCATTCTAGGCATATATTATTGCTTCTTTTATGATATTTATTCTTTTAGGTGCTGATTAGAACTTGTTTGAGAGTGATTTTTCAGTGTTTGATGATATATTGCTGACATAATAAGTTCGGGCATGTTTCTTTGTCTATTGCAAATTCAAATGGGCTTTTTTCTTTGTTTTACTATTTTAATGAGATCTTTCTGCAGAATGGGGGGAAATAACCCTTTCAAATGCCATAAGCATTGTCATCAGCTTGTGAAGTTTGTCGGGCATGAATCTAATGCATGTGCCTTTTTGCTTTAGGTCGCATTGATTGACGTAGAGGGGCCTCATGTACAATTTACCAAGCAAATTTCAAGTGACATTTCTACAGGCATAATCTCTCTTCAGCTTGGTTCCTGTGCTTTGCATGGTTTCCAGAAGAATATATTGGTGATGTCGACGAGGGATTCGTCAGTTGTGGCCCTGGATAGTGATACTGGAACAATACTGAGCAATAGCATGGTGCATCCTAAAAAACCCTCCAGAGCTCTATTTTTGGAGATATTGGGTGAGAATCAAGTTCTGCAGCATGTTTTTGAGATAATTTATTGTGTGAAATTAATGAGTTTACTTATAATCCCACTGTGCAGAGTTGAACACAGAGGATATGGTTGAGGACTCCATATTTAAGCAGGGACTATTGTTGCTATGTTCGGAGAAAGCCGTGTATGTGTATTCTTTACCGCATGTGGTTCAGGTAATAATACCGAGCACTTTTATATACTTCTTTAACAGCCAAGATGAGGATTATATATCTCTCTCTTTGTTTCAGGGAGTCAAAAAGGTCATATATAAGAAGAAATTCCACTCCTCGTCTTGTTGCTGGGGTTCAACTTTCTATACTCCCGATGCTGGACTTATGCTTCTTTTTACTTGTGGGAAGATTGAGATAAGGTATTTGACAGTGAATTACCTGCAACTTGGCTGATGAGACAGAAGGGGTCATAACTTGTCTTGCTGGAGTATATCACTCCAAACATTTCTTCAAATATAAAATTCTGCTTGCTTCTTCTGTCTTCTCCTCAAGATGTGGTTGTCTTACACCTAATTGAGCAGTAGGAATGCAAAAATTTTCATTAGTTTAGTCGAAGTTTTGCCCAACATTTGATACTTACCATATTATTAATCCTTTAAAATTCTTGCATCGATTTTGTTCATTACATGTTTGTTTGGGGCACTTTCTGCAGCAATTGTATGGTTTTTTGTGTCATCCTTTGTATAAGATGATGCTATTTTGGAGCACCATTTCAAGTCTTGGTAGACAGGTGCATGGGAATTCGTTTATACCTAGAGAAATTACCTCTTTATCTAGATTAGACACGGGATCTACCAAGATCCTCCTCCTCATATCTTTATCAGAAAGATCCAACTGAATAGAGTCTATTTTGCTCATTGCTCCAAAGTCCACTTTATTCAATTACCCAGAATCTAGGCCACAGAGAATTTATTTCAAGGTTTATCCAACTGCTTTTCAATATTCATATAAAGTCATATGCAGCAAGTTGTAAAACCAAACATTTACTAAGCTTGTCTTCTTATTGGGGCTGTTAGGTCCTTGCCCGAGTTATCTTTGATAAGGGAAACATACGTAAGAGGACTTGCAGGTCCCACGTCTAAGGGAAGCACAATAAATGACAATTTGATATGCTCTTCTTCAGACGGTCAACTTCTCATGGTACTTTTACTCTACTCATTTGTCCCAACTTTGTACTTCTGAATTTATGACCTTCATTTATTTCCTGGCACAGGTGAACAAAGACCAGGAGATTTTTCTTTTCTCAGTTCCACTCCAGACAAATATGTTCAGGTGTGTTCAACTTTCTCTCCAACCTTCTACAGCAGTTCCATAGTATGGTTCCAGAGAACGTCATTCAAAATTTTTTCATAATACTACTTATTCCTAGAAGGGAGCCTCCAATTAGAAAGCATACTTGCAATGAAAACTAGCTTTAGCTTTCTTAAGTTCATGAGACCAATAACCCAATTAGAAAATTAAGGCAAAGTGAAAACCTGTCAATGAACTAAGAGAAAAGGTGAAGTTTCTCTGTTTATGGATTTTTTCTCAAGAAAATGTCTTCATACATTTTGGAGAATTAAGAAAATCTTTACTGTTAAAGCTCCTCCTACAGGCATCATGAATTCCCTAACAGCAGGAGACCAGGAGCTCTTACCAATAGTGCATCTGCGATCTTGATGGTCCATTGTATTAGTATTATGCTCATGCACAGCCATATGCTCAACTATAATCATGCTCCTTCTACTCAATATGATGTGTTTTCAATTATTCTTAGACAAGGAATTGATATTATGGTTATGTTTCTTGTAACTCTGTAAAAACGAAATAAGTAGACATGTACATCTGTCATTACTCCTGGTAGAATGGTTAACATTTATAGGCATTGTCTATTGTTCCTCTTCATAGGCTGTTGGGGTCTCTCAGCCAAGTCTACCAAAAAGACCTGGTTCATTCAGCAGAGAGCCTCGCTCCTGTGCGTGCCATCCAGAAGGAGAAGCCAAAGGTAGTATTAGGTTGGAGTTTTTTTTTTTTTTTTTTTTTTTTTTTTTCCCTTTTTGAGTAGATCGTATATTAACCACTCGTTTGTCACAATATTATTTTGCACAAACAGGGATTATTTAGCTCCGTGTTCAAAGACACAAAAGTCAATAGAGAAAAGCATGCACCCGATACGTATAAAGAAGATCCTAGAGCAAGTCTTGAAGAACTCTCCACTATCTTTTCAACAGCCAATTTCTCGAGTAATATTGTGGACATAGATGATAGTGGCACCGAGATTGAGAAAAGAGAGGATTTGGCTGGGTATGAAGATGACGATGACTTGAACATAGGTATGGCTGAGGACAGGGGTTTGCAGTAAATTTACCTGGATGTGTGCACTTTTACCCCCAACAAATTGTGTTTCCTGTTTATACTATTCATGGTGAACTTCAAATTTAACTGACTGAAAATTTCTTGCTTTGTGAAGATGATATTGATATTGGTGATAGCGAGGAAAAACCTCGAGGACAGAATTTGTTTGGAGGTCTCAACAAAAAAGTCTTGGCAAACAAATTTCAGAGCTTTAAAGGTGAGTAATATAAACGAATTTTCCTGTTAGAGAGCTAGCTACTTCATGCGGATCTATCCTCTTTAAAAGCAACATGAATTAAAAAAAAATAGAAATTTACTGGTGATAGGAGAATATTTTGTCAGTATGTGGATCCATTTTTCCAAAATTGAACATAATCTCATTTATAAGTAAAGAAAATCTCACCGTGTTCTACTTTCTCCAATAATTCTCCACATCCAAATTGACATTCCACCATTGCCTTGTCTTGCGTGGACTGATGTGGGAGAAGATTAAACTTTTGACCAGCTCAAAATGGGTGAACACCCTGGCGATGTCTGTATTCTTTTTATAGTATCAGCAGTAGTGCTGATCACATATTCACAGTTGCCATATACTATCCACCGTCATACATTATCATGTCACAGATTTTGTGCTAGGTTATCATACAGTCATCGGTTTACGTTCTAGTTGCATACACAGTAGAACAAGAACATGTAAAGTTACTGTGGAAAGAAGTCTCGAAACGAATAGAATGATTAATGTGGGAAAAAGGAGCGATTGATCTTGGTCATTTGAGATATTACGCAGCCAAATGATATAGATAAGTGGTGCTAAGAGTGTTAGCTAAGATCATCAGTTTTCTAGGAATTGCTAAAGATGTCGGTATCCGATGTATTTGACATTTCTGGAGATGATCTTGTTTGTGCTAATAATCTTGAGCTTTGAGAAGTATTCCAGAGGTAGATGACAGGATACACCCACCCTTTGTTCATTTCTATCTGAAAGGATAGATTTAGCATCTGCTCTTAGAAATAGGTTTTGTTTTCACCTTTTCCTCATGGGAGCATTGAAATGAGGGGGATGCGTTGCTTCATAACCCATGATACTACCTTCCTTGGCAATTAATGTGGAATAAGTAGGAGCGACACTATGATCTATGATCCATATGCATGCAACGTGGTTTTTCTGTGTATTTGACACCAAAATTGCAACCTATACCATATGCAACACACGCGCACACACAGGCACGCATGCACACGCACAAATGTGCAGACAATGTCCTAGAGGGTTCAGTAATTTGAAGCATGGCATTTTCCTGCCTTGTCACAAATGAACTAGAGGATACTGAGAAGGAGAAGATTTGCAATTGGATGATGTTTTCCATTTATAAATTCTGTTGACAGGGAAACTCAAGCATGTAAAGATCAAGAACGAGAAGAGTTCCACAAAAGAGGAGCAACAGGATGAAAAGATTGGTGCAGTTGATCAGATCAAGAGGAAATACGGGTTCGCCAGTTCTAGTGTAAGTATATTACTGCCACACGCCTTCAAAAGGCAAAGATCTTTGTTTCTTTCTGCTTCCCTTTGTATCCTGGTAGGTTTATACCATTTGCCGAACTGGAAAATGAGAGTCTGGCCTGTCAAATCACGAATTTGCTTTGATGAGATAGTTGTGGGTACCATGATGGCTAAAGTTATTGATGTTGAGTATGTTGATTGTAGCAGTGAGCTTGCTTTCTCCATTTCACAATAAGGTTCATCAGGATGATGATTCCTTTTTTATCCTGAAAGAATAATACAGTGTCTAATAAAAGGAGCATAAGCAGTTCTGTGATAAATTAGAACAGACTGAACAGAACTTCCGAGTCTTCGGGTGTCTAATATTTGATGCCGGATTAGGAAACTACACATCTCAAGTATGTTTATGAAGGAGAGTCCTTGACACTATAACATGCTTTTGGAGAACGTCTTGTTCAGTAAAGACAACATAAGGGCTGGGGACTCGTGTGGCTTCTTCAACGCAATTTAGATCCTTTTGATTCCTCTTTCTTATCAAAGAGCGCATCACGTTGTTGGATATTGTCCAACGTGCAGGAAACAACAGGCGCTGCCAAAATGGCAGAGAGCAAGCTGCAGGAGAATGCGAGGAAGCTGCAGGTCAGTTAATGCCAAAGTCTATAACTTTGGCCGTTATTCTAGTCTCTTGTAACGCCGCTTTTGTTCCTTTTTCCTACTTTTCTTGTTTTTCCGCCTGCACTTTCAGTTCATGATTTTACTCATCCTTCGACAGGGAATAAGCTTAAAAACCACGGAGATGCAAGACACAGCAAAATCATTCTCGTCGATGGCCAAAGAGGTGCTCCGAGTCGTAGAACACATGACAAGCGAAGCTCGTGACAATGTGACTTCGGTTAACAAGGATTCCGATCATCTGGGAGATTATTTATTATGTTATTGGTAATGTTGCTTCATTCTTTCAAACCTTCTGTTGCGTGGGGCATGTCTATGTTGTATATATGCGTTTGTGTGGGTTTGTATATATACATAGAAAGGAAAGAAACGGGTGGGTTCTATCTTACCTCTCTTTCGCCCAATCCCGAGATGAGTTGTATTAAAGCAAAATCAATTTCACACATTGTCCTTGTTAGCAGGATATTAATAAAGAGATGATGGATTTGAATATGTCTTAAACTTACTTCATTTGAAAATTCGAAAATATTCACAAGGGCGATTGTCCTTGTTAGCAAGATATTAATAAAAAGATGATGGATTTAAATGTCTTAAAATTACTTCGTTTGAAAATTCAAAATATTCCCAAGGGGGAGGGAATAAAAACTTTTTCTCCAATTATGGGAGATAGAGCATGGAGACAACAGCACGTTGGAACGCATCCAAACTAAATGGGTTATCGGACTATCCTAGAAACTTCAATCAGAAGCTTGCTTCCTATCAGACATACTTCACGCAGTGTCTAAAACTAGCACATCTAACCAATACCCCCTGATTTTAGACACTATACTTGTTTGCATCTTTTGCAAGTGAAATTTCTTCCCTTCCATTAGCGGGATTTTAATAAAGAGAGGGAAACGAAAGTCGAAGGAGCCAAGGATAAAGTTTGATAACCATTCAGAAAGCTTTTTACACATTGAGTTTCTCCACGAATTCTTGAAAATTGAAAATAGCTCATCCCCAACAACGACGCTAGGATGAAATTCCAAAGTCAGTACTTCGAAGGGACAAATATTGTCGAGGATGTCCCAGCAGTGAATACAGAACGAAAAACACGACCTAACTCCTCCACAGAGAGTTTTTGCACCTAATTACGAAATCCATTTCAGTTGCAATCACGGAATCTCATCGTTAACCTTTTAGAAAAATTTTAGAAAGTACTCAAAACTGAGGATTACCATTCCTCAACAGGTTTAAGTACTACTCATGCAGTACTAGTCCTCTGGACAGACATAAGCAAACCAATCCTGCTCTTCTAAGACATTCCTGAATGAGTTGAGTACTACAAGATCCAACATAAATGCAAAAAAACCTAACAGACAATGCATAGAGATTCATCTCTACCATCAGAATCTATTTCATACCATTTGCAGGATATCTTGCATAAAACACAACTTTTGTTAGACAACCACTTCTACAGATTGATTACAAAACCCTGTCGGATCAAAAGAATTTAGGAACGGCCCTGACGGAGTTAACAAAGAGGAAATGCTCATACTCAAAGCAATTGAGCCCAATCGTACTCTTAAAATAGACTTGAGACTCCACTAAGGAAAGCTAGCATCACCCACAATCCCTTTACAACAAGTAGATTCCATCCCTTAAAATCCACAACCTATTATGGTTTGCTTTTATTACCCAGTAATTCTATGCGGAAACTGTCAGCTGACTACCCACAACTTCACCTCAGGACAAACGGGTTCTCTTTGAACCAAAAAAATGTTAGCAAATGATGACCACAGAGTGGATTCTGGAATCTCGTAAGGGGAAACTACCAGAATCAATAGGAAAGAAAAAAAACATTCCAGTTAATTTCTACAGCAAGCAAGCAATGGCATTTGGCACTCAAAACACACAATTCAGGATCAATCGATTGATCAAAGCACATATAAACCACACAGAAAAACATCCAACTTCTTGATCCCACAAGTTTAGGTCCTGGATATGACAACATTTGTTTACAATATATCTGCTAACTTAGCATGGGGATATGGCATTATCAGGCTCACATCAACATCAAAACAGCACCAGCACCAATAAATTCCATAAACACCAAAAGTCATCATTGTTTCTACCTCTTCAGATGGGATAAAGGGCTAGTATTTGTGCAGTTTAGAAAATAAATCACATTGCACAGAGGTCTACAAAATCCAAGATAGCATAGCATAATGGTGTGCACATTATGATATAACATCAATCGAAACCAACAGGACTTCTTGTCCATAGAGAAGAGCTTCATGAGCAAGCCTAGAAAAGCCAGCTACAATCGGATATGGAGCTAAGAAGCTTCAGTGAGCAAAGTAGGTCTAGAGATGCCTGGAATGGGGATGCACAGTATCGACACACCCTAGACCCCTGATGAGGAAGCCTCATGCTCATGCATAACAGACCAGAATGTTAAGACAAATACTTCAGTCAAGAGGTCTCCCCTGTTGACACGTTTAGAGAGGCCTAAAGATGTATCTCAATGAATAGAAAGAAATAAAAGAGTGATGAGTGCAAAGGAGCTTAAATATATGAGATCAGAGAAACAAGCTTCAGCTAAAATCAGCATAAACAACTAACTACATCGCTATTTAAGTTTCAGGAGATACTCAAGCCAATCACTGTTCCCCTAATTATCTAATATGAAACCATCAAGGCAAACAACTACATGTCCAAAATGACAGAAATTTTTGTTGCTTGTTGGCGTAACAGTTTACATATGCTCCTCAAGGGTAATTGTGACTTAGTCGTCATCCTCTTCCTCCTAAAATTGCCAGAACAAACAAAAGACAAATCAGTATATATACAACTTATAATGACAACTTTCCTATTTAAACCATCTACAGCATCTAGCACTAACCTCCGCACTGTCATCTCCATCCTCATCATCCTCATCATTGACTTCAGATTTTGACTTGTCAGACTCTTCATCGTCAGCGCCATTGGTTCCTTCAGCCTATCATTATCGTTTGCAAACAGGTAAGAAAATATTCACAATTACTACAACTGCAAAAGGACAAAACCGACATCAACTTCAGGAAAATCTCAAAATCAGAATTCCATACCGATTTTTTGTTATAAGCATTCATCTTCTTGTTGTACTCATCCTTCCTTTTCTCCGCCTTTGCTGCAAAAGGAGCTTTCTCCTAACAATTTGCAAAACAACAAAGATGTCAATACAGATAAAACGCTCGCAGGTAGCAGATAAAAACACTAATTTAATCCAGTGAGCAATCAATAAGACAAGACACTCACAGCTTCCGACATGGATTTCCACTTGTCTCCACCAGCTTTACCGACCTAGTTCATTCAAACGGCAGATCGACAACCGTAATCAGCAATGCTTCCGAGAATGGCTCGCAGACCGAATCAATAGCATCGTATCCACAATCAATCATAAGCAAGAGAATCAACTCACCGCAGCAACAGACTTGTTGTTAGGATGCTTCTGCTTATACTGCACCCTGAAATCTTCCCTATATCCAGAAACAGATTGCACAAGAGAAACAAATAAAAAGCCAAAGTAAACCTCGCATTCCTCGATCGAGCCGAAAAACCGCCAGAAACTCTCTAAAACGCCGGAATCAAAAACCTAATCGCAAGTTCCATAGTTTTCCATACATGAAGATGAAAAATGCACTGGCAGGCCTCTTCGGCTTGTTAGGATCCTTCACAGCCTTCTCCTTCTTCGCCGTCTTCTTCCCAGCCCGCTGCGTCCCGGCGCCTTTCCTCTTCAAGCTACACATCAAGCCACGACGTCAAAACAGGAGAGAGAACAGAAAAAGAGACAAAAAGGCAAAAGGAAAACGACAGCTCCGCCATAGCAACAACAACAAACACAACAAAAACAACAAGAAGCAGAAGAAAAAGCGCGATCAGCCTCCATCTCCGGCGTTTGACCTAAAAAACTCGAACGGAAGAACAGGAAGAGGGGGGGAGGGACTCACCTGGCGTCGACTCTGGTCGTCTCCGCCTTCGCCTTGCCTCCTTTCATGACGGGACCTGCGAGAAAACACAGCGAAACCGGTGAGAATCGGCCCCGAAACCACCGGCGAGGGCGCTAGGGTTTCCTCCGCGTTACCTGTAAGCTTAGGGCCTGCGCGAGAGAGAGAGAGAGAGAGAAGGAGAGAGCGTGCGTGTGCGAGTTCTAGATGTGCTTTGTGTATTTGTGTGTGTGAGAGAGAAAGAGAGAGAGAGTGTTTTAGATGTGCTCTGCTGTGCTGGTGCTTGTGCGGAGCAAAGGGGGATCTTTTTTCTGCCCGGGAGAGAGTGGGAAAATGCCCAGGGGCAGTCCCGGGATTTCCACGCTCGAGGGGGGGCTCGGGAGCACTTCGAATCCGCGGAGCCCGTTGGGGTCCGGGGTTTGGGCGGGATTTCAAAAATCTCCGATCCCGACCGCCACGTCACCGATCCGCGTGACGCCGCGCCATTGGCTGGGGGGCCCTCTCCCCTCGTCTCCCCCTTCGCGGCGCGAATCGTCTGTGTGGAGAGAGGGGGAAGGGGGAGGCCCGGCGGATCGAGCGGACACGTGGGGGAGCGGGGGTTTGACCGCACGTGCGAGGCCGGCCGGGGGCGCAATGACGAGTCGGTCCCTGTAATTGTTGGGGTGGTTGGAGGAGTGTGTCAGGAAAGAAAAACTTTGGGATATTGAAAGCGGCAGCGTTGGGTAGGGATAAGCATCGCTGGGTCATTGACTTCGGGGGGTTGAGGGTATATTCGTAAATGCGGGTCCTTGATATTTTGGCGTATGAGCTGGGACTTTCGGGGGAAGGGGGAAGATTTTGATGCTATAATGCAGCAAATTATTTCTATTTGAGAATAACATGTACTTTCGTTCTTTATTATAAGAAAAGTAATTATGATTCCTTAAAACTACTTTCGAGATTACTCGGCCTTTTTTTTGGAAAGGCTGCTATTAAGAAAAAATTGTATGAAGTGTGTCTTTTAAAAAAAAAAAAATCAATGCTCATCTTGTCAAAAATAGATGTATTAATTATCAAATTTTATGTTTAATATGAGATGATCATAAATTTCGCTCGATTGAAAACCCTTGAATTTTTCTCCTCCCTCTACTTGTGATAATCTCTAAATTTTCAAATGAGTACTCCCACCAAAATTCATAAATACCAATAAGATGCTATTCAATCTTATATTAACTTGCAGGATTATAACTTGAAAATGAGATATGACTTTCTCTAATTATCTATCATGATTAGGTCACGGAATGGATAGGCAAAATGAGACAATTCAAAATAGTGACTAGGCTTCGAATCCACGACAAGAGAATGCCAATTAATTTTTATCGATATTTTAGGATTGAGCAATTATGACTCATAACAAATCGTCAAATCGTTTCTACCATTAATGCACTCGTATTATAAATATGCCTCTACTTGCGACTTATTGCTGTTTTCACAACTTAGCTCTGTTGGCCTCAACCACCCTCATTCTAACCTAACACAACGAAGTGGGCCTAAAATCCTTAGTGACAAGACAACATTCACGGCCGAATCCAAAGCCTAGACCCTCCAACAATGAATTGTTTTTGTTTAAGAAAATTTCTTAGATTGACTACTACCAATAATAACAAGCGTAGAACCACCGGCCAAATAGCGTGGAGGGTAGGATCTCTGGTTTAGGTGGGCCGAGGTTAAAGCTGCGGTTATGGGAAGGTGAAAGCGTGAAGTGGTGATTTAAGCGTGACGTCGAGGGTGGTGGTTTCACTCTTAGCGTCGTAGGGGTTCAGACCGCCGCAAGGGGTCTGCTGAGTTCTCCCGAATCAAAAAAAAAAAAAAAAAATAATAATAATAATAATAACAAGCGTAGATATATATCATGACGTTGGTGGTTGTTCATCTGAGGATTAAATATTTTATTTTGACAAAAAATGTCTTAAAATTATAAAAAAGTGCTAATGATAATCTAAATTCACCGACTTTTAAATTTAGACATCTGAAATTTAATCATCCTCACACGAAATATATGGTCATCTACCATGTGTTATTTTTCATGTTCAAATTATCTTGAGTTCAAGAGACACCACCGCACATATTTTAAATCTTTAAATTCTGAAATTAGTCAAAATAAAACCTCAAAGTTGTCAAACTAATTAACATCAAAACCTCATCAATTTCTGCACTTGTCCTGTATATGTATATATATACATATATTACCAATTATTATTTTTTTTCCCACCACCTTAATGTTTTTATCTTGTCCCTCAATCGTTCCGAGCTCGAGGCTTAAACGCTCTCGCACCAATTAGGGTTCGTCTCTCTGCGCCATCGCAAACCGACGCTCGACCAGGAGGGAGCAGCGGGCGATCGTTCTCACCAAGATCGAATCGAACCAGCTTTCGCTTGATTCAAAACATGGCGGGCATGTACGGATCGAGAGGGTAAGTCCCCAACCCTCATCTAATTCTTGCAAAGATCGGCGTGCGTTTTGCTCGTTGCCTATGTCATGTCTGTGTTTCTGAAACGGATTGAACCCTGATTTTTGTCGTGTCTGATGATTGTCGGAAGATGCGTGCTTGGAATTTGAGGTTTTTCTACTTTTCTCGGTTTTGGGTCGCTGTAGTCCGTCGGAATGAGCTGCTGACCTAGGCTGAATCAATCGCTTGCTGCATAAAGTTCATTTGGTCGTCTGGACGAGTGAAGATGGTTGTTTCTGTTTCGGTAGATTTGAGGTCTGATGAGTTCCCGTCTGCGAGGGTTGGAAGCGAAAATTCGCATTATGAGTTGTGAACAAAAAGTTTTTTTTTTTTAAATAACTGATCGGTGCTAATTATGATCCTAGAGAGGCGAAGGGATGGTTTGACACTAGTGTTATGGGTGTGTGCGCTATAAATAGTTTTGGGAGGATTGTATTGTAAGAGAAAACGGGTGCGGGATAATACCATGGAGGCCTTTTCTTGTCACGGTTGAATTTTCTCTCTCTGCCTCACTGGGTTTCGATACTTTTGCTGATGGGTTTCTGAGAATTTTCTGTGACTTAGGGTTCATATGTTTGAAGGAAAACTGCTTCTGGGAGATTGTTTAGAACTCATTGACGTACGAAAGATGTTTTGCATGGACTGAAAACATTAAATTTATATTAGAGGAAAACGACTTATCTTTCTTGCAAGTAGGAAATTGCTTTCCCTAAATTACCAAACAAACGAAAACTAACCATTTTTCTATAGAACGATTTCTGTGGGTAATGTTTTCCTTTAACATGAAGTTTTGAGGGAGACAAACACACCCTTGACTTGTGGAGACGCCTTATTGTCCAGTCTTAGCGTGATGCACATGATTAATGGCTGCTGATGCTCTGTGCTTGATCGAAATCACATATCTATCTCTGTAATCAGATGCAAAGACTCGAATCTGCTAAACATATTTAACGGGAGTTGTTGCATGGTTCGTGTCATTCATCTCTCATTCTGTCTCAGATCTGATGTCCTGTCAACTTGCAAGTGCCTGTATGATCTTACGCCCTAACTAATAGTCGGTTGTCTGTTGAATGTTGCATGTGCCAAATATCTTCTTGCGCATCAAAAGTAGTCTTTACATGTTGTCCAATCTACTTATCTTGCTCCTGAGCATTCGTAGGCCGGGTTAATTATTTGCTGTATTATTTTGCTGCTTCACTCTGTATTCGGTTGCTATGGTGTTCTTTAAGTTGTCAGTTTAAATATTTCCAAAAGGATAATATAAGAAAATAAGAAATAGGCAATGTGGGTGTGGGTTGGGATTGGTTATATTAACGGGTTTAGTGGGGGATTCTTTGTTGGTATGAAATATTGAAGGGCAATGTTGGGAGGCGGGGGGGTGTCAGATGGGTACGAGGTCGGCTCAAAGAGACAAAGAATGATGGAATCGAATCCCTACTTCGCAGTGAGCAGCGGTTCGGGTGGATATCAACCTTTTGGATATGGTGGTGGCTTTCAACCCCCTTCCTTTCCAGTTGTTCGTCTAAGGGGACTACCCTTCAACTGCACGGACATTGACATCTACAAGTTCTTTGCTGGACTTGACATAGTGGACGTACTGCTGGTCAATAAGAATGGACGCTTCTCGGGAGAGGCCCTTGTTGTCTTTGCAGGAAACATGCATGTTGAGTTTGCCCTCCAGAGAGATCGACAAAATATGGGACGTCGCTACGTGGAAGTTTTTAGGTGCAAGAGGCAAGATTACTACAATGCTGTCGCTGCAGAAGTTAGCTATGAGGGGATTTATGATACTGACTACTTGGAAAATCCTACGCCAGCTCCATCTGGACCGAAAAGGTTTGATGATAAGGACCAAATGGAATTCACTGAAATATTGAAGATGCGCGGACTTCCCTTCTCTGTGAAAAAACCTGAAATAATTGAATTCTTCAAAGAGTATGAGGTGGTAAAAGACAGGATACACATAGCATGCAGGCCAGATGGCAAAGCAACTGGAGAGGCATTTGTGGAGTTTACCTCCGCAGAAGAGGCCAGGAGAGCTATGGGCAAGGATAAAATGACCATTGGGTCAAGGTATGTGGAGCTGTTCCCTTCAACTCGTGATGAGGCTAGGAGGGCAGAGTCAAGGTCCAGACAGTGATGGGTATAGTGAGGATGAGGGGTTTAATCATCTACTGAGGTTAAGCTTTGTATTTTCCTAGCTTAAATGTTACTTTTCATATCCTTGTGAACCTTTTGCTTGACAATGGAAGTTTCCTTTAAACAGTTTTGCATTGCTAATGTTGGAAGATGTTTGCTTCATATTTTCATGTTGACTTAAAGGTTTTCATCATATGGTCTAGACAGTTGGCATTCTTTGCAGAGTAATAGCCCCTGGATTCTCGTTCATGTGATGTAATTCCAGTTGGGTATTCGAATTTGGCCAGTCCCAAGAAGAGATTGTTTTAATGAGCAACCATAATTGTTATGATCATGTGTACAAAAATGTTGTGGTCAGATCTCTTTTGAGTGGCCTATCATGCTAGTGTTTGAGTTGAGATCAAAGGCTTTGGGATGAACTATGTATTTTTGTGCAGTTTTAATAGTATAATACAGCTCTGAGTTTGAATTTGCATGGTTTTGAGCTGGCATTCTTCTTGTTCCTTTCTTAATATTCGACTTCTGTGTGTTCCAGATGGTAAAAATATGAAAAACCGATCGTGTTGCTCTTTTACATCGAAACATTACGTGAAGTTTTTGGAATTTGGTTATTAGTTGTTTGATTGATTCAACAACTTAAGCTAGCAAACTGGCTTCCAGGATAAAACAATGGGAGTTTCTCTTTCAGTAGTGATTAACTGTAAAATTCAGAATCTACTCTTTGTTGGCGAGTTCCACATGCGTCACATAATTTAAGGTTAGGATACGCTGAGTTCCCATCCACCAGGTTTCCTGAATTGTTAAGGCTTTTTAGTTATAATTAAGCCTGGGCGTGATCACTTAAAAGTCTAACCACCGCACCTTTAATTTTCCATAGAAACCTATAAGACATACCTTTCTTATTATTTTTCTCTCATTTTCCTTCACATCCATTCATACAAAGTCACAAATGAACAGATTTAGGTAGATCTGGTTGCGAACATAGCGTTTGGTGACGTGACATAAGTAGACATAAATATTAAAATCTATGCACATCGGCAAATCTAATGAAACCCGTCAATTTTGTAGGTAGGTACCTGTCACACTTGCAAAATAGTTTTCCTCTAGTTTAGCAATAAAAACTCGGAGATTTCTCTGTATATCCGTTTATTTTCATTGCGTTGCTCCCTAAAATGAGCAAGAACTAAAGCAGAAACCAAAATCAGAAACGACAACATCATTTCGGAGTTTGGACCCGAGAAAGGGAACAAGAGAAGGAGAAACATCACGTAGTAGACTCTCTTGTTGTTTTAAGATCTGTTCTCGGACTCAACTTCGCCATCGCTGGTCGCCACACGCACCTAACTCTCTTCCTTTTTTGTCGAATTTTAGTGAATTGGTTTCATTCTGATCGCGCATTTGCTAACATTATGGTCATTGGGATTGAACAGACAATTTTAACAATCAATGTCTTCATTGGTGAGTTAAGATGGGTGTCCCGTGATTGGAAAGTGACCCATGTCCATGCTTTTGTCACAGGTCAGTCAATCTAGCACTCCCTACCCCCGTGCGGTCTTAGGATTTCTCCCAAGCATCCCTACTTGCACTGGCTTGGGATCTTTCCGCCTTACTCACGCTCGACTCATAAGGATTATGCGGCCTTAAAATTTTTCCCAAGCAGCTTTACTCTCACTCTTTGGCACTCGACTCACAAGAATCTTAGAAAGAAAAAACTCGGCTCTTGATTTGTATTTCACTTGTACATTTAGCGTATCGCTCGTCGCTCGTCCCAGAGTATTCTAGAATACTCGAGAAAGGGATATCGTTCAAGGTCGCCCGATCCAAGGATCAGTCACGAATGTCGTACAAAACCCTCTTGGATCCTACCTTTCTTTGAGCCATGACAATTCATAGCATCTGTCTCGGAGCGATTAACGGCGGCCTCACGAATCCAATGGCCCTGGAAATTTCATGCCTTCTCAGTTTTTGCGTTTCTTGGGGGCCGGTAGTTTCCAGTTTTCTGAAGAACGGTCTCTCGCAGACTCACAGAAGCAAATCAGCCACAAGTAATAAGTATCACGAGATTCCAAGCGCAAAACCGTGGGGTAAGCAACCAAGCTCACTGTGTTTGTCCTCGTTCTCAGTCACATGTAACAACGTTTTGTTTCGAGCTTTTAGTATGTTCATTCGCAATTTTCTGAAATGCTTTGAGTCCGGAGGTTAGTTGCTTTATACTTCTCCAATTTTGATCACGGGTTCTTTCTTTCTTACTTTCGTTTTTTTTCTCCGTTGGTGGATCCATCTGAATCCCCCCTTTCATTTTAGCCTCGTCAAATACTGGTGTGGTACGACTGAATTGCTTGCATTTAGGCCAATGATGCTCGAACGTGGTGCTGCAATCTTGAGATTTTTCTTTGCATTTTCTGCGTTTACATGGCTGAGTTAATGTTGAGTAAGCGAAGTTAATGTTGAGTAAGCATTAGTCAACATATAGTTTGCACTTTGCTGTGCTCTTATTGAAAATTTGTGATGATTCCGTTGTTTAACACAGAATCACATTAAGAGTTTCATTTTGCTCTGTTCTTTCTCAATAGATGCATTTCCAAATTTCTACTTCTTGTGTGCATGGTAGTGACTTTCTGAATCAATGGGCAATTTCCTCATATCAGAAGGATTCATAAGCGCCTAACTTCTGATCATCCCCTATGAATTGGAACGGGGCGAGCTAGTCAGCAAAATGCAAGTTTGGAGACTCTGGATTGGGGTTGCAATGGAGTAATTGTAGACGATGTTCAACTTTCATGGCTTTCTAAATGTAGCAGCCAAGTGGTGTAATTTTGGGCTGGTACTTTCCCCTCCAGTATTAATTCAGTGAGTGCTACTTGACAGCTTAATTTTGGCTGTCATCGTCATCGTAGTGCTACTTGAAGGCTGACGCTTTCCTTTCCTAGATGAGAGAGGGTGTAGAAGGCAATTAGTGGTCCATTAACAATATGCTTCTTGTTTCAAGATGTTGAAAATAGTTCTGGTGATGCAACATTTATGGTCGTGTTTTAAGGAATAGCTGGAATCAGCATAGGTCACTATTGCTTACTAAACCTCTGGTGCAACTGGAGCCACATTAGTGCGCAAAGTACGTTGTCTCTTTTCTAGAGAAATCAAGTGAAAAACAGCATGCCAATTAGAACTAAGGGAAGAGATAATGAAAACATTTTGCCTCTTGAGCCTTCTTTCTTAGTATGGACGCACCAGTTGTTCAAGTTGGCTTTGCGTGGTGCCATTACTAAGCTTCCTTCAGCATCGTAAAGTTCTCACTGGACCCTTCTCTTTTGTCTCAATGCCTTTGAAACATTATCTAATCTCTTCTTGATTAAGCTCTGGCCTTCACACTTCGCAGTGCCTCATCATGAATTTGTCTTTTGCAGGTCATGTTTGCACGAATCGGCTGAATTTGCTTGTGGAACAAACAATGCAGCAAGAAAGCAGCAGTAGCAGTAAAATCATGGGAACTTTTTGTGTTGTTTCGAAAAAGTGCTTATTCAGAGTCCTCTCAGCGAGCCTCCTGGTCACGTCGCCTTTATCATGGATGGAAACAGGAGATACGCTAAGAGGCCTAAGAATGGGAGGGCTACACGGCCAATACAAACTTTTATCTTTTATAAACGAAGCCATATCCTATTGGAAATTATAGAATTTCTAACACATTAAGATCTAATACAGATGCTACGGTTCTTCATGTGAACCAATCACATCACCGTTTACTCTACTGAGCACATAAAATTTTGGGAGAATTACCAAAAGAGTCATAAACCTATTGTAATTGTGTCAATTCAGTCCTAAACTTTTTTTTGACCAATTTAGTCCTAAACCTTTTATAATTGTGCTAATCCAGTCCATTCGACCAAAATTGGCCCACCGGCACTAACGTGGACGCCGGCCGGCCGGCAAACGATTTTTTAATATTTTTAATATTTTTTTCGAATTTATATTTTTTTCGAATTTTTTTTTTCCACCATCTTCTTCCTACGGCCGGGCCGCCGGCGAGGCTCACCCCCACCGGCCACTGGCGAAGGCGAGCCTCACCCAAAGATAGCGAGGCCGCCGTCGCCCAGCCAAGGCGAGGTTCGGCCTCGCCCAGCCATGGTGAGGTCGAGCCTCGCCAAATCTGGTGACGGCGGCCTCGCCGTCGTTGGGCGAGGCTCGCCTTCGCCAGCCGCCGTCGCCTAGCCAAGGCAAGGCTCGATCTCGCCATGGTTGGGCGACGGCGGCCTCTCCGTCGTTGGGCAAGCCTTGCCTTCGCCAATGGCCGGCGGGGGTGAGCCTTGCCAGCCAGAGGAAGAAGATGGTGGAAAAAAAAAATGAAAAAATGAAAAAATGAAAAAAAATAGAAAAATAAATATATATATATATATATTAAAAAATCGTTCGCCGGCCTGGCCGGCGTTTACGTTAGTGCTGGCCGGCCAATTTCGGCCGGATGGACTGAATTAGCACAATTGTAAAAGGTTTAGGACTAAATTGGCCAAAAAAAAAAGTTTAGAACTGAATTGGCACAATTGCAATAGTTTTAGGACTCTTTTGGTAATTCTCCCAAAAAATTTTGTAGCATTCACAAATCGAATAAAAAAGAGAGAATTATTCACATTCTATCAGAATGGGAAAACCAATGTTTTTATCACTATGTAATTGATAATAATTGATTTCCATGGGAAGATAACTAAGAGTTTGGTATTGATGGTGACATTGAACTTAACCTAGACATCTATGACTCTAGAAAAGAACTTAAAAGAAGCTGGAAGGTTCAAAACTCTTGCCCAAATGTTGATTGCATTAGTCTAACCAAAGTCAGGGTAGTGGCCCGTTGAATTGTGCATTCTTTGGAATTCTTTTACAGGAGAGCTATTAAACATGAGCCAGCAAAAAAATTACATCACGACAGGAGACACGGAAATGCCATGGAGGCTACAATCGTAGCAATTTAGAGCAAGATATATGAACTCTTGGCTGAGCATCACTCCATGAAATTTAATTATATTTAAACTTCCTTCCTTGAGCGATTTTGGTATTTGATACCTAGAGATTCTCAGGATAATCCCTCCAATGCCACCAACAGGACCATATCCCATATCAATAAGTGCTTCCCCATATGTTGAAGCGCATTTCCCACGTCTTGAAATACAGTCTCTCTATTCGCTGCTCGTACTTCAGTTAATGAACTGCTTTACCATGCATAACTGCTCTAATTTTCTCCCCGATGTTGACCAAACGGGTGAAATTTCCACAATCCGAGCTACTCATCTTGTTGTAAAAATCTGGAGGAAGGGTGTTAATGAACTGCTTTACCATTTCAGTGTCATCTAGCAGTGGTCAAACTTGTGCAGCCAAGGCGCGCCACCTTTGGGTGAACGATCTAAAGGACTCGTTCCTCCTTTTCTCGGTGCGATCTAGTACTTTGCACGTTGGGCAATCTCAGTGTTGTATTTGTATTGTAGCACAGACGCTTCTGCCAATTCCTCTCACTTCTCTATCTTTTCGGGCTCAAGCAGGATGTACCATTGTAAAGTGGGCCGGATAGACTCCTGGTATTCTGAAATATGTTTCCCACACTTTGATATACCTTTCTAAGTGATCATCTTGCCTTCTTTTCGGATACCTCAGATCAGGCTTCGCAATTTACGCGTCGGCAATGCATTGCAATGTGACAGCACACCTTTTTGCAGAAAGATGCGACTCTCTAGAGCAGAGGAAAGAGCCCGTGATATCACACAAAAACCCCAATTCGCTTGTTCCAATACTGCTCAGCCTTCACTTGTTTTGGTCGGCAGATGATGATAGCATCGGTGAAGCTGGAAACGACCATGTAGTCGATCATTGTCAGTAGACACAGTATCAAATACAAGATAAAGATTGCTCAGAAGGATTACTACTGTAACTTTCATTCTCAAGTTCTTTAAACTTGGCCTCCACAACATTCTCTTTGTCGTACTGAAAAAAATAAACTGATCAGAATGCGGGACTGAAAAGAGAAAATAATGTAAGCAGTTCCCAAGAATATTTTGCATGACAACGAGCTCGTCTTAGCACAACTCTGCCACCAGTTGACGGCCACAAGCACTCACAAGTTAATCGATTCAAGGTACACTTCACTAGACGCTATGGTGCCTACAAACTCCGCCAGGATGTGTAGAGAGGTTCTCTTCTCGTTTACGTTGCAGAGCAGACTTTCAGTCAACCATCCTCCACCAGATGCAGAAGACATCTATGCTACTCATTTCCTTGAAGATTCTGTTGTAGATAAGGAGAATGATGCTGATGTTCAGGGGAAGCAACAAACCTCCAAGGTACAATTTGATCTTCCAAGTTACCTTCATCGGTCCATGTTCACAAATCAATTTTATACAATCTTAACTAGTATCTAAGTAACGTCCGCCGCACGCGATTGGTGATATTAAGGTTTTAACATAAACGGCAACACTGCTCTTTACTGAGTTGAGTCCTTGTCCGTGGTGCTCATGTCCAGTAGATTGGGAACCGCAACAAGCGAGAAATTAGTAATGTAAATGTGGGTCGACTCTCATCAGTCAAAACACATTTTGATAGAGAACATTCAGATTGAAGATGGCTGTCGGTGCTAGCTCTGGCAATCTCAATCTCCTTGCTCTCCATCACTTTCTAGGAAACACGCCATCTCGGACACCTACAACGCCGCCCATTTGGATTGCGGGCTGCCGAGGGATTGTTTCTTTTCTCAAGTAGTCACACTTCAGAAGGAACCTACTTGCTACTGCGTTTGCGTTTGCTCCTGAATCCCCACCCTGCAATTTATGCTCCATGCTCCTGAGCCTTCCTTGTTAATCCCCACCCCGCAATTTAGCCAAATAAAAGGGATCGAACTTCTTTATATTTGAAGCTTCCTCAAAATTTTAAGCAGAGCTTTGCTGGTTAAAGTTGAATTTAGGCTAGCAGACTAATGCGATTAAGGCAAGATGGAAGACTAGATGTATTAAAAAAGAAAAAAAAGTTTCACACAAATATGAAGCATAAAATAGATATGTTTGAATGAGTGTCAAATCAAGCCAGGAGGCATATACGCACGAAATCTAGGGTAAAAATAGTTCTATGTGTAGTTTCAACCTCACTGAGGTAGCAAATAATCACAACTCAAATTATTTACACTAACCATTCAACTATTGGCTTCTCACTCCAGAAGTTGGGTATGGATTTCCCATTATCTTCAGTGCCGGTAGTAGATGAATAAGGTGCACAGAGAGAGGATCAGGAAAGGGATGGCAGTGATCTGTATGACATACTTCAGAGGCACATGCAAGCACAATAAGGACTGCAGTTAATTTTCTATTCAAATCCTTCGAAACATAAAAAATCACCTCATCTCACCTCATTATTCCCCATATTACTAACCACATCTCCGAAATTTTTGAATCCCTCCCTTGGTCATCAGTCATTTGTGTGGAGACTTGGAATCGCTGGATCTCCATCCGTGGCTCCCTCTGAGTTGTCAAGCATGTTGAGCAGGTCGCCAGACTCTCTAATTAACAAGCCACCACCAACTCTGCAATTTGTCCTTGCGTAACTCAAGACCTGGTTCGGGTAGTCCAAATTAAGGTTAGGGGTCGAAGAAAACCTCTGACGGCGGCAGGAGGAGAAGGGGAGATGAGAAGGATGAGGGAGGAGATAGAGAATGGAAAGGGATGACGACTCGCGAGCTCGCAGCTGGAGCAAGAAGAAGAAGGAAGATGGAAGAAAATTTGAAATAGCTTATGGCGTTCTCTCTCTCTGCGCGCGAAATTGCCCTCGTCTGGGTTAAGGAATCACGTTTCCCTTTCCGTGGTTGGATCTAAATGCGCCGGATGGCTCCTCCTCACTGTCCCGGCCCGTCAGGATCCATTGGGCCGAATCAAGGCCTTCTTTTCCGGCCCAAATCGGATACTGAAAAAAAAGCCTTTTAAAGCCCACACGTGGGGAAACTAAAATAGAATTGAAAATCCAGCTCTATTTGGAATTAGTCTAATAACCTTAAAAAAGTGTCAACTTTAAATTTAATCCCAATTCTATCATAAACTTTCTTTTATCTCATAATAAATTTCGAACTTTAGGTTCAGTTCCAATTTATCATAATTTTTTTTGTCTCATAAAAAACCGTTAATTTTCACTTAAGTCCCATATTTACCCTATTAACACTTTGTCCAAAATTGCCCTTAATGATGTGATATTTCTACATCATTACTCTATTTTTTCCCCCCATTTTAGATCCAAGAAGGCGTCTTTTGGAGATGAATTTCCATGTTAGCCCAAAGTACGTCTTCTTGGATAAGAAATTTAGGTAAATTTAGAGCAATTAGGGTTTTCCCAAACTACGTCTTTTGGAGGTGTTTAGTAGGGGTGATCGGGTCCAGGGTGAGTAAGGTCTAGACCCGGACCCTGTTCCCGACCCTGTTATAACCGGTTCTCTTTTTTTGGACCCTGTTCCCGACCCTGTTTACATTGGACCATGTTCCCGACTCACTTTTTTTTTTGGTCGGGAAGGGGGTCAACCCCGTTTATATTGGAACTGTTTTGCAAAAATTGATGTCCAAAGCACTCATATTTAAAATAAAGCGTTTAACACTCATATCGATCAAAGCATAAGCACATCCATCGTTGTAGCAAATAATTTGTACCTCATAACATCACTAGAAAAGGAAAAGAAAGAGAGTAGAACTTGTCTCTCCAAGATTCTCGAGCAAAATGTTATATTGCGAGGATATGTACCTGCAGATAATGTAATGAAGTATACATATTAGATGCAAAAATTCTTGCACACAAACAATTTAAAAGTAGAACTTGCTATAGTAGTATTACGTTGAATATGCCAGTATGTCAAACCACGCCAAGTGATTACCTTAGTCTAAAAAAAGTACCTCAGGGGCTAAAATAAGGGGGATTGTCACACCAACCCATGTGTGCAGCACATATATTCTCAGCTTCAGATTTGATGATACTGAGATTGTCGCTATCCTAGGTCCAAATTCATGTTATGTTTAGAACATCGTTACTATCCCGCCCCCAAAATCGAGTATCCGGAATTTGGAAAAAGGTATGCAATCGATGCATGCTCCAAGAATAATTTTATCTAAATGCTTCTGAACAATACCTAGTGAAGACTTTATTTCTTCTACCAGGTATTCAGGTAAGTCAAGCGGGCTCTTGACGGACGAGAAAAGTATGAAGGACTCTATCTCAAACGTACCTAACTGCCCTGTCGCGGGGATCACGCCATATATGAATGGATTAAAGGAAACATTGCACTTGCTCAGCTCAGTCAAGTTGTTACCATGAGGCGGTGGTGCGAGCGCGAGGGGTGCGACGAGAGCGGCAGAGGTGGCGTCGGATGGAATCGGGATCAGCGCTCGGGCAAAGGGAGGCATGGGCGAGCAGAGGTGCGGTGCGGGTGCGGCGTCGCGCAGAGGAGTCTCGGGCCGCGGGTCGCGGAACGAAGGCGAGCGCGGGCGGGCGACGCCGGGGACAAGCGGATCTCGTGGGTGAGGACGAAGGCGGGCGGGAGACGCTCGGAGTTGCTACGGGCGAAGCGGGGGCTCGGGCGTAGATCTCGTGGGCGAGCAGGGGGCTCGGACGGACGGGCTGAGGACGGGCAGAAGCAGGGGCTCGGCTTCTGGCGGTGGCGCCCAGCTTCGCGAAAGACGGGGCTCAAGCGAAGAAGCAGCAGCAGCTTCGCAAAGGGGTGAGACTCGTGAGAGAGAGAGAGGTAAAGATAGAAATTACGGTTACGCGTTTTGTTTTTTGGGGTGGCTTAACCGGTTCTCAACCGGTTCCCAAACCGGTCGGTCGAAGCCGGTTCCGGGTGGGTAATCCCTCGGAGCCGGTTCCGGACCGGTTCAAACAGGGTCTGAGTTGTTGGAACCGGTTCCCGACCCTATTTTCCGGGTGGGCCGATCCGGGAACCGGGTTGACCCGGTCCGATTGCTCACCCTTAGTGTTTAGGATAGGGGCTATTGTGACCTATCTTTCTAGAGAAGGAAATATGTTTAGGAGTATTACCCAAAAAATAGGCCCAATGGCCTATGATTTAGACACAGGTCATCTCAAGCCCATACCTTGCGTAATGTTGAATTTTAAATTAACTCTAAGAGAATTTTCTAAAAAGCAGTTGCCACTAGCCTATTGGAATTGGCTAGAAATCAAGAGAATTCTCTTTTTTTTTCAGAATTTCGGAATTTTTAAAGTATTTTTAATCTCTTTTTTAATTTTATGATTTTTTCAATTAATACTTTTCTTAACGAATTTTAATATTATAAAAGAGAATTCGGACCGGGTCTCTTGACCGGGTCCGACCAAACCGGCCCGAACCCTATCGGTCCGGGTTGGGCTATAAACGGGCCATCACTAAAAAGGCCCACGGAAGTTTTTTTTTAAGAAAAAATAAGCCCACTCCATTCTCTATTTCAGCTAGCCCATCCTAAACTAAGTGAAGCCCAAACGTCCCTAAAATAACCCTTCAAGCCCAAGTATCACAAACAGCCCTAAAACGATCAAAACTAATCGGGCCCAACTCCTCATCTTGGTCCCTCCCTCACGGATGAACGCTCGGGGATGAACAGAGATGAACGGTCCTGAAGCCGCTCGTCTCCGACCACACCCGATCGATTAAAACGTAAATTTTTTTGATTTTTTTTTTTATAATTAATTTCTCTTTTTCTTTCTCGTTCTTTTTTATTTTCCTTTACTCCTTTTTCTCTTCTGGTCTTCTTCTCCTCTACGCCGCCTCCTTGCCCGAAGCTCTCCTCCCTCATTCTGCACCACCTTCACCGAACCAAAACCAACACCACGGCGAGCCCTCACCGGCGTTTTGAGGGGCCGCCAAACCACCATCCGGCGCCGGTCGTTTGGTCCCACTGACGCTGGTCACCGCCGGCCACCAGTTGGCCGGCTGTTTTTAGTATCATCGGATCAACTCCGGCGAGGAGCAAGCCCGCGACGGCCCACTCGAGCAACATCAGATATGCCACCAAAAATCAAGAAAAACACCAACGGCGACAGTGTCGGGGCAATAGGTCACATAGATATTAAAGATCAGGTTTCGGTTCGGAGACTCGAGTTTGGCTCTCCAGTGGAGCAATTCATCTCGATCAGTTGGCGTACACTAGATAAACAAAAGACTTCCGACTCGTCCGCGACTCGAGCCCAGGCCGAGACTCCTAAAAGGCGTACTAGAACACACAAAAAGCATACTAGAACGCATGACAGCATAAACGGGGACCGGCGGGGCCAGAGTTCGCGTGAACCGAACGGCTGCGAACTCCGGCCCGGCGTGCCCGAAGCAGAGCGCTCACAAAGAGACTTACCCAGTTCGGCGCGATGGCGTCGACCGGAAGAGTTCGTCAGCAGGGCTCGGGCACGGCTGAAGCTCTCCCCCTCGCCCGGACTCTTTCCCTCTCGGTTTCGAGCCCTCTCGGTCTCTCCGCCCCGTTCTGTCCAGCCCCGAGGAAGAAGAAGACCAGTC
Source organism: Eucalyptus curtisii (assembly GCA_017140595.1). Lineage (NCBI taxonomy): Eukaryota > Viridiplantae > Streptophyta > Magnoliopsida > Myrtales > Myrtaceae > Eucalyptus > Eucalyptus curtisii. The sequence goes on along the minus strand of CM029503.1, from coordinate 32,884,489 downwards.
CCTTTGTCCGAGCTCACCCTCGCCCTCAAGCTTGCTCACTTCCTCTGGAACCTTCTCTCTCCATCTCACTCTCTCTCTCTCTCTCTGGCTCGCTTGTTCTAGCTAGCTCTCTCTCGAGCTTTCTCTCCCAGATTTTGCTCTCTGAAACCCAAGCCTCCCTCTCTGTCTCTCCTGTCCCTCGTTTTATGAACCGGCGCACATGGGATGTGGCGTGCCAGCTGCCTCTGGCCAGCCTGCTCCCGACCGAGCATCTCGCGTGATCGCTTGCCCTGTTCTCCCCGTCCGTGCTTCGTCGCGTACGTCGTCCTTTCTGTCCTTCGTGTCGTTCCTCAGCTAGCGTCCAAGAGAAGGGAAAGGAGGAGGGGAACGGGCTGGGCCGAGAAAGAAAAGAAAAGGAATGGGCTGAGCCTGCCCAGGTGGGTAGAAGGAAAGGGACAAGAAGAAGGGCCAGACTTGGCTGTCTCTAGCCCGACCCTACTATTTTTTAGTATTTTTTTTTAAAACTCTTTTAATTATTGTTTTGAAATTTTTAATTAATTAATTTTTTTAATACTAGTAATGCAAATTTTCTAATATCTTTGTGTTATGCAATTTAATTAAATTTTTTTTGTTAGAGGTTGAAATTAATCACTAATTTCTTATGCGATTCAAACCTAAATGAATAGCAAAATTTAGATGTCAATAACAATGACTTTTGCATGGTCCAAAATGTAAATTGAAATGTTAAAGACTAGGTGAACTCGATCTAAAGTTTGGCAGGTCGAAGCCTGCCTATTGCTCCTTGAGACTCTTGGCTTGGGCAACCCAATAGGTTGCATGCTTGTTCATCAAGTCAATTGCATGGCATGTTAAGGGATTTGCTCCTTGGTTCCCGCAAAGGTCGCAGTCCATTTTCGCAAAGTTCGCCTTCCGCTTCCCGTGATTACTTGCCAGGCAGGTCCACGCCTACCCTACACATGGTTTTTGGGCCATTGATGGCCAAGAAAAGTTGATCCCACTGTGATTTTTTTTTTTTTTTGCTAGATTTGTGTAATGCAGCTTTCATGAGGTGATCTAAGAGTGATATGCTCCATATATCTTTATCATTGAATGTGTGAGGATGAGTAAAACAGGATATACGACTAAGGTTGATTGAATTGCAATACTCTTGAAACATCTAACGGGTAACAAAGAAGCAGTTTCAAGGAAGTGGGTAGATTTATGGACCTTAAAGTTTTCAAGTGATTAGGGTGCATGCGAGCTCAAAGCGTCATAATTCTCGATGTTGTTGTATTTTGTATGAGCCCCTTATCATAAAGGAATAAGATGCACTAGTTGATAATTCATATGTAGTTAGTGCAACTAAGTCTCCGAGTCAATAAATTCAACCGATTTCTTAAAAAAACTTTTCGAGGTTTTCAGTGTTAATGAGCTTGGGAAAAATCACTTAAAAAGTGCAATTATCTCACTTGTAATTTTTCGTAGACCATACTAGAGGTAGCCCATCAAATATATCCTTTGGCATAGGAAATACTTTTTCTCATTAATTTTCTCTCTTTTTCCTTCACTTTCATCCATACATAGTTTCAAATAATGCACTGTCCCTTTCCATAGTTTCAAATCATGCATTGTCCCTTTCCAATTTAGGTAGACTTGGATGCGAGAATGCATTAGGCAAGCGACACGTGTACTAGAATATATGTACATTGGCGAGAATCTAAAAGAACCCATCAAATTTGTGGAATTATAATTCCATTGTGTCCGCCGCAGTTGCAAAATAAATTTTCCTGGTTCAGCACTAAAATACTTGGAGATATCACTCTGCTTTTTCTTTATTTTTCTTTTCTTGCCTTGCTCTTTCTTTATCCAAGTCCAATCAAATGCATAGGCCCGAAGCAAATCTAATGAACGAGAACTAAAAGCGGACTTTGTCTGCAATCTCTAGTCGCCATCTACGCCCACCTCCCTTCTTTGCTTGCAAATTTTAGCGGATGGGTCTCATGCTGATGGCTCGTTTACTAACATTATCATTATCAGGATCGAACAGATGTTGTTAACAATCAAATGTCTTCTTGAGAGGCCGAGCTAAGATGGTTTTCTTGCCCGTGAATGGAAAGCGAACCCATGTCCACGCTTTTGTATACCTGTCTCAGAGTGATGAACGACGGCCTCAAATATGCCCCTGGAAATTTCATGCCTTTCCAGTTCTTGCATTTCTTGTGAGCTGGTAGTTTCCAGTTTTCTGAAGAACAGTCTGTCCCATAGTCCCAGAAGCAAATCAGCCACAAGTTTCATGAGATTCCTCCGGAAAAATCATGGGGTAAAAGACAAAGGTAGCTGTTTTGGTCCTCTTTCTCAGTCATGTAACAATGTTTTATTTTCGAGTTCTTATTATGTTCATGTGCATTTTTCTGAAATGCTTTGAGCTCAGAAGTTAGTTGCTTTATACTTTATCCAATTTTGATCGGCTTTTTTTTTTTTAATTATTATTTACGTCAGTGGCTCCATCTGAATCTTCCTTTTCATTTCAGCCTTGTCAAATTCTGGTGTAATGCGAGCAAACTGCTTGCATTCAGGCCGATGACGCTCGAACTGGTGCTGTCATCTTATGATTTTTCTTTGCATTTTCTTCATTTACATGGCTAAGTTTGATACTGCCATATTAAGAAAAAAAGTTGTGTTCAAGTTGGTGATGAAGTTAATGTTGAGTGAGCATTAGTTGATGAATAGTTTGCAGTGCTCTTGTTGAAAATTTGCAACGATTTCGTTGTTGAACAAAGATTCACATTTAAAGTTTCATTTGGCTCTTTTTTTTTTTTTTTTCAAGAGGTGTATATCCAGATTTCTACTTCCAGTGAGTATGGTAGCGACTTTCTGAATCAATGGGCAATTTCCCCAAATCTGAAGGATTCATAAGCGCTGAAACTTCTGAATCTGATCATCCCCTTTGAATAGTCAGCAAAATGCAAGTCTAGGGAAGTAAATTGGGTTGGGATTGCAAATATTGTCATTGCAGATGGGTGCCAGGAAAATGATTTACTTTCACGAATTTTTAAATTTAGAAACCAAGTGGTGGAGTTTTGGGCTGAACTTTCTCCTCCGGTTTTCATTCAGTTAATGCTAATTGACAGCTTAATTTTTGGGTGCCTTCGTCTTAGTGCTACTTGAAAGCTGGCGCTTTCTTTTCCTAGAGAAGCATAGGTGTAAAATGCAAGTAGCAGTCCATCGATAATACGCTTCTTGTTGCAAGATGTGAAGAACAGTTCGTCTAACGATACAACATTTATGGTCACGTTTTAAGCAATTGCTGGAATCATCATGAGAGTTTGCTTTTGCTTAGTAAAACTCTGTTGCAATTGGAACCACACTAGTGCACAAAATATGCTGTCTCTTTTCTAGAGATATCAAGTGAAAAACAGCAAGCCGATTACAGCTAAAGGAAGACATAATGAAAGCATTTTGCCTCATTGGGATTCCTTTCCTGGTACAAACACACATCACTTGTTCATGTTGGCTTTGCATTGTGCTGTTACTAGGCTTTCTTCTGTATTGTATACTGCTCACCGAACTGTTCTCTTTTGAATCCAATCCTTTTGGAACATTATCCACTCTCTTCTTCATTTTACGCCAGGACATCGCTCTTCGCAGTGTCTGAGCATGAATTTTTCTTTTGCAGGTCATCATTTGCACTAATAGGCCGAATTTGCTTGTGGAACAAACAATGCAGTAACAAAGCAGCAGTAGCAGTAAAATCATGCGAACTATTTGTGGTTATCTGAGGAAGTGCTTACTCAGAGCCCGGTCAGTGGGCCCCATCCCCAGTCATGTTGTCTTCATCGTGGATGGAAACAGGAGATATGCTAAGAGGCGAAACCTAGCAGAAGGGGATGGCACAGGACCGGATTTTCATCTCTCCTGACTATACTTGGTTACTGCTATGATTGGGGAATAAGGTATGTAACAGTCTGCGCCTTCAGCATCAACAATTTCAAAAGACAGCCGGATGAGGTCCAAGCCTGATGGATTTAATGGTGGAAAAAGTTGAGTAATTGCTTGAGTGAGGAAGAGTTCTCAATCGATATGGCATAAGGATTTACTTCATAACGAAATTGAAACTTTTGAATGAGAATGTTCAGATTGCAGCAGAGAAGGCCATGAAGGCTACAGCAAATAACAATAAGACTGCGCTTTTGATATGCATGACCGATACTTCCTGTGACGAAATAGTGCACACCATCGAAAGATCCTGTGAAGAGAAGCTAGACGAAGCTAATGCTTTTGAAGGAAATGAAGAAATCAAGGCAATGAATGGTCAGCTGGATGAACTAGAAGTGCCTACTTCCCTTCCAATTGCGGAGTCAAAAGAGTCGAGGGGGCGGAAATGAATAACGATATCTTCAAACATGTTGAACAAAGATCACATCAAGAAAAATCAGATGATATTGCGAAGATGCACAGGTGTCCAATCATAAAGTTGGTGGATATCGAGAAGAATATGTACACGGCGGTGGTGCCTGATCTGGACATAGTCGTAAAAAGTTCGGGTGAGACTTGGCTGAGCAATTTCCCTCTTTGGCAAACCGCTTACTGCCCCTTATACACACCTGATGCTCTTTGGCCTGACATGGGGTTATGGCACTTGGTGTGGGCAGTGCTCGGTTTTCAGAGAAGCTAGTCTTATTTGCAGAAGAAGAAGAAGAAGAAGAAACAGCTTAAAGTGACAAGTAAACAGTAATCACAATGACCAAGCTACTCTTACAACCAAGCTAGACCAGATTTTTCCACAACAACCAGGAGGTAGACAGTATCGAGTGAGAAGTCGCAGCTTGTACTGAGATAGATCAAAATAGAGTACAACAAATATCTCAACATCACTATCAACACATGGTCAATGATCCCCTGGAAGTTCCCAACCTGCAATACTAGCTTTAAACAATTAATGGGTCAACACTCTCAACTCAAAATTCTGGAGATGTGGTAAAAATGATTACATAAAAAAAGTTATCATATGCAATGAACTTGCTATAACCTGGAGTAAAGAACATGATCATGTGCATGGCAAACATGAAGTCAGACATGGCATTATTGACTCTTAATTTTCCAACAAGATTTGCCAATGGTCCCCCGGTTCTGGAGATTGAAGGTGTTTAGTCTAATCCTTTTCATGTAATCTTTTTCACTCAAAGCGACAATTTCACTATTAGGCTAAATAACCTGAACTATTGCAGTGTTTTCCATTTTTGACTGGAAATCTAACCACCATCAATCTGCATGACTCTTGCCTCCACACCCCACCTAGTGGCTCAACCATACTTCATGGAGGTTAATAGTATTACTTAGCAATTAAGGAGCAACTGTTATCGAAGTTGACTTTGGACAAGAGAGAGGACAGAGACGGAGAGGAGATGTAGGTATTCCGACAACGATGGTTCTATTCTTGTTACCAGTATCAAAGGGACATGTCAAGTTAACGAATAAGAATGGTCGTGGGATGACTATGCAGGTAATCTAGCTGCAAATGAAAAATTGGTAAAGCTGAAAACAGATTGGGTGGCAGCAACCAGCCACCACAGATGTCCATAATTGTTGGTTCTCCATGTACAATGCCTACTCCTACAATGCCACCATGGTTGACTGAGTCAGGCCTTTTTTGTTCTTTTTGCAGACTTTGCTTATTGGTTTTTTCATAGAGGCCGACTGAAAGCACTGGATAACATTTTCATGTTGAGCCCAACATGAATATTTAATGCAATTTGGCAAAATAAACACAAGCATATCAAGTACAACCAGCATTTCTTCGTTTGGAATGACCGCTTTCAATCTCCTCTTATAGTGAACGCCTTGGAGCAGCAAAATTGTTCTTAAGTTTAACTGCTTCTTGTTCTATCAACTGGGAATATTCACATATCAAACAGGAATAAACAGTAATAAAAAATTTCTTATCACCACATAAATTATTTATCCAAAATCCTTCACTCAAGGGGCATAATCTATATCAGCGGTGAAACAATGAGTTAGGCACCTGCTTGAAACAGTCACCGCAAGCAAATCCAAATGAAAGGCAGTAAAACTAAAACAACAGTAACAGATGCATAAGTTATAATCAGTAAATCAGAGCTTTAGATCCTTTCAAATCTACAAACAGCGCATATTGGTACACCTATTGAACAACTAGTTATCTGTAATATGTTTTTTCTGCTAGACAAGAGTTCCTCTAATCTAAGAAATTGTTCCATCAATGATTTGCTTTCATCAACAAATTTCTTTCTCTGGGCAGCACAAACACAAAAAAATGCTATCAACACAAAAGAACAAGATCAAAATAAAATAAAATATAGAAAAAATAAAAACATGATTTCTGCTCCATTTTTTGGGTACCTCCAGAAGAGTGAGTCTTCTCAAACTTGTGTCAAGAATAGCTTCGGCTTGTTTTTCAGACAAATTATACACAGCAAAAGCAATATATTAAGCGAAAGGGGCTTCGACGGTTCCTCGGTTACCAAAAAAAAAAAACAGCAATATATTGATGAGATGTATTTCAATAAAGAGGTTTCCCACGTCAGCAATCACAGAAATTTCATTCTACCGGCGGGGACAGCATTTTTGGCCCAAGATCATTCACCGCTCTTGAATCACAACGCATTCCCAATCTTTAAAAAAAAATAAAAAAATTCAAATGAGGATCAACTTTTCCTTGCCATCAATGGTCCAAAAACCATGCGTAGGGTAGGCCGACCTGGGCAAGTAATCAAGGAGAGTGGAAGGAGAACTTAAAGAAACTTAAAGAAACCGAAGTTATACATTGCTGCAGCAGTGAGGGAATTTTTTTTTTTTTTTTGGTCTAAGCAGTAAGGGAATTTCATTGCTTTTCTCCCCATTCCACTTGATTTATTATTTTTGGTTAAAACTGCTCTTACTGAGATGCCTCTACTTTTGGCTTTTTCTGTTAAAAGAGAAATCTTCAGATTCCTCAAGATTAATCCTTTATTCACCAATTTTAGTAGTCGTTGAATAACAGTTTTGCCCATCTCTATTTATCATTGAATGTATGAGGCTGAGTAACAAAGGCAACAGCCGGCGATTCAACAGTTGCGGTTCATCGAGGAAGCATCTGACAAATAATAAAGATCTCGAGGAAGTGGGTCCCTCTACGGACCCTAATTTTTCTTAGACGATTAGGCTAGAATGTATTGAGTTCAATGCACGACTAACTTAATAATTTTTTAGCTGTAAGCAAGCTTGAGTCAGATTATTTAAAAGCCTAACCACCGCATCTATCATTTTCCATAGACCATACGAGAGTTAGTCTATGGATCGGTTGCAACCCATACATAAGAAATAATGTTCTCATAAGTTTTCTCTTTTTTCCCTTCACTTACATACATACAAAGTTACAAATGAATGGATTTAGGTAGATTGGGTTGCGAATACAGCGTTAGATAAATGTGATACATGTACTAAATTGTATGTCCATTGGCAAATCTAACAGATTCGTTAAATTTGTTAGTAGAATTTTCACTTCCTAATGTGACACGTCTTATCGCTCATTTGTCAACACTATCATCATTTGGATAAAATAGATATTAGTAGCCATCAATGTCTTCATGGGAGAGGGTGATTTCATATGGGCGTCTTTACTCGTGAGTGGAAAGTGAGCCCATCTCCATGCTTTCGCGACACCTTGTTTCAAAGCGACGAACAACGGCCTCACAATTCCAGAGCCCCTGGAAATTTCAGGACCTTTCTCAGTTATTGCCTTTCTTGGGGGCTGGTAGTTTCTAGTTTTCTGAAAAACCGTCTCTCGCAAGAGTCCCAGAAGCAAATCAACCACGAGTTTCACGAGATTCGCCGCGCAAGACCGTGGGGTAAGCGACAAAGCTCACCGTTTTTGTCCTCTTTCTCAGTCGAGTTGTTGTTACGTTCATGTGCATTTTTCTGATATGCCTTGAGTTCGGAGGTTAGTTGCTTTACACTTCTCCATTTTTCATGGCGGGTTTTTTATTTTTCGTCAGTGGCTTCATCTGAATCTCGCTTTTCAATTCCCTTTTCATTTCAGCCTTGTCAAATTCTGGTAATACGAGTAATTTATTCGCATTCAGGATGATGACGCTCGAACCTGGTGCTGCTATATTGAGATTTTCTTTGCATTATCTGCATTTACATGGCTACAGTTTTATACTGCCATCTAAAAAGTAAATAAATTATGCCCAAGTTGGCGACGGTGTTAATGTCGAGGGAGCATTAGTCAACGAATAGTTTGCAGTGCTCTCTGGTCGAAAATTTGTGATGATTTCGTTGTTGAACGAAGGATCGCATTAAAAGTTTCATTTGGCTCTTTTCTTTTTAAGAGTAGTATGTTCAGATATCTACTTCCTGCGTGCATGGTGGTGATTTTCTGAATCAATGTGTAAATTCCTCTAATCTGAAGGATTGATAAGCCCCTAACTTATGATCATCCCCTATCGATTTGAATAGGGCGAGCTAGTCAAAATGCGAGTTCCCTTTTTTTTTTTTTTGGTTGGGGGGATGTAAATTGGGCTTGGATTCCAAATATGGTGGTCATCGCAGATGGGGACTGGGAAAAATGGTTAACTTTCATGAATTTTTTAATTTAGCAACCAAGTGGTGGAGTTTTGGGCTTCACTTTCTCCTCCAGTGTTCATTAAGTTAATGCCAATTGACAGCTTAACTTTGGGTGCTGTCGTCTTAGTGCTACTAGAAAGCCGATGCTTTCCTTTCTTATACGAGCGTAGGGTGTTAAATGCAAGTAGTGGTCCATCGATAATATGCTTCTTGTTTCAAGATATGGAGAACAGTTCGTCAAGCGATACAACATTTATGGTTGCCATTTAAGCAATCACCGGATTCACCGCGAGAGGTTGCTATTGCTTAGTAAAACTCTGCTGCAATTGGAACCACATTAGTGCACAAAATATGCTGTCTCCTTTCTAGAGAAACCAAGTGAAAAACAGCATGCTGATTATAGCTAAAGGAAGACATAATGAGAGCATTTTGCCTCATTGGGATTTCTTTCCTAGTACGGACACACATCAGTTGTTCGTGTTGGCTTTGTGTGTTCTACTATACTTCCTTCTGAATTGTATAGTTCTCACCTAACCGTTCTCTTTCAACTCCAATCCTTTTGGAACATTATCCACTCTCTTCTTGATTTAACACTGGGACATCGCACTTTGCATTGTCTGAGCATGAATTTGTCTTCTGCAGACATGTTTGCACTAATTGGCTGAATTTGCATGCGGTACATATAATGCAGCATGAAAGCAGCAGCAGCAGTACAATCATGGAAACAATTTATGGTTTTCTGAGAAAGTGCTTGTTCAAAGCCCTGTCAGTGGGCTCCATCCCCAGTCATGTCGCCTTCATCATGGATGGAAACAGGAGATATGCTAAGAGGCAAAACCTAGTAGAGGGGATGGCCACAGGGCCGGATTTTCATCTCTCATAACTATTCTTGGTTACTGCTATGATTTGGGGATAAGGTATGTAACAGTCTATGCCTTCAGCATCGACAATTTCAAAAGACGGCCTGATGAGGTCCAATGCCTGATGGATTTAATGGTGGAAAAAATTGAGGAATTGCTCAAGACAGGAAGTGTTCTTGATCGATATGGCATAAGGATTTACTTCATAGGGAACTTGAGACTTTTGAATAGGAATGTTCTGATTGCAGCAGAGAAGGCCATGAAGGCTACTGCAAGTAACAACAAGACCGTGCTTTTGATATGTGTGGCCTATACTTCCCGCGATGAAATAGTGAATGCCATCGAAAGATCCTGTGAAGATAAGCTAGATGAAGCTGATGCTTTTGAAGGAAATGAAGACATCAAGGGAATGAATGGTCAGCTGGATGAACTAGAAGTGCTTACTTCCCCTTCCAATTGTGGAGTCAAAAGAGTCGTGGGGGTGGAGATGAAAAACGGTATCTTCAAACATGTTGAACAGGGATCACATCAAGAAAAAACAGATGATATTGAGAAGATGCACAAGTATCCAATCATAAAGTTGGTGGATATCAAGAAGTATATGTACATGGCTGTGGCGCCTGATCCGGACATAGTCATAAGAAGTTCGGGGCGGCTAAGCAATTTCCTTCTTTGGCAAACCGCTTACTGCCCCTTATACGCCCCTGATGCTCTTTGGCCTGACATGGGGTTATGGCACTTGGTGTGGGCAGTGCTCAGTTTTCAGAGAAGCTACTTATTTGCAGAAGAAGAAGAAACATCTGTGAAACCTTCCTCCTCACGCCTGTCAATAAAACAAACACAAATCAACCGCATGTATCATGTATTTGCTGATAGTCGCCGCGTCAGGGGCTCTTTGTATATCGTGGATGACGGTTTTGTTATTGGTCATTTAAATGGAAAGACCGAGCCGGAGTTTCACATGAAAGTAGGGTAGTTACTGAATTGGGAGACAGCAATTGCTATACATTGCAAGTACAGATTAGTCCCATATGTGCATCGATTGTAGAGACTGATTATTTCTTTCCTAATTAAACATCGTCGCGGCGTTCTCCAATGGCCTGATTATTTTCTTCCTAAGGAAACTTCTTTACGACCTTCTTGCATGTTCCGTCTATAGGAAAATCTTTATTTTCCCTCTTACTCTGCCTCTTATGATTGTGCAACTCCTCGCTTGAGAGTTCGTCCTGCTTATATCTTTGCTTTCTTTTGCATTATAACCTTCTTATATCCTTTCCTTCAACAGTTCATCGTCCAAAAAGGTTATCTCCATGTGATTTGCTGAATAACCTGATTCTGCGTACGGCGCAAATATGGTAAGATAACACATGATTGACATAGTATGATCAGCTTCTGCAGTGTTAGAGAGCTGAGGTTGTCTGGGACTATGATGCTTGTAGACTGAGGCGATGGTTTTTTCAATTTGATGAAGCCAGGACTGTTCTGCAAAATTTCGTTGTATGCAATCTGTAGTGAACAAATAGTAAACGGAAAGATTATTATTATTATTATTATTATTATTATTATTATTATTATTATTTATTTTTTCCATTTGAGAAACTACAGAAAGTATAAGTGTCTAATTTAGCTAATGAGATACTGTCAAGCAAATTGTTGGTAGGACAGAAGTGCACGTACTCCAAGAAGGTCATTAGAATAGAAGAAAAATGTACACAAGACACAATCGAGAGAAGACCGAGAAAAGTATATAAAAAATAAAAATAAAGGAATTACAGAGAAATGTAATGTACAGCGAACAAAATAAAGAAAGAAAAACGATATTGAAGTTGGAACCTGAGTATGTTCTTAAAAGTTTCTTTTTGAACACTTTAGGATGTAAACTTTAGAGGTATTTCCTCCTAGGTGGAGAAGAAAAATATTTGCTCTCAGGGGGCTATCAAGGGAAGGTAGACTCCCCGTTACTTCTTCAGAAGTGACGACAGTGGAGTAGACAAGTATCGTAAACTCCAGCGTTTGGAGTGAGATGGTGAAACTTGAAAGGTTTATTGTTAGGTAACCAACTTGTCAACCTAGAAAAGGAAAAACAAGATTGAAGTTATATGGGATTAAGCACACAATCCCAATGCATGATGTAGTCACTTCTAATTTTCTGTCCATGCATTTTCAAATTACTTAGTTGAAAAAATAATGTGTTAACCAGAGATTTGTGGGAGGTTTTCACCGAAGAATGCAAAATTGTTGCATCCAAGGAATCACAAGACGAATGTCAAAATCGAGTTAGCGAAGGGTACACAACAATAACATAATTCTATGTACAAAATCACGTCATGCGTCATCATCTTTGTTGTCATTGTCTTTGCATTATGAAAAGATGACCTCACTTTCCTAAAGATAATGTGTGGCAATCACTTAGGGTTGTCATAGTTAATTTAGGTATTGAAGGATTTCCAAATAAGAAATCACAGGTTACTCGCTCAAATCTTATTAATTGCATGCAAATTACTCCGGATCTACGCTACGTATGCAAACTAAAGACTTTAATTTAATAGATGACAAGATTTGTAGGGTTTTAATAACATCGTTCACCAACAAAAGAAAAAAAAACACGGTTCTAAGTACGACCCCCCCTCGTGCCATCTCATCAATTCGGATGCTTTACTTGACGTATATAATTGTTGTCGTCATAGCTTAAAGGATCCTTATTCTAGTAGGCCCCATAGACAATGTCATCCGAATAGAATATAAGTCGATGTAACGTAACTTGAGGCGGTAAAAGAGAAAGAGATAACCCCACATTATTTTGTTTGCGGAATAGCATGCAATTCTTAGGGCAAACATGTAATCTTCTCGTACCTTAGACTTAAACTATCTACAATTTTCTTTCCAGGTCAGTTTACATGAGCGGTTGATGGACATCTGCTTCTAAGCCAAGATCAGTCCATAAGCACCCATGAATTATCTCAACAGTGTCATCATCATATGTGATTCCTATATCACATGAAGTTCCATTGCCATTCCCTTGCATGATACCTTCACTACCAAATGATCATGCGTTGTCGCTCAGAAGTTTTCCAGCATCGGGTTTGGTTCTAAAGGCAAAAGTGAGAACACCTCCTCCTCACCATCCTTGTATTCTTCACTCATCTAATGGCAACTAAGGCATCTATTCAGTTTCGATCATCCATCACAACTAACTAGAAATAAAATCACAAATGCTAAAGAACTAGTAAATGACACGGTAAACAATTCCAAGTTTAAAGGGAAAAGACATTTCAATTAGCCACAGAGGCAGGCATATCAAATTTTAGTCAGAAAAAAATTGACAAGAAAAGTATCAAATAATAAACTGAGTAAGTTGTCATGCTTATATGCAGAAAAAAAGGCTTTCTAAACATGTCGTTTAGGCAGTCATAAGTCTAGTTAATGATGAAAAATGAAGGAGGACGTAGAAACTATGAATGAACACATCTTCACAAGGTGTTAGTTAAAAGAATATGAACAAGCATACAAAGAGAAATGCAGTGCCCTCTTGAGTTCAAGGAGCAAAATCGGCATCTTACTACCACACTGTCCTCCTCTTCTAGCCCTCGTTCCACTTCCACCCTCGATCTAGTGTGCTTGCACAAATAAATTACAAACAAAAGTGGTTTTCATAAAAGTCCATAGTCAATAACTTTCCGCATGATCTATATCTATTCTAATCACAACTAGAGTTTACAACAAAATCGGGTCTAGACATATATAATTTAACTGTGTTCGAGATCCATGTCCAGTCATGTTCTTTATATGCATTCGTTGAGTAGAAAACTAGTGATAACATCAACAACAATAATAATGACTATACTCATCACACTATTATGTGACAATAATCATATATATAGTGAGAATTAAAATTCCCACTCAAAAAGTAGTGAAAACATTTTTGAGATAGTTATCAATGTCATAGAGTGAACACTCAATAGGATAATTCACATTTAAAGTAAGTAATCTATATACTTAAAACTAAAGATTTTCACTCAAATAATATAAATTCTTAACAAAAACTAGTACATTCGAATATCATCAGAAATAACATACAAATTGTTTATGTATTGTTCTCAAAGAGAAAATTAATGATAACGATCACTATATTAATCATACTACTATGTGGTGACCATGAGAAGTAGGATCCGCACTCAGAAAGTAGTGAAAGTATCCCTCCAAGATAGTTGTCAATATCATATGGTGAAAACCCAAAAGGGTAATTCTTATTCAAAGAGAAACAAAAAATCCACTACTAAAGATTTTCTGCAATATATAAACAGATATACACAAATGATATATAGTTTCAACACAAAACTTAGCACATTTGAATATCGTGGGGCACATTGCGCACAATGTTTATATGTATTCTTCGAATAGAAAACTAATAATAACATAAAAAAATGAATAATGATGACTTTACTTATCACGCTAATATAAGATGTCAATCAAATATATAGCAAGAAGTAGAATCCCTACTCATATTGTAATGAAAACATCCCCTATGATAATTTTCGACGTTATATAGTGAAAATCCAATAGGATAATTTCCTCTAAAAACGTTAGTAGTTAATAAAACACAACACTACATATTTTTATGCAAGATATAAACCTATTCACTTGAATAATAGAAGTTCATACCAAAACCAGTACATCCGAATATCCAAGGCACATCACACACACAAGTAGAAAACTAGTGATAACATAAAAAAGAAAAATAACAATAACTATACTAATCATACTATTAACTGATCACAGTCATATTTATAGTGAGAAGTAGAATTCCCGCTTAGAAACTAGTGAAAATGCCAACTAAGATAATTATCAATATTATATATTGAAAACCCATTATTACAGTTACCATTCAAATAGTAAGTAAACAAGAAAACCTACTACTAAAGGTTTCTTGGCAACATATAAACCTAGTTATTCAAATAATATAGATTAATAACAAAAACTAGTTCATTTGAATATCATGGGGCTCATCATATACATTATTTATATGTATTCTTCAAGTCTAAAGTTAGTCATAATATTAACAAAAATAACAATGACTACGTTATCACTATTATGTGATTATTATCATATATACCGTGAGAAATAGGATCCCTTTAAAAGTTGTGAAAAGAATTTTTAAGATAATTATGAACGTTATATAATGAGAACCCACCAGGATAATTCACATTCAAAAAGTAAGTAATCAAGAAAACTCTAATACAAAATATTTTTCTATAGTATATATAAACCTATTTGCTCAAATAATAGGTTTATCTCAAAATCTAATACATTCACTGTCACGGAGCACATTGAACACATTGTTTATATTCTTTGAGTAGAAAACTAGTGATAAAAAAAAAATACATTACTATGCAATCACAATCATATATACAGTGAGAAGTAGGATTTCCACTCTAAAAGTAGTGAAAACACCATTCTAAGATAATTATCCATGTCATATAGCGAAAGCCCGTAGAATAATTCCCATTCAAAAAGTAAGTAATCAAGAAAACCCATTACTAAGGATCTTTCTACAATATATAAACCTATTTACTCAAATAATACAAGTTCATAACAAAAGTAGTACACCCAAAATCACGAGGCATATCATATACATTGTTTATATGTATTCATCGAGTAAAAAATTAGTGATAATAGTGACATCAACAACAATGATTATATTGATCACACTACCATATTGATGACAATCATTTATATAGTGAGAAGTAGGATCTCCACTCAAAAAGTAGAGGAAACTTAGGACTAAAGATTTTTCTGCGATATGTGAACCTATTTACTCAAATGATACAAGTCATGATAAAAACTAGTACATCCATATATCACAGCACACATCATACACATTGTTCATATGTATTCATCAAACACAAAACTACTTATAACATTGGAAATAATAACAATGACCATAATCACACTACCATGTGATGACGATCACAAATACAGTGAAAAGTGAGATCCCTACTCCGAAAGTAGTGAACACATCCCTCTAAGATAAATATCAATAAAGTATAGTGTAAACCCGGTAAGATAATTCTCATTCAAAAGCAAGTAATCAAGTAAACTTAGTATTAAAGATTCTTTTGCACTATATAAACCTATATACTCGAATGATATAGGTTCATAACAAAAACTATGACATCTAAATATGAAGTAGAAAACTAGCGCTAGTATAAAAAACAATACTACGGCTATACTGATCATACTGCTATGTGATTACAATAATAAATAGTGAGAAGTATGATCCCACCAAAAAAGTAGTGAAAATATCCTTTAAGATAATTATCAATGTTATATAGTGAAAATCGAATATAATCTTTCATTAACAAGTAAGTAATCTAGAAAACAATAACATAATACTATTGATTTTTCCACAATACATAAATCTATTAACTCGAATAATATTGATTTACATCTGAATAACACTGGGTTATATCCACTTGTAACACCTTTGTTCATATACATTCATTGAGTACTAGGTAGCTAGTAGTAGGAACAACAATGTAACCTAATCACGAAGAATATCTATCAACAGGAACGCCGTCGCCATCATTTCACGCCGTCGCCATCATTTCAATCTAAGTAACAAGAAGAATAGTAATTGAAACCACAAAGTCCTCATATTTACCATCAACTAATTCAATGTTACATGTGTTGCTCCATCAGAATATGAAGTGTCCAACATCTTCAATCACAAGTTAGGCAAATCGTAGATCCAGTGGAAGAAGATCATCATCATATAATCTTCTGTAGTCAATGAACTCTATAGTGAAAGCAGCAAAGGACGAACCATATGCCCATGCATATAAAACATAGAGCACATATCCAGAACTCACAATCAAGATATCACGGCTATCATTTCAACCAGAACAATCGTCTCCATGCTTGTCCAACTCAAATCAATTCATAAAATAAAATAAAAAAAATACAAACCCCAATCCTTTAAACTCAGAAAACTGACTCAAGACACAATCTCTTAATAGAGATAAATCCAGGAATACCACCAATGAAGAAACAGCCTAATGCTTCGGCCTCCAAATAAAAAGATGAAACAGTCTTATGCGTCTCATGCGATGCATTCATTCACTGCTTGTACTAAGAAATTCAAAAGGAAGTGCAAACGCCAGTCAAAGTAGAATCTACTCTCTTCGTGCATGCATGCACGTTCACGCACTCCACTTAAGCGCCACCGTTGTCGCCACCTCCCTCTTCATCACCATCTTCGGGTGCTTCCTTATTCAGATCCAACATCATGTGGATCTTCTTCCTCCGAGCCTCAGCTGATGAAGACGAAGAAGAAGCGCTGCCCTCAGCCACGGCGCTGCCATCACCCTCGGTCTCGCACCCCTTTTGTTCGGCCAGAATCCTCTGCCCTATGTCCAACAAGGTCGATGTGAGTTCCTCCGCCTGCTCTTCATGCCCCTGCTCCTTCGGAGGTGATATCGGTGGAGGGAAGACGCCCCGCCACTGCCGGTCCTTGTGGCTGCGCATGTGTCCGAAGAGTCCCTTCCAGCTGTCGAACGGCCTGCTACAAATGCTGCACGGCTTCGGCGATTCTGGAGCGTCAAACGCCGGCTTCTTCCTCTTCTTTTGGAGGCCCTCCCCTTCTGCTTTTCTGCCTTCGAGGCTCTCGACTGGGGGTGGAGGATACCCTGCAGCAGTGGCGGAGGAACCGGCTGTGAGGGCCGGTTCTTTCCCCCGTGCACTCAGCGACTTCATGGTCTTTCCCCCTTCGCCGCCATCCTTTGGGCTCCCTGCCGGGGACGAGGGAGGAGAAGAATTGCCACCGCTGCCACCAGGGGGCACAGCAGAAGAACCTCCACCAGTCCCTCCGGTTCCAGCGTGCGGCGTGGCTGGGGGCGACGCATCTCCCTGATCCTGGATCACTACGTCCTGCTTTTGTTCGGAGGACTTGGTTCCGGAGGGTGATTTGTCCATGATATGAGAAGTGAAACGATGCAAAAACCACACTGATTGATAATTTAAAAGTTAAAAACGAAAATTATGTCCGCGGTGATCTGAGTGAGAGGAAAATGATGGAGTATATCCTGCGAGTTTTGGGGCGGAGAGATTCGAATGCTGGTGGTTAATCCTTTGCAGTTTTGCTCCAGTTGCCCTAATTCTCTCCCTCCATCTCTCCCTCCTCTCTCTCTCTCTCTCTCTCTCCCTCTCTGTGCAAATACATGAAAGAGTACTGTGTACAAACACAACTCTTCATTCAAAACGAATCTAGGCTGACACGTGTGCACAGGACAGTAATGACTCTTCACGATACCGGAAAGGAGCCAAAATGGGCAAAGTGCATTGCATATGCATCACTGGAACATGGCAATATCATAAACCTGAATGGGCAAAAAAGCTAAGTGATTACCCCTAGCACTCTAGCAGGATTTTATTACCCAAAATGGCTCTTCCTTTTATCCCCCATCGACTGGCACGAGTAAATGCACGGTATAGCCTTTACGTGATTTTACGTGACTATCGATTGAGTCGTGTTACCGAATTCTCTAGAAATATTAATTAAAATCACTAAAAAATTTGCCTAACATATGTTAGTAAATTTTTTGAAAATTTTGCGATGACACATTTGGAAAAAGTCATTAGTGATAAGCGGTGAGGATTAGCGATAGCTAGAATTTGACACTTGGCGGGCATTTGTGACGTGCTTAATCACCAACACATGACCATAACACAAAAAGCCATTTATCTTACTAAGAACGTGATCGATCTCCTATCTCTTAGCGATAATTGCCCCAGCACCCTTGTCGGCCGACGGCCGCCACCTCCCAGCGATTTTCTTGACTGCCTTTGGGTTCATTATAAGATCTTTGGTTTCGTTCTTTTTTGAGTGTTGAGATGTTGATGATCCTTTTAGAGAAAGTCGCAGTGATAATGACATAAAAATCACAACCCCAAAAGACTAAGGTTTGCCATAGCTAAAGTTGTAAGCCACCAAGACCGAGCCACAGCTACAACAAAAGCCAGGATCAAAAGTACCAGCCACTCCATATTACAAGGTACATTTGCAAAAAAGGTGAACTGCATACTATACGAGCCAAATCACATGCACCGTTCAGTGAGGTGGGCCCTATGTAGGAGTTGTCTCAACGGACGATGGTTGTGAGATGGACTCGCATTATTTGAGTGCATCCCCGATGCTTGCTTATGCATTAGGGTTCACACTCATTCAGCATGCTTTAACCCAGTAATTGCCGGTTAATTTAAGATAGCCTTCATCATTCAATAGATGATATTCACATGTTGAGCAACTCGAAGGTTAATAGGTTATAAGGGTATGAAAGACAAACTTTAGGTTCAATATGTTCGAAAGAAGCGAGAGAGAATGTACTTTCTACATATACCATTGCACCTCAACTTCGAAATTCAGAAAACCAAGCAAATGTGAACGATTTTTGCAATTTAACCATCCATATCCACTGTTATTAAAAAAATCGAGTACTTTCTACAAGTCCACAATAGTCAAAGGAATAGCAACTTGATGCAATGGAGATAATGTGCGACTGTATTTATATTTTGACCCTTCTATTCTTTTGGCCGGCAAAGATTCTATTTTTTTGTATCTCCCGAGAATAAAAGAAATACCAAACATGTCCGAACCTCGTAACTGTGGCTGCTCAGGACTTTCTGAAGCATTCAAATAAGCAGAAACCCGACATGCCTTTCGCGAGGTAAAAATAGCAGATTGGATGCTTTCATTTGAGCAAATCTTGCTTATTTGCTTTTAACGCGTCGATAAGGTTTCAAGGATAAGAGTTTTAGCCTAACCTCCCCCAAGAAGAGGGAAAAGTAAAAAAAGAGTCATAAGCTTATTATATTTATGCCAATTCAATTAAAAAAAGAATCGTAAGCTTATTTTACTTGTGTCAATTTAATTATAGATATTTGAATTTATATAATTTGATCTTAAACATTTTTTTGTTTTAATTTCGGCCAAAAATTGTAGACGTGGATGCCAATTATCGTACATCACACGATTGATACTGACATGGACATTTCTTTTTTTCTTTTTCTTTTGCTTTCTCTTTTCTTTTTTCCAATGGCGATCGCTGGTCTTGCCACACCGAGTTGGCCTCATTGAGGCCTATGACCATTGGGCCTTGCCTCACCAAATCTGGTGGCCTTGCTCTTGCTAGATCGACACTCGCCCTCGCCAACGCGAGGCGACCCTCACTTAGGCGAGGCCAGCCAAAGAGAATGGAACGAAAAGGAAAGAACAACAAGAAAGGAAATAAAAGCAAAAATTATAATAAAAAAAAATACGTTAGTGTTGGCCGGGCTGATAGAATCGTTGGCATCAATGTTAGCCATTTCCGGTCTATATTAGCAGGATATATTTAATTGGAAAAATGTAAAAATGTTTAAGATTAAATTAGCATAGTTCTTTCGACCAAAAAAAAATTAGCATAGTTGAAAAGTTTATAACTAAATTAATACAAATGCAATATGTTTAGAACTTTTTTTTTTTTATAGGTACTTTTCCTAAGAAGATTTGACAAATTGCCAATTAAAATCTGTAGAGGCTGTTCGCAAAGATTTTTTTACCTAGTTGCTATAACTTGCTAGATTAGTTTAGCTTATGTCGAATGTGAGAGATTGAGCAATTCTAAGAAATATCTTAGGCTTGGTAAATCATAGACGAAGAGACTTTAGCCTTTAGAGATGTGGGCTTCATAGGGGACCCACCAGATTCAACGGCTCAAATTGATTATGTAATCCTTCACAATATGCTATTCTCTCAATCGTGTACAATCGAATCAAACTATCTATTCATTTGCATCATACTTGTTTGATTTGTTCACTTCGTGAACATCCTGAGAAATGGAGAAATTATTGGATATCGCACTCAGTGAAAACATCAAAGGCAAAAATAGCCAATACACCTACTACACGAGTGGAATACTACTTAATCAGGACGAACCTAATAGCAGGGCAAGTTGGAGAACGGGCTGAAACCGGCGATTCGAAAACCAAGTCGAAGACTCAACCTAATTCGAACTTCTATATACCCCGGTGGTATCACCACCTCTCATTGTTAATATTATAGGTTCTTCTCTTTCAAATCCAGACATGATTAAACGGTTCACTTTCTGTCAGAGACATGTTCACACTAAGCTTTAAATATAGTAAGCGTGCATCAGAATCGTCCCCTATCTTTTCCAAGTCGCATAGGATAGACATGCGCTCCTCCCTTTCTTTGTCAAATATACATGTGCCTTAAGTATTATGCTCTCTTTGCCTTTTGTTTTCTTCTAAGGATGCATTTCTCTTCATCCCATCTAGTTTCTTTTTAAACAAAGAAATTTGGGATTTTTTTTTTTTGGCCGAGGGAACCCCGTACAGCCGGCAGCCGCGCTTAAGATCCCGTGCGTCCCGCGGGATTTGAACCCCTCTGTCCAGGATAGATTTCATGGGGGCTCTTATCCAGCTAGGCCATCGCAGGCGGTGGTGAAATTTGGGATTTTTGTTTCGTGTTTAATGCAACAATTTAAAGCCGTGGATCTTAAGATGTGCATGCCAAACACCATCGTCCTGATAGCCTTATGCTCCCATTTCGGCTTGCAAGAATAATATTCCGACACCCATATGCACGACAATCTGAATTTGGATTAAATTAAATAAAAATGATCTTGGATAGCAGAAAATCTCATTACGCATTTTAATATTTTTTTGGAAAAATTCAGTTTAAGAAAGATAAAACAAAAAAAAAAAAAAAACAAAAACAAAAACAAAACATTGTCGCCGTGGTGGCCACCATTTGCGATGGCCCCCCGGTGGTTGCCTCTGTTATAATTAATCAATGGCGACAATATACACCCAAGATAGTTTGAAAAACACTACATATGATAAGGTTGTTATATCTGGATTCAATGTGGTCCATCGAATACAGTCTTAAAGTATATGAAGATAATTAAGACATTGAAGTTCATTATATAGAAAGATATCTGCCCTTATCATAATTTGGGTTACCGTTTCCCTCTCTATGTACATATCAAGTAAGCTAAGTTTGTTATGCATATCTACATATTATGATTTTACCAATTAGGACTATAATTATTAGACTATGCCACTTTTGGATGCACGACTAACACAATCTTCACTTTCTCTTTTATTTCGTCCACATACTCCATCCTCATGGAAGAACTATTTAATTTCTTCACAAAATAGATGGCATTATCCTCGATTTAGACCGCTCACATTTACCAAAATGAGAAGGGCTTTATTCGGCATGTCAATCATGTTTTGTTGTGCAACTCGAAATTCGAATTTAGAGATCCATGGATATGGATATGGATATGGACGGGTGGGCTGGCCATGCATCGGATTTGCGAGCTAAAATGCTGTCAAGTTAGATCTTATCTTCCAAACTGCAATTTTTGGGAGTTTATTCTTTGGAAGTTCAATAACTGAGAAAATCAGATGTTTCCCATAAATAATGATAGTTAAATGAGAGGACAAGCCATGGTCGGAAATAAAATCCGTCTCGTCTTGGAAATTTCTGAACAAGGGAACTTGACAATCCTGTTCAAACTCCAACGCAATCCAAAAAATGCCAACTCAGCAAAAAGGGCATAAAAAGGTCAAGGAACGGGGCCCCACATTCCACTCGGACATGATCCACGCGGCGGCGCTCCATTCGTCCACGTCGACACGTGGGAGCGGATCGGAGGGCGGAGCCGCCTCCCGGTCCGGCCCGACGTGCCGTAAAAGGATCGAACCGTCACATCCGGTCATTGGAAAAAGGCCCGCTGGAAATAATTAAGAAAAAGGAAAAATGAGAAATGGGAAATTTGAAATCAGGTGCGGCACGCCGCAGGGCTAGCGCAAGTGACCGTTGTTCGGACCGCAAAAGGGAAGACAAAACCACAGGAGAAAGTCGTCGCGAATCGGCACGATCCAACGGCCTCGCTTCACTAGCCGTTGCGTTCGAAAAAAAAAAAAAAAAAAGAAAAAAAAGGAAAAAAAAAAAAAAAAAAAAAGAAAAAAAAAAAAAAAAAAAAAGGAGGAGGACGGGAGCCTGCTTCCTCCTCTTCTTCAGACATCTCGAACCCTTTATTTTCTCTCTCTCTCTCTCTCTCTCTCTATCTCCTGCCCGTAAGATCGAAGGAGGTCGACGACGCTCTCTCTCTCTAGGTCGGTCTCTGGGTGGCGGTGGGTGTTCGGGAGGGAGAGAGAAGGGGGGGAGAGGGAGAGTGTTTGTGTTTTGAGATAAGTTAGGCAAAACGAAAAATGGGTTTGTCTGATGAGAACAATGCTGCACTGGGCAAACCCACGAATCTACAAGGTAAATAGAGAGAGTTCTTGTCTGGGTTTTCTTTTCATTCTTGTGCAGTCTTGGATTCGATCTGGGTCGAGCGTTTCTTGCCATCGCACCTCCGGATCTGATACCGTTTGTTTTAATGGGTGTCAATCATTTCAGTAGGAGGGTTGGAGATCGGAGGCAGGAAATTCGGGCAGGAGATTAGGCAGACCAGGAGGGCGTTGAGCGTGATTAACCAGAATTTAGTTGCAGATCGTGCTTACCCATGTCATGTCGTCAACAAGAGAGGCCACTCCAAGTAATTACTACGATTTATTAGAACACTACTCAAAGAGAAGATCACGGATGTTAATTATCTTGTAACTTAGATTGCGACAATGCGCTAAAGCCGTTTTTTTTTTTTTTGGCTCTGAAATGCAGAAGAGATGCAGTGTGCGGGAAGGATCAGGTGGATCCAGTTCACAGACCAGTTACAAGGTTAGACTTTTTTTTGGGTCTTTTTGAGACTTTGAGCTTGACCCTATCTTTTCTCGTTTTCGCAACTCTTCTTTTTTTGTCCGGTTGATGTCTAGAAAGGAAAAAGTAAGAAAAAGGGTGATGTTGAAATTTCAAAATTTCAAATTTAGATCTCCAGCACAGACTGTCAAAAGTCAAAGTGTGTGAGGATGCTCATATGCAAAGTGGATGGTTACATCTCTTAGGAAACTAACCAGCTGAATTTGAACGCATGCATTGGCCCAAAAGAATTGTAGTCGTAATTCATGAGTAAGCGCACGTAGATATGCATTTTGATGGATTGAAACATGTGGATTTATAGGAAGTTTGCGGCGCAAACGGGGAGCACGCAGCAACATTGCATCGAGGTACACACTCTTTCTCAATCTCATAACTTTATTTCAAATCATTATTACATGTTGATGGATCGACAGCACAGATTTAACTATATGCTTCTCTTGTACATGACGTGCTTAGTAGATCCTCTCTATTTTCCTTTT
Source organism: Eucalyptus curtisii (assembly GCA_017140595.1). NCBI lineage: Eukaryota > Viridiplantae > Streptophyta > Magnoliopsida > Myrtales > Myrtaceae > Eucalyptus > Eucalyptus curtisii. The sequence continues at coordinate 32,860,760 of CM029503.1, read as the reverse complement.
ATGGTCAACTATCCAATTATTCATTGAAGTAGAGAGGGAGAAAAGGAAGGAAAATATGGTATAGTTCACTGATTAGACATTGCTTGATTAACAGGAAGCAAAGAAGCCAAGAACGGCGGTTCAAGAGAGAAATGGATTTGGAGACTGCATATTTGTGGACGTGGAGGACTGCCAAGCATCTTCAGAAAATCAACCAGTCCCTATGTTTCTGGAAATCCCAGAATCAAGATTGGATGATGACATGGTATGTTTCTTCCCCCTCTCAAATTTCAGCTGCAGTATTTTTCCTTAATTTAATTTTGAATTTTTCAACTAATTTGGCAAAACGAGAGCCGTAATTGACTTTCAGTTTAATTTATTTGTCTCTTGATTTTGCTATTAATTAATCATTAGGAGGAAGTGGAAATGGAAGATATAGTGGAAGAGGAGGAGGAAGAGCCAATTATGGACATTGATGGTAGAGATAAGAAGAACCCACTTGCAGTGGTTGACTACATTGAAGACATTTATGCTTACTATAGGAGAACGGAGGTAATTAATTTCTCTTCCTCAATATTCTCTATGAAATGGAAAAAAAGGGGAAATATAAAAATTGGGGGGAAAAAGGAAATTAGCTGTACTTGGTCCCATTTCTCAGATTTTTAATGCATGCATGGCCAACCATTAGATGTTTACTCCTTTTGTTGCCATTTTTATTAGTTGCCAGCTTTCCATACGAGGATGCATCCCAAGAAACTCAAAGACAGGTTCATAGTATTTTAATGAAAAAACCGTCATGTTCTTCAAGGATTTATTTTCCCATGCTTAGTTATTCTCGAAATTCAAAATTTCTTTTTCATTGATTCAAGTGAAGTGCGATAGGTTCTAATTATCTCATTTCAGGAGTTAATCAATTACTGTTTTCTCAAAAGGGTATTATATAAAAGCCTAAGATTGCAAAGTATATTAACTAAATCAGCAAAACTTGAGGGGCTACGTGCTGCGCCGAAGAAATTAATTCATTCACTAAAACTGGAATATAACATAGGGAGTATAAGGTACCATTGCGGACTGTAAATATCGCTTTTAACGATAATAGTTATATTTTTAACAATTTAACAACTCACTTTATGCAGAATTGTAGCTGCGTCTCTGCGAACTACATGGCACAACAAGCTGACATTAATGAGAAGATGAGGGCCATCCTCATTGACTGGCTTATAGAGGTATTATAACTTAACAAATTTCCCATAGTCAAATTGCCAACTATGTTGTATTCCTTTTGATTCAATGACGATGTTTCCTAACAAGTTTTGCATTTTGATCGATCTGGAACAGGTGCATGACAAATTCGATCTCATGCATGAGACTTTGTTCCTCACGGTCAATCTCATAGACAGATTCTTGGCTCGGCAATCTGTCGTGAGAAAGAAGCTCCAGTTGGTGGGGTTGGTGGCCATGTTATTAGCATGCAAGTATGAAGAAGTCTCTGTTCCTGTTGTAGGAGACTTGATTCTCATATCGGACAAGGCTTACACCAGAAAGGAAGTTCTTGAAATGGTGCGACTCTTAGAATCTTGCAAACATTCAATATCCGGCCGTCACTGAAATTCTTTTCCTTTTCTAATTATGGAAATTTAACAATCCTAGAGAATTAACCGGACGTTATTATTTTCTTGCCAACCTTTTTTTTTTACCAGGAAAGTTTGATTCTCAACTCGTTGCAGTTCAACATGTCAGTGCCTACTCCATATGTTTTCATGCGACGGTTTCTCAAGGCTGCTGAATCTGATAAAAAGGTTAGGCAAGTCATAGTCACTCACCATATCAAGAACAATTGAAGTGCGATAGGTTCACACTTTGGGAGAAAATTGAACATTTGCGAGAAAAAGTCCTCATAAGCGAGTGTCCTATAAAATGGTGTCAAAGCCTCCAGTAAATCAAGTCTTCGGGACCTGGTCGATAATGCTTTGTGTATCTGATAAGCATCTAGAATTCGGTGAACCTTCCTCTTCTGAATAAACTATTTTAAATGAACAGCTTGAGGTGCTATCCTTTTTCTTGATTGAGCTCTCACTGGTGGAGTTCGAGATGGTCAAGTTCCCGCCATCTCTTCTAGCCGCCGCTGCAATCTTTACGGCCCAGTGCACCCTATATGGTTTCAAACAGTGGACCAAGACCTGTGAATGGCACAGCAACTACACAGAAGACCAGCTCCTGTAAGTGGTGTCTTCAATTCTTTTCTCAGTGATTTTCCTTTTGTTGTTTTTGCCATTTTTACTTCACCTTGTTCTCGAAGCATCCATCTTGACCCATCTGTGGCTATTTTTTCCCCTTTAATGCAGAGAATGTGCAAGGATGATGGTAGGTTTCCATCAAAAAGCTGCAACAGGGAGGCTCACAGGAGTACATAGAAAGTACTGTACATCAAAGTTCGGTTACACATCAAAATGTGAACCTGCTAACTTTCTATTAGGAGAGATGAAGAATCCATAGCAGGAGCTCAGTGTACAGCTTCTTCTGCTTCTACATGCTAACCTTTTTTTCACTGAGAAAAATTGGGTGAAAAATAAATTTTAGCAACTTGGGTTGCGCTTGGGAATTGGTAAAAAGGAGAAAATTCTCTAGATTTAAGCCTAACCCTCGGTTGTTAGTCTCTTACAGCCAATTGTTTCAGATATCTCATCATTGTTTGTGATTGATTGAACACTAGACTAATGTTTTTCCTTTCCAATTGTAGTTCGTCTTTTATTGTAACAATAAATTGATAGATACTGATTCGAAATAATATTTCTCATAATAGCAGGATCTCTCTCCCATGTGAACTCATTTCACACGTATATTACTCGTCGTTACACAAAAGCCTTTCATATTTCAAACCACTCAGATGGATGACAACACAACTAACTTATCTATCCAAGAAATTTGGCAAGATTCAACAAATTCAAATCAGAACACCAAAGCTTGATGTGTCAGTTGATAAAATTAAAATCCCCAAAATTGTGTTCGGCATAATTTCTCATTACCTTGAGTTAGATAGAAATAATTAGTGATGTCTCAAGATGGGTACAAATACTTCGCCAAGCTCTTAACTGCACGAGAAATCTGCCGAAGCCATATTCTTTGATGTGACAATCTGGAAAAAGAACTCTACATTGAAAACCTTAGACTTAAGGGAAGGAAAGCAATCAAGTCTCCGAACCTTTCATTGATGCAATCAAATCTTAATACTTTCTTTTTCTTGAAAAATGCAATGTAATCCAATTCCATTCCATTTCTTTGATTTTTCCAAGTGGCATCAATTTAACGATTTAGAACTTAATTACAACGTACACAAGATTCAGGTTTACTAGTGCATAATTTTTTGGGGGAGAGAGAGAGATTGATTCACAGCGTTGAAATATTTATTCGTGTACGTTGGAATGAAGAAAATAACAAGTAAACAGCTACTTCCTTTTTCCTTCACAATAATCAAAGCAATTACAGTGGGAATTGCTAATGTGTGTATCCTCTGCCTCTTGGTCTAGTATACATTCTCTCCTCTGTATGTTCTTTACAATATCTCCGCACTTCGCCTGATAATGTTGATGTTAAAAGAAACAAGTTTAACAGAACCGCAGACCACCTTCTAAGCACCAACACATGCATTCGCAACTTTGCAGCTGGAATGTGATTGCAGACTCTGGTCGATTAACAAAAGAATTCCTGGTCTTGTATTACTCTTTGCCTCTATGAAAATGAGAATCTTGAGAGAAGCGACAGAGAAGATCCTGAAGTATCATTTGGTGGAGTTGGAGGGACATCCGTAGCAGCCCGGTAAGCTTGTTGACATTTCTGCATCTGCAATTGCATTAAAATGCATATTTAACTTGAAATTGACGTGCCCAGAAAAGGAATAGTATGATGCCGAACTTCAGACAGTGGATACATATTGGTCATTTTGCCATGATCATCTTCCCCCGTGAGAAAAAGCAAAAGAAATGCAGCAAGTTTCTTGTGTCATAAAAATAGTCCATGACTACTTCTAATAAACATATGATACCACTGACACACCTCAAACCCAAGAGGACAACACAAATTTTCTCCTTTGACATGGAGCTTGATGTGTAGGACCACGGCTAACCTACAACTCATAGGATGGAGAAAACCCTCACCTCTATCTCTGATACACTAGCATTAATTGAAGTTCAGACTAATTCACGACGATTTTACATATAGTTTTGGAAAACTTTCTGGCATGAACCCTAACAATCTTTCTTAGATAGCATCTTAGACTTCGAATTAGGCTTGCATCAGCAAAAGCTTTGCCTCACAATCAGAGGTTGGTAAGGGAAAATGACAATGAATATTTATTTCAACTACTGAATATAATTTATCCAACACTTCAAGTTAAAGCTGAGAATTTAACCTCTTCCGGACTGAACTGAAGCAGCATAGCGACCACCGGTAACAGGGCCTCAACCTCACCTACGAAGGAAAAACAAACCAAAGCACCCCATTACACAAGAGTTCAACAAAAGAAAGACAAGACATCAAAAATTACTTATAATTTGAGGTTACATCACAGTATATCTCTTGCCAAAATTACCTGTTTCAAGAAGCTTCAGGATAACATTTTTTAAATATGTCATATCTACCCCTTCCCTCTTCTGCATCCTTTCCATGTTGCGAAACTCTTCTTTCAGTATGGCCTCCTACATCCATACAATCAAGATTATATCTGTGAAGAAGGGAAAAGGAATCTAGAACGTACTGGAGTTGCATTTATATCCAATATCATCTCCTCCCAAATTGAGATGGAAAAGAGAAAGGAATGTCAATAGCATTAAAAATAGTTAATGATAATTAATTACCAATTCATCATAAAATGGGGGGAAAATAGAGCTCAAGTGTGTATATGCAAGAAAAGGACACCTCATTCCGGTAATCAGCATAATGTTTCACGAAGACTTCACAGTATTATTGACCTTCATTTTCGTCAGCGAACTTCCACTTTCCTTCTCTTCCTCACCTTCTTTTGTAGTTAAACTTCCAGAACCCAACTAGAATAAATGACTCCTACTTGCGCAAACATGTGCAATTACCAATTATAGATCATAATCAAATAAGTTCTGTTTTGTAATAATTGCTTTATCATGAAGTTCTTGATTCCTATGAATGTGAATGTCTCCCAGACTAACTGGATAAACTGCATAAGATGAACCAAATGATCTACTCGTCTCGCTACCACATCAGAAAAGTATATTGTGCTTTCCAGCTTCCCATACATATTAACTACTCAAAACGCACCCTTGGAGCTCACCTGTTGACTGTGAAGACGATTTTCACGCTCAAGCTCCTCAATTTCTTCCTGAGCATTAAAAACATTTTAGAAAAGTTTCAAAAACATAACAAGAGAATATAAATGCAAATACAGGTAAGGTCATACTTGAAGAGCCAAAATATGCCTCTGAGACTGAGCCAATTCTTCCTCTCTTTGAGCTTGTTGCCTTGCCAAAAGCTGAATATTCAAATAGGTTAAAGTTAAGTCATCTGAATCATCTGCACTGCCCCTAAATGGCACTCTTCTTCAAACTACAGTGTTTTGAGTACTCATATTTACTATTGACATGACAGCTATAACCAAATATCCACAACCTCATATGTGCCAACTTTGAATAGCAATAAAAGCTCCTCAGTTATGGCGCTTTTACTAAATAAAAGACCGTAACAACTCCGAGCCAACAAATATTCAAGTGAAGAAAAGGCTCATACCAAAATTTGCTGTTCAGCTGCCGAGCTAGCTGAGTTTGGTATTTCCTGTTTCTGCAAGTCTGAGAGAACAAATTTGTCAGCTTAAACCAAGTAAAAACATTACCAGCTGCTCACAAAAGCATCGAGTTTCCAAAATCTCGGATGTATTAGAGTTATTTTGCCAAACTACTCTAGGAAAAAGTTCACATACCTGCAGTGTAATAATTGTTGTTCTCAGCCTGAAATATTTTTGACTACATTGTCAGCCAAATAATTGTGAGGGTAATGGTAGTAGGGAAAACATATCATTTTTTCTTTCTTTGTTCTCTTCCAAGAAACAAGGAAGTAGGGAAAGATTTCATGGCATTCATCTATCTAAATTACAATAACAGACATACCGGTGGTCTTGATTCCAGAGATCGTTGAAGATTCGTATTATCATCAAGCAACCTGGAAATTTCATTGTCCTTCTCCTCAATCATTCTATCAGCTAGATCTCTAAATGAATCATGCTCCTCCTACCAAATAACATGCCAAAGTAAATAAGGAGAAAAGAATTAACCTCTTGAAGGAGAAGAGAGAGAGAGGGAGAGACAGCAAGTTACCTTCAATCTTTTGAAGCGAGATTTAAGCTCATCTAATTCTGGCTTTATATCTTTCCCCGAATCTGCCTCCTTTTCAGCTTTTAGTGCCTCACACCTATCTGTTACATCATGAGCCATTTCAAAACAAAAGCGGTTTGAATTTTCTAAAATCTAAAGGTAACGGAAGTGAAAGAAACTTAAGAGAAAAATTGTTGAAATTTACTTCGCCACGTTTCTTCCAAGTTTTTAAGATCTAGTTCCCATGCTTCTTTATCTTTTTGATGCCGAGCATTCATAGAGTCAAGGTTCATTTCAAAGGTCTTCATCTGCTGCTTGGCAGTATTAAGAGCTGCATCTCTGCAATCAATAAATAAGAAAACGGTCATGAAAAGATCTACTGCTTGGCAGTGTTAAGAACTGCACATCTGCAATCAATGGATAAATAAATTGTAAGAATTAAGTTACTATGAAACATGACATTTTTCGACATAAAACTGATAGGCAAGGTGAATGTATTCAGCAAAAGAAAGAGTATCCTTTAGAAAATATTTCTCTAGGATTTCAACAAAAGAAGTGCTCAATTACTCTCTACAAGTGGATTTCAACCAAAACGCCAGTTTTCCAGTAAATAATGGGGCCTAGTACAAGAACAAACCTACTGATAGGATTCACAAGGTAATAGATAGCAGTAGTTGAGAAACCTAATACTCTTTATCCCATGTCCCCATGGAGACACACTTCATCATAACGGTAGAATTTTCGTGTAAATGGTTACTGATAAGAATGGGTTCTCTTTGAAGAAGTAGATGTCATGATAAATTTGACTGAGCAAAAATCAAGAGCTATGACTTGATGGAAGCTCCCCTGACGGCAAATGATGTATGATACTAACTCAAAGTCTACCATAATCAAACATTCATCTCTAAAAAGATAATTAAACTTGTGACCCTAATTTACAATGGTCAGTAATAAGTTTGAGGAAGAAAGTGCAAGTATACAGAAAACCTATCACTATCTGCACATGAATGGAGGTAGAGTGGGAAAAGAAAAGGTCTTGTTTAGATAAACCACAAAATCAACCATTCGTTAAAAGGCACCTCAATTTTGCTATGAATCACCATTACAAATTCCAGGCGATCATGTTAACTCTAATTAACAGCAGAAACACATCATTCATGTAGCATATTGAGGTCTGTAATGGATCGCCGGCAGCAATTTTACCTTTCCTTGAGTTCTTTAACATGATTAGCTAAAGCAGCCTGAAGATCTTGGATGGCCTTATCCCTTTCTGCAGATGCCTGTAGGGCTTCCTTTTCAGTTTCCTGAAGAATCAGATGTGAAATGAAAAGAATAAATTAGAAAGTAACTAAAAATAGTCATTAATTCAAAGACTTACATACACAGGCTCAGGGCAGCAAAACTAATTACCTTAAGTGCTTCCTCAAGAGCTTTAACTTCTTCAGAATCCTTAGCTGAAGCAAGTTCGGCATCCTTTTTCTGAAGAAGTGCATGGGCACGAGCCTTGTAGGAAGAAAATTCACTTTGCAGCCGATGGATCTACATATACAAGGGTGAAGGAAAAAAAAATGCCAGACATCAGAAATATAACTAATCCATCAACCTGCAGCTCCGCCAAATAGAAATGTGTTTTAAGCAGAAAAACCAGAAGCTATTATAAAGCAGCTCTTTCACTCAACCCTATCTTCAGTCAAAGCAATGTATTGACAGAAAATACATCAGCTTACCTGCGGAAAGGAACTTGTTACCCTTGTTAGTGTTTAAAAAAATTGAAAATTTAGCCAACCATACGAATTAATCCCCACAATCCAACTTGTCTTGACGGGGGAAAAATGCAGAAGTGAATACCTCTTCTTTGACAGCTGCTAGTTCAGCATCTCTAGCATTCAATAACTGCACATGTGAAGATGCTTCTAACTCCAGCTGACCTGTCCAAAAGCACGGCTGTCAGTTTCATAATTGCGCTTATTATGCACATGCAACCTTCCAAACTTGCAACAAGGGTAAAATACTTTTTAACTTAGCCACTTCAACTTCAGCATGAATGCAGTTGCTCTCAGCCACCTCAAGCTTTGCTTTAAGTGCCTGACAAGCAGCTTCCCAGCTTTCCTTTTCCTTATCCTGAAAAACACATACACTATTGAGACAAGACTTACCAAGGAAGCACGAAAAGTAGCCTATCATAGTATGCCACAACATATACGGCATAAACATCATACTCGGCTGAACTATCAAGAACAGAAACACTTTCCAGAATTTACAAAACCAAAAACTAACAAAAAAATTTCTCCATCCAGTTAACTTAGACACACATAAAAAAAAAAAAAAGCAAAGAAACTTCTCTGGAAGTGGTAGATATGTCCGTGGAGGATAATTTTGTATGCCTTTAGTCAAGTAACAGATTATTGCCCATCAATAATTCCAAAAAAAAAAAAAAAAAGGTGTATTTCACACATTCCGCAGAATCTGGGACATCAAAAACCAAAAATAGACGGAACGATAAGTACTGAGGTTTAGAACTAAGGACGATATCCAGCCAGAGAAAATTAAGCTGATAGAACTCTAAAATGAAGCATCCAGGCCACACATCCAATGATAAAAAGAAACTATAAATTCAAAGTTTACTTCATAAACTGCTTTTTATTTCCATTCCATCTCCATTATAGTAAAAATAACAATAATTTTGGCTCATACATGCTCACGTTTCAAATGTGCAACCTCTCCTTTAACAGATTCCATTGCGGCTCTAAGTCTTGCCGCTTCACCAGTTGAAGCTGCATCAAGCTCTGCAATCTTAGATTCTTTTTCTGCAAGTAGGACCTTTAATCACAGAAGAAATATAAGCAAATGAAAAAAACAATGGATAATAAGCATTCAAATTCAAAGTTGAGAAGTTCTCAAGCTTCTAAGCATCCTCTTAGCCTACAACATTGGAAATTGCAACATCTATACTAGATCAACAAAATAAGTCATTCCGACAAAAAAAAAAAAACAAAATAAGTCATTTATTTATCCTAGAAGCCGAAATAAGCCCCTAGGAGCACAAGGCAAATTCTATTCAGCTGCATCAATGGTTATGCTATTTCACCAAACAAACAGAGCAAATAACTGCTTCACCAGTTGAAGCTGCATCAAGCTCTGCAATCTTAGATTCTTTTTCTGCAAGTAGGACCTTTAATCACAGAAGAAATATAAGCAAATGAAAAAAACAATGGATAATAAGCATTCAAATTCAAAGTTGAGAAGTTCTCAAGCTTCTAAGCATCCACTTAGCCTACAACATTGGAAATTGCAACATCTATACTAGATCAACAAAATAAGTCATTCCGACAAAAAAAAAAAAAACAAAATAAGTTATTTATTTATCCTAGAAGCCGAAATAAGCCCCTAGGAGCACAAGGCAAATTCTATTCAGCTGCATCAATGGTTATGCTATTTCACCAAACAAACAGAGCAAATAACTGCAATACTGTCCTTAGATGTTGCTCACTTGTTGTCAATAAGCCTGCTACGTGGAAAAAAGGTTAGAAGGAAAAACTCTCACCTGAAGTGAAGATATCATTTCGGTTGCTTTGCTTCTATCAGAGGCTGCATCAACTAGTTGGGACTCCAAATTCTCTATGCTCTGATAAGGAAATAGAAAAGAGCAAGCTTAAAATGTCTAAGTATTGAAACCAAGGCAATTATCAGACGGCACATTAGGATGTAGATACCATTTACCTTCTGATGTTTGGCGGTGAGTTCAGATAGAGAAGCTTGCCTCTTCTCTTCCGCAGATTTTAGCATATTTCGCAGGTCTTCCAACATCTAGAGGAAAGCAACTTTAACATCAGTACTATTTCCACCAGCAAAGACAACAATTCAGCAAATCCTATGCCTTTTACTGTGCAAGCTCCTCTACCTAATAGTTCATCTCAATTTGTTGGTTTGCTACTGAACAACTTTCACAAATATTATCATTCAGGTCCAACATGGTGATTGCTAGCCGTGTTCACCAAATTCCCAATTAACATAGCTACTAAGATTTTTCGAAATAGACATCTCACTTCTTTTGTATAAGGGACATGAATATGCAATCGTGAGCAGAAAAGGAGAACCATCATTCAGAGCACTACAGAGCAGATGAAATGAAACTTCTAAAATCAAACTACCTGCTCTTTCTCGAGAAGGGACTGTTGCATTGACTCAAGGGCAAGGTCTTTAGGTTGCAAAGATCGCCGCAATTCCTCATTGTCGTCTCGAAGTCTGTGTTTAAGAAAATGTTAGTGCAATGATATATAGAAAGCGCACAATACAAATGGAAGGGACCTATAATTGATGTCATCGGCTTACAACACTTCAATACAGCAGCAATGATTTTTATATTTAATCATTAGAGGAGAAAAAAAGGTCATAGCAATGGCTCTAACGTATACTGTATGTAAAGAAACTGTGGGTATTGCAAGCATTCATTTTCTAAAAAAAAGAATTAATTATAGATGATGAAATCCATTAATTATTGATGATGTAATCCAAGAACTCTACAGATTGGTAATAAAAGGCAGGCACATCGTTTTGAATTCAAACTCTTCATCAAGTTTAAACAGGAAAAGATGCCAAAATTTGCTAAGACATCAGATGTCAGTTACATTAAGATGATTTAAGAAATGTAACAAGCCAGCTCTATTCAGATGGAGTCATCACTGCATTGACTGAGAAAAATGAGCAGAAGTGAGATGATCCCCACAGGTGATCATGACTGGAAGGATGAAGATAAATGACATTTTCCGCACTAAAGATCATAATTACAAATGAAAGACCTTAAAAACAGGAACATACAAGGAATGGGAAAACTTATCAGCCAATGGCATTATGTTTTGTTATGAACAGGGAAACAAAGTAAAGGACCCATCTAATTGTTCCCTATGAAAAGATTAATGTCTAAAAACGCCAACTAGCCTTTTTACATGATGTAGAGGGCTACTCACTATGTGTAATGGGCAGGTCACAATTCTCTTCAGTTATTTTTTCCTTGAAATTTCAAGTGAGATGCAACATCGATTATAATTAATCGATAAGAGGAAAATACTGCTAGTCCAATTTAGTTTTTATGAATTGGAAACTCTAAATCAGGTAGAAGGATGTACAATAGCATAGGTTAATTTTGGTACTAGTAACTTTTGATTCAGTTAGTTTGATGAGGTAGCTTGGACAGCCAATTTCGGCAATTTGCAATGTGATAGTTCAAAGTTGAAACAATGCTTCCTGGACCATGGTTGGTGAAGGGGCATGGCAATCCCAAACAATGGATGGAACCAACCAACTGTATAAATAAATAACAACTTCGGGGATCTTCCTATTCCTCCAGAGACGAGGGCAGAAAGGAACTAGGATACTCATAGAGATAACAAAATACTTTCTTCATTTGGTTGGATGGGAAAAAAAAAAAAAAAAAGGTTTACTTATTGCATGTGCTTCTTAATTGCTGCCTCTCAGCATCAATTGCCTTCATTGCTTCATTTGCTTGTTGACGAGTCCGATCCACCTCTTGTTGTAATGCTAACTGTTGAGATGAAGCTCGTTCAGCTATTTCATTTACTTCATGGAAACGAGCTTCAAGGTCATCCTTCTCCTGAAATTAATGATATCCGAACACATCTAAGGTCAATTCGCAAGCCAACAGCAAGCAACATCCAGCTAGGTAGTAATTTATCCACATTCAGGTAAAACAAATCTTCTGAAAAGATTATTAGGATGTAACCAAAGGATGAAAAATATGGCAAATGGATTCACCTTTTGAACCTCTTGAATACGCTGTTTGGCCCTTTTATGAAGTCTGCTAAATTTGGAATCGAGTTCAGAGTACTTCTCTTCCCTCTCTTTTATTTCTTGATCCATCTTCTGTTGAGCTATGAGAAGAACCAGGACATAACTCAGACCAGAAATTTAAGACAAATCATCATGTGCTTTCTTGGTTGCACAATAGCACTAGCAGCAGATGACAATGTTGGTTAATCTAAAGTTTTAAATTTCCTGTTCCCATTTGCATTCAAGAACTAAATAAGTCCTGAAAATGCCTTCAACAAAACCCAAAAAACAATTCACGAATGCCAATAAGGGAAACTGCTTTCAAAGTTAAAGTTGTCATCCAATGCAATGTTTTAGTTACTTCATTCCAAATCAAAAATTAGACGGCTTGGAATACCATAAATAGCCTCTTTTGCAATTCTGGTGAAATACAAACATATTATTATGATTTTATTTCTTAAAGAGATTTGATATTGCAGGCTAAACATATTATAGAAAACTTTTCTCTGAAACAAAGCGAAGCCTAATATATTCATACTCCAAAAACTGCAGTGCAAATGGCTGAGAATTCTGATGCAAAACATATCCAACTAAAATACAGATCCAAGCAAAAACTGCAATGTAACAGATTCCCAACCATCCTCAAAGCGTTTCAGTGGTACAGCAAGTGAAGAAAATCTCACTAAATACCAGACATAAAACTTCCTCTGACCTTCAGCAAGCCTGGTTGAGAGCTCCTGGGCTCGTGCATCTGCCTCTGAATGTGCTACTTGAAGATGCTTCAGAGCCTCCTCTGCTGCACCTCGTGTTTGCTTCTCCTGCAGTAGTTCTCTCTCCAGAGATTCTATTCTCTCATTGAGTCTCTTCACATCTTCGCCTTCCTGCCCGCCCACTTCTGTTCGTTGTTGAGATCTAATCTCTTCCAAGTGAAGATCTTTTAGACCCTCAAAATGAGACTTCAAGAACTCGTTTTGAAGCTTGAGTTCAGTAACCATCTGCACAAGCTCATCATGGCTATCACCGTAATGCGGGGTGTTTTCACATGATCCATTCTCCTTCGCAGGAAGTCCATTGCTTCTAAGGCTAGTGTCATTCATGTGATTCTCCGTCTCCAGAGAATCTTCAATGTTACTTTCCCGCATTGCAGCAACCTCGCCTCCCTCTGCAGACATTCTAATGCTCTAATGCTCCTGACAATCAACGTGTCCTCCACCCAAATTTGATGTACCCCTTCTCGTGTATTGCCACGCGCCTCGTGGAATGAACCAATCTAAACAACGAATGTAAGGCTCATTCAATATCTTTACCGAGTAAACCACCCGTTCCGCAGCCTAATGTCACTGAAAACAAAAACCACAACAAAACTCACTGGTTACAGCAAAGTTCAATCTCTTTTGGATAACTAAGCAGAAAAGCAACTGCACACGCATTGACAAAAACTGAATAACTGTCGGTGATCGAAGTGAATCACCATCCCCCAAGCCACAAACTCCGGCTTTAAGGACTCGAAGATTCTGAATCCAATCGCGCCGCACGCGAATGCCATTGCGCGAAATTCAATCAAAGCGCGCCTCAAATCAACCCAAACGAAGCAAACCATGTTTCCGCCAGACCAATCAAACAACATAGGACAATGACAATGCAAGAACAACATCCACCTGCCCCCGGGACAAATAATTCCGTACTCTCCGATGCGGATGGGAATCCGACAAAGCTCGAATCTTTCTCGCCCGACTTACCAGCGAATCTCCGAAATTCGGGAACTTGCGGGGTTCCAGGGTTCGAGATTCCAGATCGGTTCGTCCGACCGATCAGATCTCCCGCGCCCGAGCGCTCTCCGGGCTGCCGGTTGCCGGGGTGAGTCCAAACCGCGCCGTTTCGGGCGGCTCTGTATCTTCCCGGCGAGGTGTGTATGCTCGAAGGAGAAGCAGACAACAGAAGAGGACGATGAAGTACGAATAGAATTGCTTCTGACTTTCGGAGTGTGCAAGTCGGGGTACTTTCGTAAATTGCGAATCACTCTCGCTCGTCCACGGCGGCGCGTGAGGTCGCGTGGATTAGCGAGCGCGAGTATCTCCGTTCAAGGGATATCTCGTCGGGCTAATTTCCCAAATCAACTCTTTACTCTTTTTTTCCGTGAAAAATGAATGAACTCTTTCTCTTTGCTAATTTTGCGAAAATTGACCATTGTCGATATATTAAAGTAGGTTATTTTCTCAAAATAATTATTTAATCTTTTTAACAGTTGACAAGGCCTCATAAATTATTTTTGAGAGATTTATTATCGAAAAGCATTAAGATATGTTTTTTTTCAAAAATAGGCTGTATTGGAAAAAAAAAATGGCCCTTATGTTGAAGAAAGCGATCCGGTAGATGTGTCTATCTTTTCAATTGAGGAAAAGAAATTTTATTTTCTGGTGTATTTCAGATAATAATTCTAAAATTGTTTTCTTCCTTTCATATGCTTACGTATTTAAGTGTGACAATACTTCAAAGGACCTAGAAAAGTCAAGTAGGTTCAAATGACTTGATTTGCGAAAAAGAAGTTTGAAGACCCGATTAGGAAAATTACACTTTTTTTTATTGATTTATTCTACTCTTACTTTAATTTTCACTGTCAAACCTTTATCATGTTTTCTTATAGAACAATATAGAAGTCAAAACCAACATTTCACTTTCAGACCTTCATCATGATTTCTTATAGAATAATATAAGAGTCAAAACCAACCTACCAACATTTCAGAAGGTGGCGATTCGAACCTCCTATCTCTACCCCATGTAAAAATGTTGACCAATAGTTAAAGTGCACTAGTTAAAGGACTCAATTTGTCCCATCTTTATCAAAGCATTTTAGAAACGGTATTGAGATACATTGCTTTTGCAAGCACTTGTAGAATGTGACCACATCAATTGTTGCACCCTTTTTCAAGTTCCAAGATTTTGGGCGGGAAAGGCCCCGTCGGAGCGCTGCAGCCAACCACGACGGGAAATTAATTATCGTAAGCGAGCATGAATGCTTAAGGAGCAACGAAAAATACTCCTGAAATGCCGGATACTCTCCCTGCATAATCAAAGGCCTGTCCTAACCATACATACTAAGGGATAACAATCTGTTCCAACTCCAAGTGTAGCACAACAGGTGACCTTTTGGAAAGGTTCTTTACCCTTCCCTTTGTCCTTGCCCCTTTTGTTTTGGGCCAATGTTTCTCACTCCTGACACCCCATCTCTATCAAATCCCGCTCATGAACATCTTAGTTCCCCTATAGGCTTCTCTTCGGGTTCTGCTAGCCAGGCCTTTTTTGTGATTTTGTAAGGAGCGCATCACGCAAAGATTTGACCTGTTTGACTACCCAATCAAGCAGATGATTACAGACGGACTAGAGGTTCATCGAGTTTAGACAAACCTCTCCATGTCATGTTATTTTTACACACGATACTGTTCGCTCCAATCTATAGAGCATGAATGCCCATCGGGTGTGTTCACCAGAAAGATAGATGCTTGTGAGCTTTATCATGTGCTTTCGATGTTTCTTCCTGGATCTTGAACTCCTGAAAATAATTCAGACCACTTTGAAATATGTAGGAAAAAACCCGGACCCTTGGGTTTTTTGTGCTATCAACATGGATATAATGAGAAAGCTCTACATTTTCCAGGGGAAGAAACTAAAATGCCATTATGATCACCTGTGGACCTTCCACCTTTGAATTTCACAGCAACATGCTCGAAAAAGTCTCTGGATGCATCTGCAATTCGAGTAACTAAATGAGATACATGCTGGATGCAAAAAGAGTATTATTACAATCATCGACAATAGAATTCTGGATGATCAGAATTTGGATGCTGCGAGCGTAAAGAAAACGACAAATCAAAAGCGGTAAAATATTTAGTGCAGTGGCAGAAGAGATAAAATTGCACTGCCCTGCATAGTGCTGTGATGTTGTAGTAGAAGCAAAAGGATCAGCATCGAAAAAATATGCCGACACGATTGCAATTATGACCATATATTCCTTACATAATCATGCATCTCTCAAATGGTCACATTCACACTCTCAATTATGTAGTGGAAAATTATACTTATTCATCCATTAAATTCTGAAACTAACGTAGCATTAAATCTAGGTCTAGATGTAGATAATACCATATTAACTCCAAATCCATTTCCACAACAAAAACATTAAGAGCGAGTGCCAGGGAATAGGTGAGAGAAACATAGGAAGGGAAAAAAACATATGGTTTATTTCCATGCATGACATACCATGTTTCATTGTCAATGATGGATTTTTCTCGATTACATAACCAATCACCTTTGCCGGTATTCCTGCTACCATGCTTTGGTGAAAAAGAAGAAACCATTAGCAAACTTCACAAGTTCAAATTAATAGAAAGACAAATTTATTAAAGCTGTGGTTGGGTAGTCCATTACGAGCTTACCCATGTGGAGGAATATCATTCAATACCAGGGAACCAGCTGCGATCATTGCACCCTCCCCAATTTTAATATTACCAAGTATGGTTACACTTGCTCCAATAAGTGCACCTTCACCCACCTTCGGATGACGATCACCGGTCTCTTTCCCAGTCCCCCCTAGAGTCACGCCCTATCATCCATTTTGAATAAACATAAAGTCATCCCTTTCACGGAAAAATAAAAGGAATAAATTGAAGACTTCTTCCTGAAGCACGTGTTCCTCTTCAGACGTGTAAAAGCATTACAAGCAAGGAATCGTAGTATATGAAATGAATTACACTGGTAAAAGATGACAAGTTACAAAAATAACTTTTGCTTCTTAAATTGTGTGATTTCTATAAATTTGAAGTTCGTCAATATGCACAGATTACAAGTAACAATGAAGCAATTGTGAGTTTTAAAAGGCTAAGTTTTCAAAAGATCAAGACCTAATATAATAAAGAGCCTGTATATTTTTGTATGAAGAATCCTTCTGATCATTGTCTCTTAATTTTTGGCAAACAAAAATGGTGTCTAATAAGTCCACAGTACTTCTCTGCCATTTATAGGCCTAAGAGCAAACTGATGCATCACAATGCATAATAAAAGCGAGACTATGGTAATTCAGATCTACAGTACTGAGCCATGCTTAAATGTCATTTATGATTTGTAGAGGTCCCGGGGAGAATTATATGCATCAGCAAGCAGAAAGATTTCTAAGGGGCTACCAAAAATAGAAACTAATGGTTTAGAAAAGAAACAGAGGTGAAAAGAGATTTTGGTTCACCTGCATCAAGGAAACTCTGTCTCCAATAACAGCAGTCTCACCAATTACCAAGCCTGTCCCATGATCCAGTAGTATTCCCTCTCCAATTCTAGCAGCTGCAGAAAATAACCCAATTAGAATAGACCATGAGATAGCATTGCAAGTGCAATAAAACTCTCCCCAAAGATTAACTTGTATCCAAATCTATTAAAATCATCTTCATTGTTTCCAAAAGTCAAAGTTTAAATGACAAAACATGATTGAGTAACCTAGAAAGTCTAGATTTGTCCAGTGATGTTTTCTGAAAGTTAGCACCAAATGCCGCTCTCCACCATTGCTGGTCTCAAAAGCATAAGCACAAGTTGGGATGATGCGATCATGCATCTTCAGTAAAGTATAGAAGTACAACTCAAGAATACATGAACCTTAAGAAAAGAAGTAAACGTACCAGGATGTATGTCAACTCCGAAAACCTAGAGAAAACAGGCAGGAAAATTCTTAAGAAAGCAAATTCCGGACTATAACAGATATTGAGAATGATCAGACAAGCCTACCTCACTAACACGGCTTTGCAATGCCAAGGCGAGTACTTTCCTTCCTTTTTTCCACAATGCATGTGCTACTCGATATGATTGCACGGAATGGTAACCCTACAAAACAAAGTATTGTTGGTATCACTTTTGCATTCTGAATGCTAATCAAGAACTTCTTCAAGTACCGCATGGCCATAGCCTGAGGCCAGTAAACTATCAGTAACTGTGTTCAAAGATATGCAGAAGTACAGTGCTAATATATCTGCAATTAAAGTCACGACATCTGAAATTTCAAAATCAAGGAGAACATTGTGCTCAAGATTCCTCAAACTGGTCGAATGGAATGTTTCTCATCATGAGGACCATGTGTACTAACAACATATCTGACTTTTGCTATCGAGATGACCATGAATTGTTGTAATTACTTCTTCAAAACTTAGCAAAAATAAAGTAACAAGATAACCTGAATAAGTAATAAAATCTAATTTTTAGCAAGGAAATCCACTTAATTTGAAAATAAAGTAATTAATTATCACGACATTAAAAAGATATGTCTTCTCTTTAATCTAACTTATTAATATCTTATATCCAACCAAATATTCCGTAGCAGGTGTGGGATCTCATGATGACGGTCAAAGGGGTCACTGGACTGGTCGCCTCTCCCCCTCATTTAAGAAAACTTGTTAATAATTTTCATCTTACTTTCTTTCTAAAACATTTATCAATAATTTAATAGTGATAAAGAAATTGCGACTTGAAAACAACAATTCTCGCAAAAGTTAACTTCTGCGCAACTTATAGTTAAAGAAATCATTTAGTTCAAAATCAAAGTAAAATGAAAAATCAAAGAATTATTATGCAATATATGTTTTCTACGTAGTACCAAAATGCAACATTACCTTAAGGTACAATAGAGCTGAGCTATATGATATACAAGCTGGATCTCTGTCTTTGAATGCCTACGAAAGATAAAGCTCCAAGGTCAAACCAACTGCAACAAAGGAGCAAACCATGGTTACTTAAACAAAAAGTACATTACCTGCACATCCAAGCGGATTGCACGTTGAATGGCTTTATCATTGGCTATAACATCATAAAATATGTCGACAAGTTGTGTTGCCAACAGTGTAGCATTTTGGAGCCGATTGGCCAAAACAAACCCCAATGCCTGCTCCAAATTTTTATGTGATAGAATACTGGCATATAAAAAGCTGCTCAAAATAGGCTCCTTCTCTGCCTGTCATGAATTATATAGCAACTGATTTTAGCAAACTTGTTAGGAATACCGCACTTGAATGACCAGAATGCGGACATCACTTCACAGACAAATACAGCATTGAATCCAAACGTTCTTAGAAGCGACAACATGTCGAGCAGGCTGCTTGAAGATGGCATATTCTTCCTTAGCCAGCTCAAGTGACACTCTTCTCAGGACTCCCTGAAGTTCCTTCAAAAGTTCTTTACCATCTTTTCATTAGTGAAATCACCCACATACCTAATACCTCAATGCTCATTTCATCACAGAAGAAGCTTGCGCTGCCCGTATGAAATTCACAAACTAGGTGATGTGGGTACGCATTCTTCTACAAAAGATTTGACCTTGAGCTCGTTTAAGCTTGAATTATTCGATTAAACACTAAACAGTTCAATTCTCCAGAAACTTTTAAATGTAAAAACAAACCCAAACTTGATGTTGAGGATACCATATACGGTGAGTTCATATATTGGTGAGGCTTTCACTCAGCTTTAACGAAAAATTACCGGGCCAAGCCAATCCAAACCCGACTTCCAACAAATCTCATCAAAAGCGCTAAAACAACCCACATGACACACCCGCCACCTTTCTTGAAACAAGACATGAGAAGGACGAAACAAGAAGAAACAGAACAGATTGATCAGCACGAGCAGAGTTTCCCCGGACACAAAGACAGACACAAACGGAGACAAAAGAAAAAAAGTAAAAATTTCACAATTCCAGAAATCGGGTCACCTCCAGCTTGGCCTCTTCCCTCACGGCGTCCCAAATCGGGTCGCCGGAGCCCGAGACGGAGACGACGGGTTCGGACTCGGGCGGCCTCCAGACCCCCCGCGCGTAGACGGGGAAGACCCTCTCGGGCGGGCACTGCAGGTACCCCTCCAAGCTCTCGCCTTTGATAGACAGCCGCCTCGGGACCATCTCCGAGAGCAGAGACGCGCCGCCCTCGTCGCTCAAGCAAGTCATGGCGAACGGTTAAAAGACGAAAAGAACGGAAGGGGGGGAAGGAAAAATGCTCGAAGCTCTACAGGCGGGGACGAAGGGAGGTCCCCATGGACGGCGGCGGAACGGCGACGGGCGGCGGGGCGGCGGCGGGTTCCGGCGAAGTCCTGCCTCACGGTTCTTGCTGCAGCACCACCAGGCACCGCCCTTCGCTTCCTTCCCTCGCGATTTGTGTCTATGTTTGTGCCGTGAATGGCTTACATGTGGCTGCTCGAGCCCGACAAGTGGGGGGGAAAACTCTCTCGTCTCGACGCTTAACGGCCCGGGGGAGGGATCTGGACCGTCCGATCTCGTGAGGCCGAAAATTTGACGGCGCGGATCTTTCCGTTCATGATGGGAGTCAATATGGGCCGGTGAGATAATTACACAAATGGTTCCCGTTCCTATAATTAGATCGAGAATTTTCATTGTTTACAAATAGATTTAGGGAATTGGATTGAAAATAAGTCAGAATAGCAAAGAGTATAACTTAAAATACCCTCTCTAGTTTATCCTTTATACAAGTTTAAATTTCAATAAAAGATAAAAGTCTTGATATACTTTCTCTTCATCTACTTTCTAATATATAAAGTCAATATAAATAGAAGGGAAATATTGAGAGATAATCAAGCACGATCGAAAATGCTTTCTCTAATTTATCCTTTTCTTTTCAAATTTATCATTTAATGTAACTTCTCTTTATTTACTTTTGAAATTTAAATCAAAATAAGAGATAAAAAAAATGCAAGATGATAGATAATTAAATTATGTCACGTTCCAAATACATATCGCCTACCACGTCACACGGTAAATATAGAGGTAAAATGAAGTCTCGTCACCAGCAAAACAAACATTTGCTCAGGGCTTTAACTACACGACAATCTTGTAATAGAATGCAAATATGGTGTGTGTGATCGACTGCTCAAGACTTGTCTCTTCGACATCACTTGAAGTTGCACCAAGGAAAGCGAAAAGGGAGGGTACCTGTGGTCCTTATCGAGCGGCGGGGACGACACGCACGACTTTGCAATCGGTATCGAAGCGAACAAGATCCGCACGAGCCTCCATTATAATCAAAATATATTAAATTCGATATGCCGAAACGTAAGGACAAGACAGGGACGGTGGACGGATGTGGCTACGGAAATCTCGCCATGACGAGGTCGGAGTGGTAGACAGAGTAGGGAGTAGGGACAAAGGCCTAAGACAAGCGTATATGCTCACTTTTGCTTTTGTGGTCCTCATGCCATTCTCTTGTGTGATGAATTTTGAATAGGATTTATTGCTACCGTGGTTTAATTTCTTTCTCACGTGTAAACCGAATCCAAAAAATATATCGAGGTGGAATTTGTCTCTGATATACTGTTAGAGAGTTCAATCCAAAATTATAAGTTGATAAGGCGAATGAAAGCTCTATGTATATAAAAAAAACATATAAATCATATAATTAAGTGATATTGAATATTTAATTACCGAAAGGACAGTGCATTGATATTTGAGTCCATTATGGAACGATGCTTGAAGCTTCATCAACTAGTTGATTCAAGAGGTGTTTCGATGGTTGATTTATAATGTATATTGCCTTGGAGTAAGTAAGTAGAAGTGTTGAAGATATCTTTCAACAATATTTGGGAAAATCACCAAATAAGTATTAAACTTATTTTATGGATGTTAATTTTGATTCTAAAATTTTCAACTTTGTCGATGTAGCACTAAATATTTACACAAGGTTCTAACATAGTCCTTCTAACTAATTGCCATTAGGAATTATTAGCATATGGCGTCTAGTCATCCTTAGCCGTCGGTGGCACGCAGTCATGGACAACTCTTGTATCACCACGACAGCGACTTTGGGCGACGATTGGCCATAAGGGTCATATTGACAAAAATTATAAAATTATGACTAAATTGATATCCATACGATAGTTTCAAGACTAATCCGATAATTATTCCCACACATAATGACCCGTAAATACGGAGAGGTTATGCTATTGGAGCATTTTGCATAGCATCATGGCTTCGATGACCCTTGCTTGCCATTTAAAAAATCGAATTTAATCAAACAACATCTCTTTCAAATTCTTAAAAAAGGATAACCGTCGAATGATGGAATGGAACGAACATGAAAACAGTATAAGGAACAGAAAAAGCCGGTATAACATGCCTTTTTCTTTTTCCCACCATGGACTCGTGGTGCGTGCGGGCATGGTTGAATGTAGCCATGGAAGTGGCTAGGGACATTCTTCGGCTGCTCTCTGTTTTTCTGGTTTTGGTGGCATTCAATCATTCACTTTTTAATCATTGGATCTATGACCAAAAAAATAAAATAAAAGTCATTGGATCGACATCAAGATTCGAAAATGAAATATTGATGGCTTCCATCACTCTGACTCGGACGCCGTGTTATGTTGCTGCTCGACGCAGCCTATGCTTTTGTCGTATCCCGTGACATGGACAACCTTTTGACCATGGCACTCGATTAAGAAAGCATGCCTGAATGTCTTGAGAATAAGATATCATGATTGAATACGTCGTCCGTTTTGGAAAAGAAACTAAAATGTGTAATGGAAGAAACGAGGATCACGAATTAAATTAAAAAATATTTTCATCGGATCACCCGCCATTCATTCCTAATTTGGTTGTGCCTAAGTACGTGTCCACTTACTAGTTTAACATTCGTTTGGTGCAATTTCCACATATATGGGCTTCACATATGCTAGTCACTCAATACCCATGTTCATTTGGTGAATAATGAATAAAATACCGGTCTCTATTTTCTCTTTCTCAATATTTCATAAAATACCCAAGTTTTATTTTTCCTCGCCTTGTTATTTTCATTTTCAAGTTGCGATTCTTGTGATCTCATTATTTAGAGAAAATAACATTAATAGTCATTTAACTTTGGCATAATGCGTGTAATGTCATCCTTAATTTTTTTTATTTGTTAAATATGGTAATTGAACACTCCTAAGTGTTTAATATAGTCCATAAATTTTCAAGTTGTTCAATCTAGTCCCTCAATTTTCTATGACAAAGTCAAATTAGTCTCCAATGCTATTCACATGTTTTCAAAATCTTGCTGTTGCCCATATTTTATAATATCTTTTTCATTTCAATCCAAGTTCCACATTAACAAAAAGTTGTCATCTTTTCATTACTTTTTTCTCACATTTTTGGTCTTTATAAATATTACAACGGTTCCATTTATGTATATTTCGGTTTATGATCATATAATATTAAAAGTAGCCTCATTTAAAGTTGTATCGAGTTAATAATCCTGCTATTTTGTTTTTTTTTCCTAATTTACAGAAGGGACTAAATTTAATTAAGAAAACACCAAACACCAAAACTTGAAAGTTTTATGTATCTAAAAGTTAGGATTAAGGTTTAGATTAATGTAAGTACAATTATATATAGGTAAATTCATATGGTTTTTAAATATCCTTATGAAAACACTTATTCTTAAAATGGTAGAAACATCAACTTGACATAACTCTAAATGAAATTCTACTTATACAAATATAGAGATCACAAGTTAGAATATACTTAAATGGAACTATCGTAATATTTATAAAGACCAAAAAGAGACAAAAGATAGCGTAATTATTTGTTAATTTAGTGAACATATTGAAGCATAAAGAAATTTTAAAAATGGCAACTAGTGTAGTTATGAAAAGTTGTGAATAGTATCGAAAAATTGATTTGACTTTGATATATAAAGTGAGAGGTTAGATCAAACAAATCTACAATTTAGGGACAAAATTGGATATTCATGAATTTGAACAGTTAAAAAAAAATCCAAGAATGATATTGCACAATAAACCAAAATTTAGAGATTATTAGTGTTATTATCCCTATTATTTACTTTTCAACTCCACGGGCACTTTTATGTAACTTCATTTGAAACATATCCCATATTACTTGCATATGGGACTCACTTGGTATTCTTTTAGAGTAAATTTTTCTCTGGGTTGGAATTTTTAACAATTTCTCGATATGGGACTTTTCATTGCACTAATGTCGAAGATTTCGGATTTAACTTCTCGGCAGGAACTAAACTCACTTTTTCAATCGGGTCAAGTGCTGGCCATCCATAAACCCGGCCCAAAAAATTTCCTCGAAGAATCAACCTTGGTGAGACGGACTGACGGAATATCCATGCCTTGGTACCCGCCCAATTTCAGATTCCAAGGCACGATCGTACTTTGCTTATTTGACCAAAAGATGTTTCCAAAATGGGCCAATATCTGAACACGAGCGATGAAGCCTACAAGATAGACAATGGGGAAACCTAAAAATGTCGCTTTCATCAACATTAAAAATGGTCCACTTTTTTTTTTTTTTTTTTTTTTTTTTTTTTGATGGCCAGGAACCCCACGCACCGTTGTCTCAACACGACAGATAAGACCCGACAGCCGGGGTAACGGGGGTAAACCCAGGCGATTAACGAAGGGACCCACCACCCCGACGTTGCACTTAAGATAGCGGGATTGAACTTCTCCTCTCGCATGCAAAGAATCATGAGAATTTCTTATCCAACTAGGCGCCACCGTAGTGGTAAAATGGTCCACTTTTTATCCGACAATATTTGCTGACATGATAAGGAACATCCTCGTTTGACTAATTCACGTCAAGCACAGCTTAGAAGGGAGACCATAATGAACGACGGAAAATTAATTAATTTATGAAAAAAGTTTTTTATTGACCAAAAATGATAAGTATAAATTTAAGGAAACGACCTCTCTCTTCATTGGAAAGAAGAAAATCATTTTCCCTAAAATTACCATGCAATTAAAAATTAATCATGTTTTTAGAAAATGTTTTTTTATTTATTATGAGATTTTTAGTAAAACAAATGTACTCTTAATTAAAACAAGAAGCCTCTAATCTAATTTGAGGCGAAGGATGTGAGGATAGTGAAGGGAGCCGCAGTACAAGTAGTCACCAATCTTGTTCCCGCTCGATATCAACGACAGCTGAGGATCGTAGTAATGCGCGACCGGCTTTCCTTCTGAGTCGACCTGAAAAACCCCACCGTCCTTCTCCATCGCCGGCCGCCTGTTCAATCTCTCCAAGATTGCGGCTGCTTTTCTTATGAAGGGATACTTGAACGCCAAAACCCATGACACCGAGGTCCCCTGTGGAACCAATTCATATGTTATGCGAAGGAAGATTCAGTGCATCATGCATGTTCATTGGGCAGTGCACTATGCTGCTGCATCGCAGCGGAGATTGTTCAAGTTGGAACAAAGCCAGAAACGTATAGGAACACTGAATCAGCTAATAAGTAGACACGCTTTAAGTTTAACTAGAATTGCAATTTACATTCACACCGGAAGAAGAATAGACAAGAAACTCATCGACAATGATTGACTCACCGAGGAGAGAGCGATCCAGTAATGGCCTTCTCCATCGTATCTGATGTTATCTGGATACCCCGGCAAACCGCCGATGAATGTATCGATATGCCCTTTTCGCTCGCCATTTATGTAGTACCTCTTACACCTCCTCCTGAGGAACGCAAATCATCCATATTTATCAACCATCAATTCGTGAAGGTTTTCTGGCAAAAGGAAGCGTCGAACTCACATGACGGTTTCGCAGAAGATCACAAAGCTTTGGTTGGGCGAGAGTGCGACGCCATTGGGGAAGTAGAGATCCCGAGCCAGCACCTTAGTCTCTTTGGTCGCCGGGTCGTAGCTCAAGAACCTCCCATGTGGCCGACCATCCAGAATGTCCCAAATGAACTCCCCGAAGGTGTACTTGTACGAGGCGTCGGTGAAGTATATCGTCCCGTCACTGGCCACAGCCACGGCGTCCGTGAGTTTGAACTTCACGCCTTCCGCCTCGTCCGTCAACAGCTCCACCGTTCCATGTTTGCTCACATTCAGTAGCCCCTGTTGCATACGACAGTTTCAATAGAATCAATACTAATATACTCTCTCTCTCTCTCTCTCTCTCTACACACACACACACACACATATGATTTAAGGTCTCTCTACATATATATATGATTTAGGGCACAATTATGTTTAAATCTCAAACGCCCTCTCTCTCTCTCTCTATATATATATATATATGATTAAGGGCACAATTATCTCTCTCTCTAATATATGTATAATTTAGAGATATATATGATTTAGGGCACAATTCTCTCTCTCTCTCTCTCTCTCTCTAGCTAAACAAGGGATCCGGAATATTTGCTCAGAAAGTGTTAAATCTATTATACGGCGGTTAATTCAATTTTAAATCTTTTAATTATGCCAATTTAGTTTTAAACTTTTTGACGATTTACCAATGTAGTTATTTTGACCAATTTTGATTGAAAATCACATATGTGAACGTTGGTCATTCGACATTGACATAGAAAGACTGGTGCTAACCTCGACAAGTTTTGCCAATTTTTCTAGAAATTCGAGAATTTATATATTGACTTTTTCTTTTTGTTTTTGATTGTTGAGGGTTGGCAGAGAGGCTGGCCATATAATTAAAAAGGTTTATAACTAGATTGGTCAATGTATAATAAGTTTATGACTTTTTGAATAATATTCCCCATGAGAATCATTATCAATTATGAACATTAAAAAGTAATTGTTCACGTTCTTCTAATTTATTTTTATATCTAATGCAAAAATTAATGGATAGTGAATGAATCTTCGATTATGTAATTTGGCTAATGGGCCTGAGGAAGGGTTGATGTGCATCGGACTATAATAGATCTGACGTAGGCCGATATACCCAAGTAATTTATCTTTGTAAATCTTTTTTTTTTTTTTTTTGCTACCGCATTTTTTGCTAGAATTCATCAGTTAGTTAATGATTTTCAGTGGTCTTGATCTTTG
Source organism: Eucalyptus curtisii (assembly GCA_017140595.1). Taxonomy (NCBI): domain Eukaryota; kingdom Viridiplantae; phylum Streptophyta; class Magnoliopsida; order Myrtales; family Myrtaceae; genus Eucalyptus; species Eucalyptus curtisii. Next base: position 32,833,833 of record CM029503.1, on the reverse strand, counting down.
CCCCCAAATAAATCCTTAAAAAATTCGTCTTGCAGCCAATCTCGAAACTTCATTTGACTAATTGCCTGATTCTCCTTAATAAAACCCCACTAGTACTTATTTGGATTTGTATTTTCACTTTTTAAATATACTTTATAATATAATATCTTGATTTTCCATCCAGATTTTATACAGTTGTCTAACAAGTACTCTGCCAAATTTGATTTGCAGTCTCTGTGATTCTTTTTACGCATTTTATAAAAGCAATTTTTATAAGAATAGATCTACGTTCGAAAGGAACTCGTGACTCAGATTTACACTACAAAATGGATATCATATTTTAATAGTTCTTTTCGTTATCCGCTCCTATAGTAGATCTGAGGTGGGCTACAATAATTGTAGTGTTTTCTATTTTGAAAATCCGATTCTTATTTCCAATAATTTGAATAATCTCTTTATAGAGATACTATTCTAATATATTTTTCATCTACCTTTTTTTTTTCTTTTTCTTTTATATTTACGGAACTTAGCTAATGGGGATTGGGCAAAATCCCGAGCGAGATTCTCTGTTCACTGGATAAAAGAGTTACTCGATTTCATTGAAAATATGAATGGTAGATATGGCACAGTTTCTAATTAATTAATTCCTTTCACTTCGACCAAAAAAAAAAAAAAAATTCCTTTCACAAAATATCTCAAAAATATTTATTTCCAGCAAAAACAAGATCTCACGGAAGTATGTAGTTGTCGCAAACACAATATGTAGTTGTAGCAAACACAAAATCGGATGGTTGGTGGCACTGACCTTGTATGGGTCGCAAACGATAAGTTCGCCGTGGCGCCCGAGGGCGAGGCCGAGCGGTCTCCCGCCGGTGTTGACCCAGTCCTCCACCGCGGCGTCGCCGGCCGATTCGCCCACCTTGACCCGCTTGATCCACCCGTCCGCGCATCCCACGTAGATGACCCCCGACGCCGGGTCGTGCTCCACGTCCTCGGGCCCCACCACCCGCCCGGCCCCGACCATCTCCGCGCTGCCCAGTATGCGGCCGTTCTGCATCGGGGCGGCGACCGTCCCGGGCAGCTCGTGGATGGGCAGCGGAGCCGGGTCGAAGGGCTCATTTCGGTAGAGGACCGTGACCGCGAGAATCGGGGCCAAGACTGATAGGAGAGTGACTACGAGCGAGGGCTTTAGGGAGGATCTGGTTGGAGGCAGCGGCGGCGGCGGCGGCGGCGGCGACGAGTCGGTTCTTGACGCGGACATGGGTGCGGCGATGGAAAGGAGTTGGCAGCGGATGTTTTGGCAAGCGTAAAGCTCGGCGAGAGAATCGGGAGATGGATCGTCGTCTTCCTTCGGTTCGGTTCGAAGGCGAAGTGGAGTAGCTGTAAACGCAGGGCGGCTCTGTTTTGATAAACGATCACGTCGTTGTCTTATTGCCCGTTTTGATAAGAATTTCCGACTCGATGTACTGAGCCGCCGTACGTGTCACGATTCCCGGCCCACGAACCACGTGAATTCTTCAGCAATGAAATCGTCCTCGTCAGCGTCGAGCGCGCAACGTGTTTCCTCGACCCTTGAAACCTTTCGGAGTGTACGCCAGCAAGGCAATTGGCTTTTCATGAACTTCGTTAAATCTAATTCGAATCATGAAATATCTAAACATTCAAGCGTACTCTTAAGTTATTCCTCTCGTGATGTTTTAGAAAGTCAAATGTACTAGGCCGGCTATCAGTACATCGAAAGTCGTAATATTTTCTTATTTAGGGCCTGTTCGTTTCACGTAAAATATCACATTTCTAAAAAATATTTTCTAAAAAGTCATTTTTCAGGAAAATTTCTTGACGACATTTTCTGATATTCGGCTGAAATATGAAATTTAAGTGGAAAATGTTTTCTATTATTCATTATCTAATTTGATTTTTTGGGAAAAATTACCAAAAAAAAATTATTTTAATATTTTTAATAGACCAAAAAATTCAATTTTAGTTTATATATATATTTTTAAAAATTAAATTTTTATCATTTAAAATTTTTCTTTTTTTCTTTTCCTCCCTCCTCCTTCCTCCTCCTCCTTCCTTCGCCGTTGTGTGCCTAGACGTGGCCGACTGCCCGGCGATCGACCAAGACGTAATCAACAAATCCAGCAAGCTTGCGGCTCGCCCGATCTAGGCGAGCCCGAGCTTTGCCGAGGCCAACGAGCTCGCAGCTCGCCTGATCTACGCGAGCCCAAGCTCCGCCGAGGCCAACGAGCTCACGGCTCGCCAGATCAGGCGAGCTTGAGCCTCGCCCTGGATCTAGCCTTGGGCAAGGTTGGAATTGGCCTATGGGCAGTCGGCGACAGTCGGCCAAGGAAGAAGAAAAAGAAAAAGGGAAGAAAAAGGAAAAGAATTAAAACTCAATTTAAAAAAAGAAAAAAGAAAAAAGAAAAAAAAAATGAAAAAAAAAAAAAGAAAAAAGAAAAAAGGAAAAAGAAAAAAGAAAAAAGAAAAAGAAACATAAAAATAAAGAAGAAGAGGGAAAATAAAGAAAATAAAAAATAATTCTAATTAAAAAGAAAAAAAAAAGAAGGAGGAGGATGAAGTGAAGGCTTATAGGAGTGTGAGATAAGAGAGATCAAGTGATATCCATTTTTTAAAAGTGGAAAATATTTTCTCCTAATTTAGAAGACTTTTTTCCCTTCATGAAAAATGTTTTCCCCAAGCAATTCATTTTCCGTGAAAAGAACGTCGGAAAATTTAGAAAACGTTTTTCTGAAAGTTATTTTCCGTGAAACGAATAGAGCCTTAGAATTGCTATCACTCTCTCACTTGTTGGCGACTTTCTTATAATGTGCAGAAATTCCTAGGATTAGAGTTTTACTCCTATAAATGTGTCTCTGTACTGATGGATCCTTTTCAACGTCTAGAAAATTGAGAGATTTCCCTTAATGCATTCTATGCTTTTTACTTTTCGCGAATATGTTTGCGAGTGTGTTCGTGTTTGTTCGTTTCCTTTGCATTAGTTAGTATCGAAGCCTAGAGGATTGTGGGAACGCGATGTCTGGCAATGACAGCAATGACAACAATCATTTCGTTGACAAATGATTAGGGGACCCAGCCTTTGCTGGCGATAGTTCAACGTCTCGATGCATCTCAAGAGAATGCGATTACGAATTGAAAGGCAATTGACCTTTCATGAACTTTATTAAATCTAATTCGAATTATGAGGTATCTAAATAATCAATCGAAATCGTACATTATTCTGCTCATGATGTTTTAAAAAGTCAGATGTATTAGGGTGGCTGATATCGTATTGAAAGTCATAACATTTTCTCATTTGGGGTTGTTATCGCTCTCCCGCCCAATTGCAAATTTTTTATAATGTGAAGAAATTGCTAGGGTTAGAGTTTTACTCATACAAATATGTCTTTTTACTTTCATTTGATAGAATTTTGTTCCTTTTCAGCGTCTAGAAAATTGAGAGATTTTTCTTAGTGCACTCTATACTATTTAGGTTTCGCGAATATATTTGCGAGTTTTCTCGTGGTTGTCCGTTTCCTTCGCATTAGCTAGTATCGAAGCCCGGAGAATTGTGAGAATGCGATGCCTGGTAACGACGGCAATGACAACAGCCGTGTCGTTGACAAAAGATCAGGGGGCCCAGTCTTTGCGGGCAATAATTTGTCGTCTTGAAGTATCTCAAGAGAACGAGATTGCGAGCTGAACTTGGTGTCTAAAGGCCGAAGAGAAACCTGGATGGGGACAACCAAGTGGTGACGTGGAAAATTCAGCCCAAGGTTGCCGGCGGTCCAGAATACTCGAGAGGCTGCGAGCCCGGCTTGCTAGAGGCTGGGTGAGGCTTGCCCTCGTCGGATCTAGTGAGGTCGAGGGCCAGCTTGGGCAGCCTCGAGCAGGCTGGCGAGGGTCAAGCCTCGCAAGTGGCCGGCGAGGTTGACCTCTACTGAGAAGATGGAGAACCAGATGGAGATACGAAGATGAACAAATGCAGATGGAGATGAAGAATAGAATCTAGGATAGAGTAATCAATTCTGAAAATGCTTCGTATTTCATTGTATCAAAGTATCATTGTAGTACAAAGTATTTGAAACAACAATGAATCAAGATCCTCTGTTCTACCTCCTCTGCTCTATCTTACTCGTATCTTCTGTATTGAAACCTTCAGCCATTGATCATTCCTTCGAAGCTTTCATTTGATACTGTGTTGCAGAACATTCATGGAGGATATCTCTCTCTTTCTCTCTATATTTTTCTCTCTCTTCTCACGTCTCCTTATATAGAAGAAGAAGTACTATTTTCCTCTGTAACAGATAAAACCGAATATAGTTCATAAGGAAAACAGAATACAACTAACAGATTACACCTCATAGCACACGTGTTAGTTTTATATATCTTGGCGATCCATGTCATTCTCCACTTCAGGCATCTCCTTCATTGATGTCCATTCAAGCTGGTCTTCATCATGAGTTCTTCACCGTTGATCATTATTTCTTTGTAGTTTGCTGCATCGCCAAGTCCTCTGCTTTCTTTTGTTTATTGTTTTTCAACACGTGCCGTTGCCGTTCTTCTTCTTCGACTCTTGTTCCTTTATATTTAACATCCCCCCTCAAATTGGGAAGGGTGAAGGATCCCATTCCCAATTTGGTGCGAAGAGACATATGAGCTGATCGGGAGAGGGATTTAGTGAAAATGTCGGCCTAACCGAAGATGGTGGGAATATGTTGGACCCGAATGGAACCAGAAGACACCTTTTCACGAACGAAGTGAAAATCAACTTCGATGTGCTTTGTGCGAGCATGCAATATTGGATTTTTGTGAGGGAAATACCCGATCTGTTGTCACAAAATAAAGATGTAGCTGCTGCAAGAGGAATACCAATATCACGTAATACAAAGCCGATCCAAGTTAGTTCAAATTTGTTGTAGAAGCTAGTGCCCGATACTCGCTTCGTGGAGGACCTTGAAACAGTGGATTGTTTCTTGGCTGACCAAGAAATCAAATTAGAGCCAAGAAAAGTGCAGAAACCTGTAGTAGATCGTCGAGTGGTAGGACATCCGGCCCAGTCAGCATCTGAAAAACCATAGAGAGTTGTTGAACTCCTGGAGTGGAGATAGAATCCAAGGTGGACAGTCCCTTTGACATATCGAAGGACTCTTTTTAATTGATGAAAGTCTACGCCCTTTGTTGGATGTTGCATCTTTTTTGAGAGAAGATTTGTTGCAAAAGCTAGATCTGGTCGAGTTATTGTTAAGTATTGAAGACCACCTACCAGGCTTCGTATTCAACGGGATCTCGTTAGGCGAGTTTCAGCATTGGCCATGAGATCGATCGAAGTGGCAAGGGTGTTGAGATTGGTTTGCAATCTGTCATATGAGCTCGTTTGAGTAAGTCAACAGCATATTTTGTTTGGCATAGAAATAAATTCTGTAAGGTGCGTTTGGCTTCAATGCCTAAGAAGTAGTGAAGATATCCAAGGTCCTTCATATGGAACTAAAGACTAAGATTCTAAATCAATGTGGTTAACAGTTGAGGTGAGCTACCTGTCAAGATGATATCATCGACATATAGCAGCAACAATACTGTATGTGACTCAGTATGAAGAACAAATAAGGAGGGATCATCGGTACTACAGAAAAAACCAATTTCAAGAAGAAAGTTGCTGAATTTATCGAACCAGGCTCTTGGAGCTTGTCGAAGGCCATATAAGGACTTGTGAAGTAGACAGACATAACTTGATTTTTGAGGATGTATGAAGCCAGGAGGCTGTTCCATATAGACAGTTTCATTCAAGTCTCCATGAAGAAAGGCATTTTTCACATCAAGTTGATGTATTGGCCATTGTTTCGTTAGAGCTATGGACAGTACTATGCGAATTGTTGCATGTTTCACAACAGGGCTGAAAGTCTCAGTAAAGTCAAGTCCTGCTTCTTGATGAAAGCCTTTAGCTACTAGTCGAGCCTTTAGTCTGTCTAGACTACCATCAGGTGCCAGTTTGGTCTACGACATTCATCTGGTTTGTTCTTGGAACCAGTGTCCAGGTGTGATTGTCATACAGAGCACTCATTTCTTCTTGCATTGCACTGTACCAGGCTTTATCAGCCAATGCTGACTTAATGGATCTTGGTTCCATGGGAACTCGATACTCAGCCAAACAAGCATATTTTGGATTTGGCTTGATAATACTTGTTTTGAGTCTAGTCTGCATATGATGAACAACATGATTACTTTGATAAGAGGATAGGCCAAGATTGTGTTGTTCTGGTTCAGGGCTAATATTAGAACCAGATACTGGTTGTGTTTCTGTGATGAAGTCATTCTGCATTGGTGCTGATGAAGTAGCTTGTGGCATCTGTTCATTGTAATAACTATCCATCATAGGATGATACCGACTTTTGCATCGATGATGAAGAGAGCTATTGTTTGTTGTGTCGGTACTTGGAGGTTCGAGCAATTGAACTTCTCCAATCCATTGTCTATATAAAGGTGTATACTTGTCCATACTCGTTGATCACCCTCTTTGTGAAAGGAAAAAGTGTTTCATCAAAAACCACATGCCTACTGATATATATGCGATTATCAGTAGGTACAAGACATCTATACCCTTTATGCAGTTCACTGTATCCCAGAAATACACAGGTAAGGGATCGAGGATCAAATTTGTGTTTTGTGTATGGTCTTAAGCATGGATAACATGCACAACCAAACACCCTCAAATGATCATCGTGGTGACTATTATGAATCTTGTTATAGGGTGTATCCATCCTTAGTTTTGGTGTTGGAAGTATATTTATAAGGTAATTTGCTGTGACAAAGGCATCCACCCAAAATTTCAATGGAACCTTGGAGTGATATAACATGGCTAATCCCAATTCTACAATGTGTCGATGTTTTCTCTCTGAGACCCCATTCTGTTCTGGAGTGTGTGGACAGGATAGATGTTGTTTTATGCCACAATTCTGCAGATGACATTGGAATCTGTTACTTACAAACTCCCCTCCTCCATCACTTTGGAAAATTTTGATTTGATGATTATATTGTTTCTCAACTAATTTCTGAAATCGAACAAAGATATCATAGAACTCAGACTTCAACTTCATGGGATATAGCCAGCTATATCGTGAGAAACTGTCAACAAAAATCACGTAGTATCTAAACTTTTGAAAAGAATTGACTGGTGAGGGTCCCCAAATGTCACAGTGAATCTTTTCTAATGGCAAATTCGATGTAGAACCTGATAATGGAAAGGAAAGAGCTGTACTTTTTGCTATTTGACAGCTGCTGCAAACACTTGAAGAAGTTGAATTAAAGTGGATCAGCTTCTGATGTTGTAGATGTTTCACTATCTGAGAATTTGTATGAGCCAGCCTCTGGTGCCATATGTCTTCATCCACAGTTTTCTGCCTTTGAGTAAAGAAAGCTGCTGTAGTCTGTGTATCAACTTGATAGAGGCCTCTAGTCTTCCTTCCGAGCTTAATTGTTACTTTGGTATTGTTGTCCTTTACATAAACACCAAGTTTGTCAAAGATAAATGAGCAAGGATAGTCATCGTGAGCTTCAAACCGAAAGAAGATTCTTCTTTATTTACGGTACTATGAGAACATCATTAAGAGGTAATGTATTACCTTACGTATTTAGACAGTGTTACCAATATGTGTAACGGGTAAACACGATCCATTTCCTACCATCACAGTATCGGATCCTTGGTATTTAGAAAAAGTATGAAGAATACCGGGATTAGTACTGATGTGGGCTGTAGCACCAGTATCAGGGTACCATTCACTTCCTTTTGGATCTTCAATATGCATTCTTTGTCGGTCTTTTTGGAATATCTTCTACTTGATAAGAGTTGTCAAAGCGATACCAGCAACGGAGAGCATCATGCCCAGGTCGTTTACATATTTGGCATTCCAATCTAGTAGTACCTATGCCTTTCTCATCCTGCAGATTTTTACTTGAGTTTAATGAGAAAGAAGGATAAGATTTGGTATTCTGGTACCTTTGAGAATAAGTGGCATAGGGTCGAAATCCCTGATTAGCTGCAGAGAAGGTATTTCTTTGTCTGAAATGTTGATCTCCTTGCCCTTGAATTGGTGCCTCTCCTCTATAATTCTGATTTCTTTCAGCATAACCAAATCCTCGACCTCTATTATTAGCAGCTCTGCCACGACCATAATTGCGGCCACCCCTGTAACTTCCTCTTTGAGCTATAAATCCAGAGGTTTGAGAAATATATTCTCCATCAGTATTCTCTTTAGGCTGCATCATCGAGATTGTCTCGGCCAAAATAGGCCAAATTGGGATTAAACCGACTTACGGAATAAGTCTTCATCCTTGACTCAAACCTTTCTAGCTGAGCAATAACCTCATCATAATCAGGTTGAGGCTTTAAACAATACATGGTAGTTCGAAGATTTTCATATTCAGAGCCTAAACCTTCCAGCACACCAAAATTTTTGGTTATTTCATCAACAGGTTTGCCTATTGCATTCAACTGATCACATATAGATTTGTATTCTCTGAGATAGACAGAGAGAGTTTGATCAAGCTTCTGGCAGGATTGTAGTTTCCCTCTAAATTCAAACTCCCTAGCAATTGATTTATGTGTAAATCGCTTTAGAAGTGTCTGCCATACTTCAAAAGATGTCTCTAAACCAATTATTAGACTCAAGATACTCTCAGTGACAGCTCCACTGATCCAAGACGATACCAACTGATCTGTTCTTGTCCAGTCAGCATAGTCAGGATTAACAAGTTCAGATTCACAACCTTCAACATCATTTTGCAGCATTCGAGGAGGTGAAAGAATATCACCATTAATGAAACCAAAGAGCTCTTGGCTTTTCGAAATCTTTGGACCGAGCTTGCCACAACAGAAAATTATCTTCGGCAAGTTTGATTGTGACAAAATTCGAGATGTTCACATGTATTGGGAAAGGATACTTTGGTGTTCTTATTGCCATTGTCACAAACTTTCAACCAAAGAGAGAGAAGATATCAGTAATACTGATGAATCCTTATATGTTTACCGTAAGATTTGAAGTTGCTGTTGCTTCAGGTTCTCCATTTTGACATGAATAGCAACTTCTGAATAAAACTTTCCATCACATACAGTAAATCAACCAGTGCTCTGATACCATGAGAAGATGGAGAACCAGATGGAGATACGAAGATGAACAAATGCAGATGGAGATGAAGAATAGAATCTAGGATAGAGTAATCAATTCTGGAAATGCTTCGTACTTCATTGTATTAAAGTATCATTGTAGTACAAAGTATTTGAAACAACAATGAATCAAGATCCTCTGTTCTACCTCCTCTGCTCTATCTTACTCGTATCTTCTGTATTGAAACCTTCAGCCATTGATCATTCCTTGAAGCTTTCATTTGATACCGTGTTGCAGAACATTCATGGAGGATATCTCTCTCTTTCTCTCTATATTTTTCTCTCTCTTCTCACGTCTCCTTATATAGAAGAAGAAGTACTATTTTCCTCTGTAACAGATAAAACCGAATATAGTTCATAAGGAAAACAGAATACAACTAACAGATTACACCTCATAGCACACGTGTTAGTTTTATATATCTTGGCGATCCATGTCATTCTCCACTTCAGGCATCTCCTTCATTGATGTCCATTCAAGCTGGTCTTCATCATGAGTTCTTCACCGTTGATCATTATTTCTTTGTAGTTTGCTGCATCGCCAAGTCCTCTGCTTTCTTTTGTTTATTGTTTTTCAACACGTGCCGTTGCCGTTCTTCTTCTTCGACTCTTGTTCCTTTATATTTAACATCTACCTCGCTAGCCATCGCCTTTGGCCGGTGGCCAAGGTCCAGCGACTGGCTGGAGGAAGGAGGAGAAGAAAAAAGAAAAAAGAAAATTCAAAAATATTAAAAGTTATCCACGTCAGTGCCGATCGTGTCACGTCAGTCGGTTGACACCTAGGCAGCAAAATCCGGCTAAAGTTAGCCAAAAATGACTGAATTGGCAAAAAGAAAAAAAAATTAACACTAAATTGGCACTAAAAGAAAGTTTGGAACTAAATTGATAGTTTTCTCTCTGGCACTACCAATTATCCAACAAGCATTGTTTGCATGACACCAGAGAGAAGAAAGCAAAACCTCAGCCGAATCAAGCACAGCTTAATCAAAATATAATCACGGCCCGGTTGCTTAAATCCCATTACACAACAAGAAGCCTCTAGTCTAACTTGAGGCGAAGGATGTGAGGGTGGTAGAGGGAGCCACTGTACAAGTAGTCACCAATCTTGTTCCCACTCGATGTGAACGACAGCTGAGGATCGTAGTAATGCGCAACCCGTTTCCCCTCCAGATCGACTTGAAAAACCCCACTGTTCTTGTCAATCACCGGTCGTCTGTCGAATCTCTCCAAGATCGCAGCTCCTTTTCTTATGAATGGATACTTCAACAACAGTTTGTTGAACATCGAGTTCCCCTGCAAATTTTTTCCTTTATGTTACGTGAATGAAGATGCAGTGCCTAATGCATATTCTGGCTGTGGAATTCGGCCAGCACTGGCTTCCTACAGAAGTAATCCGTCGCGAGTGAATCGCAGAAACCTCAACAGGGTTCATGGGGTTGATACGCGATATGAGTTTAGCTGCGTCCAGCATGGTATTTGACTCGTCGACGATTATAAGAGATTCAATGCCTTGATTCTTACTGCGTTGCGTTGATAAAAAGAAGCTCCTCAAATGAAGCATGCATGTTAAAGCACTGACAATTGCAAGGAACACATGAAGTCGACTGTGATCTTACTCACCGAGTACAGAGCAATCCAGTAATGGCCTTCTCCATCGTATCTGATGTTGTCCGGGTAACCCGGCAAACGGTCGATGAATGTGTCGATATGTCCCTTTCGATCTCCGTTGATATAGTACCTCTTACACCATCTCCTGGAGAACCCATAAGAAAAGAAAACAAAGAAGACTCACTTGATCTTATCTATGAAGTTTGTGAGGATTTTGGCTAAAGAAGTCTTTCTGAACATCACATCGAACTCACATGACAGTTTTGCAGAAGATCACGAAACTTTGGTGGGCGAGAGCGCGACGCCGTTGGGGAAGTAGAGATCCCGAGCCAGCACTCTAGTCTCTTTGGTCATCGGGTCGTAGCTCAAGAACCTCCCGTGCGGCTGGCCCTCCAGGACGTCCCAAATGGTCTCTTTCAAGGTGTACTTGTAGGAGGCGTCGGTGAAGTATATCGTCCCGTCACGGGCCACGTCCGCGCCGTCCGTTAGGTTGAACTTCAGGCCTTCCGCCTCATCCGTCAATAGCTCCACGGTTCCGTCGCGTTTACTCACGTTCAGCAGCCCCTGTGGCAGATGACAGTTTCAATACTATGCACGTTATTCGAAAGTACTAATTCTATATATGGTCACCTTTTTGGGACAAAATGCCTCGCAAAGACAATTCACTAATTTCTAGCCAAAAAATATTCATTAGTTTCGATTTCTTACTGATTTCTAAGAATTATTACTTTTCGGTCAAGAATGAAATGAGTTCCAGGACAATTCCAACAAAATATGCTTGACTTGATGCATGCATGAGCTGTTGTCAGAACATAATTAGCTATTCCCATTGAATTATAGATTTTCGTAATGTGAAAACGCGACATATATATTTATATGTTCGCGAAAAATAAAATGATAGTCACGATGAGCAATCATGACAGCGAAAGAATCAAGCGGGTAATTAATACATTACCCTACGTCAAAGCATAGGAAGTCTACTAATTAGGGGCATGGTAATAATAACACGCATCCTCAAATCTGCTCACTTCTTCCGCAAAAAGTCATTTTGTTAAGACTTAATTTATAATGATCATAATTTAGGAACTTAAACGTGCTTAGAATTTACTTCTATTTCTATAAATTTTTTACAGATAGTGAATTCGATTATATAATTCTGATTATAGGCTTGAGGATTGGATAATTGTCCAGAAAGTCATAAACCTATTGTATGATAATCAATTCAATCAAAAGTCTTTCAATTATACTAATTTAGTTTTAAACTTATTGTATGACTACCAATTTAATTCTAAACATTTTAATTGGGTTAATTTAGTTTTCGTAAAAAAATTTAAGACTAAATTGACAAATTATCAAAAGTTTGAGGATTGAATCGATACAATTTAGGGTCATTTGGGAAAATGTAAAGGATTTTAAGTTAAATGAGTTTTTTAAAATGCAAATTACATTAATTGTAATCTAAAAGTCCATTATGAAGTACCTTTGAACAAAATAGTGTTTGGAAAAATTTACATTTACAGAGAACTTTTGTGATAAAAAAAAAAGAAAAAAATAGTTGGCCGATGAAGGGTAGATGGCCATTGGCGATTGAAATCTATTGCTGACGGCTAACATCTCAGGTTGCGAGACCTCAGGTAGCTGTTGGAGACCACAAGTCCTTCTCTTTCGTCTGTTGCTCTTTCCACGCCATTGAGTCTCGCCATCGCAAGTCCCTCGGCCCCCTCTGCTCCGAGCACCTCCCCACTGCCCTCGCCTGCTACCCCAATGGCACCGCCTTCAACCTCTCCCTCTACCGTCGCGTCATTGACACCTCCCTCACCGTCGTCATTGTCACCTACGGGAACACCCTCCACTCCCTCAAACTCTCCAAGTCTCGATTCTTCACTGCCGCCAGGTTGCTGGGTCGTGGCGACCTAGATCTGAATTGCAATGGTGACTCAGGTGACCTAAATATGGGTTGCTGGAGGTCGCATGACCTCGCTGTGACCCAGATTTGGGTCGCCGATGGTTGTGCGACCTCTTCGCGAAGGTCTAGTGACCTAGATTTGGGTTGTAGTGACGCGACTTGCCAAGGGTTGCCAAGGTCACGCAACTAGCCAACGACCGTCGCCGCGACCACATTAGCCTCTTTCTAGCCTGTTGCCAGCCCCTCGCATCCTTGTTGGCCAATCTCAATGGAGAAGAAGGTGAATAGTGAGGAGGGCAAAACCAAATATCAACGAGGATATTTTTGGAAGAATTTTTTTTGTCTTATCTCCCCCTCAGCATGCCGAGAAGGCCGAATGCCCAAGGTAGCCTCATACTCGCCTTGGGCTTTCAGTCTTCCAAAGGCCTACTTTCCCTCGATTATCTTTGCAAAAGAATTTCCCAAACATCATTTTTTTTAGCCCAAAGGGCTTGGATGCTCAAAGTGGCTTGGAAAAGCCACTCCCAAATGCATCCTTAAAGGTTTAGGATCAAATTGACAAATTGTTAAAAGAGTCAGAATTAAATTTGTCAAATTAAATGGTTTATAATCGAATTGCTATAAGTATGATGAATTTAAGACTTTTTTTTGGTAATTTTTGCATATGTAATTGATCAATACGAATAGTTCATCATATTAAAAAGTTGAATTAATAGTAGAAATATTCATTAAAATTGATTTGAAAAGTAATATATTGAGTAATGTTGTATAGAGTCTTTTATTAGATATTATAACTAAACATTCGGTTATGAAATGTTTATAATTTTGTCATATATAGTTTTTGTCCATCATATTGATATTACTTAAAAGAAAAGGTCAAAGACGATGGACCCGGACACAAGTAAGCTCGAGCTTACTCCATGTAATGACAAGATATCATCTTGCACTTTTTGGGCAAATATTCCGACTCCCTCGTTTAGCTATCTTTTGAGGTGGAGAAGAGAGAGAGAGAGAGAGGGCGTGAGAGTAATACTAATATGCATTAGTATTGATTCTATTGAAACTGTCGTATGCAACAGGGGCTACTGAATGCGAGCAAACATGGAACGGTGGAGCTGTTGACGGACGAGGCGGAAGGCGTGAAGTTCAAACTCACGGACGCCGTGGCTGTGGCCAGTGACGGGACGATATACTTCACCGACGCCTCGTACAAGTACACCTTGAAAGAGGCCATTTGGGACGTCCTGGAGGGCCAGCCGCACGGGAGGTTCTTGAGCTACGACCCGACGACCAAAGAGACTAGAGTGCTGCAACGGCGTCGCGCTCTCGCCCGACCAAAGTTTCGTGATCTTCTGCGAAACTGTCATGTGAGTTCGATGTGAGGTTCAGAAAGACTTCTTTAGCCAAGGTCCTCACAAACTTCATAGATGAGATCAAGTGAGTCTTCTTTGTTTTATTTTCTTATCGGTTTTCCAGGAGATGGTGTAAGAGGTACTATATCAACGGGGAGCGAAAGGGACATATCTACACATTCATCGACCATTTGCCGGGTTATCCGGACAACATCAGATACGATGGAGAAGGCCATTACTGGATTGCTCTGTACTCGGTGAGTAAGATCAGAGTCGACTTCATGTGTTCTTTTTATCAACGCAACTCAGTAAGAATCAAGGCATTGAATCTCTTATAATCGTCGACGAGTCAAATACCATGCTGGACGCTGCTAAACTCATATCGCGTATCAACCCCATGAACCCTGTTGAGGTTTCTGCGATTCACTCGCGACGGATTACTTCTGTAGGAAGCCAGTGCTGGCCGAATTCCACAGCCAGAATATGCATTATGCACTGTATATTCATTCACGTGATAAAAAAGAAAAAATTTGCAGGGGAACTCGATGTTCAACAAACTGTTGTTGAAGTATCCATTCATAAGAAAAGGAGCTGCGATCTTGGAGAGATTCGACAGACGACCAGTGATGGACAAGAACAGCGGGGTTTTTCAAGTCGATCTGGAGGGGAAACCGGTTGCGCACTACTACGATCCTCAGCTGTCGCTCATATCGAGCAGGAACAAGATTGGTGACTACTTGTACTGTGGCTCCCTCTACTACCCTTACATCCTTCGCCTCAAGTTAGACTAGAGGCTTCTTGTTGTGTAATGGGATTTAAGCAACCAGGCTGTGATTATGTTTTGATTAAGCTGTGCTTGATTCGGCTGAGGTTTTGCTTTCTTCTCTCTGGTGTCATGCAAACAATGCTTGTTGGATAATTGGTAGTGCCAGAGAGAAAACTCGTAAATGTACCAACATTTAGGGAAAAGTGCTAAAAAAGTTCTAAACATTTTACATTTTGTTAATTTAATCTCAAACATTTTTTTAGTGCCAATTTAGTCCTAAACTTTTTTATTTGGTGCCAAATCAGTCCTTTCGGACTAACTTTGGCCGGATTTTGCTGACTAGACGCCAATCGGACGTGGCACGATTGGCGCTGACGTGGACAACTTTTAATAGTATTTTAATATTTTTAAATTTTTTATTTTCTTTTTTCCATTTTCCTTCTCCTCCTTCCTCCAACCGATCGCCGGACCTTGGCCACCAGCCAAAGGCGACGGCTAACGAGGTAGAGGTCGACCTCTTCGGCCACTGGTGAGGCTCGAGCCCTCGCCAGTGGCCTCGAGGGCAGCCTCGTGCTGGACGGTGAGGCTTGACCCTCGCAGCCCTGCTCAAGGCCAACCAAGCTGGCCCTCCACTTCACCAGATTCGGCGATGTCAAGTCTCGCCTAGCCTCTGGCGAGCTGAGCTCGCAGACTCTTTGAGTATTCTAGACCGCCGGCGGCCTTGGGTTCAATTTTCCACGGCACCACTTGGTTGTCCCCATCCAGGTTGCTCTCCGGCCTTTAGACACCAAGTTCGGCTCGCAATCTCGTTCTCTTGAGATACTTCGAGACGACAAATTATCGCCCGCAAAGAATGGGCCCCCTGATCTTTTGTCAACGAGACGGCTGTTGTCATTGCCGTCGTTACCAGGCATCGCAATCTCACGATTCTCTGGGCTTCGATACTAACTAATGCAAAGGAAACGGACAGCCACGAGAAAACTCGCAAACATATTCGCGAAACCTAAAAAGTATAGAGTGCATAAGAAAAATCTCTCAATTTTCTAGACGCTGAAAAGGAACAAAATTCCATCAAATGAAAGTAAAGACATATTTGTAAGAGTAAAACTCTAACCCTAGCAATTTCTTCGCAGTATAAAAAATTTGCATTTGGGCGGGAGAGCGATAACAACCCCAAATGAGAAAATGTTATGACTTTCGATGTGATATCAGCCACCCTAATACATCTGACTTTTTAAAACATCACGAGCAGAATAATGTACGATTTCGATTGAATATTAGACACCTCATAATTCGAATTAGATTTAATAAAGTTCATGAAAGGTCAATTGCCTTTCAATTCGCAATCGCATTCTCTTGAGATGCATCGGGACCATGAACTATCGCCCGCAAAGACTAGGTCCCCTAATCATTTGTCAACGAAATGATTGTTGTCATTACTGTCGTTACCAGGCATCACGTTCCCACAATCCTCTAGGCTTCGATACTAACTAATGCAGAGGAAACGAACAGACACGAGCACACTCTCAATCATATTCGCAAAAAGTAAAAAGCATAGAATGCATTAAGGGAAATCTCTCAATTTTCTAGACATTAAAAATGATCCATCAGTACAGAGACACATTTATACGAGTAAAACTCTAACACTAGGAATTTCTGCACATTATAAGAAAGTCGCCATCGAGTGAGAGAGTGATAACAATTCTAAGGCTCCATTTGTTTTACAGTAAATAACTTTCGAAAAAACGTTTTCCAAATCTTCTAACGTTCTTTTCATGGAAAATGAATTACTTGGGGAAAACATTTTTCATGAATGGAAAAAAGTCTTTTAAATTAGGAGAAAATGTTTTTCACTTTTAAAAAGTGGATATCACTTAATCTCTCTTATCTCACACTCCTATAAGCCTTCACTTCATCCTCCTCCTTCTTCTTTTTCTTTTTAATTAGAATTATTCTTTATTTTCCCTCTTCTTCTTTATTTTTATATTTTCTTTTTCTTTTTTCTTTTTTTTTTTTTAAAATTGAGTTTTAATTCTTTTCCTTTTTCTTCCCTTTCTCTTTCTTCTTCCTTGGCCGTTGCCATGGCGGCAGCCGACGACTAGCCACAGCCCAATTCCAACCTCGCCCAAGGCTAGATTCGGCGAGGGTGAGGCTCAAGCTCGCTAGATCTGGAGAGCCGCGAGCTCGTTGGCCTTGGTGGAGCTCGGGCTTACCTGGATCGGGCGAGTCGTAAGCTTGCCGACCCGATCCAGGCGAGCCCGAGCCTCGAGCTTGCTGGATCTAGTGTGTCATGGTCGGCTGCCGGGCAGTTGGCCACGTCGAGGCACACGCTGGCGAAGGAAGGAGGAGGAGGAAGAAGGAGGGAGAAAAAGAAAAATTAAAAATTAAAAATGATAAAAAAAAATCAAAATTTTTAAAAATATATAAAAATTAAAAGTAAATTTTTTTGGTAATTTTTCCCAAAACATCAAATTAGATAATGAATAATAGAAAACATTTTCCACTCAAATTTCATATTTTAGTCGAATACCAGAAAATATAGTCATTTTCTTGAAAAATAACTTTTTAGAAAATATTTTTCAGATACGTGATATTTTTTGTAAAACGAATAGACCCTAAATAAGAAAATATTACGACTTTCGATGTAATGATAGCCGGCCTAATACATTTGACTTTTTAAATCATCACGAGAGGAATAACTTACGAGTTCGCTTGAATGTTTAGATATTTCATGATTCAAATTAGATTTTACGAAGTTCATGAAAAGTGAATTGCCTTTCTGGCATATACTCCGAAAGGTTCCAAGGGTCGAGGAACACGTTGCGCGCTCGACGCTGACGAGGACGATTTCATTGCTGAAGGATTCACGTGGTTCGTGGCCCGGAATCGTGACACGTACGAGCCGTACGGTACAGCGGCTAAGTACCTCGGGTTGGAAAGTCTTATAAAAATAGGCAATGAGACAACGACGTGATCGGAAATTCCAAGGTTTAAAGTGAGAAAATATTGGGTGGTCCGGGACCGCCACGTCAGCGTGGTCCCGGACCACTCACGCGGCGCCACGTGTGAGGAGAGGGAGACGGAGAAGAGAAAAAGGAGAGAGAGCGTCAAGAGAGATGGGACGAGGGCCTCCCCTCACACGTGGCGCCGCGTGAGTGGTCCGGGACCACGCTGACGTGGCGGTCCCGGACCACCCAATATTTTCTCGTGATTGCTCTCTTAACAAAATCGTCGGCCAATCTTGTAGGAGTCGAGTCGCACACAATGAGCTCGCCACCGTGTCCAGGGGCGATGCCGGCTGGCCGTCCACCGGCATTAACCCAGTCCCTCTGCCAACCGGGTCACCTCCAGAGTCACTCACCTCAACTTGCTTTACCCAGCTGACTTCACACCCAACATAAATGGTTTACGACGCTGGGTCATGTGAGGCATTTTCAGGACCGAACATGCGCCATGCCCCGACCGTCATCACGCCAATCATCATATGATGGCTCATTCTTGGAGCAGCCACCGATCCTGTCATTGGAGACGGGTCAAAGGACTCGTGTTGGTATAGAACCATGGCCTGCTAAAATGGGAGCCAAGATTTGGTTGATGGTGAGTCGGGTCTTGACTCGGACATGGATGCGACGAGGAGGTTTCAGTGACTCGGTGTGGGACAAAGTCGATGTTTCGGACTTAAAAGAGGTGGCAAGAAAGATGTTGTAGCATATGACTGCAATGTTTCGTCTGACTTTTGTTCTCATTCCCAGTTGTGGCAATTGTCTCTCGCAAGAGCCGTGCCTGCTCCATGATCCAATTTTGATACTCTCTTGGTTTTTGACTCATCAGCAAAGCTGTGCACTGGTCTCATCATATATTACATCAAAGGCTACCATTATTTGCACTAGATGGAAATTCTAATAGAATACAGAAGATACACTTGCAATAGATGATTTCTGCGAAATGATTTTTCATTCTCAGAATTCTTCGGAATCATATGTGCGATCGCATATCAATCGAGATTTGCACAAATGCTAATCCTGGGTTTTCCTCTATTAGCTGAAAAAACAAAAGAGCAAAGAAAAAGGAAAGATTGTCATTCCAAAATAGATGCATGTGTCACGATATCGAGATTTCCGTCACCAAAAGACCAACCATGCTTGATCAACAAAGATCATTCAAAATCGCCTAAGATTTCCAGAACATTTCTAGATATGGGCAAGACAATAATTGTGCTGAATTCTAGAGCTTTCATGGCTTAAATGCTGGTAGTTGATAGATGTGAAGATAAGATCTTGTCCATTAAACCTAGAGTCAATCATCGGATGTAATGAGAAGACTTCTTGTATAAATAAAAGAGTTCTCCCCTCATTTATATCCATCCAAATATTCAGCAATACAAAACATTTTCTCCTAAGTCACTGCACAATCAGCCCATGACACATGCACGAAATCTTTCTATCCACAACAATTCTAACGCAGATTCACACAATGTATAGCATCTAATTAGCACAGACCTTAAAAGCGACAATAGTCAATGATGATAGTAATTCGGGGAGAGAATTGAGATATGAATATTGAGGCCGATGTTACTACACGTGTTTCAAATGCTTCAAAAGGAATGGCGAACTCATCCGGTACGATGAGTTGAGTACAAGAACTATATACAAATTATACATGAGCCACGCATAGTGTGAACGGCAATGCAACTCCATTGGAACCAAGAAGAAACGAGGGGAATGAAAACGAAGCTCCCCTCCTGATTCTTATCTCAAATGGCACGAAGCTCCCCTCCTGATTCTTATCTCAAATGGCAACCTGCACAAGTATGCGACTCGAGAGGTTAAGCTCATAATTGATAGAACATGTAATATGCTAGTATCAACCGTATTTAAAGATAGCGTATGCTCAATAGTAATTTTGATAATGGAAAAGAAATTGCTCAAAATAGATAAACTGCTTAGGTGGCTATATCTTTAATAGCATTTTCACTGATTAATTCTTTCAGATGTCAGACTTCCTTTGATTCATAAGCTAAATTAGTATCACATGACAGCATATACAAAACATTGATCGTTGAAGAAAAATTACCATAATGGACAATGAAAATAGCATCGCTGAGAATGAAAGTTTTACCACTCACCTGCAACTTATAGGCATCTCCATGCAAAAATTTCCACGGACCTTCCTTCGAGCTTAATCTAATAATGCACAGTTTTGTCAGATCTTATAAGCATTGATTGGTGTGTAGTGACACAACTAGAAACAATGTGGTGCATCAAGAGGAACAAATAGTAGGTGAAACAAGAATAAATGTCTGTTCGATGGGAAGCGGCTTGACCTCTTGAATAAAACACAAAAGCCAGGGCAAAAGTATAGTGGAACAAGGATTAGAGATGCTAAAGAACGCTGATGCTAACAAATAATGGAGAAAGAATAAAGCAAAGGGAGTATACAGTCCGCACCTTGCATATCCGGCTAATGTGCGCAAGCCCATGAAAAGAGTTAATCCAGACCAGACTCCCGAAAGACCGACAATGGATGGAGCATAAAGCAAAAACACAGAAGATAATGCACCCACGGCCATCTGCCCATCATCGGTGTAATTATTAGAAGACATGCTAAATAAATATTATGAGAACAGCCAAGTCAAGATCACTGTCATGCAATTTGCTAGGTGAGACTCATTTACCATAGACCAAGCTGCGTATGAGAAGTCTGACACGCCGTAATGGAGACCGTCAAAAATATAAGCCAGAGCATTGATCGGTTGGCTGGCACTTACAAACTACATAGATTGAGTCAGAATCAATATAACTGAAAAGAAAAGTTAATTTTAAACAAAAATCCCAAAAGAACGAAAATTAGGCAGGAATTGTACCAATAAGCCTGATCCAACAATTTGTAGTACTTGTGCGTCCTTGGTGAACAAAGTTGCCAGAGAATTAAATGACAACCCCAACAACAGAGCTAGGGACACACCGGTAATTAGTCCTGTCTGGAGAAAACTTACTATAAGTCATGCAACAGGAAGGCCTAAAAAGGAAATGGAATCTAGAACAAGGT
Organism: Eucalyptus curtisii; assembly: GCA_017140595.1. Taxonomy (NCBI): domain Eukaryota; kingdom Viridiplantae; phylum Streptophyta; class Magnoliopsida; order Myrtales; family Myrtaceae; genus Eucalyptus; species Eucalyptus curtisii. The sequence continues at coordinate 32,813,020 of CM029503.1, read as the reverse complement.
AGAAACCACAATCCAATAATCTGTCCAAATATGTTACCTTAAGAGCGAAGAATGCAATTTTCTTTACAGTGCTGTAGTCACCTTTTGCAAATGAACTTGCAATCATAGCCTAACAAAAGGAACCGGGATTTAGCAGATGATTCAGATATCTTAGTGTGCACACCATTCAGGTAAAAAAGAAGACATCAATATAAAAGTGGAGATTCATTTCAAAGTAAACAACAATGGGATTGAGTAAAATGGAGAAAGAGCTACAAATCCAAAAGGATAAATATATCAAAAGTCCTAAAACATGTAGTGAAAGTGCAATCAAGTCCTAAAATTTATAAAACATATAATCAAGTCTGGACGCTTTCAAAATGTACAATCAATCCAGTCCTAAAACTTATCCAAAAAGTGCAATCAAGTATTTGTGTTAGTTTGCAAGTTTAAGAACTTGTAGTGCAATTATTCCATCCGATTAATCAATTGGATAACATATGGGGTAGAAGAGTGAGTCCGGTACATTTTTTCCAACTTAGAATTGCTCAAAGGATGAGTTGTTTTTTGGGATAAAGGGAATTCACCATCTCAGGATTTGCAACTAGATTTCAGGTCGAGTTAAAGGTCCTCAATTTTTTTTTTCAATCCTTACTAAAAAAGGGAACCACTTATCCAAAGCCAAATTGAAATGTACATAGTCTGTCTTAGGGAGGCATATTGAACACCCGAGAGGCAATTTTGCAAAAAAAGAAAAAATATGGTATCCACATACACTTAAGTTCAAGTAATCGGCATGCATATTTATCAGGAAACAGACTCATTTATGAATGAGAACAAAAGTGGAAAATTTGGTTAGCATATCAGATAAGCACATTGTTGAAGATTGCTTACCTGGCCTGCTGCCGCTTGCGCATCGACAAGGAGAGAAACAGATAACCAGACTTGCAAGCATATCTGATGTGCAGCCATGGCTAATGCTCCCTGACGAGCAGCCATAGATGTGCTCAAGGTTATGGTCATCACAGCAGCCATAGTTCTCCCTAGAAGAAAGCCGCCTGAGAAAAATGGCTTATTGGTTAGAAGCTTAGAGTATCTTTCTTTGATGGCTCTTATAAATGACAATGTGCTTTTGAGATAGAATGAACACTTATGGATGTGACAAGGTGATTATGAGGCAACGCATCAAGGAATTCATTTTGATCCACACATCAGATGTCTGTGCAATGATTCAGGAGGTAATGATGTTTCTCTTGTAAGACCTTAAGACGATAGTTATCCCAAGAAAAATATGGAAGTCAATGTGAAGACCCACATACCAGATTTCAGATAGTCACCAAAATGCAAATTGTGTGCATTAGGCAATGACAACACAGTCCTCTTGTTGAGATGGCAAATCATCAAAAAGGCAACAATGTATCTGCAGAAAAAGAATCACAGCATGGTCATTTACGTGGTATATGAGTAAGAAAACTAGACAGTAATAGATTGAGTTACATACTGAGACAAAACTGTGGAAATGGCAGCACCGGTCACACCGAGGTGGAAATAGTACATCAACAGTGGAAAGAAGAATACAGCAGAAAAGTTGCCCAAACCTGTCGATAAGAGTTCCACATCAGTTAGTGAGATGAAAATTGATAAAAGCATCACAAGTGAGATTATTTTTCAATGTAATTTCAGACAGTAAACCAAATCCTTGCCCAGAGAAAGAACAGGAGTTTTTGTGTCCTTGAAGCCGCGAAATATGCCCTGAACAGCCAAATACACAACGACCGCCGGAGCACCGATAGCTCTTAATTTAAGAAAGTGTTCCGCTGATATGCGCATAGAAGAACCCTGTTCAGAATGTAAAAGCCTTTGAATGCTGGCACCAGTCAAAGAACAAAGACATTGAACACAGAATAGAAATCTCAGGTGCCATGTGGAACCAGAGATCTACTCTGCGTGTCAATATGAAGTTGGAAGACCAAGAAAATTCCACTCACTGATGATATGCCCATCATGTCGAGAAACAATCCCGAGCCAAAGTACAAAGCCAGTGCCTCAAAGACACCAATTGCTAGAGCTAATAATAAGGCAGTAGATACTGAAGGCAGCTCCTTTCTTTCATATGCTCCATTTTGATACTGACCACCTGGGCATTGGGAAATTCTAACTGAGCGTGCGACTGAATTTCCAGCAATATCAATCTCTCTTTTCTGGTGAGAGGGTACTTACCTGGAGCAGAATTGTTGCCCGCACTCCTTGAAATGTCTTCAGCCACAAATGATGTTGCGACACTTAGGAGAGGAATATTAAAGACCTTAGACACGATGTTGAAGATTGACATCGAAACACCCGCAGATGCCAACTCCAGAGATCCTTTTTGTCAGAACACGAGTGAGATTCTGGCGTTATGCTTATATTCTAAGCAAGTAATATCAGTTTAAAATCTTTGCTAGGAATTTTTATTGATGCAAGTTCAATTCACAAGGAAGAGAAAACTGAGATAAGAAAGGATAATATTATGAAACCGATTTAACAAAATGTATAAGCAGGAAGCAGCTCTGATGTCTAATCTAGAGCCCAAGTACTGCTAACTCTATAAGTTTTGAAGATGTATCTATTATGTACAGTGTCCCAACTTCCTATGACCAATAATGTCTATCCAGCTGGTAAGACTCCTAGGAGGCACATATCTGAAGAGTAGGGGGCACTAACATGAAAGTGTGTTTAGCTTAACAGACAAAACTATCCAAGTAAGGGCAAGGATGTACCAAGTCTACCGATGTAAGCTGTTTCCATCAATTGCGCTAAGGGCTCAATCGCTTGTCCAGCAATTGCAGGTAAAGAGAGCATTATCAGCTCAGTCTGGAGATTTTGGGAGTCTGTTGAATGTTGTGTCGACTCACTGCAGGAATCGATAACACGGTGAGTGGAAAACCAGTTGTATGAAAAATTCAGGTGATAAAGATTCATATGGCGGCACCTGTTACTCCAAAAATGACACCCAAAGCAAAACAGGGTCAGGTGCTCACTAAATACAGTGAAGTCTGACACGCCTTTCTTTTACTCATAATGAGTTGACGTGCTTTGTGTTTCTGAAATCTACCTTATCGCAATCTAAAATCTGGTCAGATCTACCCAATAATTCCAAATTTTGGCTTTTTTAATAAGATCACCATTCATGGTCAGACAGAAGAGATGACTCTGTCATGTTAAGCTCAAATTGGACACCAGAGCAAGTGGTACTATCATAACCGAAGAGAGCAGTCGTCAATACATGTCCAACAATCATGAAACAAAATTAGCACAGATGACTCTGTCATGTTAAGCTCAAATTGGACACCAGAGCAAGTGGTACTATCATAACCGAAGAGAGTAGTCGTCAATACATGTCCAAAAATCATGAAATAAAATTAGCACATTGCAGGAAGTGCTTCGGCACCAAAATGTGGGTGAGGAAATTAATAAAAACAGGGAATGATTGCAGGTAGTGATCTAAAGAAAGAGGTAATAACTTATAGCTACGAAGCCTTACTCATGCAGTGCACTTCCATCGGTTGACGCAGAGATATCTTCAATAGAAGGATCTGTATGCAATTCAAAATCCAATGCTTGCTGATCACTGATTGACTGGCAACGCCTAGAAACGCCACCAAAGATTGATACTCTCCTCTTTTTCACCAAGGAATGGCCACCGGTTTGAGTGACTTCCGATCTATTTAAGGGCACCTCGCGGCTCAAATTCACAAATGGCCTTCTTTCCCTTTCTTTACCAGCCACACCCCAGCAAGGCGCATTGGTGAACTGAGCAACTGCCATAACTAGAGGCGCCAAGGAGTTGCGGGTTCAGCAAGTAAGAACCACCAAAGGCAGACTCTGTCTGTGACGTAGAGAGAGAATTCTATTACAATATAAACTAAACTGGACTCATATCGCGCACTTTAAAATCGACATATCAGAGTGACATTGCCTGATATGGACAGAAACTTGCCACTCGTTAATGTTTTGGTTTGTCCGATTGAAAATGAAGCTTGAGTAATTAGCCAAAATCAACTGTAGTTATTCAGTTTATGGAGCTCAATAATGCAAGAAAGTTCCAGAATGTAAATGAAAACAGCAGATATGAACAAGGAAAGAGAGCTCCGCCACTCGATTGAGTAATGTGGATCGACCCTTTTAACAATTTCCTCAATCCAAGCAAGCCCCACCGAAAATCTTCTTGTTCTTTCCTCGTTTCCTCCGAAACTGTGAAAAGAATCAACAAACAAGGACCGGTGAAGCAACGTTCTTGCACCAAATCACTTTTGACTCTTTCTTTTATTATTTTTTGTTCCTTTTCTTTCTCACTGCAAACGAATTTTAAAGCTTTGCGATCAACAAAATAGCAGAAAACATCAAAGAACAAGTTTTGGGAATGAGAGAGAGAGAGAGAGAGAGAGAGAGAGAGAGCAATGAGCATACCTCCAGTAACTCTGAGCTTTCTTTAGCAATGCCTCCTGTGACTCCGAGTTCTCTTTTTTAACTTTTTCTGTACGATCATAAAGATAACGTGGCGCTCGGAAGAGAATTCCCAACCGAAAACTGTAGGCAACATGGGGATGGGACCCCTTCCATCTGGCGAGTGTCCTTGGGGAGTGCGATGCAATGTATCGCATAATGTATCATTTTGCGATTACCCAACTTCGTCAACTCTCGCCAGATCTACTAAATCATTGCATTGCATTGCCTCGTGAAGAAACGTGAGGCTTGTAAAAGACAATGTATTTCTGCTCTTCTTCCCTCCACAAAGGTTGGGAGGGGCCATAATTAAGGAGACAACTAGCACCGATAATGACTTCCCAATCCCTTTCCTTGTCCACCGGCACCCAAAGACAACAACATGAAAAAGCATGAGGTCGGTTGAGCGGTTGGCGATGGCATTGCCTTTCTCCTTCACCAATTTCTCATGAGCATGAGCATATCAAACCGATCGAATTGGAAACCGACATCCGCACCGACTGATTTGGTCTGATTTCCAAAGTGTCGATTCGGTTCCTAGTTGCAAAAAAATGAAACCGGTGATTTTCGGTCCAGTTCCTAAATCGACCGACTCTTTTTTAATTTTTTTTATTTCTTAAAAATAGCAATAAATCATACAATAGTAACAACTTTATCATTTTTATCTTCAATTTTTCCTTGGCTAAATGACGAATTCTATTTTCCTGCCCTAGGACTTTCTAGTCCAGTGCTCGATCTTAAAAATTGGAAATCGATTCTCTCGATTCAATTTTCAATTCCTAGATGGGATTAGATTGGATCAAGAATTGATCACCACTAGCTTCTCACTTCTTGAATTGAGGGGTTGGGGCCAAAGATCATGATCGCATGGTGCCTTCATGTGATTATCGTGGGGTCAAATGATTGCACTTCCTCCCTAATTGCAGGGTTCTCGTCCCGGACCACGTTGCAGGGTTCACGTCGCGGACCACGTTTATCATACGTAATGGCCTTCCTACAGGCTCAACCATCGGTCAATTGCCAATACAATGAGAGGTGTAGTTGGGATTCTCCGTCCTTCAAATGGAAGATAGACATGTGGCAATGCAATCAATGGGGCGTGCTGATTGAATGAAAGTTTTGAGTGATGCCTCAACAACCCACGTTTGAAAGGACACCCTTTTATTTATATTTTTGTAATTATGGATTCTTTTAACTCAATCAGTATCTGCCGTTCGTCGAATATATGAGCGCTCTCTTTTAATATCGCCCGATAGATTAAGACGGATTTACAAAACTAATATGCTAAACGATGTGACTTATCGTAAATGATTCCAATAAGGGTGCGTCGTGTTAAAATGCAATTACTATACGTTGCTTCACTTAATGTATTAATTTTATAAATTGTAGCTACTTATCAAAATAATGGGTTCACCCCAAAATAGGTGAATCTAAAGAGGGATTATTCAAATTTTCTCAAAAAAAGAAAAATAAAAAAAAAGTCACAAAAAACCTCAAACTATACCCATATTGACACATCTACTTTAAACTTTTTGTAAGTGAAATAAAAAATATCAAATTATGACTATCATGACATACATATCTAAAATTTTTTATTGTGATATTACGATTACATGGCACATCAACCTTGTGTCAAGGTTTCTTCCAATGATATTTAAATCAAAATATTTTTTTTATTTTAATAAAGTTACTTAGGTACTATGTCAACACCATTTGCCTAATAGTGCTCATTAAGGGATCTTGATAGATGGTAAATGTATTATATTGATATAAATTTGAGATTTTTCTAAATGTCTCACCGTAAATAGAATTTGACGGTGTTTTTGTTGGTTTATATCAAAAGAAAATAATTACTGGGACGGAGTCTTGTGGCCAATGTGGAAGGGCATGGTCCACCACGTGGGAGGGAGTAGTGAAAAGCCTTGGCACGTGTGCGCCGTGCAATTTGGGTTAGCCCGCGTGCCGGTGGGCCTGCGGTCCCCTCCATCCACAGCACGTAGCATGTCCCGTTGTTTCGTCAGCTTTCTCATCCCCCACACAATCGAAACACGAGAGCGACGCATATCCAGCAAAATTAATAACTTCATCAATAAGATAACGTCCAAGTACAAGCTCGAGTGGATGGACATAAAATTATATATCGATATGTTTTCTATTAAAAAGGTCATATCATTAATAATCGATCTTCCAAATTATTGATTCGGGTAGAATCTTGCTAAGGGACCAAATCAGTATAGCAATGGACATTAATCCTCTCGATGTAGGGATGAAAGCGAGTGGAAAATCTTGTCAAATTAAATCAACCATTTTGCATTAAATTTTAAGATCTCGGGCCATTGTATATAATTTGTGAAATTTGTTTAACATCTACCACATAGTGTGAACGGAAAGGATTGAATCGGACAAAACTAATAAGTCATGGGACGAAATTGCACACGAGAACAAAATGCGGGGGTGGAGTATGGGATTTCACCCCAAAGGAGCAGCCATGTGAAATTGGGCTTAGAAAATGAAAGGTGATTTGAATTCTGACATGGGCCTAAACATCTAAGTAGCCGAATAGGTTCAGCAGCTGCTTGGTGCAGACCCATGACATTCCTCGAGCTTAATTTAGTGGGCCGAAATAGCATCATCTATGAACTTTATTTTTGGGCCAACAAGACCCATAAATTCAATTTCCAGTACACATTTGACCAAAAAAAAATTAAATAAATCTAATCTAATATGAAGCCTATCCATGCCACGGATTACGTTCCTTACACGGATCTACGGTCTATGGCATGATGTAATCCTGACTTTTCCACTATTAAGATAAGGTCGTGATCTCTTTTTGGGGATCAATAGTCAGCTTATTCCAATAAGTGACACTGATATTAGGCAACTTCAATTTTATGCATAGGAAAACGAGACGACACATTTGAGATTTGTGTATTGAAAAACTGAATGAATTAGTTTGGTAGGAGCTTTGACACCCTTTTATGAATTTATAATGTAGAAGCTTTTAATAGTCGTCAATAGAAGTGATACTCGAGACTCAGTTGTGATTGAACTAAGCTAAACCATTCAGATGAAAAGAATTACACGAATAAGACCGCCAGTCCCATATCATCTTTTCTATGAAATCATACCACAGTGTTAAAAGTCAGATGTACTCAATTACTCGATCGACAATTTCCTCCTCCAATCAACGCTATAAAGACTGAGAAGTGTCCCTCACGATCGGTACTTCTCCAAAGTCTTGGATTGAATTGAACGGGGGCGGCTTTTCTTTGACAGAAAGAATTCATGTCGTCGAGTCATTGTGGGGTTAAATTCCGTGAGGCATACGAATTGATCTTCATCATCTTGTTTTAGAACAGTAAATGGATCCATTCACCTCGAATGTTTACGATTGATGTTCAATCCATAATTAAATTATTGAAATCTCAATCGCTCTAATATGCTTTGCTCTTTCACCCATTTCGATTTGGGGTACGGTCAATTCATTGGGAGGATTGACCTCTTAAAGACCTGTTCAGGTCTAGGCTTGGGACGGGTCCCGCCTCGGCTAATCCCCCCTACCCCAGGGGGAATCCCTTCATTGGGGCGGCCTGCCTTGTTCCTTGGGGTTTTTGGGAGACCCCTAGGATAAAACTCCATCCCCGGTGGTTAACCCCACACGGGCTTGGGGGAGCCTTTTAAGGACCTGCTCAGGTCCAAGCTTGGGACGGGTCCCGCCTTGGCTGATCCCCCCTACCCTAGGGGGGATTCCTTCATTGGCGGCGGCCCGCCTTGTTCCTTGGGGTTTTTGGGAGTATATTCACATTGAGCCCATTTCTGGGCTCAGCCCTTCATTTCCCTGTACCACGCCCCATCCTATCCGAAAATGGGGAAAGGCATTGCGGGGATCCGGTGAGATCCGACCCGCACCCTTTCAGGTTTGGGTTGTGGCGGAGAGCCCTGCGGGAAATACCCCTTTTCATCCGAAGGGGATTCCATTGAAACGGGGAGCCTTTTAAAGACCTGCTCAGGTCTGCCCAAATTCAAACCTTTCCCAAAAAGAAATAGGGGCTTATCAAAGACAAAGGAATGAAATAACTCGATTGAACTAAAAGGTTAGATCCCCTTGCCCTTTCTATTGAATTACATAAACCTGAATTTTTATTCATTTCCAACATTATTTTGCACGTGGAACAGACTGATGGAGTATATGCCAAAGTTACGGTAAAAATATAGATTCTTCATAGATAAATCTCTTTTAAATCATTTAAATTCAAGTCGGCTATACCATCGATGGTTTGCTCTAATAAGTCATTTGGAAATTGTAAGTAAACTGTTAAATTCTTCTAAAATATCGCATATATATATATATATATATATATATATATATATATATATATGTGTGTGTGTGTGACATTCTCAAAGAAGATGGAACGAATTTTCGCCGTGACAAGCGGTGTAAAAAGAAGGTCGATGGGGCACGGCATGGACAAGCCTCCGCGTCTGCGGCCAAAATGTCAACATTGGATGTTTTGAGGAGGACCGTCACTAGCTTCGGTCAGTTGAATTGTCAAATCCTGAACTCTCTCTCTCTCTCCTCAATTCCTATAAATACCCACCAACACGAGCCTCCAACTCCAACCACGAACGAACTACCTTAACACAAACACACAATTTCGCAGAAAATGAGGTTCGCGTCGTTAATTCCGTTGCTCCTCCTGGCCTCGGTGCTCGGAGCCGCCGCTCAGCAGAGTGGGGACATTGGCAGCTTGATCAGTCAGGACCTGTTCAACGAGATGCTGAAGCATCGCAACGACGGGAATTGCCCAGGCAAAGGGTTCTACACCTACGATGCCTTCATCACGGCCGCGAAGTCTTTTGGCGGGTTCGGGACAACAGGCGACACGGACACGAGGAAGCGAGAGATCGCGGCATTCTTGGCTCAGACATCGCATGAAACCACAGGTTTTTGTCCTCAACTGATCACTTCAGTTTCTAGTCATTACTTGGTAGTTTGCCATGCGTTATCGAAGTCTAGCTCATTGGCAAAAACAGATGGTTTTCCATTGAACAATGCATGGTTTCGCAATGATCGACCAAATTATTTTGTAGGCGGATGGGCAAGTGCACCGGACGGTCCATATGCATGGGGATATTGCCAGTTGCGAGAGCAAGGCAATCCTGGAGACTACTGCGTTGCCAACCAGCAATGGCCTTGTGCTCCTGGCAAGAAATACTACGGACGTGGTCCTATCCAAATCTCTTAGTAAGTTACATAAAATCAACCTTTCATTTCATTGTGTTTAGTAAGTCCCTAATTTCATCATCGCGACATTTACCTAGATCGAGCCTGCTTATGATTATCACTAGTTTTTGTATAGGCACGAATATGGTCGGTGTAGGTTTGGATTTAAGAAAGATTGGTTTCCTCCGATTTTGACGTGTTTGGTTGATCGTGATTTTTCCGGAGTGGATTTAAGAAAGATTGGTTTTCTCGGATTTTGATGTGTTTGGTTGATTATGATTTTCCCAGCAACTACAACTACGGGCCAGCGGGGAAAGCCATCAACTCCGACCTCCTGAACAACCCGGACACGGTTGCGACCGACCCCGTCATCTCGTTCAAGACGGCCCTCTGGTTCTGGACGACGCCGCAGTCGCCGAAGCCCTCGTGCCACACCGTTGCTGCTGGCCAGTGGCAGCCGTCTGCCGCGGACACCGCAGCTGGGCGGGTCCCTGGGTATGGGGTCATCACCAACATCATCAACGGTGGGATCGAGTGCGGGAAGGGCTCGAACCCGCAGGTGGAGGACCGGATCGGGTTCTACAAGAGGTACTGCGACTTGCTGAAAGTGGGATATGGCAACAATCTGGACTGCTACAGCCAAAAGCCATTTGCCTAGTTCTATTACTAAATCAAATCATTGCTCACGTACTGGTGATCAATAAGCTGAGATGTACTGCTGGATTTTTATCCACACAAGAAAGGACTAAATAAAGGATATTGACCATCCTATTATCTCAATGAAGCTTGCAGAAGCTGTGCAACATGTGCAGCTAGATTTTCAATCTGTGTGCACCCTGAACTTATCAGGAAACTAGAGATATATAAGGCTTTAAAGTCGAATTTCACCTAGTGAGGATGGCAATGGAAAATGCGATGTTGGCGAATTATTTCCGCCATACCGTCTAATAAACAGCAAATGCTATTGCATCGGCAAGCATATCGTCAAGGGGCTTTGGAGGCCGAAAGCCCCTTGGGAATGCTGAACCAAACGCATCAACTAGAAATAAAAGTTTTGAAAATGCATTTTCTCCATGATAAAACACAGAATATTTGAGCAAATAGCTAGAAGAGACTACCATCCAGATAAGCTTAATTTAGTAGGCCGAAATAGCATCATCCAGCCATGTGATATTGCACTTAGAAAATGAAAAGTGATTTGAATTCTGGCGCGGGCCCAAAGATAGGTTCATCGGTTGCTTGGTGCAGGCCTATCACATTCGTCGAGCTTAATTTAGTAAGCCGAAATAGCATCATCTATGACCGTTATATATGGCCGGCAACAAAAATTCAATTTTCAGTATATATTTGACCAAAAAATTTAATAAATCTAACCTAATCCGAACCATACCACGGATTACTTTCCTCATACGGACCTACGGTCCTATAGCACGATGTAATATTGAATTTTCCACTTTTAAGATAAGGTGATGATCTCTTTTAAGAACCAATAGTCAGCTCATTTTAATTAGTGGCATTGACATATGGTAGCCTCGATAGAACATATTTTCGGATTGTTGACTAAGATTGTACATGAAAAGACGAGGCGATACATCTGAGATTTGGGCATTGAAAACAGGATGAATTAGTTTGATAGGAGCTTCAACACCCTTTAATGAATTCGTTTTGTAGAAGCTTTTGACAGCCGACGACAGAATAATGCTCAAGAGACTCGGCTGTGATTAAACTAGACTAAACGATTCGGGTCGGTTCAAAAGAATTACACGAATAAGACCGCCGATCCATAAGGTATCTTCTATTAAATCATGGCCTAGGGTTAAAATGCAGAAGTACTCAATTACTCGATCGACAGTTTCCTCCTCCAATCAAGGCTATAAAGACTGAGAAGTGTCCCACACGATTGGTATTTCTGCGAGGTCTTGAATTGAATTGAATTGAACGAAGACGGTTTTTCTTTGACTGAACGAATTCATGTCGTCGAGTCATCGTGAGGTTAAATTCCATTAGGCATACGAGTTGATATGCATCATTTTGTTTTGAAACAGTAAATGGATCCATTCGCCTCGAATGTTTACAATTGATGTCCAATCCGTAAATAAATTATCGAAATCTCAAGCGCTTTGGTATGCTGTACTTGTTCACCTGTGTCGATTTGGGGTATGGTCAGTTCACTGGAAGGATTGACCTCCCAATTCGAACCTTATCCCAACAAAAAAAAAAAAAAAAACAAAAGGGCTTACCAAAGCCAAAGCAATGAAATGACTCGACTTAACTAAAATGTTAGACCCACTTGCCCTCTATTGAACTACATAAATCTGAATTTTTATTCATTTCCACCATTATTTCGCATGTGGAATGGACCAATGGTATGCTAAAGTTACAGTAGAAATATAGATTCTTCACAAATAAATCTATCTAAAATCCTTTAAATTCGAGTCCGCTCTAGCACCGTTAGTTTGTTCCGATAAGTCATTTGGAAATTGTAAGTAAACTGTTTAATTCTTCTAAAATATTGCTTACATACATAAATAAGAAATATCACCACGCGACATTCTCGAAGAAGATTGAATGAGTTTTCGCGTTGCCGTGACAAGCGGTGTATAAAGAAGGTCGATGGCGCACGGCATGGACAAGCCTCTGCGTCTACGGCCAAAATGTCAACATTGGATGTTTTGAGGAGGACCGTCACTAGCTTCAGTCAGTTGAATTGTCAAATCCTGAACTCTCTCTCTCTCTCTCCTCAATTCCTATAAATACCCACCAAAATGAGCCTCCAACTCCAACCACGAACGAACTACCTTAGCACAAACACACAATTTCGCAGAAAATGAGGTTCGCGTCGTTAATACCGTTGCTCCTCCTGGCCTCGGTACTCGGAGCCGCCGCTCAGCAGAGTGGGGACGTCGGCAGCTTGATCAGTCGGGACCTGTTCAACGAGATGCTGAAGCATCGCAACGACGGGAATTGCCCCGGCAAAGGGTTCTACACTTACGATGCCTTCATCACGGCCGCGAAGTCGTTCGGCGGGTTTGGGACGACAGGCGACACGGACACGAGGAAGCGAGAGATCGCGGCGTTCTTGGCTCAGACATCGCATGAAACCACAGGTTTTTGTCCTCAACTGATCACTTCAGTTCTAGTCATTACTTGGTAGTTTGCCATGCTTTATCGAAGTCTAGTTCATTGGCAAAAACAGATGGTTTTCCATTGAACAATGCATGGTTTCGCAATGATCGACCAAATTATTTTGTAGGCGGATGGGCAAGTGCACCGGACGGTCCATATGCATGGGGATATTGCCAGTTGCGAGAGCAAGGCAATCCTGGAGACTACTGCGTTGCCAACCAGCAATGGCCTTGTGCTCCTGGCAAGAAATACTACGGACGTGGTCCTATCCAAATCTCTTAGTAAGTTACATAAAATCAACCTTTCATTTCATTGTGTTTAGAAAGTCCCTAATTTCATCGTCGCGACATTTACCTAGACCGAGCCTGCTTATGATTATCACTAGTTTTTATATAGGCATGAATATGGTCGGTGTAGGTTTGGATTTAAGAAAGATTGGTTTCCTCCGATTTTGACGTGTTTGGTTGATCATGATTTTTCCGGATTGGATTTAAGAAAGATTGGTTTTCTCAGATTTTGATGTGTTTGGTTGATTATGATTTTCCCAGCAACTACAACTACGGGCCAGCGGGGAAAGCCATCAACTCCGACCTCCTGAACAACCCGGACACGGTTGCGACCGACCCCGTCATCTCGTTCAAGACGGCCCTCTGGTTCTGGACGACGCCGCAGTCGCCGAAGCCCTCGTGCCACACCGTTGCTGCTGGCCAGTGGCAGCCATCTGCTGCGGACACCGCGGCAGGGCGGGTCCCTGGGTATGGGGTCATCACCAACATCATCAACGGTGGGATCGAGTGCGGGAAGGGCTCGAACCCGCAGGTGGAGGACCGGATCGGGTTCTACAAGAGGTACTGCGACTTGCTGAAAGTGGGATATGGCAACAATCTGGACTGCTACAGCCAAAAGCCATTTGCTTAGTTCTATTGCTAAATCAAATCATTGCTCACGTACTGGTGATCAATAAACTGAGATGTACTGCTGGATTTTTATCCACACAAGAAAGGACTAAATAAAGGATATTGACCATCCTATTATCTCAATGAAGCTTGCAGAAGCTGTGCAACATGTGCAGCTAGATTTTCAATCTGTGTGCACCCTGAACTTATCAGGAAACTAGAGATATATAAGGCTTTAAAGTCGAATTTCACCTAGTGAGGATGGCAATGGAAAATGCGATGTTGGCAAATTATTTCGGCCACACTGTCTAATAAACAGAAAATGCTATTGCATCGGCAAGCATGCCTGCCGGCTAATGAATGTAGTAGCTCACCCGGATGCGCTTTAGCGGAGTGACAATCCACCTCCATGAGCATTCACGAACATCGCATGAAATTGTAGGAATACAAACTTTAGTTCACGTAAAGGCTACTTCTATCACGAGGATTCCCCTCCTCGTTTTTGTGGGTGAGTACTAGATTTAAATGGAGGCAACTAATTGATAAAGATCTCCAGAACGACTTTTTGGTCAACACTGAGGGAAGTCCATAACGATGTAGGCGGGACCTTGAAGTCAATCGTGTGGCGGGCCAAAAGACGAGGGCAAAGTACAAACGTTTTTGTAGGATGTCAAGTAGAGCGCAAACGGCAATTTAGCAGCCATACAGAATCTCCACCTGAACCAGTCAGCAGCGATTCCGTGGCGATGACTTTCTTGAGAAGCTCAACAAAATTGATCAGGAAATTTTTTACGCCCATTCTTCGGCAAACAACGAACTGATATCCCTCCTGCCTTCTCAACAATGACAATAAGAGCAAAGCTAAAGGTGTGCCTTCCATGCTCTGTTTATCTAGCACTTGCTCCGAAGTTCAGTCTTCTTCAGCTCACATATTGGCACAAGAAACTCCTACTGTACATAAATTTCATTAATTGAAATAAGGCGATCGCATATATGGTAAAGGATTCTGGTTTCAACATTCATCCAAGCAGTATACCAAAGGAAATTAGGGCAAGCCAAAAAATTGGTCATTCTGACATTTGGTTTGGATGAGAATTTTGACAGTCAACCAAAATCACAATCAATTATGAGTATAAGTTTGGAAGTAAGCGTCAAAATCAGCGCAAGATTGATGAATAATTCTTGATACTTCCACCAGAATAACAAGTCATGCAATCTGACAGAGTTGGATCTTGACTAGAAAAACTCAAGAAACAAATAAAACTGCCGTTCCTATGCCATTGCGTCTCATGATAAATAAAATTAACGCCAATATATCTCCAAGCTAAACTCTTTATATACCTTAGGGGCAAAAATTTGAGAAAACAGTGTTGAGATCTCTAATCTCAGCAGCAGCGAAAGGTAAAAGCATCCAAACAGGTAAATGGCTTTGACTTCTCTTCCAGTTCCTGTGCTGTGGGCAGCCGCTCTAGATCATAAATACTGCCTCTGGCACAAAAAAAGTTATACAAATTTCGGCAAGCACCTTTATTGAAAGGATAAACTCTTTCGGAAATATCCCTGCAGATTGCATGAGAATTGCATAAAGAAGCCGGTATATTGATGGCCAAAGAAGAAATGGCTAGAACATTGACATG
Source organism: Eucalyptus curtisii (assembly GCA_017140595.1). NCBI lineage: Eukaryota > Viridiplantae > Streptophyta > Magnoliopsida > Myrtales > Myrtaceae > Eucalyptus > Eucalyptus curtisii. The sequence goes on along the minus strand of CM029503.1, from coordinate 32,797,673 downwards.
AAGAAAATCTCCTCTGCCTATCTAGCTAAGCTTGGATCAAATGTAGCATTGAGTATTTTGCACTTGCATGTTTAACCAAGCCCCTTCTCATGGATAGTGAGTCAAAAGAAAGGATCATGCTATTGTCACGGGTCGGTAGATCCCTTGGCCATGGATCAACCCGTGCGGCGCCTGGCGAGCAGAACTCGCTAGGCCAGCCTTCCTTCTATAGTTGTTCCAGTGAACAATACGGCGAATAGCCCTTTTATCCGAGATCGTACCACGCCCAGCTTTGCTCGGGCGTCTAGTCTGTCGAGCGAGACAGCAGCCCTCGTTAGGCTCAACAACTGGTTTCGGCCTGCCCTGGCCTCATCAGGAGAGCGGCATCAGCTCCCGACCAGTTTGTGCACGGGAGGCCAACCCCGCCTTCAGAGCTCCTAAGCAATATACTCCTTCTATCCTAGAACTCCTAGCACCAACCGTCCTGACACCACTCCCACGGACCAGTTGTGATCATCCTCTCTACGTCCTCACTTTTCACTCGAGAACCCCAAGCTTCACTCCCAAGGGCACATGGGTACGGGAGGATTCACGGACCGTGTCACTATATTACATGATTCCGCGTGTGTTTTGCATCTTTTCAAACAGAAGTTGGTATTGCTCTAGGCTTATTAAAAATGTTCGTTTGAACATTCTTGGTGAAGGTGGGCGTGCCCACGATAGAGATTATCTTCAGAATGACTATGCATTAAAGAACAAAGCATACAGTAGACGTTACCTCCCCCTCCCTCCCCCCCCCCCCCCAAAAAAAAAAAAACCACAGAAAATCCTCACTTGTGTCCGAATAGTTGCTCTAGTGCTTATGATTCTTTCTTTTTTCTCTTTTTTTTTTTATCGTAAAAACAAAGCAGCTCATGATTTACTATTGCATATCAGGAAATATTACACCAAGAACATCAGTGCATAAAAGATCAAATAAAGCCGGGGGGGTTTGGATATCTAGTTAGAGGGGAGAGTATTGGTTCGACACGCCTTAGCTGTCCAATCCGCGAGGTGATTTGAGCTTCGGCTGCAATGGGCCAGGGAAAGGCCCGGAAGACGAGCGAGTTTGACTTTGGCCCGGCCCACGATCGATTGTACTTCCCAACTGAGTTCGGTGGAAGACTTTAACGCGTGCACAAGAGAGAGGCAATCAGAGTGGACTTGTGGAGAGAGAAAGCTTCGGTTCTCGATAAACGCTAGGGTTTCCTCCATGGCTATCGCCTCCGCCTGAGAAGCCGAAGCGGCGTCGGCGGCCGCGAAACCATCCACCAAATGGCCTCGGTGATCTCGACAGACGCAAGCACTGGCGGCTCTGTGTCGAGGAGGGTCTCTCACGTCGTTGGATGTTAAGTCCTCTGCCTGATCTGGAACAAAGGAAGCATCTACATTGATTCGCAGCGTACCTGGAGGAGGTGGATGCCATTTTCCAGATGAGTTTTCTGCCTCTTTCTTGAGTTTTGATTTACTGTTTATGGCTCGGTAGCTCTCTGTTAACGCCTCTGCTCTAGAGATTGTGTATTGCGGCTTTGGGGTTTGATGATTGAAAATATATTGATTTCGCTCTTTCCAGATGCTCCATATCATCACCGCTATTTGATCAAATTTGCAGTTGGTGGCTGGATTTTCTTGGATGCTACAGATCCAGTCTTCAAGCCGAGTAGGCCGAATCTGGAGATCTGGATATGCAGGGGAGCCGAGTTCCAGACCTGAGCAGTCCATGGACAGAGGAGGAGCGTATGTTCAAGGGTTTCTGCTTCCTACTTACAGAAGGGGCATAGAGGGGAAGGTACCATTTTTCGATGATGTAAATTCTCCATTGTAGCTAGGGCATTATTGCATGCATTCCAGAGGAAAAGTTTGATTTTGGGGGGGTTGTGGACTGCCAAATGTATTTCCAGAGGTTGGGGTTAACTTGGTATGACGAGGTTGCTTGTATTTCCTGTGATCTGGTTGAGACTTCCCTGAATATAAAGTAGCCACTTTTAACTGAGTAATCGCCTGATTTTGTATGCATCCATACCAATTTATCTTCTTCATCAGGTAGTCCGATGGTTGTGGCTAAAATTTCCTTAACACATCTTTCATCAAACATAGAATGTAAAAGAGTTTCATTGCATGTACTTGTGTCTTGGTTTATAAGATCTGCTACTTTGGCTGGCTCTTGATTTGTTCTTTGGGCCTCCTATGGGGCCACTTTTTAGCCATCGATCTTCTCTAATTGATGTGTTCTTTCCATTGCCGATCTTGTACATGACCTGAGGAGCTATGGAGTCCCTAGCCTTGATGATGCTCTACCAGCCCCAAGAGGGACGGGAACCTCTTCCAGCATTCCAGATGTCACAGTGTGGGTAATACAGCCCTTTTAGTACTTTAGTTAACAGAGAATTTGGATTTTGAGTGATGCGCCACATTTGTTTTGCTAGCATAGCTGTATTGAAAATTTGTAAATCTTTGAAACCCAAACCCCCTTCACTCTTCCTAGTTTTCAGCAAATCCCACTTCTTCCAATGAATTCCAGCCTTTTTCTCACTGCTTTTCCACCAAAAAGATGCTAGCTTCCTCTCAATTGCTTTGCAAATCGATATAGCTATTTTGAATATAGACATAGCATATTGAGGGATGGCTTGTATTATTTCTTTAAGGAGAATTTCCTTACCTGCTTTGGATAACAATTTTTCCTTCCAGCTGTCCAGTTTGGAATTGACCCGAGCTAAGATCCATGCGAACATGTCTTTCTTGGAGTGACCCCAGTCTGAAGGTATGCCTAAATATTTCCCTGTCTTTGTGATTTCTAGAACTCTGAGAGTTGTTGCCATGTTTCTCTTTAGGGCTATAGGGCAGCCTTTACTAAAATAAATGCTTGATTTGTTCAGGTTAATGGCCTGACCTGAGGCAAAGCAGTATTGATTTAAGATTGCAGCCAAATTTTGCCATTCTACAATCGTGCCGTGCATGAAGAAGATCGAATGTCAGCAAAAAGCAGATGGGACAGAGTGGGACAACTTCTGTTCAATTTGATTCCTGTAAGTGTACCCTCCTGAACAGCTTTCTTCATCAGGATAGACAACACATTGGCCACAATTATAAAGAGATAAGGTGAGAGTGGGTCACCTTGACGTAAGCCGCGGGTGGGTTTAAAGAAAGGTAAGGGCTCCCCATTAACATTTATGCTGAATGTTCTTGTGGTGACATCTTTGCATGATCCATTGAACCCATAGGTCACAAAATCCCAGTTTGGTTAGACGGTTTTAAGGAAATCCCATTCAATGCGATCATACGCTTTCGCATGTCCAGTTTTAAAACACCTTGAAACTTCTTTTTCTTCTGTTGCTGGTTCGTAATCGTGTAACACCTCCCGAACTATCAATATATTGTCTTGAATTTGCCTCGCCTCCCACAAATGCACTCTGTTCCTCTTCGATGATGTGAGGTAAAATTGGTTTTAGCCTGTTAGTCAGCACTTTGGAGTAGGGGTGAGTGCGGTTCCCGGGTAGAATCGGGAACCGGAGAACCGAACCGGAGGGTCTAGTTCAGTTCCCGGTTCTAAAGGGACCGGTTCCGGTTCTCGGTTCCTTTTTTCGGGAACCGGCGGTTCAGTTCCGGTTCCGGTTCCCATAGGAATGGAACCGGAACCGGAACCCGGAACCGGTTAGGGCTAAAAAAAGCCCCAAATAGAAAACTCCCAAATCAGTTCACTTCTTTTCTCTTCTCCCATTCTTTGTCGCTCGACGCCACCGCCGCTCGCCCTCGGCTCAGCGAGCCGCCGCTCGCCCTCGACGCCACCGCCGACCTCGCTCGGCGAGCCACCGCGCTCGACGCCACCGCCGACCTTTGCTCGACGCCACCGCCGCTTGCCCGCTCGCCCTCGACCCCACCGCCGCTCGCCCTCGACCCCACCGCTGCCTTCGCCATCGACGGCACCAACCTCTTCAAGAAGCTTGGCCTCCCCACCTTCGTCAATCTCTCCACCAATTTCTACACTAGATCGCTTCTCTGCATATGTCAAGGGAAAAATTTCGTTTCTTTTTTATCTAGTCATGGAGAACGCGTGTTTCTATGCTTGCCCATTTGTTCGATCGCGCTTTTATGTTGGTGCTGCTCAATGGGGTTCGTGGGTGTTGCTCTGATGATGGCGGATGATAGGTCTGATGCTCCCGCGATGTCTTTTCGAAGGGTGGAGTTTGGACGTGTTCTTTTTAGTTGTATCTTGACGAACTGCCGCTTCTTATAGGTTAATTGAGATTGTTGAAAATAAAAATGATGACAAGATCCCGGCTTTTGCTGATTGAGAATGTGATTGACTAGTTTGGAAGAGTGAGATGTTTGTGTTGGTGAGGCGATTTAAGATGCGCTTCGGACCATCGGGTTCGTTAGTTTCTTTGTGCTTTCATTAGATATGGCCTTGCTCGATTTTTCAGAGTTAGGATGTGGGTTTGTTTGAGTCATGATTAGGAGGGCCTGAAAGGAAAAGATTATCTTGTGAGTTGTAATACTGAGAAACTTGTTGATCGATGTCTCGTTGCTTGTGTGGTCTGGTGGATTAGGGTGTACGACGATGAAGAAGAATGGTTTCGGTCAATCTTCGCGAATTCAAAGAAGGATGCATCTTGTTTGGGACACAATGGTGGTAAGCAGCTACTGCTACTTGCATTTATCTACTCAATACCGAACCCTTCCAACCCAGATACTATTCATTAATGTTGGTAGGAATCTGGACAAATTTCTGTCTCTGATTATGTCCAGCTAATGAGCACCAAGCGGTATGTTTTTGTTATGTTTATTTTTCTGATGAATGAGTTCTCACATATATTGATGGCTCCTTGAGATAACATATGTTCTTTGAACATGATCGGTGCTAGGATCTTCAACATTTACCCGAGAAAGAGAGCGATTCTTGTGGGGTCCGATCTTTGTTATAATCATTCTCAACCCGAATTCGAGTTTTGAGATCAATGCCGGGAGCCACCACTCTAAGATCAGATACAAATATCTATGAGGGAAGGAGAGGGAAAGTAAGTTTTATTTTTGCTAGGATCTCTCTCCATTCACCACTAACACATCTGTCCATATCCTGAAACTTTTTTTCCTCCTTCTGCATTCCTAGATATTGTAACCATTACAAGCAACAAAATTGTGTTTTCCTTTTACAAGGAAAGGTCGAAGTGATAATTGCTGCCTTTTTCTGCCCTTGTTTTTTCTTCCTATAACTATTGTTTCATCTAAGAGATAGATCTTCTCCTTGCGATCTGTGAAGAATAAAGCTATATTTATGAGAATTCGGTTTTTGATGGAGCGACATTAGTAAAAGGGACGAGAAAGGTGCTTTTTTTTTTTTGGATGCATATGCTTTCAAGGAACTATTTTTGGTAATTTATGTACATAGAAGCTTTGGTTTGTCTCCTTCCTTCTTCATTATAGTTCAAATTTGAAAAATGAAAAAAAAAAAAAAGAACCTGTTGGAACCTGGAACCGACCCTGGAACTTGTGATGGGTAGGTTCCAGGTTCTTGGTTCTGAAGGGTAGGTTCTAGGTTCCAAAAAATGAGGAACCTGTACCCGAGGGTAGGTTCCGGGTTCCAGACGGAACCGAGCCGGAACCGGGAACTGCTCACCCCTACTTTGGAGGTTATTTTGTAAAGAAAATTACAAAGGCCGATGGGGCGATATTGCTTGAGTTTTTCAGGGTGTGGGATTTTGGGTATTAATGTAATGAGTGTTCTGTTAAGTGCAGGATCTAGATGGCCAGAGGTAAAGAAAAGCTGCATTGCTTGATGAATATCCTTGGAGATTGCTGGCCAGTGCTCTTTGTAGAAAATGCCATGAAACCCATCAGGACCAGGTGCCTTGAAAGCTCCTAGCTGCTGCATAGCTCTAGTAATTTCCTCCACTGTAATTGGAGCAATCAAGGTATTATTCATTTGGTCATCCACAAAGGTAGGGATAAGTTGTAAGATGGGTTGCCAGTTACGGGAACCCACTAATGTGTATAAATTTTTGAAATATTGCTCTGTCATTCCTTTCAGCTGTTATTCCTCTCGTGCCCATGCATTATTGTCAGTTTTCAGCATTGAAATCTAGTTTCGACATCTTCTCTGAATTGTTGTCGCATGAAAAAATCGAGTATTTTTATCGCCCCACTTTAACCAACTTATCCTCGACCTCATGCCCCAATACATCTCCTCTTGCCGCCATAGTTGATCAATTTCTTGAGTTAACTTTTTCACTTGAGTTGCTTCTCCATTAATGTGTGTACTTGTTCATCGGTTCGGAGTTCGCCTTTCGGCCCGGGTAATCCTCTTCTTGGCATGGCCAAATTTGTTTTTGCTCCACTTTGTCAACTGTTGCTATACTTGCTACAATTTCTCCATTACATTAAGATCTTGTAAAGCAGGTTCATGCTAGGTATCTCGACTATGGTTTTACATTCGCATCCTCGGCCCGGTTGCTTCGTACTTAAGCTGCTGTCGTTGTTTATGCTTTGGTTTAGCCAGGGATATCAGAAGAGGGGTGTGATCCGAGCCTATTGCCGGGAGAGCTACACATTCAGCTTCTAGGTAAGTAATTCTCCACTCGAGCGAACATAAAGCTCTATCTAGTCTCTTTTTTACCAGATTCTCGCCCTCACGGTTATTTGACCAGGTGAAGGAACACCCCTTGCATTCCAAATCCATCAGGGAACACTGATTAACAAAGTCTTTGAAAGCTGTTAACTTATAAGTTTATGCTCTGTGTCTGCCCACTTTCTCCCAGTGATAGAGGATGTCGTTAAAATCACCCAAGCAAAGCCAGGGTACTCGATAGTGCACACTAACTGAATGAATCTGTTCCCATAGCAGTATTCTCTCTCTGAAATCATTTGGAGCATGGAGAAAAATAATATTCATTTCTCGATTGCTATCTTTCGGGTGACATTGAGTGAAGATTGCTGAGTTGAGGAGGAGTTGATGGATAAGAGCGTTGATCATCCCGAGAAAAAGAGCTAAGCCCCCGTTTGTACCTTCCGGATTGACTATAAAATAGTTCTGAAACTTTAATCTCCTTTTTAATCGAGCACTTTCTGTTCTTGGTTTTTTGTTTCCATTATAAAAACAAGGTTGGGCATTTCTTGAGTCACAGTGACTCGCAAAGCCTGGATTGTTAGGGGGTTGCCCAACCCCTGACAATTCCAGCTTAAAAGTTTCATGGGTAATTTGGTGGCTTATTAGGGCTAGCCACTAGAGCCCATTGACGACTTATCTCGCCACCCTAATAGGTGTTTCCACTAGCTGAGTACTCTCCACCGAGTGTTGTTTAGATGATTGTGCTCCATATGGACAGAATCTTTTACCTTTTTTTGAATTAGTTGACTTCACACATTTACCTTTCAGTTTTGCAGGAGTCACATCTAGCCCCACTTCAGCTTCCTTCATCTGTTCCTCATGTAGTATCAATACTGATTCCTCCTCAATGCAGCAGCTGCCCCTCTTCTGAGGGCTTTTCTCTTCAACCAAGATAAGTTCCCGAGATGAGGAGGGTTGGTAAGTTACCTTTACCCCTGGCTGGGTATTGCAATCCTATGGAAGTAGAGGTAATGTTGGAATGTTCTGTTCTGTTGCAGGTGCATGAGATAGGGGGGTTTCAGGCGCCACATCCACTTCTTCAGGAGGGAGCTCCTGCTTCCCATAAAAGATTTTTCCGTATGGGCTTAGTTCCCTCACCTCATTTTCATGAGCCAATTTCCACATCGTTTGGTAAGTTCTGTTCCAACCTTGATTCCTTATAAGGTATTTCAAAGACACTCCGTTGCATAATGTCCAACCGCCGCCACGGGAATAACAGTAGTATGGCGGTCGTTCATATTTGAAATCAACCCCGAGCCTCTTGCTATCTAGATTCACTAACACTTTTTTGTCTTCGGAGGGTTTGCTAATGGCATCGTTACTTTAGCTTTACCCACCTTATAATTGCTATTTCCTTTCTCCTCCAGTTTCACTTCGACAACTACTCCAAGTTTGGAAGCAATTTCCTCGACTACATCATAAGTAACTCTCCCATAAGGTAAGCCGATGAAATTTACCCAAAAATCACAATGATTAAAAACATAACAGAACTCAGGTGTGTCAGGTTCGCATTGCTTAAGTACGAGAAGATGGGTGGAGAAGGACCAAGGCCCAGATTTGAGCACCCTCTGTTTTTCAGCTTCCAACTGGAAGGAGAAGGAGAAGAAACCAGGCTCCAGAATTGCACAGGTAAATTTATCCGTCCTCCAAGCTTTTTTCATAGTGTTTACAAAAGCAGTAAAGTTCAAGGCAGGGTTTGTGTAAAATCGGCCAAATAGGGTTTTGCGACACTCAAGTAATTTTTCAGGAGATATTGCACCTGGGATATCCACGACATCGACTGCATTCTAGAGGCTACCCATGCTTTTGCAGAAAGCCGCCAGTTTCCTGTCCTCATCGATCTGATCAGCCATGTTTTGTCTGTAGGGGAATAGGAACCTGGACGATTCGTGGGCGTCAGGATCGAAGGGAGCTCAGATGAGTGAAGATCGAGGGAGACGGTGAGTTGAAGAAAGACGGAGGAAGAAAAGCGAAGGGGCAAGAATTAGGGTTTTAGAACACTCAAATGAGGGTTTTCGTCTGTTTTCAGCGCAACGAAGGAAAGGCCACAGGGAGAAAGGAAAAACACGAAGCGAGCAGAAAACTCCAAGATCAGAGAGGGAAACGGCAACAAGACCTACCCAGCTGGTAGAAGGGGACTACGCAAGCGGTAGAGGGGAAACTCCATGGCGGAGGAAATGGCCAACTGTCGTCATCGGCAGTTGGCGAGGGAATAGGTGGATGCTATAAAGAGTGGAGAAAGGCAGACATTGATGAGAAAGCACGTGGATTCTGCTTCTGATTCTTTCTTAAAAGGTAAATCTATGTACATTGCAGATGACAGAAACAATAGCAATACATATTAGTGCACCAACCTAAGATATGGTGTACCTCTGCGCCTTACAAGCTCATAGGTGGTCTGATTCGTTAGAACAAGGTAGCTGCAGAGAAAACGAAATAAGAGTGGCAATCTATAATCAATGCTTAAACAAATAAAAGAGCATAAAAATTAAGATCAAAACCTTTTAAAATTACATAACCCAGCAAGTCATATCGAAAGAAATTTCAAGCAATCACTTTGTGACAATTTTACTTAGAGTCCAACTATATTGATTAATTTATTAAATTAGCCGAGGTTCCCTCCCTCCCTCCCTCCCTCCCTCCCTCCAGCAAGTCATATCGAAAGAAAGTTAAAATAATCACTTTGTGACAATTTTCCTTTCAGTCCAGCTATATTCACTAATTTCTCAAATTAGCCGAGGGTCCCTCCCTCCCTCCCTTGACAATTTTCCTTACAGTCCGGCTATTTTCTCCCTCGCTTCCTCACTTATTTCCCCATACTGAAGATTAGCACTTCAGCCCAGAACAAAGCCAACCAAACGGTGGTCTACTGGAGCCTGCGTCTACCTAGGCTCACTGAGTAAGCTACAAGATAAAAACTGAAAATCCCTACCTCTCGGATGTCCACTTCTAGGAATTTTTCATCACCATATATTCGTGTTCTTTTGTAGAGTAAATAGAGTTCAGAAGAGCAGGTGTTCAGTCCCACTGCTGTTGGGAAGATACGGGAGATAATTGGCCTGCTAGTCAAGACAGCAGGAATAAGGCAGCCCTTTTTGCCTTTCACACTGGAACTCAGATGTAGCACTCGACACCAGAGAGACAGCTCTAAAATTCCAATTCAAACGGAGAGATGGCCAAACGGATCGATAAGTGTCTAATGACACTCCAAAAGTTGGACATACACTCAACGAAGGTTAACTGAATTATTGAATATGGTCGAAGTTAAGACCCAATAAGCACACACAGAAGGCAGCTGCCTTAAAACCCAGTAAGCACACAAGATGGCAAACGATGACCCAAACAATCAAGTAGAGCAGTGACATAAGGAATGTAGCATGTATGACCTCATCTGATTGAATGCATGGAAAAGTAGACATCCCATTCTGGGAAATGCGCATTGGAAAAACTTCTGGCTTGAGATAAATGACATGTCATACCTATGGAAGAGCAACAGGAGGAACAAGAAAATCAATGAAAATGACAGAAAAATCAACAGCAATATCATGACTGCATCCTTCCACCTGACAATAACATCGAAGTTAGAAATTAGCTGAGTTCCAAATAGAGAAAGGATGAAACTGCAATCAAAATTGCATTACAAGAAGCCTTTTGATTTCTTTAAACAAACTAACCATCTCTTCTTTTTGAGAAAAGCATTATTTGATGGGATCAAAACATATTTTCACCTGGCTAAAACTACTGCAACTTCCTTGAAAGAATGAAGGATCTGATATTACTTACCAAGCCTTTGATACGTCAGCTGTCAAGTATGTAACGTACAAGATCCCAGTCAAATGCATAATGGAGTCTCTTCGCAGATATACCACCTGATATAAGAAATTTTAACAGCATAGTAGAAGTGCCATTAATTAATAGGCAATTATATTAAGAAATACTGCTACATGCGATTGTAGGGGACTGGATGGTCAACCTAATAGATTGTATCTCTTGATAGCATAAGTATTGAGGGACAAATCAGACAAAAAGTGGCAATATATAAAAAAAAGTGACTAGAATAGTCATTTTCATTTCCTAATGAACGTTTTGGAAACCATTTATTCCTAAATAAAATATCTTTTGGGACGTTAAAGTTTGCTGGAGACATGTCTTCTAACCCAGTATCTGCTCTTTTCCTAGTTCATACTTCCGTGATTTATAAAGAGACAAATTCGGGGCCACAGGAAAGAACATCCAGACATAGAACTGGAAACAAAAGTTTTGAAAATGCATTTTCTCCATGATAAAACACACAGAATACTTGAGCAAATAGCTAGAAGAGACTACCATCCAGATAAGCTTAATTTAGTAGGCCGAAATAGCATCATCCAGCCATGTGAAATTGCACTTAGAAAATGAAAAGTGATTTGAATTCTGGCACGGGCCCAAAGATAGGTTCATCGGTTGCTTGGTGCAGGCCTATTACATTCGTCGAGCTTAATTTAGTAGGCCGAAATAGCATCATCTATGACCGTTATATTTGGCCGACAACAACAATTCAATTTTCAGTACATATTTGACCAAAAAATTTAATAAATCTAACCTAATCCGAACCATACCACGGATTACTTTCCTCATACGGACCTACGGTCTATATAGCACGACGTAATCTTGAATTTTCCACTTTTAAGATAAGGTGATGATCTCTTTTAAGAACCAATAGTCAGCTCATTTTAATTAGTGCCATTGCTCATTTTAATTAGTGCCATTGACATATGGTAGCCTCGGTATAACATATTTTCGGATTGTTGACTAAGATTGTACATGAAAAGACGAGGCGATACATCTGAGATTTGGGCATTGAAAACAGGATGAATTAGTTTGATAGGAGCTTCGACACCCTTTAATGAATTCGTTTTGTAGAAGCTTTTGACAGCCGACGACAGAAAAATGCTCAAGAGACTCGGCTGTGATTAAACTAGACTAAACGATTCGGGTCGGTTCAAAAGAATTACACGAATAAGACCGCCGATCCATAGGGTATCTTCTATGAAATCATGGCCTAGGGTTAAAATGCAGAAGTACTCAATTACTCGATCGACAGTTTCCTCCTCCAATCAAGGCTATAAAAACTGAGAAGTGTCCCACACGATTGGTATTTCTGCGAGGTCTTGAATTGAATTGAATTGAACGAAGATGGTTTTTCTTTGACTGAACGAATTCTTGTCGTCGAGTCATCGTGAGGTTAAATTCCATTAGGCATACGACTTGATCTGCATCATTTTGTTTTGAAACAGTAAATGGATCCATTCGCCTCTGTGGGGAATTACTGATTCCCTAAAACGGATTTGACACTAAATCAAACCCTTAAAACGAATGCGGAAGACGAGCCCAGGAATTACATGTATCACTGATCAAAGATATACCACGGAATCGAGCGTACCTTATTGTCCACAGATTAAATACCGATGTTGAGGTTCGAGGAAGGATTCTGATCCCGTTCTACCGAGGAGCGTACTATTGTTTCAAGGGGGAGAAAAGTTACGTTCTTTTTGGGAGAGGGAGAAAAGAAAAGAAACGTACGTACGTTGAAAGGGTACGTTCCCTTTTCTTTTCTCTCTTACGTCTTCTCCAAAAGACACATCCCCTCAACGTAACACATCTTCATATCTCAACCCTTCAACCATGGGCCCTTATCTTACGGGCCGGGCTTTTAGGCCCAACATGGGCGGACGGGCCAACTTAGGCCCATCACATTAATAATTAAAACCATCATCTCCCACTCGCACATGGTGGGCCGAACATGATCCTCTTTACCTCTCTTCAACATTCATACCGGTGAATAATCCGTGCGACAAAGATACTTTGAGAGCTCGTTGCCATACATCTCTGTTAGGAATATATAGCAGCTCATAATGGGCATCACACTCGAGTAGATTTAGTATGCAATACCCTAGATCGATCGATCACATTTATATCTCTCTTGATCTCTTTTAAACAATGATATATATATATATATATATATATATATATATATATATTGTATTCACAATTATGATTATCCCAAAGACAGTCATAATTGGTCGACCAGTGAATACAAAAACTACAATGTGATTCTCCAAATTCGATCTTCCTCTTTCCTTCAAACTCTCAACTTCAGTTTAGTTTGCTTTTCTAGAAATGTCCCGTTAGATCGTATCAACTCATGACCATTGGCAACATCCTAAGATAGCAAACACTAAATAGAAATTTTGAGAACAAGTAAGAGTCCTGAGGGCACTAAAATTGAGGAACTCTTTTCCTCAAGAGTCTCACACGGCATAAAAGTTGAGATCAAACTTTTGCCACTCTTATTGGTCGTCTCATGTATACGTAGTATGAAATACGTATTACGGTATTAACTCCTTTCCCATGGAGCGTATGTCTACACCATCAATACCGTACAGATAATAGTTTAGACATACATAATGTCTAACTTGAGTTCACACATCTACTCATTCACAGAATTCATCAGAACTTACATCTGGCATCTTAGACAGATAAAGTAAAATATGTGGGGTATTTTACTTTCGGACATAGTACATATCATGTCCTCATCTTAACACTTAGTTAAGGAGACATATATATTTTTAAGCTTGAGCTCTCGATTATCACCTAGATAATAAGCTTAAAAACCGTCTCATCTCTATTTATCACACGGTAAATGGAGGCGATTACCCGTGTGAGTGGGCTAATCTCTTATCGTCCGACATACTTTCTCAACTTAATATAATGCACCGAGCATTAAGATGCATAAAGATCAAACAAAGATTCATAGGCATTAATAATGAAAAAACACAAATTCATAAATGTGAACAACTCGGGAAATTACAATATCCAAGACATCGACTCTACGCAATCCTAGAGATTTTACATGACCACAAAACACATCTCTAGGTATTGGCTTTGTCATAGGATCTGCTACCATTCTATGTGTAGATATGTTCTGTAAGTTCACATCCTTTCGTGCAACCATATCTTTGACAAAGTTATACTTGGTATCTATATGTTTGGTCTTGCCATGATATTTTGGATCTTTGGTGTACGCTATAGCTGCTTGGCTATTACAGTTAACCAATAATGGATTTGCAGCTTTCTCAATAACACCTAAATGATCCAAAAATCTCTTAAGCCAAACTCCTTCTTGTACCGCTGCGATAATGCCACGAACTCAGCTTCCATCGTGGACAAGGCTATACACGTTTGCTTCTTACCGCTCCATGATATGGCGCCATTATTCGAAGAAAGCAAAACCAAAGGTAGATTTTCTTTCATCTAAATCTCCTCCCCAATCAAAGCATCGAATAGCATTCAAGTCGCAGATCCTTTCCTTGGTAATTCAGCTTGTAATCGCAGTTCCTTCGAGATACCTCAAGTATTCTTTTAACGGCCTTCCAATGTGCTCGACCTGGATTGGATTGGTATCTACTCACCATTCCAACTGCAAAGCATATGTCAGGTCTTGTACACATCATAGCGTACATCAAGCTCCCAACAGCACTAGCATAAGGAACATGTTTCATTTGTTCCTTCTCTTGTAGAGTCCTTGGACACAGTCTATTGCTCAATCCTTCACCTTTTGCAATAGGAGTATCAATAGGTTTACAATCTTGCATACGAAATCGTTCAAGAATCTTATTTATGTAAGTTTCTTGTGAAAGAGATAATGATCTCTTCGAACGATCTCTTGAAATCTTAACTCCAAGGATGTATGCAGCCTCACCCATATCTTTCATTTCAAAGTTGGAAGATAACCAACTCTTGACAAGTGTCAACTAACTCCATATTGCTTCCGGCAATTAGTATATCATCAACATATAATGATATGATCACAAATTGATCTTTAGATCTTTTGATATATACACAATGATCCTCATCAATCATTGTAAAATCATATGCCATTATGGCATTATGAAAACGTATATACCATTGTCTTGACGATCGCTTAAGGCCATATATCGATCTCAAAAGTCGACATACCTTTTCTTCCTGGCCTTTCATTATGAAACCAGCAGTTGTTCCATATATATTTCTTTATCTAATTCTCCATTGAGAAAAGCAGTCTTTACATCCATTTGATGTAATTCAAGATCCATATTTGCCACTATTGCCGAATAATGCGAATTGAGGTAAATCTCACTACGGGAGAAAATGTTTCTTCATAATCAATTCCTTCTGTTGATTATACCCCTTCGCTACAAGGCGAGCTTTATGCCTTTCTATCGAGCCATCAGCTTTACGCTTTATTTTAAGAACCCATTTGTTCCCAATAACTTTGCGTCTTTTTGGAAGGTTAACCAGTTCCCAAACATGATTTGACTTCATTGACTCTATTTCATCTTCCATTGCATGCATCCATTTTTCCTTACTAGGGCAATTTAGAGCCTCATTAACATTTCTTGGCTCATCCTCATCTTGTGGAGCAACCATAAAAGTTTCCCCTTCAATGTCAAAACGTCGACGGGGAATACTTTTGCGACTTGTTCGCCGTATGGGAGATTGTACACTTTGCACATCATTCCCCATTATGCTCCCACTAGGGTTAGATAATGATGATGTCGTCTCATCATGTGGTTCTAATTGAGAATGAATTGAATTCAATTCATCACTTCTCATATTACTCCCACTTGGACGAACTCCACTAATATCATTATCTTGATCCAAGGTTTCAAATAGGGAGTAATCTTCACCTATTTCGCCCTTCTTAGGAAATTCATTCTCTAAGAATGTGACATCCCGTGATTCAAATTCAGTTATACTCCCACTTTCCTGCTCACAGCTCACCTGTGAACACATACCCTTTCGAGTGTTTGAAGTATCTTATGAAGATACTCTTCTTTCCTCTAGGACCCAATTTCCCAAACTTGTGAGAGGGTTCATGAGTATAGGCAGCACAACCCCATGGCTTAAGAAAACTTAAGTCCGGTTTTCTACTGTCCATAACTCATATGGAGGGGAAGTAAGCGATTTGGAAGGCACCCGGTTAAGTATATAGGCAGCGAGTTAATAGCGCATCACTCCAAAAGGTGATAGGTAAGTTAGCATGCGCCATCATGGACCTAACCATTTCCGGTAGGGTTCTGTTCCTTCTCTCCGCAACACCATTTTGTTGAGGAGTATATGGAATAGACAACTGTCTTTCTATTCCTTTTTCATCACATAATTTTCTGAACTCATCGAGATAAATATTCTCGACCTCGATCGGATCTCAATGCTTTTATTTTCTTGTCTAATTGATTTTCTACCAAGTTCATAAACCTTTTGAAACAACTTAATGCTTCAGATTTATGAGTGATATAGCTAGTATAAACACCTAGAGGGGTTGAATAGGTGTAAAAACAATTTATCGAGATACGAAAGCAATACTAGGCAAACAATAGAAAGGAAGTTCTCTAAAACAGATTGTGATCAAAATAAACAGAGAGTAGGGAAGAGAAAATTGAACACAAGATTTATAGTGGTTCGGCTTATTCCAAGCCTACGTCTACTCTTTTTCGCACCGACCCAGCCCACCTTTGGATTTCACTATGAACAAAAGAGATGTTACTGACAATGCTTTCCCTTGATTCCACAAAGTGTAGATATTTTACCACACTTCCTCAAGGTATCTCAAAATATAGACTCTCTTTTGCGTACAAGATTTAGCTCAATAAATGAATTGACTAAGAATAAGGAGCTTCAGACTTTGGAATTCTTCTATCGTGCACACTCACTTCGAACAACTGGAACATCTTCCTTATATACTCCTTTATGCCATCATACCCGTTGGCACTTACCAAAGGAATTCTTCCAATCTTCCCGTTAGGAAGATCATTCGAGCCATTAAAGGAACATGTCGATAGCCCATCAATCCTGCTCGCCCATACAATCAGGATCTCGGTTTCCATAAGTAGAACCTTCCAAGTATGCTTCGCCAATCATCGGATCTTCAATCAATCTTGATTCGAATAAAGGAATCCGTTATGTCATATCCAGCCAAGAGATCTTCGTCAGTCGATAAGATCAAATCCTTAACGAAACACACATTCCTGGATAGACCTTCTTCGACAAACTACGGATCGTTAATGAGAATAGACTTTGAGTCTTGAGTCCGCGGTCCAAAGGTCTTTAGACTTTAAATAGTAGAGTCTGCAAATCTTCGACTAGATCGATGGAAATGTTTTGTCGGCTTCAAAATATTCCGAGAAAGATTTCTCCAACAATCTCCCCCTTTTTGATGGTGACAAAACTTTCCGCAGATTTGAATATCTTTGACCTCGCAAAACATTACTCAAGCAAATATGGATATCTCATAAAGATTAATGATAACACTAGAATCGCAACCACAGAAAATAGGTTAGTCTTGCATGAGAGTAAAGCCATTCATAAGATATCAACAAGTACTTAATATAAGCAAGTCAAATCCAAATCCCAAATTCAGTCCACAACTAGACAGACACACAAGTCACACAAGTCAAACATCAAAACAAACAAATCCAAAAGATTAAGTTCAAAGTTTTCAAATCTTGCATCTCTCCCCCTTTTTGTCATCATAAAAAAGGTTGAGATGGAAATAGAGTCAAGATTGCTTGGGAATACGAACAAGCTGGAAATCTCCCAATGACTGGACGATGCCTTCAAGCTTTTTCAAATCTTCCTTCAGTTGAGCCACCTCTTCACTCTTAGCATTGGCTTGAATCAAGAGCAAGAGCTTGGATCGATCATTCAAAGAAACCGAAGAAGCTTGTCCCGCATTCCGCAAGTTCGAACTTCGTATCCCGAGCATATATCCGACCCCGCATTTCCAAGAGAACATCAAGAATTTCGTGGAAATCTGCTGAATTATTAGTCGCGTCCGGCTTCGACACGATTAGATGAAGTAAAAGCGAGACGATGGTACATCAAAGCATAGTCACGCAGATTTGGCGATGAAGCTTCATGTTCCTCCTCGGGAAATTGAGAGGCATAAATGTCCTCCGGATCTGCGGAGAGCGGCCGACTCCTTCACCGGTAGCAGGATATGAGGACATTCCTCTTTTCTCACCATCTCCCCCGTTTCCATGCCTTCGGGTGGAGAAGAGTGTTCTTCATGCTCTCCTTCCTCCGGATTTCCTCTTTCTTCTTCTTCTTCTTTTTCAAACCTTTCTTCCTCTACTTCTCTTTCTTCAGCTTCTCTCTCCTCCTCGATTCTTTCTCCTCTCCGCTTCTTTTCTTCTCGTTTCTTTTTCTTCAACTTCTCTCTCCGTCGTTCCATTGATTCCGGGAACGTAACGACTCGGGTTCTTCAATGCCATAGCAGAAATGGTGATGTCATCCTCATCATCTTCATCCTCAATGATGAGAGCTCTTCTCTTTTTGGATGGAGTAACCATAGGCTCCTTTCCTTTTCTTTTTGCTGCCAAAGAGACTTGATGAGGCTTGGCAGGGGTTGTCTCCTTGAATTTCTCCAAAGCCCTGTTGAGTTCTTTCAGACGCATTTTGGACACCATTTTCAGTCCTACCACCATTTTATCACACGATCGAACACAGAGAAATTGTGGAGGCTGAATATTCAAATGTTTGAATAACTTAGACACAAGACCTGGATAAGGAAGTTGACCCTTGTCCTTCACCACTGCTCTATACATGTGGAACAAAATAGTGTGAGGAAGAGAAAACCTTTTTCCAGCATTGATGGCGTACATCAGCTTTGCCTCGAGTTTGAGACATCGAGTCTTTGAAGTAGATTTCGGTCTCGAGGCAATTTATCACAATCTTGTGAAGACGAGAATGTTGAACGCACGCATTCTTGAGTAGGAAATTCTTCCCTCTCGTCTTTCGTCCTTAACAAGTTCCAATGTAGCACGAGCAATAGAAACATTAATTGGTTGATATTTTCCTCTCTCAACCCCAATCACATCAGCTATCATATCTACATCCACCACAAAGTCCTGATCTCGGACACTAAAAAAAAATTTATTCGCATCCAAGAAGCTGAGATTCGAATAGAAATATGCGATTAGTTCAAAGATAGGCTTCGTAGTGTTAGAACGAGAATTGTTCAAGTTGAAGAGAACGGAACTTTTCCCTCAAATTAACATTCACAAAGCATCAAGGAAATCAAAATCCACACTCCTAAGGTTTATCACCCCACGCTTCAACAATTTGGAGTATAGATCCTTCTGTTCCTACGATTGAAACAAGTCTGTCCTTTTTCCTCGAATTTTTGCCACAACACCCATTCTCGGTTGAAATTGGCTGTACAATTTATCATCATCATTCCCATCTATCGGATTCGGTCCTCCAACACGCGGATCACTTGGGATATTTGCAAGGGATTCTTCGCCATCCCCTTAGGAGCAATTCCCAAACGCTCCATAGTTCGCAAAAAGATGAACTCATTTCCATATCCCTTGTCCTTAAGAAACTCGTCGATGTAGTTCAATGGAGTACCGCTCCTCTTTAAAGCACGGTAAAGCTTATAAATAAAAGAGGGCTTTTGAGTTCTTACAGGAACAGCTCCTTCAACGATTTCTTCTTCTTCGGGATGACAAAGAGACCGTGAACTAGTTGGTGAAGAATGACACCGCCGAGAATGTTGTGGGCTCTGTTGCCGATCGGGTGACTCCTCTTCCTCGGTGAGATCAAAGTGAGTAGGCCCCTCACTCATTTGCCGTGGTCTCCGCTTGCAATCCTCGAAGACTTCCTTGAAGACGACATCTTTCTGAGTCTTGAAAGATTCCGAACTTGACTTTTCCCAAGAAAGATGATAACTTTTTCGAAGATTAAACAAGTGAAGAAGACATGAGTGAAAGATCGATGCTTTTTAGGGTTTTTGAACGAAGAGGAACTGACTGTATATAGGTCAGTCGAAGAGAGGTATACCAAGTGTCGTAATGGAAAGTAAAAGATGCCCTTTTTTAAAAAATAACTGCCTTTTTCAAAAATAGATACCTGCCATTTTTAAAATATTAACTCCTTTTTGAAAAAGAAAAGATTGCATTTATCACGGAAATTGAAGATAGCAAAAATCAATTATAGATAGATGATCGTACTTTTCCGAGATTTAATATTAGAGAAAATAAAATAACTTACAGTCAAGAACCTTGTTTGTATGAGTCTGAGAGTCTCTAGACTTTAACTTCTTCAAGCTTCGGGATGTTGAGTGCGGAACGGATGATTTCAAATTGATTTTTCTCCAAAGGCTTTGTAAATATATCCGCCGAGTTGGTTCTTTGAGTCAACAAACTGAATCAAAATCTCTCCATTTTGAACATGATCTCTAATGAAGTGATGTCGAATCTCTATATGCTTCGCTCTTGAGTGAAGGATTGGATTTTTGGTAAGATTGATTGCACTGGTGTTGTCACAGTTAATCTCCGTGCATGAATCTTCAATTTCAAAGTCTCTTAGCTGTTGTTTTATCCACAGAATTTGTGAACAACAACTTCCGAGAGCTACATACTCGCCTCTTTGTAGAAAGAGCTATCGTATTTTGCTTCCTTGAAAACCAAGACACGTCCTGTTTCCAAGTAGTTGACAAGTGCCCGAAGTGCTCTTTCTATCAACGCGCAACTAGCTAGATCTGCGTCGAGTATCCAAGAAGAGTAAAGTCTCCCTTTTTAGGATACCAAAGACCGATGCTTGAAGTTGAAGCAATGTATTTGATAATACGCTTTAAAGCATTTAGATGAGATTCTTTAGGGTCTCGCTTGAAATCTAGCACAAATGCAAACACTAAACAAAATGTCGTCTAGAAGCGAGTAAGATAAAGAAGTGAACCAATGATACTCCGTATAGCTTCCGGTCAACTTTCTTTCCTCCTTCATCTTTGTCTATCTTCAAAGAGCTTGACATTGGTATTTCAGTCTTTTTGCAATTTTCCAGTCCAAACTTTTTGACAAGATCATTAGCATATTTTTCTTGATGAATAAAGGTTCCTTCCTTCAATTGTTTCACTTGAAGTCCAAGAAAGAAGGTTAGTTCACCCATCATGCTCATTTCAAATTCATTCGCATAGACTTAGAGAAATTCTTGCACAAACTTTCATTAGAGGATCCAAAAATAATATCATCAACATATATTTGAACAAGCAGAAAACTTTTGCTTTCTCTTTTGATAAATAGAGTGGTGTCTACTTTACCTTTAACAAAGCCATTTTGAATTAAAAACTTACTCAGCCTGTTGTACCAAGCTCGAGGTGCTTGCTTTAAACCATACAAGGCCTTTTTCGTCCGAATACCGAGTCCGGTTTCTTTGGGTCTTCAAACCCAGGTGGTTGTTCCACATAGACTTCCTCATGGATAAATCCATTCGGAAAGCACTTTTGACGTCCATTTGGAATAACCTGAAATTCTTATAACAAGCAAAAGTAAGTAATAATCGAATTGCTTCTAACCTTGCTACTGGTGCGTAAGTCTCGTCATAGTTTATCCCTTCTTCTTGCGTATATCCCTTGGCCACGAGTCTAGCTTTGTTTCTTATGACTTTTCCTTTTCGTTCATCTTGTTCCGAAAACCCATTTAGCTCCAATAATAGATTTACCTTTTGGTTTAGGAGTCAACTCCCGGACATCATTAATGCTGAATTGTCTCGAGTTCTTCTTGCATAGCTTCAATCCAGCTTTCATCGATAAAGCTTCTTCTATGCTTTTGGGTTCTATTTCGAAATAAGAGCCACAAAGCACTAGACTCTTCGCGCCTTTTGGATCTTGTGTGAATTCCTTCATTAATGTCGCCAATAATGAGATCTTTGGGATGATTTGGACTTATGCTTCCGATTCTTGGTTGATTTTTCGGGTTGATGATCACTTCCTTCATTTGAATCTCGTAACCACTTGTTGCTGGTCTTTCGAGTCTCGAGCCTGCTTCTTTAGACTTTATAGAGTCGAAGCGGTTCGATTCTTCAAGATGAGTACGAATCGATTCATTTTGCATAGAATCTTGGAATTTGACATTCATTGATTCCTCCACAGATTGAGTCTTCTTGTTATAGACTCTGTAGGCTTTGCTCGAGGTAGAATATCCAAGGAAGATGCCTTCGTCTGTTCTTATACTTGAAATAACATACCCTTTTTCATTTTGAACCTTTTTAGCAAACTCCAACGCTTTGTGTTCTGGTTGGTCCAAAGAGATCCATATGCAGAAGCTGCAGTACATGATTAGTGGAAACTTGATTTATTGGTTTAAAAGAATTTCTTACCTGCTTTCCCAATACGCATGGAGTGCATAGATCAGACTTTTGGTATGATAAATTGGGTAAACCACGAACAAGCTTCTTTGATGAAATTTTGGCTATCTCGCTTCATATTGATGTGCCCAAGCTTTTCGTGCCATAAGTTCGCTTCGTCTTGAATTGAGATCGAGACATTGCGTTTCATCGGTTTCACGTCCAAGAGGTAGATATTTCCATGTCTTCGACCCATAAATGATCGAGTAGAATCTTTACCGGTTCCCGAACATATTCCCTCTTGAAAGTTTATTTTGAAACCGGTATCACACTGGTGATCGATCGAGCGGATTGTAGTTGAGTCCTTCCACTAGGGAAACATTGCTTATTGTGAGGTTTCCAATCTTTACGATTCCAAACCCCACAATTCTTCCTTTGTTGTTTCCTCCAAATGAGACTTTTCCACCATTTACTTGAACGAGCTTTATGAAGCAATTTGAATCTCTGTCATATGTCTTGAGCATCCACTATCCAGATACCATTTTACCTTTTTCTTGATAGTGACTCGCATTTAAAAAGGAGACTCAAGCTTTCTTTGGTACCCATATTTTCTTGGGTCCATTGGTGTTAGTATGATATGCGATTTTTGCCCATACCTTTTTAACGGGTTTCCAAACCATAGAGCATTCCTTTTCAAAATGATCGTACTATTGCACTTTGAGCATCCGAGAGCATTTCGACCTCGGTTTTACAAAAACCTTTTTGAAATGATTTTTGTAAGCATCTCTTGTGAGTCTTTGCTTAATTCTTTCCTTCACTTTAGGAAAATCAATTAGAGGAATGGTTTCCACAGTCATTCCCAAACCAGATTTATTGAAATAAGGTCTTTGTCTTTGAAAGAATTTTCTCAAGTTTCTCGAGATCCTATTGAAAATCTTTTTGAAATATTTGATATGTCAATTTTTAAAAATTCATTTTCTTTTAAAAGATTTTCTTCACTTTCTTTGAGAGTAGAAACATTCATGTCTGAATATTTCAACTTTACTTTCAAAGCATTTTCCTGTTGTTTTAGTGTAGAATTTTTTTTTTTTTGAGTTCGGAAATCCTTTTAAGAGAAGTCTTAAGACTAGAACACAGCTCATCAATGTATTTAGAAACTTTAATAGGGATTTTAAAGTTACTTACCTCAAACTCACCGTCCGAGTCCGAGTCCGAGTCCTGTCTCGGAGTTTGAATCGAGTCCGATTGTGCCATCGACATATATTGGCATAATCATCATCACTTTCTTCACACTCGTATCACTCCAAGTTTCGCTTTAAGAGCCTTTCGATACTTTTCAGCTTTTCCTTTATTCTTCCTCGAAGAGGACAGTTGGGTCCGATGTGTCCTTTTTCTTACATTCAAAGCGAGACTATATCTTTGTTTGATTCATCATCCTCATGAGACTTAGTCTTTGCTTTTGAAAATTTGTTTCTTTGGATTGAATCTTCTTCCTTTTCTCGTTCAGCTTTCGAATCTTCTTATCATGAGAGCAAGCTCCTCATCATCCATATCGTCTTGAGAATCTGTAACATCGAATCATCATTGGATTTTAATGCAATGGATTTCTTACCTTTAGGAAATTCGTCTTCATTGATTCGTTCCACTTCATAAGACGAAGAGTTCCAACCAACTCATCGACGAGATAGTGGCATGATTATTTGTGTCTCTCTTATTGAGGTCTTTATGTGATTCCAAT
This sequence comes from Eucalyptus curtisii, assembly GCA_017140595.1. NCBI lineage: Eukaryota > Viridiplantae > Streptophyta > Magnoliopsida > Myrtales > Myrtaceae > Eucalyptus > Eucalyptus curtisii. The sequence goes on along the minus strand of CM029503.1, from coordinate 32,774,172 downwards.
CCTTGGAGAGTCCACGCAATAGCTTGTTTACTTTCATGGGATCGAAATTGGTTGACCTTGATTTTCAAGACCATTCACGATTTCGTAAAACGACTAAACATGTCGTTATAGATTCTCCGAATTCATTTTGAAGGCTTCGTATTGACCGAGGAGAATGTTGATTCCGGTCTCTTTCACTCGATCAGTTCCTTCATTGGTAATATGTAATCTATCCCGAGACTTCTTTTCTGTAATACAAGAAGATATTTTGTTATATTCGAGTAGGTGACAAAGCACAATATAAAGAATAAATTGCTTTTGCATCAAGAGCTTGTCTCTTGATTATCTCTTCCTGAGTCATTTCACTAGACTCAACAGTTTCTTTTCCTCTCTCTGAGACAGATGCAGCTTTAGGAGTCATTCCTTTTTCTACAACGTCCCATTCCAGAGGATCCTTTGATCTTAAGAACGCTTTCATCTTGTTTTTCCAGATGTTGTAATCCTTTCCATCAAAGTAAGGAGGTCTTGTATTGCTTTGCCCTTCCACCAGCCCTGGAGCTAACATACTAGCCATGGATCTTTAACTCAAGTAAAACACTTCAAACAAAGTGAGTACACGAGGCTCGATACCAATTGATATAGCTAGTATAAACACCTAGAGGGGGGTGAATAGGTGTAAAAACAATTTATCGAGATACGAAAGCAATACTAGGCAAACAATAGAAAGGAAGTTCTCTAAAACATATTGTGATCAAAATAAACAGAGAGTAGGGAAGAGAAAATTGAACACAAGATTTATAGTGGTTCGGCTTATTCCAAGCCTACGTCCACTCTTTCGCACCGACAGCTCACCCGGCTGGATTTCACTATGAACAAAAGAGATGTTACGGCAATGCTTTTCCTTGATTCCACAAAGTGTAGATATTTTACCACACTTCCTCAAGGTATCTCAAAATATAGACTCTCTTTTGCGTACAAGATTTAGCTCGTAAATGAATTGACTAAGAATAAGGAGCTTAGACTTTGGAATTCTTCTATCGTGCACACTCACTTCGAACAACTGGAACGTCTTCCTTATATACTCCTTTATGCCATCATACCCATTGGCACTTACCAAAGGAATTCTTCCAATCTTCCCGTTGGACAGAATCAATTAGGAAGATCATTCGAGCCATTAAAGGAACATGTCGATAGCCCATCAATCCTGCTCGCCCATACAATCAGGATCTCGGTTTCCATAAGTAGAACCTTCCAAGTATGCTTCGCCAATCATCGGATCTTCAATCAATCTTGATTCGAATAAAGGAATCCGTTATGTCATATCCAGCCAAGAGATCTTCGTCAGTCGATAAGATCAAATCCTTAACGAAACACACATTCCCGGATAGACCTTCTTCGACAAACTACGGATGTCAATGAGAATAGACTTTGAGTCTTGAGTCACGCGATCCAAAGGTCTTTAGACTTTAAATAGTAGAGTCTGCAAATCTTCAGACTAGACTGATGGAAATGTTTTGTCAGCTTCAAAATATTCCAGAAAGATTTCTCCAACAATGAGAAATCAAATAGACATATCCGAATCGAGTATAATCATCTATAAAAGTGATGAAATAAACAGCCCCATGCCTTCCTCTCACATTCATTGGACCACGACGTCGAATGGATTAAATGCGAGAGGAAATTCAGCTCTTTTACCTTTTCCAAATGGTTTCCTTGTCGTTTTCCCTACTAGGCAATGCTCACATATGGGCAAATCGACTTTTTCAATGTTGCCTAACAAGCCCTCTTTGGCTAGTCTATTCATACGTTGTTGGCCAATATGACTAAGTCTAGCATGCCACACATTCACATCATTATCATATGAATTAGGAGACGTGAGAAGGGAATAACAAACATTTGCATTAACATAGTCAATATCTAATACAATGAAACCATCCAGAAAATAACCACAACCATAGAAATTTGTATCCAAAAACAAATCCATACCTCTATTATGGAAGTTCATATTAAAACCTAGCTTGACCAACACTAAAACAGACACTAAATTCTGACGAATCTCCGGAGCATACAATACATCATGTAGGAACAAAGTGCGTCCACCACGCATGTTCGGTTGGCAGTGCCAATTCCTTTTACTTCAGCTACGGAGTTGTTTCCCACATAGATCCACTTAGTTCCGGTTGGTACTCGTCGGAATTCCACGAAGGATCCTCTATCCTTCGCTACATGGTCTGTCGCTCCTGAATCTACAGTCCACAAAGGATTAGATTCAGTTAAGAATACAGAACTCGACACATAAGCAAAGTTCTGAAAAGTACAAGGGGTGTATACCTTCTTTGGCTCACGACAGTCGCGAGCATAGTGACCCTTCTTGTCACAATTGTAACACTTTATCCTTGTAAGCTTCTTCATTCGAGGACGCATTCCTCTTTCATGTTGGTTAAGCTTAGGTTTCTTCCCTGAAGGACCTGCTTCCTTGCCTTTCCCATTATCGAACCAGTTAGGACGTTTGCGCTTGGAGCTCGAAGCTCCATGTGAGCTAGAACCAGCATGATAGATTTCAGCTTCTGGCTTAGCCGCCAAGAGGCGGTCCTCTTCCAGCTCAAGATGACGCCTTTTGCATCCTCAAAGGTTTTGATATTCTCATTATGGGTCAGTGCACCTTCATATGCTCCCAACTCGAGGCAAGGAACGAATCACCGCTTGCACTTGCTGCTCATCGGTCGGGACATGGCCAACATCTTTCAGCTCATTAATCATGTTTGACATCTTTCTAAGGTGTTGCTTCATAGTCTGACCATGAGGCTTCTTATAAGAGTCAAACCTAATAGTGAGTTGTCTCAGTCTAGTCACCGAAGTATGACCAAGCCTTGCTGCCAATGCTTCCCACATTTCCTTGGCATTCTCAAAACGCCTGAACTCTCGCATGACATCATTTTCCATGCTACTCAGCAACGTAATGCGAGCAAGAGAGTTCTTCCTTTTCCATGCAGCAAATGCATCCTTATCTCTCTTGTGTTGTGCAGTGTTCCCATCTTCAAGCTCTTCCATGGTTAGGTTAAGAGTTTCTAGTGCCTCTTGTTCTTCCAGCGCATATTGGATTTTCATGTGCCAGATTTCATAGTTGTCACCATTGAGCTTTTCACCTTTGTTCAGCTCGGCAACTATGCTCTTTGTGGCTGAAGCCATTGATCTGAACAAATCAGATATATATGCACGAATTATTAATGCCTATCATTTATGCATTCACTTTGCATAGACCCATCATATTAATGAACAATTTCAAGTAAGGTTTCAGAATCAAAAGGTCACTATGTTTCCAATCATCCTCCAAAAATCCTATCTTAAAAATATCATTAATATAATTGTCTTATGCAAAATAAATTCTATGAAGCTACAAAAACTTCTATCAACTACCCACAGTAATCAACAATAATAGAAAGCAAACAATATTTGACATCCAATAGAATAATAATGCTTTTACATAATACAACTTACATATCAGTTGCTACATCAACAACAACCAGATAGTAAAACGTTTACATAAGGTATCCATAAAGTATACTAAAAGAAAGACAACTTGAAATATCTAAACCCAAGTCAATATATGAACTGGGAAAGCTCCTTTTTTGTTCAATTTCTTGATCTTTTCTTTTGTAACAATCAGGTAATAATCATCTATGAAAGCCATCACAATTTTCCTATATGAAGCAGCTTTGTTCGCATCCCATATGCGATTCAACACTCCTTGCCATTCTGGTGGAAGGGTGTTCATGAAAAATCGCACCATCTCAGACTGTGGCATTGGACGACCATTCCATATGACCTTTTGAATTTTCCCGTTGACTTCAAGAACATGATCTATTATGTCCCCGCTCTCCCATCGATAATTATTCAAATCGGCTATCAACCTTGAAAGCCTTTCTTTTTGTTCGTCGGTAATTACGCGAATAGGCGTGCGTAACTTAAGGGGAGGCATTGTTCCTGCAACAAATGCAGAACAAATAAGGATTACATATAATCCATATAGACATAATTGAAAAAGAAACACATTCTTTTTCCTCTTTTTTTTTTTTTTTTTTTTTTTTTTTTTGGGTCAACGGTCAAAGTCAACGGTCAACGGTCGTCAACGGTCAATGGTCAACCGGTCGAGGTCAGCCGGGTCGGGTCGGGCCGGGTCGGACAGACCGACCCGGCACGTGCAGCACGCGTGCAGCTGACGTCACGATGACGTCAGCTGGCGTGTGCCTCGCACGCGCCAGCGACGGCACGCGCGCACATGCGTCGCACATGCGCGCGTCGGCGCACGCGCGCATGCGATGCACACGCCTGCCCCTACGAATCGGCGCGTGCACGTCGTTTCGCTCCGGCTGGGCGTGGGGGCGCGTCCGACAGCCTTTGGCGGCGTTCCGCCACTCGTCGCGTTCGTCTCGACGAGACCTTCCATCCAACGCCATCAGAAATGGATTTCGACTTACAGAAACTCGAAAAAATGGATGAACAGTGCTCGGGTGTCGGGATTTTTTTCGCCCCGATCGGTGTCGGCCGATTAATTTCACGAAAATTAATAAGAAATCATCCATAAACATGAAAGGGGTCGGGAAAAACTTGGAAAAGGATCGGGAAACAAGAACTACGGCTCTGATACCAATGTGGGGAATTACTGATTCCCTAAAACGGATTTGACACTAAATCAAACCCCTAAAACGAATGCGGAAGACGAGCCCATGAATTATATGTATCACCGATCAAAGATACACCACGGAATCGAGCGTACCTTATTGTCCACAGATTAAACACCGATGTTGAGGTTCGAGGAAGGATTCTGATCCCGTTCCACCGAGGAGCGTACTGTTGCTTCAAGAGGGAGAAAAGTTACGTTCTTTTTGGGAGAGGGAGAAAAGAAAAGAAACGTACGTACGTTGAAAGGGTACGCTCCCTTTTCTTTTCTCTCTTACGTCTTCTCCAAAAGACACATCCCCTCAACGTAACACCTCTTCATATCTCAACCCTTCAACCATGGGCTCTTATCTTACGGGCCGGGCTTTTAGGCCCAACATGGGCGGACGGGCCAACTTAGGCCCATCACATTAATAATTAAAACCATCAGCCTCGAATGTTTACGATTGATGTCCAATCCGTAAATAAATTATTGAAATCTCAAGCGCTTTGGTACGCTGTGCTTGTTCACCTGTGTCGATTTGGGGTATGGTCAGTTCACTGGAAGGATTAACCTCCCAATTCGAACCTAATCCCAAATAAAAAAAAAAAAAAAGGCTTACCAAAGCCAAAGCAATGAAATGACTCGACTTAACTAAAATGTTAGACCCACTTGCCCCCTATTGAACTACGTAAATCTGAATTTTTATTCATTTCCACCATTATTTCGCATGTGGAATGGACCGATGGAGTATATGCTGAAGTTATAGTAGAAATATAGATTCTTCACAAATAAATCTATTTAAAATCCTTTAAATTCGAGTCCGCTCTAGCACCGTTGGTTTGTTCCAATAAGTCATTTGGAAATTGTAAGTAAACCATTTAATTCTTCTAAAATATCCCTTATATACATAAATAAGAAATATCACTACGTGACATTCTCGAAGAAGATTGAATGAGTTTTCGCGTTGCCGTGACAAGCGGTGCAAAAAGAAGGTCGATGGCGCACGGCATGGACAAGCCTCCGCGTCTGTACACAAAATGTCAACATTGGAGGTTTGAGGAAGACCGTCACTAGCTTCAGTCAGTTGAATTGTCAAATCCTAAACTCCCTCTCTCTCTTCTCAATTCCTATAAATAGCACCAACACGAACCTCTAACTCCAACCACAAACGAACTACCTTAGCACAAACACACAATTTCTCAGAAAATGAGGTTCGGGTCGTTAATTCCGTTGCTCCTCCTGGCCTCGGTGCTCGGAGCCGCCGCTCAGAGCGGGGACATTGGCAGCTTGATCAGTCAGGACCTGTTCAACGAGATGCTGAAGCATCGCAACGACGGGAATTGCCCTGGCAATGGGTTCTACACCTACGACGCCTTCATCACGGCCGCGAAGTCGTTCGGCGGGTTTGGGACGACAGGCGACACAGACACGAGGAAGCGAGAGATCACAGCGTTCTTGGCTCAGACATCACACGAAACCACAGGTTTTTGTCCTCAACTGATCACTTCAGTTTCTAGTCATTACTTGGTAGTTTGCCGTGCGTTATCGAAGCCTAGTTCATCGGCAAAAACAGATGGTTTTCCATTGAACAATGCATGGATTCGCAATGATCGACCAAATTATTTTGTAGGCGGATGGGCAAGTGCACCGGACGGTCCATATGCATGGGGATATTGCTTCTTGCAAGAGCAAGGCAATCCTGGAGACTACTGCGTTGCCAACCAGCAATGGCCTTGTGCTCCTGGCAAGAAATACTATGGACGTGGGCCCATCCAAATCTCTTAGTAAGTTACATAAAATCAACCTTTCATTTCATTATGTATGGTAGTCTCTAAATTCATTGTCACGGCACTAACATGGTCGGTGTAGCTTCGGATTTAAAACGATTGGTTTTCTCAAATTTTGATGTATTGGTTGTTTGCGATTTTCCCAGCAACTACAACTACGGGCCGGCGGGGCAAGCCATCAACTCCGACCTCCTGAACAACCCGGACGCAGTTGCGACCGACCCCGTCATCTCATTCAAGACGGCCCTCTGGTTCTGGATGACGCCGCAGTCACCAAAGCCCTCGTGCCACGATGTTGTCACCGGCCAGTGGCAGCCATCCGCCGCAGACACCGCAGCTGGACGGGTCCCTGGGTATGGGGTCATCACCAACATCATCAACGGTGGGATCGAGTGCGGGAAGGGCTCGAACCCGCAGGTGGAGGACCGGATCGGGTTCTACAAGAGGTACTGTGACTTGCTGACAGTGGGATATGGCGACAATCTGGACTGCTACAGCCAACAGCCATTTGCCTAGTTCTATTACTAAATTAAATCATTGCTCACGTACTGGTGATCAATAAGCTGAGATGTACTGCTAGGTTTTTATCCACACAAGAAAAGACTAAATAAAGGATATTGACCATTCTATTATCTCAATGAAGCTTGCAGAAGCTGTACAACATGTGCAGCTAGATTTACAATCTGTGTGCACCCTGAACTCATCAGGAAACTAGAGACATATAGGGCTTTAGAGTCAAATTCCACAGCTAGTACACATAGGAATGGAAAATGCGATGTTGGTGAATTATTTCAACCGAAACATCTAATAAACAGCAAACACTAGTGCATCGGCAAGCATGCTTGCCGGCTTGCCGGCTAATGAATGTAATAGCTCTCTCGGAGGCGCTAAAGCATGCTTGCCAGCTAATGAATGTAGTAGCGAATTAATTGATAAAGATCTGAAGAATGACTTTTTGGTCAACACTGAGGGAAGTCCATAAAAAGCAAGTAGCAAGCTAAACGGGTCTGTCCATAACGATGTAGGCGGGACCCTGGAGCGAATCCTGCGGCAGACCAAAAGACGAGGGCAAAGTACAAACACTTTCGTACAATTTCAAGTACAGCGCAAACGGTAATTTAGCAGCTACACAGAATCTCCACCTGAACCAGTCAGCAGCGATTCCGTGGCAATCACATTCTTGAGAAGCTCAACAAAATTGATCGGGAAACTTTTTACACCAGTTCTTCAACAAACAACAAACTGATATCCCTCCTGCCTTCTCAACAATAACAGTAAGAGGAGAGACAAAGGTCTGCCTTCCATGCTCTGTTTATCTAGCACATGCTACGAAGTTCAGTCTTCTTCAGCTCATATATTGGTACAAGAAACCCCTACTATACATAAATTTCATTAATTGAAATAAGGCGATCACATACATGGTAAAGGATTCTGGTTTCAACATTCATCCAAGCAGTATACCAAAGGAAATTAGGGCAAGCCAAAAAATTGCTCATTCTAACATTTGGTTTGGATGAGAATTACAACAGTCAACCAAAATCACAAACAATCATGAATATAAGTTTGGAAGTAAGCTTCAAAATTAGTGCAAGATTGATGAATGATTCTTGATACTTCCACCAGAATAACAAGGCATACAATCTGACAGAGTTGGATCTTGACAAGAAAAACTCAAGAAACAAATAAAACTGCCGTTCCTATGCCGTCGCATCTCATGATAAATAAAATCAACACCAATATACCTCCAAGCCAAACTCTTTATATACCTTAAGGGCAAAAATTTGAGAAAACAGTGACAAGATCTCTAATCTCAGCAGCAGCAGCGACAGGTAAGAGCATCCAAACAGGTAAATGGCTTTGACTTCTCTTCCAGTTCCTGTGCTGTGGGCAGCCGTTCTAGATCATATATACTGCCTCTGGCACAACAAAAGTGGTACAAATTTCGGCAAGCGCCTTTACTGAAAGGATAAACTCTTTCGGGAATACCCCTGCAGAATGCATGACAATTGCATAAAGAAGGTGGTATATTGATGGCCAAAGAAGAAATGGCTAGAACATTGACATGAAGAAAACCTCGTCTACCTATCTAGCTAAGCTTGGGTCAAATGTAGCATTCAGTATTTTGCACTTGCATGTTTAACCAAGCCCCTTCTCATGGATAGTTAGTTAAAAGAAAGGATCATGCTATATTATATGATTCCGAGTACGTTTTGCATCTTTTCAAACAGAAGTTGGTACTGCTGTAGGCCTATAAAAAATGTCCGATTGAACACTCTTAGTGAAGGTGCGTCATGCCTATGATACAAATTATCTTCAGAATGACTATGCGTTAAAGAACAAAGCTGCAGCAGCATACAGTAGATGTTACCCCCCCCCCCCCAAAAAAAAAAAAAAAAAAAAAAGAAAAAAGAAAATCCTCACTTGTGTCCAAATAGTTGCTTTAGTGCTTCTGATTCTTTTTTAAAAGGTAAATCTATGTACATTGCAGATGACAGATACAACAGCAATGCATTTTAGTGTACCAACCTAAGATATGGTATACGTCTGCGCCTTACAAGCTCATAGGTGGTCTGATTCGTCAGAACAAGGTAGCTGCAGTGAAAATGAAATAAGAGTGGCAATCTCTAATCAATGCTTTAACAAACAAAAGAGTATAAACATTAAGATCAAAACCTTTCAAAATCACATAACCCAGCAAATCATATCGAAAGAATTTTAAAGCAATCACTTTGTGACAATTTTCCTTACAGTCCAGCTATATTCACTAATTTCTCAAATTAGCCGAGGGTCCCTCTCTCGCCCCAGCAAGTCATATCGAAAGAAATTTAAAGCAATCGCTTTGTGACAATTTTTATTACAGTTCAACTATATCGACTAATATCTCAAATTAGCCGAGGGTCCCTTTCTCCCTCCCTTGACCATTTTCCTTACACTCTGGCTATATTCTCCCTCCCTCCCTTATTTCCCCATACTGAAGATTAGCACTTCAGCCCAGAACAAAGCCAACCAAACTGCAGTCTACTGGAGCCTTGATCTACCCACGCTCACTAAGTAAGCTCCAAGATAAAAACTGAAAATCCCTACCTCTAGGATGTCCACTTCTAGGAAGTTTTCGTCACTGTATATTCATGTTCTTTCGTAGAGTAAGTAGAGTTCAAAAGAGCAGGTGTTCAATCCTACTGCCGTTGGGAAGAGCAATCTCATATGGGAGTTAACTGGCCTGCTAGTCAAGACAGCAGGAAGAAGGCAGCCCTACTTGCCTTTCACATTGGAACTTAGATGTAGCACTTGACACCAGAGAGACAGATCTAAAATTCCAATTCAAACAGAGAAATAGCCAAACAGACTGATAAGTGTCAAATGATGCTCCAAAAGCTGGACACGCACTCAAAGAAGGTCAACTGGATTATTGAATATGGTCAAAGTTGAGCCCCAATAAGCACACAAGAAGGCACCGATGATCCAAACAACCAGGTAGAGCAGTGACAATAGGAATGTAGCATGTATGACCTCCTATGATTGAATGCATGAAAAAGTAGATAGCCCATTCAGGGAAATGCACATTTGAACAAAATTCTGACAATGTTGAGATATGACATGTCATACCTATGGAAGAGCAACAGGAGGAACAAGAAAATCAAGGAAATTGACAGAAAAATCAACAGCAAGATCATGACTGCATCCTTCCACCTGACAATAAGATCAAAGTTTGAAACTAGCTGAGTTCCAAATAGAAAAGGATGAAATTGCAATCAAAACTTGCGTTATAAGAAGCCTTTGGAATTATTTAAATAAACTAACCATCTCTTCTTTTTGAGCCAAGCATTCTTTGATGGGATCAAAATATATTTTCACCTAGCTAATATCTACTGCAACTTCCTTGAAAGAATGAAGGATCTGATATAACTTACCAAGCCCTTGATATGTCAGCTGTCAAGTATGTAATGTACAAGATCCCAGTCCAAATGCATAATGCAGTCTCTTCGCAGATATACCACCTGATATAAAAAATTTAACAGTATAGTAGAAGTGCCATTAATTAAGAGGCAATTATATCAAGAAATACTGCTACATGTGAATATAGGGGGATGCATGGTCAACCTAATAGATTGGCTCCCTTGATAGCATAAATACGAGGGACAAATCAGACAAAAAGTGGCAATATAAGAAAAGTGACTAGAATAGTCGTTTTCATTCCCTAATAAAGATTTTGGAAACCATTTATTCCTAAATAAAATATCTTTTGAGACGTTAAAGCTTGCTAGAGACATGTCCTCCAACCCAGTATCTGCTCTTTTCTTAGTTCATACTTCCGTGATTTGTGAAGAGACTAATTCAGGGCCACGGGAAAAAACATTCAGACATAGAACTGGAAACAGAAGTTTTGAAAATGCATTTTCTTCATGATAAAACACACATAATACTTGAGCAAATAGCTAGAAGAGACTACCGGTCATATAAACATAATGGCAAACAATTAATTAATTTAGGATCGAACATTAACATGTGATCTTTGCATTGAAAGCGGAGAATCCATTATTTTCCTGATGACCATCCAACTCTATATGGGTATGCTACGTTAAAGTACATATCTTATAAATCAGGAACACATACAGTGCATGTCACACGTAAGGTAGATGGAATTTCAACTTACCAAAATCGACAATGATTTCCCTGCCCAATGCAGGTTCCTAGCCAGACACAATGGTGATCAAACTGAAGAACACACCTATCACAATCATGACAATGCTTTGCTCGTGGTGGCTGCAAAAACATTAATTGACAACAACAAATTGGAACTAGTATCACTTCATCAACCCATAATGTCCACAAAAGGAGACAACAATCATTTCAGCTCCACCACTTAGTTTCCTCCCAGCAAACTTTCTGCATCAGTAGAACAACCCCCCCCCCCCTTCTCTCCTCTCCTCCTCTCTCCACCCCCAAAAAAGAAAAAAGAAAAAGAAAAAGGAAACCAAAACTAAAAGGTTTGAGATTCTAAAGGAACATATTCAGTGAACCTCTGAGGTAAGTATGGTCAGGATTTTCCCATAAGGTGGTTCTCATCTCAAAGAAGTATATGGAAAGGAAAGGTTGAAAAGAAAGCTTTCTCAAAGTTTGTTAGGTAAAAGCATTGTTATTCTTATTCCACCTAGTATCTTAGGTTTCAACATATACATCCAATTAGAAAATTCAGGGGATCAGCCTTGCAAAAAAGGTGAATTAGCAAAGATTTACCATTCATCTGCATAAATATCCCATCTAACAAATTATGGCATTATTAGGATGACTAGCATGTGGCATGACAACATACAAGTACAGCTGTTCATATGTGCTATTACTTTAAAGCAGACCCGGTATGCATATGATGCTCATAGATATTGGAAGTTCAATGAACTCAACATCAGTAAAATATCTATATCCTCTCCAGAAGGTGTATGCTGACAAAAACCATCCAGAGTACAGAAAAGCCCCATATTTCATTAACATACTCAGACATTCTTTAAATCTCATGCATCTGAAAAGATAAGCTTTTGACAAATCACTTACCTGCTCAACACTACAGTAGGAACAAGTTAAAGTTCTGCAAGACAAAGAAACAATGAGTTAAGCTTGTTCTTGCCAAAAAATACCAGCATTGAAGCTTATGTTTTCTCTGCACATACACCCATGAAACGCAACACAATACTGAATACATCATTTGATAACTCTCTCCACTAATCTGACAGGAATATTTTCCCCTGTTATCTTCTAAAGCAACTTTTGTCCACTATCTCATGACTGGACAAACAGGAAACATCAATTACTTTGCATGCAACTGTTGTAAGTCAAACAACCAATGAAAGGATAGAGTCCACTTATATCTGAAATCAAGTTAGACAAAGATACAACTTGTTATAACTTGGGGGGAATAGGCATAATAAGCACCACCTACAACTTAATTATTTCTTCTCTTGATCTTTAATGCCGCAGCTACCAATGCTAATACATAAAGTATAAAAGTGGATAGAACTCAATCCCAGAGACAAAAATTAAAAACTAAGAGACTACCACATGCATACAATGACTGAAATAACCAATAGGTAACAGAAAGGATACCAATTTGAAACACAGAAACAAGTATCTTGTGGATGATTACACTTTTATTGGAAGAATCAAAGAAGCTGCAATTGATGATACAGTACCTTATAGACATCCCGGGGGGATACAAGTCCATCACCATCTTTGACCAAGATGTGGGATTACTTCCTAACAAATTTCTCCCCGACTGATCACCATCCGATGAAACTACAAAGCCCCCATTTTTGCTAGAAGCAGTTTGTCTTTGCTTAAACATTTGCATGGAAGTACAAAGATTAAAAAAAAATTAAACAATGAAGCCACAATGGTGATCATCGAGGAATGGAACAATGGATTAATACTCACTTTGAAGCGATTTGTGAACATGGCATTTGCTTCATTGACAGCTCTCATCACATCAAGGACATATCTAGAAGCATAAAAATATTGAAAGAATCAGGCATATCTATCAGAAGAAAAGTGGACAGTCACTATTTGTAATGGCCAATTTAAGTCACTACTGAGTGCATTTATTGATTACCCAGGAGAAGAGCAAGCTGTCACGAAGTACTGAATCAAAGTTGCCACAAAGAGTAGTAGATATAAAGCAATATACCTGGATAACAAGAGAATCAGATAAGGTAGGTCAAAGGAAAAGGTCAAAAAAGTACTACACAAGCCATATGAAATCAACTAACCCCACTATCAGAGATGATAAGGTAACTGAAATACATGCTCTACATAGCCCATCATGGTGAAGAACATATTGACTCTCAAGAAATGAAGATTTTCCTTTTAATTTCATTTTTCACCAAATATTTGGCATTGGTGCTAAACGCTAGTAATAAGCTTCAGTCTCCTCTCTCAGTTATCTCATTGAAGCTAAAGACGCAATCTCGCCTGATACCACACTCGAAAGGGTTTATTCGTAAGTTGTATTCATAGAGGGCAGTCTACAGACAATGGCAAAAAAAGTCATCACTTGAAAATCCAAAAGAACCCAGGTGATGCAGCGGATAAAACCTCCATGATCTTTAACGGCGACCAAATTAACCCAGCACGTTCTACTACTTCCACCACGACACTGTACGAACAAAAGCTAGTTTCGAGCTAACCCAAGAGCGACATCGACGTACCAGGGTTCCTTCCGTGCTTTCTCTATCAAATCCCTATCAAACAGAAAGACGACGCCCGCGTAGACAAGATGCAGCACCACCAGCGCCACCTTCAACAGCAACGACGACCTCCGAGCTGAAACGATTTCCATCTTGCCAGAGTCAGTTTCAGCAAAGAGGGATACTAAGAATGGAACGAGAAGGCGCAGCACCACCGAGCATAAACGCATTCGCATCCCCGCGGTTTCGCGAGAAAATTAAAAATAACAACTTCCGCATACAACCCCAAAAAACCTGTGAAAAAACGAAAGCCCACGTTTCGTTCAAGCTCGCCAAAGCAAATGCACGCATTGCAAGAACCTCGTGTCAAAACACGACCAGATTTCCTTCGTCACGAGAGAGAGAGAGAGAGAGAGAGAGAGAGAGAGAACGGATACCGGGATCGGCGAGGCAGGGGAACCAGCGATAGCACCGCTCGCACGCGCCTCGGAGGGGGCAGCACAAATCCACCATCGCGATCGGCGGGGGTCCTCGGATTTCATCCAGAAGCCGGGGGGCCCCGCACGATGCGATCGAGCTCGCCGACCGGAATCCCCACGCAAGCACGCTTCTCGCCGGAACCGCCAGGAGGAGATCGCCGCATAGAAGGCGCGAACGGACGGAGCTCCGACCGAAGGACGCCGGACTCGAGAACGCTAGAGAGAGAGAGAGAGAGGTTCGGACAAGTTGGTCGGGCGGACTGGAGAAGACGTGGCGCGATCTTCGCAGGGAAAGGAGAGGAGAGACTCCTTTTTTTGGCTTTTTCTCTCTTTTTGGATATATTTATATACACTCATTTCGTTTCTTTAACTGAAAACGAATGATTAGATGGCACATTTTGAACACGAGGTATCTACTATTTACTGAGATTTACCGGGAGGTTACACTTTCCGGCCACGATATAACCTAATAATTGATTTTAATAAGTTGCCCAAAAATTTAAAAAAGAAAAGCTTTGAAGTATTTTCCATCATTTTCATTCTGGACAAGCTTTTGAATGTTATCGTACTGTCCAAGTTTTACTGTAATAGAACCTCGAGCTTCATCGTCCGTCATGTTAATACGTTGCATAAAAAGATACGAAAAAGGAAAAAGAAAGGGATTTCATTTTTTTCTATTAATGGAGATAGTTTACAGCGACTCTACATATCTATCTAAGTGACTCTACATATGTATCTGACTTATTAGAATTCTATTTAATTCTTTAAAAAATATTAAGAATGTAAAAGTACCGTGTGCGAAATGATATTCATTAGTAATTTGAAAGCATTCATAGTTCAGATTCTTCTTATTCTTCTTATCATTTTTTAGGCTTTGACTTCATGGTTCTGATTTACCCCCGTACAAAAAGTAAATTTTCTTGTGCTAATCTGACTTTTCTTCTGTTGAAAACAACGTGCATTTATTTTGCTCGAATTGAATGGGCCCAAAAGATCTTTCGTTCCTTCGCACGGACCAGAAAAATGAGTGCTCGCAAAGCATTCGAGAGGAAAGACAGAAGGACGAAACCGCAATGACTGGACAGTAGGAGATGGACAAGTGACAACAAACCCCGCTATCATACCGACCGGTCCGACAGCATCTAACCCTTTACCGAAGCTTCCCACCTGGTCCGAATCGAAAGTCAACCCGCTCAACTAACCAATCCCAACCAAACCCACCATCCCCACGGCCAATGTCACCCGAAAAATCAAAACAAAACTGGACGAAAACAGTTGAATCCAATGGAAAATTTGTATCCAGAGATGATCGCTACCCCAAAAATAAAATTAAAAAATAAAAAATAAAAAAGTATGCTCTTTACTTTCTTTTCTTTTATAACTTAATTTGTTGCTGTCTAAATCACCAGTAGTCACCGCACGAGCATTTGCCGTCCTCAAAACGATGGAACCGGTTATTGTCCCTCACTATGATCGCTCTTACCGTGCACTTTGACATGAGCTTGATCGCCGAGTGGCAATCCCCGCACACTCTCAAGTTTTTCATGACCCTTATCGGCCTCTCCGGTGGGAATGTGATCAGACAGAAGGCGATGGCGAGCCTCTCGCTGTGGTACCGGATCGTCCGATTCTTCTCTTCTCGGTCCACCTCTTGCAACACGAAGCTTGTGTCCGCGACATAACCGGCCCTCTCCATTTCCTCCCCCAACTCGTCCAGTTTCTGATAGATCTCTTTGGCTTTTGCATGAGATTGGTCCCCAGAAGTGAATGTGTGGACTCTGTTGCCTTCCTCAACCCAACTTAAACCCGTTTCCTTCTTCACCCCTTGGTCTCTGAGCATTTTTCTAGCTTTGGCTGCTTCTTCATATCTTCCAGCAGCGGCATAAGCATTGGACAACAACACTTGCAGGCCTGAGCTCACGGAGCCGAGTTCCAAGACCCTATCAGCCGCCAAGGCTGCAAGTTCGGTTTTATTATGTATACGGCAACCGGTCAAGAAAGCACCCCACACAGATTGCGTAGGTGGAATGGGCATCTTGTTGACTAGAGATAGAGCATCGTCCAGTTTTCCAGCTCGGCCAAGCAAATCCACCATTGAACTATAATGTTGATGCTCCGGTTCAATGCCATACTTCTTCATTAGCTCAAAATAGTATTCACCTTCTCTGACAAGCCCCGCATGACTGCAAGCATAGAGGATGCTCAGAAAAGAAATGAAATTTGGCTTCATCCCACAACTCTCCATCTGTTTAAACAGCTCGAATGCCTTCTGCGTGTGCGAATGCTGAGCACAGGCAATCATCATCGCATTCCACATGCCAAGGTTCTTCACAGGTATCTCGCCGAAGACTTGATAAGCTTCTTCGATGACCCCACATTTAGAATATAATGAGATTAGAGAACTGCCAACGAAGCTCGACGAATCATAGTTGGTCTTGAAACATAGGCCATGAATCTGCTTCCCCAATTCAAGCAGAGTAGAATTACTGCAAACACGAAGAACACTTGAGAAAGTAAAATCATTAACGTCCAAATCCCCCAGCAGAGCTTGCTTAAACAAAACCAACGCTTCTTCATCCTCTCCCATCAGAGCATACCCATAAATCATCCCGCTCCAAGACACCACATTCCGCTCAGGCATTTCATCAAACATCTGCCGCGCATCCCTCACTTCACCACACTTGGCGTACATATCGACCAGCGAGCTCCCCACAAACACGTCGACATCAAACCCGGTCTTAACCGCCAAAGAATGCACGGACCTCCCGACGTCACACCGACCCAGAATCGCACAAGCCTTTGTGGCACTCGGGAATATGTGATCGTCAGGCAAAACGCACCCACTAACCATTCGACGAAAGTACTCAACGGCCTGCCACGGAAACTCGTTCTGGGCAAACGCCGAAATGATCGAGCTCCAAGTCGTGGCCGATTTCCTCGGAGCCTCATCGAAAACTTGGCGGGAACAGAAGGGTAGCTGAGACTTGGAGTAGAAGTTGATGAGGTGGTGTGACACGAGAGGGATGGTCTGGATGCCCGATTTCACGATATGGGCGTGGAGTTGGAGGCCTTTCGGGAGCGATCTCGAGCGGGTAATGGAGAGGAGGAGGTTGCAGACGTTTCTGTAGTTGAGCTCGAAGCTGGAGTGATGGTTGAAGAGATTGGGTGAGTGCTTCGGTACAGGGGCCAGCGAAGGGCTCGAACGCGGGTATTGCTCGGTGGGATCTTGGAGAGGAGTTATGGGGAGTGGGCGAAGCATTAAGTTTTGAGCGACGGATGGGCGACGTTCAGAGGATGGAGACGACCAGTCCGTTCGCTGTTACGGTCATGCTACTGATGCTTATAGTCTCGTGGGAAGGAGTTGAATCGGGGAGACCGTGAATTGGGAACTGGAACTGAGGGGCTGTGAAGTGTTGAAGAGTTTGATTTTTGAGCTTGGGTTAACTTGGCGGATATTTATGCCCTAAAGCTTTTTGTATGCTCCATATTTTCTCGATTTCATCTTTTTATTTTCTTCATATGGGTCTTAGTTGCAAAGCTTTTAGGAATGAAAAAGTCCTTTGAAGCTTAATATTAAATGTGTTAAAAAGTGTTCAAATCGTATCATGTTGAAAAAAAATAACACGATAGTTCATTAACTTAAACCTATCAGAGTATTTAGCTGCGAATAATAAAAAGGCGAGCATTTACACCAACCAATCTATTGGCTATATGATCGTAATACTAATGCGTACATTAAAATTTTGCATGCTCTAGTAATGCCTCGTAGCTAATATTCCAGTTCATTAGTTAATTGTCACGTGTTCAAGTAGAACTTGCTTTTCGCTAATTTTTTTTTATTTTTTGTGTTCTTCTCAAAATTGTGATTTTTCACAACTTTCAAATGCCACGTTCTTATCTTTTTTTTCTTGAAATCCTTTGTTGCGTGTAATCTCCCAAGTAGGTTATTTGCGGGGCCAGTCACACTGTTCGGAAGAGCAGGCGGCATTGAGTTGCCGGAGGGGGCGGCATTGAGTTGCCGGAGGGGGCGGTGACCGCAAGGGCGTGGTGGAGGTGGGAGGAGTCATGTAGGCATTGTGAATGCAGAGGAAATTCGGGTGAGGAGGTGAGGAGCTAGAGGACCTTGGGCACCATGAGGAGGCAACGGGAGTCGAAGTCGTTGTTGGAGACGGTAGACTTGTTGATGGGCGGGACGGCGGAGGAAGGGCTCCCAGCGGCTCCACCGTTTCGCTTCCCGATTTAGTTTACACGCTGGAGAGGATTGTCACCGTTCAGCAGCTTCCTCCCTTCTTCGCCAACACTCGAAAGTATATGATCCTCCGTCAGCATTGATAATCTTCAGCATTGAAAATTAGGTCCCACTTGGACACATGACAATTGATTAATGGGCTAAAGGATGCCCTATCTGGTGTTTTCAGCATATGGGGCTAATTCCAAAAATTGGCGAGAGCAGGCACCCTAACGAGGCGAGTGGTCTAGGCATCTAGCCACAGCATCAATCCAACACCAGTTTAGTTCGATTGCGACAATACTTTTCCGGGCGGCATAAGCTGTCTACAAAGTTAAGCTAGATTGCTTCGCGGCTTATCACATCCATGTTCAGCAGCACCTTGCGTGGACCATGGATGAATCGAGGCAAGATAAATGAAATCTAGTTGAGAAGCTCGAATAAGCAAGGATTGGTCTTTTAGTCTATGTAGTCTCATTTGGAAGAAATAGTTGTCGGAATGATCTTTCAGACTTTTTCCAGGGCTGCCACCGGGAACCCCCAATCCAAAATCAGATTCTTCCAGTTTCTAGCAATTTGATTGTAATTAGGGCAGAGTTTTCGGTCAAGTTACTCCCGATATACCAATTTGAAAGGCACCGAAGGTGAAGCATTGTCATTGATAGGGAAGCAAAAGCGTAAGGAAGTCAAGCAATAAAGTAAAAGCAAGGTAGGAGTAAGCGGTTTCAAGTTCCCTACAGATTCTACTTGGAACCTACCTGTTGAAATATGTTCATTATTTTTTAGAACCTGAACCCTATCATGTATACTCTAAAACCTGAAACCTACGCTTTCATAGATTTTAAGATCGATTTCAGGATTTATCCAGATTTTACTTTTATTATTATTTGAACGATTACAATTTATATCACAACTTATATTTAGACCCACGAAAAAAATATGAACATTAATAAAGCAAAAATGTTAGTCATAAAATAGGAACTCGAACTACTGTTTCCAAATTATACAGTTATCATCAAATGGCATGGAGTATCGGAGGATTGCACGAAGACATGGATCAAGAAAAACATTAAAACTTGTTTCAGGTTCTAGATTACAGGTTCCAAGTTTTAGATTTCTCCAACTAAGAACCTAAAAGCTACCCGTTGAAACAAGTTTCTCATTTTTTGGAACTAAAACCTACCATGTATATTTTGGAACCTGGAACTTATAGGTTTCCACCGGTCTAGTTCTCAAGTTCCAGATTTCTCCAACTAAGAACCTGGAACCTACACGTCGAAACAGATTTATCATTTTTTGGAATTTAGAACCTACCTTACATATCTTGAAACCTGGAACCTACAAGTTTCCACTGGTCCAGTTATCTACCCCAGAACCATGCTCACCCCTAAAGCAAGATAAGACTCGACTGCAGATCCAATGACAAGGTTGAGATTGATGAGGTTGTTTGCAATAGTCGATCTTCTCTGAAATGCCGTCCAGTGTTAGAGTTCAGATGTAGTGGAAACAAAAGTCAACATTAGAGTTGAGTGGTCAAAGTCAAACTGAGTGATAAGTTGACCAACTAAGGTATCTTTAATGCATACTATTTTGCTCATCATAACTTATATCCCAACTATACTTGATTCAAAATTTAGTTGATAACAATGTTAACATGGTATGCTGTATCTCAACATAATAGACTTAACTTATGTATAAAAATACAGACCTTCAAAGTCTAGATTGGTGTCCATCTTTAAGTGTGATAGATATTACACAATATCCAAACCTCATGTATAGAAACTTGCAGTTGTGGAGGCGAATTTAAGCCATCAAATTCATATAGTTGGCATTCCAGCTCATGTCGTTCAATCAGCTTGCATACTATGTTTGCACACTGGTATCAAAAATCAATATCATAAGAACATATTGCAGATTTGGCAAAAAGTTGTCATGAGGACATAAGCATGTTACACTTGTACACAGCTTGCAACATTACGTACAGGTAGCTAAGAAGCTCCTGAGTGTTTTCGGATAGCATTACTAGATTGATGAGCAAAGCACTTCTGCCTGAGCTATACCAATGAAAGACATAAAGTGGGTAGGCTTTGAGAGAGAGTATTTACATATGGGTAACTAATGAAAAACAAAAAGTGGGCAGGCTTTGAGAGAGAGTATTTCATACCACGCTTGATTGCTCTCGTCCAGCTCAATCGAAAAGCTCTCTTCCCTAGCCTGCAGCAAAATGGAATGCCACATTATTATTTAAGAAGCCGTGATGCTCTATGAATAAAACTTGGTCATATGCCCAAAAATACATTTTCGAGTAGGAGAAACTAAGAGATACACCTGATTTGCCACGTCAGATGATTGAAACAGACTTTGCAAACACTGCCAAGTAATATGTGACAGAAGGTTCTTATCAAGATTTAAAGGTAATGAAAAAACATGACAAATGGAAGATTTGAAGGTTGTCAATCCCTAGTCTTAGTCTTGTCAGAAGGCCAAGACGGCTCATTAATAATCAAAGGGCGCATCATTATGAAATCACGAAGACCCGATTGATAAGCCCATTGTTGTCATCAGCCTACGAGCTGTGACGAGATGAGCTTAACATCCACGCAACTTTGTGTTCGTAGAGGTCTAATAAATGCTAGCATTATTGGATTTGCTACAACTTTCAGACAATAAGAACTAAAATCTGTGGCAGGAGAGGAGCTGCCATAGACTGAAGCAATGACAACTTCTGTACGAGACGATATTGGAAAAATTAAATATACTTAAACAGTATGCTTAGAAGGGGGTGAGGGAGGAGACTATGCATGCACCTGATTCACATATTCAATAGTACAGCAACTGATTAGAAAGGATATGGATAATAATTAGTCTGCTGCCATGGCTTATGATTCCTTATGCTTTATCTTTGACAATTAGATAATGAGCTTTCAGCTTGTAACAATAAGAAGGCAGCGGAGAAGTTAACTGCTTAATTAGGATACATGCTAGAGATATAGTCCACTGTCATGTCTCCCTAAGCAAAATGTATATCGAAAACTTCATAAAAGAAAGCTCGTGGTATTGAATCCCCACTATAACTTGCAAATTAAGGTAACAGCAGCAAAACATACTGCACAGAAGAACAAAGAACCAAATTGAAAACTCAAGACATGCTTGTAGATGACAGGAACAGTGACCAAGGATAGTCATATGGAATTCTGCAAATCATACAAAATCAACTCAAGGGTTATCCATGAGATGCAAAATAGCTTGATAAATAACATAGTGTCGGTTGCCCAAATTACTATACTAAACATAAGGAATAGTTCAACAACCACATTAAATGAATTACACTTTTTAAATTTGACATTGCATACAAGACAAAATTTAGGGACTATGAGTATCATTCCCCTAGATATAAATTGTATTTTTTGCGTTCATTCTAGAGTAATCTTAGTAACATTTCTTTTTTCTGGAAATAAAAATTTAATCATCTAAGATTCTGGAATGAGAACCGCATTCCAAAGACTACAAACGTAAGTGCATTTAAAAGGGACATGACAAGCTGTCCGTCTATCCCCATACTACCAACATCCTAATCGCCAAGCAATAAACCAACACGGAAGTCAGAATAGGGCGGCCACTTGAGGCTACGATTCGCCAAGTTGAACACCTCAAAGTTCTTGCAATTTTGTTCCGCGCGGTAGATGCAATTCCCCTCGCCATGCCCGTCGAGCTCGCGTGCCGAGACCGCGAACGAGCAGCGGCGGTTGCAGAGAAAGAAAGCCGAATCGCCCAAGCTCCTCACCTCCTCCCATCTCGCATGTCGCTGATCCAATCTAAAGACTTCATAATGACTTGTCTCTTTTCGCGAGCCACGGCTACATGGACCATCGCTAGTGTATCTGCACACTATGTAAAGATCACCGCCCGATACCACGAAATGCCTCGAAAGGCACGAAAAGCAGTCGAAGCGGCAACTGTGGTGACGGCGACCACCGATGTCGTAGATCGGCAGTGAGAAACTTTGAAGTCTGAAAGATGTATGAAGCTGCAAAATCTGCTCGATTTGCCCGACGGAATCAACGACCCAGACTTTGCCATCATACACTACGATGTCATCACACTCGTCAATGTTGATGCCATCAACCTCTAAATAGCTCTAATTCTCATCCCCGTATTTCCAACAACCTAATTCCCCACCTTCATCAATGAAATAAACCGAACATTGATCTGAATCAGAACCTACGCCATCCGGATGCATCACTGCTTTCTCTACACCTTCAGAGGGGTCTCTGGTTGTACCATCGAGCATGTATTGTCTACAGATTTCAACCATTCGGGATTGGCGAGAATCGAGTACCTTCGGGAAGTTGGGGAGCATGTGCACAATCCTCCGCTGCGAGTAGAGGCTGCGGATCCGCATATGCCCGGGCTCCGACGACTCCTCGAGCATCAGCAGCCACCGCGCGCGGCCAGAGCCGGCGGCTCCATCCGGCGTCTCGAGGGCGTAGACCGTGCTCGCGCGGAGGAAGAGGTCGGGCTGGATTCGGAGAGGGAATCGCGAGGCCTCGCGGCGGGGGGGTGCGGGGATCGTGGAGCGGAAGGAAGAGCAGATGCTACGGAACCGGAGGACGTGCATGCGGGTGTCGAGACGATTGCCGATCACGGAGATCACTTCCGCAGGAAGCACGGGGCATGAGGGCCTTTCGATTGGATCCATCGAAAAAAAAAAAAGGCTGGTCCGGTATATACTCTAGAATCGAATAGGGAGAGCGGGCGACGTTGAGCTCCCGGAGGGGGCCAGCGAACGCGAGGGCGTGGTGGAGGTTGGGGGAGTCGCAAAGGTCGAGGATGATTTGGAGGTGGGAGGAGTCATCACAGGCATTGTCAACGCAGAGGAATCTTGGGAGAGGGGTAAAGGAGGCAGAGGACCTTGGGCTCCATAAGGAGGCAGCGGGAGTCAACGGCAGAGGGAGCAGAGGAGGGATCGAGGGGCTCCCGGCGGTTCAACCATATCGCTTCCCTAATTAATATATACACTGGAGAGGATTGTTACCATTTATCAGTTTTCTCCCTTCTTCACCAACACCCCAAGGATTGGATCCTCCATCATCATCGATAAATCTTTAGAATCACATCATCATCTTAATAATAACATCGATCAATCACTTACTCCGATATCATTGTTCCCATGTTGTCTCAACTGTGATAATGCAGCGTTACTGACAATAGTCGATCGTCTCAGAATGCTGTCCAGCATTAGAGTTCAAATGTAGTGGAAACAAAAGTCCGCATTAGAGTTGAGTGGTCAAAGTCAAACCAAGTGATAAGTTGACCAACTAAAATGCCTTTAATGCATACCATTTTACTTATCATAACTCATATCCCAACTATACTTGATTCAAAATTTAGTTGATGACAATGTTAACATGGTATGCTATATTTCAACATAATAGACTTAGCTTATGCATAAAAGTGCAGACTTCTAGAAGCTACAACTACTTTAGAGTCTAGATTGGTGTCCCTCTTCAAGTGTGATAGATGTTACACAGTATCCAAACCTCATGTATAGAAACTTGCAATTGTAAAGGCGAATTTAAGCCATCAAATAGTTGGCATTCCAGCTCATGTCATTCAATCAGCTTACATACTGTGTTTGCACAGAAGAAAACGTACACTGGTATCAAAAATCAATATCATCGGAACATATTGCAGATTTAGCAAAAAGTCGTCATGAGGACATAATAATGCTACACTTGTACACAGCTTGCAGCATTAAGTACAGGTACCTAAGAAGCTCCTTAATGTTTCCGGACAGCATTACTAGATTGATGAGCAAAGTACTTCTGCCTTAGTGTACATATGGGTAACCAATGAAAGATAGAAAGTGGGCAGGCTTTGAGAAAGAGAGTATTTCATACCACACTTGATTGTTCTCGTCCAGCTCAATCGAAAAGCTCTCTTCCCCAGCCTACAGCAAAATGGAATGCCACATTATTATTTAACAAGACTTGATGCTCTACGAAAAAAACTTGGTCATATGCCCGAATTTACATTTTTGATAAGAGAAACTGAGAGGTACACCTGGTTTGCCACGTCAGATGATTGAAACAGACTTTGCAAACACTGCCGAGTAATATGTGACAGAAGGTTCTTATCAAGATTCAAAGGTAATGAAAAAACATGACAAATGGAAGATTTGAAGGTTGTCAATCTCTAGGCTTGTCAGAAGGCCAAGACGGCTCATCAATAATCAAAGGGCGCAGCATGAAGACCCGATTGATAAGCCCATTGTTGTCATCAGCCTAAGAGCTATGACGAGATAAGCTTAATATCCACGCAACTATGTGTTCGTAGAGGTCTAATAAATGCTAGCATTATTGTATTTGCCACAACTTTCACACGATAAGAACTAAAATTTGTGGCAGAAGAGGAGTTGCCAACTAGACTGAAGCAATGACAATTTCTGTACGAGACAATATTGGAAAAATTAAATATACTTAAACAGTTTGCTTAGAAGGGGGTGAGGGAGGAGACTATGCATGCACCCGCTTCACATATTCAATAATAGAGCAACTGATTAGAAAAGATATGGATAATAATTAGTCTACTGCCATGGCTTATGATTCCTTATGCTTTATCTTTGACAATTAGATAACGATCTTTCAGCTTGTAACGATAATAAGGCAGCAGAGAAGTTAGGTTCTTAATTAGGATACATACTAGAGATATAGTCCACTGTCATGTCTCCCTAAGCAAAATGTATATCGAAAACTTCAGAAGGAAAGCTCGTGGTACTGAATCCCCACTACAACTTGCAAACTAAGGTAACAGCAGCAAAACATACTACACAAAAGAACAAAGAACCAAAATGAAAACTCAAGACATGCGTGTAGACGACAGGAAGAGTGACCAAGGATAGTCATATGGAATTCCACAAATCATGCAAAATCAACTCAAGGGTTATCCATGAGATGCAAAATAGCTTGATGAATAACATAGTATCGGTTGCCCAAATTACTATACTGAACATCAAGGAATAGTTCAACGACCACATTAAATGAATTTAGACTTTTTAAATCTGACATTGCATACAAGACAAAATTTAGGGACTATGAGTATCATTCCCCTAGATATAAATTGTATTTTTCGAGTAATCATAATAACATTTTATTATGGAAATAAAAATTTAATCATATTTATATCTAGATTCTGGAATGAGAACCGCATTCCAAAGACTACAAACGTAAGTGCATTTAAAAGGGGCATGACAAGCTGTCCATCCCCATACTACCAATATCCTAATCGCCCTCCTTCATCAACGCAACAAACCAATCCGGAAGTCAGAATAGTCCGCCCACTTGAGGCTACGATTCGCCAAGTTGAACACCTCAAAGTTTACGCAATTAATCTCCGCGCGGTAGATGCAATTCCCCTCGCCATGCCCGTCGAGCTCGCGTGCCGAGACGGCGAACGAGCAGCGGCGGTTGCAGAGAAAGAAAGCCGAATCGCCCAAGCTCCTCACCTCCTCCCATCTCGCACGTCGCTCATCCAATCTAAAGACTTCATAATGACTTGTCTTTTCCGGCGAGCCACCGCTACACGGACCATCGCTAATGTATCTGCACACTATGTAAAGATCACCGCCAGATACCACCAAATGCCTCGAAAAGCAGGAAAAGCAGTCGAAGCGGCGACCACCAATGTCGTAGATTGGCAGTGGGAAACTTCGAAGTCTGAAAGATGTATGAAGCCGCAAAATCTGCCCGTCAGAATCGACGACCCAGACTTTGCCATCATACACTACGATGTCGCTATAACGACGGCGCCGTCGGCCATCAACATAACGACGGCGCCGTCGGCCATCAACAAAACGGCGGCGCCGTCGGCCATCACCAACTAAATAGCTCCAATTCTCATCCCCGTATTTCCAACAACCTAATTGCCCACCTCTATCAATGAAATAAACCGAACATTGATCTGAATCAGAACCTGCGCCATCCGGATGCATCACTGCTTTCTGTACACCTTGAAAGAGGCCTCCGGTTGTACCCTCGAGCGTGTACTGTCTACAGATTTCAACCATTCGGGATTGGCGAGAATCGAGTACCTTCGGGAACTTGTGGAGCATGTGCGCGATCTTCCGCTGCGAGTAGAGGCTGCGGATCCGCATCCGCCCGGGCTTCGCCGACTCCTCGAGCATCAGCAGCCACCGCGGGCGGGCCGAGCCGGGGGCTCCGTCCGGCGTCTCGAGGGCGTAGACCGCGCTCGCGCGGAGGAAGAGGTCGGGCTGGATTCGAAGAGGGAATCGCGAGGCCTCGCGGCGGGGGGGCGCGGGGATCGCGGAGCGGAAGGAAGAGCAGACGCTGCGGAACCGGAGGACGTCCATGCGGGTGTCGAGACGATTGCCGATCTCGTAGAGAATATCCCTAGGAAGGTCGGGGCATGAGCCCCTTTCGGTTGGATCCATGGGAGCTCTCTTGCGTGTTCTGCACGGATGATCGCGGATGTCGCCCGAAGAAGAAGAAGAAGAAATTGGGGCGTTTTACCGAAGTACGTCTTCATCGTATCCCATAAATATCTGGGATGTTTTTCTAAATTTAATTTATATAAAAAATAACTCGTCCAACAATCATTTCAGCTCACATCTTAAAGTAATCAAAACGACAATTTATCATCCTCTGTTACTTTATTTTATATTTTTTTCATCCATATTTGTTATGTTAATATTGGAGAGAGAAGAAAAGACACATTCATCAACATATTTTAAACACCTTCCATTTTCCATTATAGACATTTTATTCGATTTAGGATGGAGAATCAAACCCAAAGATTCTCATTCTCTCGTTTTACTTTTACCTTGCATTTTGTATTTTTGCTGTTTACCTTGCTTCATCCACTTCTTCGTATTTCCTCAACACGAATCAACCATTCGAATCTCACGAGCCTCTTGTAGATTGGTCACTCGGCCTCTACGAAAAGGATCAAGGATGCTCGAGCTACATTTTTCCGATTCCAGCAAATACAAGAAGTTTTTTTTTTCTTAGGCATTTACGTTGTGTAATTCAAAGAATCGGAGTCGCAAGCAACATTATCAATGAATATCAAATGAAATCGAAAATAAAAGAAGAAATTGGCCGGTCCAGGATAGACTCTAGAATCGAATAGGGAGAGCGGGCGACGTTGAGCTCCCGGAGGGGGCCAGCGAACGCGAGGGCGTGGCGGAGGTTGGGGGGGAGTCGCAAAGGTCGAGGACAATTTGGAGGTGGGAGGAGTTATCACAGGCATTGCCAACGCAGAGGAATTTTGGGAGAGGGGTAAAGGAGGCAGAAGACCTTGGGCTCCATAAGGAGGCAGCGGGAGTCAAAGCCGTGGGCTTGACCACGGCGGAGGGAGCAGAGGAGGATTGTTACCATTTAGCAGTTTTCTCCCTTCTTCACCAACATTCCAAAGATTGGATCCTCCATCATCATCGATAATCTTTAGGATCACATCATCATCCAAATAATAACATCGGTCAATCACTTGCTCTGTTATCATTGTTCTCACTTTGGCTCAACCGTGATAATAAAAGCATTTGAAAAATGTCAAAAGTGAACCTCACTTGGACACGTGAAAATTAACTAATGGATTGGAGTATGACATACTTGGCATTATCGAAAAATGCAACCTCCCACTTCGAACCTTCGTCGAAATGCTCAGTGCCGACCAATTGTCCACCATCTTTCAATCCCAAACACATAAAGTAGCTAAATGATTCATGGGGGCTGACTCCAAAAGTTTGGCGATCAGGCACCCTGATGAGGCGAGAGGTCTAAGCATCTAGCCACAGCACCATCCAACACCAGTTTAGTTCGATTGCGACGATACTTTTCCTGGGCGGCATAAGCTGTCTACATAGTTAAGCTAGAATGCTTCGTGGCTTATCACATCCATGTTCAGCAGCACCTTGCGTGGACCGTGGATAAGTCGAGGCATGATAAATGAAATCTAGTTGAGAAGCTTGGATAAGCAAGGATAGGTCTTAAGTCTGTGTACTCTCATTTGAAAGAAAAAGTTGCTGGAATGATCTCTCAAACTTTCTTGAGCGCTGCCTTTGGGAACCGTCAATCCAAAATCAGATTCTTCCAGTTTCTAGCAGTTTCATTGTCATCAAGGCAGAGTTTTTGGTCAAGTTACTCCCGACATACCAATTTAAAAGGCACCGAAGGTGAAGCATTGTCGTTGATAGGGAAGCAAAAGGGTAAGGAAGTTGAGCAATAAAGTGAAAGCAAGGTAAGGGTGAGCAATTTCAAATTCCGTACAAGTTCCACCCGAAACTTAAAACTTACCCGTTGAAATAAGTTCCTCATTTTTAGAACTTGAAATCTATCATGCATACCCTAGAACGTAAAATGTACCCTGTCATAAGTTCCAAGATCAATTTTTCAGGGTCTATCCAGGTTCTACTTATATTATTATTTAAGCGATTATAATTCACTAACTTAACTTATATTTATACACACTAAAGATATGAACATTAATAAGTAAAAATCTTAATCATAAAATAGAAACTCGGATTAGTGCTTCTAAATTGTACACTTATCATCGAACGACATGGCATATCGGAGGATTGTATGAAGATATGGATAAAGAAAAACATTAAACTTATTCAATATTCTAGGTTACAGGTTCCACGTTTCTCTAACTAAGAACCTGAAACCTACCCTCAAAATAGGTTTCTCATTTTTTGAAACCCGATACCTACCCTACATATCTTAGAACTTAGAACCTACAGATTTTTATCAGTCCAATTCCCAAGTTCCTAGTTTTACTCTGGAACCATGCTTACCCTAAAGCACGGTAAGAATCGACTGCCGATCCAACGATAGGGTTGAGATTGATGAGGGTGCTTGCGAACTTTCGGCTAGTGGACTATGATGAGTAGAAAAATCAGCCCGCGTGTTGACGGTGGATTGTTTTTGAAATGAAATAGACAGCAAGCAAGCATTAATAAGAGCCTGTGGAACCAACCCCAAAAAAAAAAAAAAATCAAAAAAAATCAAAAACAAGACAAAACAAAACTGCTCAATGCAGCGCTACTGGCAATAGTCGATCGTCTAGAATGCCATCCAGCATTAGAGTTCAGATGTAGTGGAAACAAGAGTCAGATTAGAGTTGAGTGGTCCAAGACAAACCGAGTGATAAGTTGACCAATTAAAGTGCCTTTAATGCATACCATTTTGCTCATCATAACTTATATCCCAACTATACTTGATTCAAAATTTAGTTGATGACAATGTTAACACGGTATGCTGTATTTCAACATAATAGACTTAGCTTATGCATAAAAGTGCAGACTTCTGGAAGCTACAATTACTTTAGAGTCTAGATTGGTGTCCCTCTTCAAGTGTGATAGATGTTACACAATATCCGAACCTCATGTATAGAAACTTGCAGAGGTAAAGGCGAATTTAAGCCATCAAATAGTTGGCATTCCAGCTCATATCATTCAATCAGCTTACATACTGTGTTTGCACAGAAGAAGACGTACACTGGTATCAAAAATCGATATCATCAGAACATATTGCAGATTTAGCAAAAAGTTGTCATGAGGACATAATCATGTTACACTTGTACACAGCTTGCAGCATTTAGTACAGGTAGCTAAGAAGCTCCTAAATGTTTCCGGACAGCATTACTAGATTGATGAGCAAAGTAAATCATGTTACACTTGTACACAGCTTGCAGCATTTAGTACAGGTAACTAAGAAGCTCCTAAATGTTTCCGGACAGCATTACTAGATTGATGAGCAAAGTACTTCTGCCTGAGCTGTACATATGGGTAACCAATGAAAGACAGAAAGTGGGCAGGCTTTGAGAAAGAGAGTATTTCATACCACACTTGATTGTTCTCGTCCAGCTCAATCGAAAAGCTCTCTTCCCCAGCCTGCAGCAAAATGGAATGCCACATTATTATTTAAGAAGACTTGATATTCTACGAATAAAACTTGGTCATATGCCCAAAAATACATTTTAGACAGGAGAAACTGAGAGGTACACCTGGTTTGCCGTGTCAGATAATTGAAACGGACTTTGCAAACACTGCCTAGTAATATGTGACAGAAGGTTCTTATCAAGATTTAAAGGTAATAAAAAAAAAAAAAAAAAAACATGACAAATGGAAGATTTGAAGGTTGTCGATCTCTAGTCTTGTCAGAAGGCCAAGATGGCTCATCAATAATCAAAGGGTGCAGCATTATGAAATCACGATGACCCAATTGATGAGCCCATTGTTGTCATCAGCCTAAGAGCTGTGAAGAGATGAGCTTAATATCCACGCAACTTTGTATTCGTAGAGGTCTAATAAATGCTAGCATTATTGTATTTGCTACAACTTTCAGACGATAAGAACTAAAATCTGTGGCCAGAAAGGAGCTGCCAACTAGACTGAAGAAATGACAGCATCTGTATGAGACAATATTGGTAAAATTAAATATACTCAAACAGTTCACTTAGAAGGGGGTGAGGGAGGACACTATGCATGCACCCGATTCGCAAATTCAACAGTAGAGCAACTAATTAGATTCCTTATGCTTCATTTTGACAATTAGATAACAAGCTGAAAGCTTGTAAGGATAAGAAGGCAGCAGAGAAGTTAACTGCTTAATTAGGATACATACTAGGGATATAGTCCACTGTCATGTCTCCCAAGTAAATAGTATATCGAAAACTTCAGAGAAGAAAAGCTCATGGTACTGAATCCCCACTACAACTTGCAAATTAAGGTAACAGCAGCAAAACATACTGCACAGAAGAACAAAATACCAAAATGAAAACTCAAGACATGCTTGTAGATGATAGGAAGAGTGACCAAGGATAGTCATATGGAATTCCGCAAATCATACAAAATCAACTCAAGGGTTATCTTTACCAAAAAAAAAAACTCAAGGGTTATCCATAAGATGCAAAATAGCTTGACGAATAACATAGTGTACGTCGCCCAAAAGACATTCGACGCTATTTCAAGCTAAAATTGACATATGCATCTAAGCATATGCAAGAGTTCAGAAAATTCTCATAGGTCGTGAAAGAAGAAGGTATAAGAAGTGTAAAAGCTAGTATTCATCATAAGCATCATTACAAAAAATCATTATAACCAGGAAGCCACAAGATAACGTTTATTAACATTTGAGCCACTCTTATTCATATAAGTACCCATGTTGCACTTGAGGTCAAAGGAAGTTACCAACCAGCAGGTGACCTTTAAGTGTACCACCGCCGAAACAAAAGGAAGCCCTGCCCAAAGCCCCGCCCTTCTTAGACTTCTGGCTTTCATTTACAAAGACCACTTCAAGAGGCATCACGAGCCAAGGCAGAAACTCCTTCACACAAGCACAAAACTTCACCCCATTCTGAACTCGAGTCTTGGAATCAACAAATGCCCAGTTCAACCCGAAATGCCTACAAATGCAATCAAGTCTAAGCACAGGAATGTAAACCTGCACGAGACTTTGCCTACACTGAACATATGAACAGACCTCCAACTCTGAAGAGCATTCTTGCCTTTTTCATAGGTATCATGACCGGATCCAACTAAAACACGGGCATGGTTGAGTAAGAACCCTTCCTTGTGGAGCTCACAATCCTCCTTGAGGATCGACACAGCCTTCGCCGTCGCCCCTCTGTATTTAGCATCATAGTTGAAGGGACCGGACCTGGGTGAGCCATACATAAAACGTTAGCATAACCAAGTGAATTGACACAAGTAAATTTAGTTTCCACTTCTGCAAAGAAACATAGGCGCGAGATCTTCTAAAAGCACGATAGACAGAAAAAAACCAGAACCAGAGTTAATCTTACTTGTTAATGCATTGCTTCTGTTGTTCTGCAGAAGGTCGAGACCAGAACAAGAAAACCATTCCCAAATACCTACACACGTTTTAGAGTACAGGAACAATTCCTTTCAAACACCTATCAGAATCATGCTGACTCGGTTCGAACTAACAACAAAACGAACAAGCAGCCAAGCCTTACCCCACCAGGTGCGTCGGCCAATTCAATTCGAAAAACTAAAAGGGATGCCAGAAAAATCTCAATTTAAGGACATCCGACATGTCTCTCACAAAGCATGAATTTCCACAACTTCGGCTAACAAAATACCGAGGATTGCTAATCACGTCATGGGTTGAATCTCCATACATAAGCCACTAATCTCCATGGCCGAAAGTTCAATAGTATCGTAAAGTTATGTCCCGCATGTCCATCGGTTCGTTCATTCAAACAAGCAGTGACACAACACCCGATTCACCAAATTGGAGGACGTTAAAAAAAGAAAAAATGCATTTTCAGCTCAATAAAAGCAAAAGGACAGTACGAGAAACCACTACCTTCTAATGGGTGATTGCACTCACGTTTGGAGCAAAGTTCAGAAGATTGGCGTCTGAACGCTGAATCAAAGCGCAATCGCTTTCCGCGAGCGAATTCGATCGCCCCCCCTTTCCGGAAAATTCTCTCTCTACCCCGCCGCTCCCTCTACTTTCCGCGGACGGCGAAGACGGCGGCGACGGCGGCGACGGCTGACGGCGGAAGGAGAAGGAGGGGAAGAAGATGGAGGTTAAGCGAGAAATCGAAGAGAAACCGGGGAGGGGTCTCTCGATCAGTGCGATGGAACCAGCTGATGAAGCGCTCTCTTTCTCTAGTTTCTCTCTCTAGAGGTGGAAGGTGTGGAAACGAAGAGGGAGAGTACTGGCGTCTGTGGGCACGTTAAACGGGTTAAACGGGTGGATCGGATCGGTTTGGATGAGTCATAAATAATCTAACTTAAATTGGCCCATTTAATTCGTTTATAACTCATTTATTATAATATAAAATTTTTAAGTTTGTAATAGGCTGGGTTCATTTTTAATAGGTTGATAAATTAATCTTAAATAAGTGCCCATATATCTCGATCTTTTTACTTTTAAAATTTATTATGAGTGCTTTGAAAAATAAAATTTAATTCATTAACGATCCATTTAAATAAATATGGATTCATATAAATGGGTTGTGTATTTATTTTGACACCTCTAGAGTAACCGAACGAATTGAAACTGTGAAAACTGAAGAGGAGCAGAATCTTCTTGTTTTCGATCAAGGAAAAGTAAAAGAACAGAGTGTGCGGATGAATTGGCATCACTGAAATCAGCTCAGGTTCAGACCCAATACAGGAAAAAGCCCAATGGCCCAACGGCCCAACTTTGTCACTGCAATTCAGAGGTTTCGTGTGTTAGACTGTTAGTCTTATGGTGAGGGGTTAAGTTTTAAAAAAAAAAAAAAATCGATTTTTTGGGGCGCTTAGCATTAAAAAAATTACTAATTGAACAAATTAAAGAAGGAAAAAGTCAGCCAATTTTCCACGCCACAGTTAACCAATTTGGGTGATGGACTGACGGGTGTATATACGATTCTTACCAAAACCATCTATAAAGCTTTAAGCCACGGGAATAACATAATGTCGTCATATAATTCACTCTCAAGTGAATAAACGTCTTTCGTTGGAGATATCATAGTTTAGTCATATCGTGTTAAAAAAATGACATGCTAATTCGATTACTTAAACATGTCAAATGGCGTATCAACAGTTTAAGTAGGTAACCTATAAGAGACGATCGAATCTTCTTCTTTCTTTCGAACTAAAGCCTAGTTTACTTTCGCATCGTGTCATGTCAAGAGTTGTTGACTTTATGGAGCCATCCTACTAATAATTTCTAGGGAGTGATATGGTTTGACACCGCTGGTATGTAATTCAAGGAAAAATGATAATAAAAGTATAACTTTATCTAAGGTTATATTGTATTGATATTCATGCTATTTTAAGTAAGATCAAGCACCGATCCAAGGTATATCTTGAAATTGGACTGGACTAACCTTAATTCGAAGAATCGATGTCTCAAGCAACACTATCAAGGAATACCAGATGAAATGGAATATAAAAAAGAAATTGGTCGTTTTTCGTATAGGCTTTGAAATCGGACCAGATCGACAGGGTCAATTCCAGAACCAGTATTAGAGTCTATCGATAAGTTCCCAATTCAAAAAACTAATCAACGATCCCAACAAAGTAGGTTTCCCTAAAATCACTCGCCCCTAACTTTAAGTCTAACTGTTTTCATTAAGATACATGGTAACAATACTAATATATCTATTGATATTCGTACTTAATTTAATCTAAATATTGTTCCTAAATTTTTAAATATATAAAAAAAAAATTCAATCTTTGGTGTTTTCTCATTTAATTTTGTTAAATTTGTGTGCTTTGAAACTCTAAGGTTAATCATCCAAAAATATGATATTAAATAAAACACATAAACTTAACTAAATTTAATGAAGAAAATACGAAACACCAAAGCTTCAAAAATTTATCGGTGTAAAACATCATGGACAAGATCTAACTAAATTTTATATGTTTTCAATCTATATCCCAAATCAACAACAAAAAAAATACGGTGCTACCTTTTTTATCATCTTTTTTCCATGTAAGTATATTTCACTTTATGTTTTCTACACCAGGAGAAATGGAGATGATGAGCCAAATTTTGGGCAATAATATGATTTTAAAACTTGCGAATAATACTAATTTATTGGACTTTATTACCCAAAAGTTGAGAGATTAGAAACTAGATTGCACATATCACAATAATTCGAGAACTTACGGCGACTCTTTCATTTGTTTGATTAATAAAATTACTACGCTGAACATTAAGAAATAGTTCAACGACCACATTAGGGATTATGAGTATCATTCCCCTAGGTATAAATTGTATTTATCGAACTTTCATTCTAGAGTAATCTTAATATCATTCTTTTTTCTGGAAATAAAAATTTAATCATATTTATATCTACATTCTGGAATGAGAACCGCATTCCAAAGATTACAAACGTAAGTGCATTTACAAGCTGTCCGTCTATCCCCATACTACCAAAACATCCTAATCGCCAAGCAATAAACCAACACGGAAGTCAGAATAGGCCGGCCACTTGAGGCCACGATTCGCCAAGTTGAACACCTCAAAGTTGTTGCAATTTTTTTCCGCGCGGTAGATGCAATTCCCCTCGCCATGCCCGTCGAGCTCGCGTGCCGAGACCGCGAACGAGCAGCCGCGGTTGCAGAGAAAGAAAGCCGAATCGCCCAAGCTCCTCACCTCCTCCCATCTCGCACGTCGCTGATCCAATCTAAAGACTTCATAATGACTCGTCTTTTCCGGCGAGCCACCGCTACATTTACCATCGCTAGTGTACCTGCACACCATGTAAAGATCACCGCCTGATACCACCAAATGCCTCGAAAAGCAGGGGAAGCGGCGACGGCGGCGACGGCGGCCGCCAATGTCGTAGATCGGCAGTGAGAAACTTCGAAGTCTGAAAGATGTATGAAGCTGCAAAATCTGCCCGACGGAATCGACGACCCAGACTTTGCCATCGTACGCTACGACGTCGCTATAACGACAGCGCCGTCGGCCATCAACAACTAAATAGCTCCAATTCTCATCCCCGTGTTTCCAAAACCCTAATCGCCCGCCTCCATCGATGAAATAAACCGAACAATTGATCTGAATCAGGACCTACGCCATCCGGCTGCATCACTACTTTCTGTACACCTTGAAAGAGGCGGCCTCTGGTCGTACCGCGATAATCGAGCGTGTATTGTCTACAGATTTTAACCATTCGGGATTGGCGAGAATCGAGTACCTTCGGGAACTTGTGGAGGAGCATGTGCGCGATCCTCCGCTGCGAGTAGAGGCTGAGGATCCGCATGCGCCCGAGCTCCAACTCCTCGAGCATCAGCAGCCACCGCGCACGGCCGGAGCCGCCGGCACCGTCCGGCGTCTCGAGGGCGTAGACCGTGCTCGCGCGGAGGAAG
The DNA here is from genome assembly GCA_017140595.1 of Eucalyptus curtisii. Lineage (NCBI taxonomy): Eukaryota > Viridiplantae > Streptophyta > Magnoliopsida > Myrtales > Myrtaceae > Eucalyptus > Eucalyptus curtisii. Next base: position 32,738,001 of record CM029503.1, on the reverse strand, counting down.
AGGTCGGGCTGGATGCGGAGAGGGAATCGCGAGGCCTCGGGGGGGCCGGGCGCGGGGATCGAGGAGCGGAAGGAAGAGCAGACGCTGCGGAAGCGGAGGACGTCCATGCGGGTGTCGAGCCGATCGCCTATCATGGAGAGAATCTCCGTAGGAAGGTCGGGGCATGGGCGCCTTTCGGTTGGATCCATGGGAGCTCTCTTGGCGTTTTCTGCACGGGCGATCGCGGATGGAAGAAGAAGAAATCGTACTGTGGAAGACTTTGCGAAGAGGGTTTGTGCTTCGCGGGCCTGCAAATTGGAGATGGCCCATTTCGAATATCTGGGTCTGGCCCATTATTTGAGAGGAGCAAATCAAGTTGCGGGCTGAGTTGCCAAAGGCCCATGAACGCGATCCCTTCCTGTTCCTAGGTACTCGCTTACTAATCCATTCTGGTGCTCTATGGGACCTCATTATTTCCGAGGACCGTGTTTTTTTGTAACGAATAATACTTCAAGTAATCATTGGGTTTGCTTCAATAGCCACCCTTTCAACATGGAAGGGGGAGGTGGGGGGTTCGAATCCCCGCATTCTCAAGAGATTGGGGTGGAGACGATTTAGTTTCAAGTGCGGGTTTCGACTTAAGGAGACATAGAATAGGACTGACCAAAAAAATAAAAAAAAAAAACTACTGTAACCCAGCCAAAAAAAGAAGTGAAGGGGAATTTTTTTGATTTTTCAATTTTAATAATGAAATTTCGTTCGAATATCTTTCAAATTTTTCCATTCAATTTTAATCATGAATATTGGAAAATCTAATCTTTTCTTGTTTGTGCCGAAGTAAGATGTTTTCTAAATTTAATTTATACTAAATTATCTTATCCAACAATAATTTCAGTTCATATCTTATCCAACAATAATTTCAGTTCATATCTTAAAGTAATAAAAACGGCAATTTATCATCCATTACTTTATCTTATATTTTTTCATCCATGTTTGTTATGTTAATATTGGAGAAAAAAAGACATTACCATCAACATGTTTTAAACACCTTTCGTTTTCCATTATAAATATTTGAGTCGATTTCAGATGTTGAATTGGACCGAAAGACCCTCACTCTCTCCTCTTAATTTTACCTCATATTTTGTAGTTTTGTTATTATCACTACCGCCTCTAGTTTCTCTCTCTCACTCTCTGTTTTGCTTCGTCCACTTCTTCGCATTTCCTCCACACAAATCAACCATTCGAACCTCAGGAGCTTCTTGTAAATCGGTCGCTCGGCCTTACAAAAAGGATCAAGGATGCTCGAGCTATATTTTTCCAATTCTAGCATATACAAGAGGTTTTTTGGAGGCATTTATGTTGTATGATTCGAAGAATTAGAGTCGCGAGCAACATTCTCAAGGAATACTAAATCGAAAATAAAAAAGAAAATGGTTGGTTCTAGGTAGACTCTAGAATTGAACCACACCAAAATGGTCAAAAAAAAAAAAAAAAAAAAAAAAAAAAAAAAGGCGAGGTCCGGCGAGCTCATCGGAGGCAAGCCCAGCCACCAGTGAGGTTCAGCACACCTCGCGATAGTTCTGAAGAAGATAATTCGCACTAGATCTTCACTTAGGTTTTAAACTTCAAATCGGATTATGTTGTCTTCCTTAATAATCACAATGATTCGCATGGTTTTTGTCATTGTCTTCATATCCCAGAAAACAAGAAACAAAAAGGCAATAAAATAAAATAAAAAATAAATAACGAAATTCTCTGCTGGATCAATTCCCATTAACGGCGATCGGATGATCTTCGCGGCAATCTTTTGGACTCTTATCTTGCTACGACTCGCTCTTCCACAGAGTCTAGAGTCACACACGATGGAGATGCATCCCCATGGCCGCACTTGCCGATGTAAAGCACCAAGAGCGCTTCCGCTACGCTGCCGCAACGACGGACCGTGCAATGAACGTCCGACCGCACCCTCAATTGCCCTTTCTTGCCACCGTCTTCCGTCGAAACAAGCATGGCATATTCAGAATGGACAAGAGAATAATGGTGCCGGTGCGGCCCGACCTCACTACCCCATCTTCCGTCCGAAGATGAGCATAAGCTTTGAAAAATTCAGGGAGCGTAGCTTTCTTGTCCGTCATGTATTTCCACTTCTCCTCTTCAGTTTTTCGACAATTATGTCCACCACGAATGCTGAGGCGTTTCAGGGTATAGCAAAGGTAAAAGGCTTCCCCCATTCTCAATTGAAACCATTGCTTGTCCTTGTCAGCTGTGACTACCTACTAGTTCGGCCAAAACATGCCCGGTTCAGAAGATCACTTTGAACTGCCTCTCTACCGCAAAGAAGAACAGAACAACCTGAGAGCAAACCATGAGCATCTGACTCGATTAAAGATGACTTGAGCCGCGATACAATCTCGGACATCGGATCAGCTTGTGCTCTGATTTCTCCACCCTTTCCCTTCTATCTCGGCCCCATCGACCAAGACTACCCCAAAGTGCAGGTGTGCCGGGAGATAAAGGTGGAATATTAGCGAAAATTAATTAGCAGAACAAGTATTATTGTACCAATTAATATCAGCACATCACACCTTCAAACACACTAAAATATGAAAACAAGTTTGATAACATCCAAAATACGATGATTCAATGTAGAATTGATGACCCCACATTAATGTTGATTCTTAAGTGATGCTTCATGAAGCAGCAGATAATCTTAGGGTTTAGGCGGGATCAGTTGGATCGTAGAAGATTGTTAAGGTTAAGTGCTTTATGTGCCTTCAAAATGGACGATTCCACAGGAAATTAGAAATTCGCAGCTAAGAACACACTGCTCATAAAAGAAAACTCCAGCTGTTTCTTCCTTTCAAGCGGGAACGATACCTCTGCTGCAGGTACTTGGTGCTCGTAACAGTTCATGCTATATTGCTCCAAGTTTTCGGTAAGAGCTAACGAGTGGTGTAAAAAGAATTTTCTTGAGCTAAGGATTACAAAGCACAGTAGGAATTCACTCTATAGGTTAGACACAAGCAAAGACGAGAAGCACGGGACTGAAGCATCTGGTCTTGGCATTTCTACAAACTCAGCAAATCTCTACAGAAAAGTCTTTGACCAAAACCCACCAAACTCATAGTCATTTCTTTTAGGCACAAGTCAAGGAAATACCAATTAACATCATTGATACACAGATATACTCACAAGACATTTTCAAGGAAAAAAAGTTACTACAATTGCGAAGAATGACGGATAACAGGCCTCCGGTTCCACCGCCATATTCGAGCGTATTCTCTACAGATTTCGACCATTCGGAATTGGAGAGAATCGAGTACCTCCGGGAACTTGCGGGGCAAGTACGCGATCCGCCAGTGCAAGAAGAGGCTGACGATCCGCATGCGCCCGAGCTCCGACTCCTCGAGCTTCAGCAGCCACCTTGTGCGACCGGAGGGGACGGCTCAGTCCGGCGTCTCGACGGCGTAGACCGTGCTCGCGCGGAGGAAGAGGGCGGAGCCAGGCGTGCTAGTAGGGATGGGGAAAGGGAATCGCGAGGCGTCACGGCGAGGCTGGGGGATCGAGGAGCGGAACGAAGAGCAGACCCCGCGGAACCGGAGGACGTCCATGCGAGTGTGGAGACGATTGCCGATCATGGAGAGAATCTCCGGCGGGAGATCGGACCATGGACGTTTCCCGGTTCCCTCCATGCGAGATCCTGCACTAGTGATCGCAGCCGTCGCAGGAAGAAGAAGAGGAAGAAATCGTTATTGCCAAAATTAAAGGGGAATTTTTGTTTTTCACTTTTTGATGAAGTTCATTAAAATTGAAAACAAATCTTTTCAATTGATTATCTTTCAGATTTTTCTGTTCTATTTTGATCGTGAATCTTGCATATTCCAATTTTTTTTGTTCATGCCAAGGAAGTCTTCATCTTATGCCATCAATATTTAACGTGAATAACTTTAAATAATATTTTAATATATTTTTTTCTTTTCTTTTTTTCTTTTTTTTTTTTTTTTTTTTTTTTTCTTTTTGCCTTTTTCCTCCACTGTCCATTGCCTAGCCTTGTTGATGGTCGGCGGAGGTTGCCAACTCAGCCCTCGCCAAGAGAGCAAGAGTGGCCCTCACCTAATTTGCCAAGGTTTACCTCACCAACCCAGGCTCAAGCGTCCCTCACCTGAGGTTGGTGACCTCCGTCAGCCATCAACGAGGCTCGACAATGATTAACAGAAGGGAAAAAAGAAGAAGAGAAGAATATACAAGAAGAAGAAAGAAAAAAAATCGAAAAAATATTAAAATTTATCTACGTCGACGTAGGCAACTCATACCAAATAGGACAGCGCTGGCCGATGTTCATGTTAGCGATTTCCGATCAAAATTATCCAAATAGATTCAACTGATTAAACGTGAAAATATTCAGGACTAAATTAGTAAAAGTGCAATATGTTTTGGACCTTTGGACAATTTTCCTTAAATAACGTCACCATAAGTAATCGATTGTAATTGCCATGAAGAGGTGGATTGCTATAACATATCCTGCGCCTACCTTCATATTGTGCGCCTTATCGAGAGTTACTGACTTACCATCCTCCCTAGTAATTTCTAGGGAGCCATATGCCGTGACCCCTTGGGTGTGCAATTTCAAGAGGAGGGGCAAAAACGATTTATGGATGAACACCTGCAATTGTTAACGCCCGAGCTGTGGAAAGAAACTATGATGCTGCAGTGGGAGAGAAGAAGACGAGATAAACTCATCATCGATACTAGGAATTTAACTCTAGCATGTTTGTTAAGACGAAATCAACAATCACATGCAAAATCACCAGAGAAGTAAACGAAAAATAATTAGAACACTAGAAATTTACGTGGTTCAGTTCAAGTATCGATATCTATATTCACGGGTAGAACCAGTAGCAAATAATCCACTATAATCGGAGAATTAGAGTTTACAATTGTTCACCTACTCAAATGTTTTCCACACCTATATTTAAATACAAACCCAAGTGTTTATAAATAAACAACTCACATGAACATAAACTCACTGTATAAGATTACCGCACATTCAAACTCAAAATACAACGCTCTACATATGCCAAACAAAAACAATCTCTTCTCCACTCCACATACGTATAGCTTCGCGTTCTCTAGCGGCATCTGGACGTGTGGACATGCGGCTTGTTTTTCTTTCGGAGGCTTGCCTTTTATATTGTGTGTGCCCAAAGTCAAAATTTTGACTATGGCCCCCGCTTGGATTCTTTTTTCCAATATGAATTCTTCTTCTGTCCGTACAAAAACAAGAAAAAGAAAACCCTCACCTTTTTTTTTTTTGTTATCTTTATTTTATTTCTTCTTTGTGCAAATATAAAGAGTCCAAGAAAAGAATGGCTTCTTATTCAATTTAAAATCTACTTGGAAAATCTTTCTCAACAAATTCGATTTAATAAATCGTTATCTAAATTCAAATTTGAGACATTCATTTAACATTATTTGCCAAGGTTTCCATTGCCAACCTAGGCTTAGGCATCCCTCACCTAAGGCTCGGCAATGATCAACAAAGGGGAAAGAAAGAAGAATATACAAGAATAAGAAAGAAAGAAAGAAAGAAAGAAAGAAAAAATTGAAAAAATTATTAAAATTTATCCATGTTGACATTAGTCAGTCATATCAAGTCATCGATATAATTGCCATGTCAGCGATTTCCGATTAAACGTGAAAATATTCACGACTAAATTAGTAAAAGTGTAATATGTTTTGGACTTTTTGGACAATTTTCCTGAAATAACGTCACCATAAGTAATCTATTGTAATTGCCATGAAGAGGTGGATTGCTAAAACGTATCTTGTGCTTAACTTCATATTGTGCACCTTGTTGAGAGTTACTGACTTTATGGAGCCATCCTACCTAGTAATTTCCAGGGAGCCATATGCCGTGACCCCTTGGGTGTGCAATTTCAAGAGGAGGGGCAAAAACGATCCATGGATGAACAGCTGCAATTGTTGACGCCCGAGCTGTGGAAAGAAACTATGATGGTGTAGTGGGAGAGAAGAAGACGAGATAAACTCATCATCGATACTAAGAATTTAACTCTGGCATGTTTGTTAAGACGAAACTGACGATCAGATGCACATACTGAGAATGCCTAAATCCCAAACCCCCTTATCAAGAAAATGGAGGTCGGCAGCTAAATCAGAAGACCATTACCAAAAGCACCACCGAATTTCTTGTGCTGATATTATTTCAAAATCATTCAAGGACGAAGGAGACTATAAACATTCAAGCACGCATATGTGCCATTACAAAACTAGGGAAAGGGAAAAGCTAAAACCCAAGATTCCAGGGCAGAGACATGAGCCAATACAGAGAAATTACGCCTTCATTTATTTCAGATCTTATTTTCAGTACTAACCTGGTCTAATTGATGTCCTCTTGGAACCTGGAAGGCGTCAATTTCGGTTGAGTCAAATTGAAGGTGCCCCATGTGCTCATTAGGAAGGGAGGAAAGTCCAGCGGCTTGATGCTACAATCCTCCAAGCTAAACACATTAACTTTGTTTCTCGAGTAAGGGGAATCGGTTTTCTCCAGGAAGTAGATGCAATTCGCGTTGCATCCACCGAGCTCGTGCATAGAGATGGCGTACGAACAGTGCTTACCGAGAAAGAAAGCCATGTCGCCCAGGGTTCGTACATCCACCCATTTCCCACATCGTCTATCCAATCTACAGACTCTAATACCAAATGTCTCCTTAAAACTAGGGACAAGAAAATTATCCATATATACATCACTCTCTGTATCCACAACATACAGATCACCACCCGACACAACCAAAAATTTGCAATTGCTGCGGTCACTGCCGCCGGTGTAGATTGATGGCGAGAACTTTTGCGTCCTAAATGACGAATCGATCAGCGAAACCATCCCGGATTGATCAATGAGACAGACTTTGCCTTCATACACTATGATGTCATCATAAGAACAGCCATGTTGATCATCCAAATAGGTCCATTTCTCATCCCCATACTTCCAGTAACCTAACCGCCCTTCCTCCCCAATGGAGTATACCTCAAGTTCATCTAGACCAGTCCATACACAATCTGGGGACACCACTACTTTCCTTATGCGGGGAACGATGCCTGACGTACCGTACTCGATCCTGAATTCCCTACAGATTTCCACGATCCTGAATTCGAGAGAGTCGACTATCTTGGGGAAATTGCGGGGCAAGTAAGTGATTCGCCGCTGCGAGAAGAGGCTGAGGAGCTGCATGTCGCCGACGCTCGACTCCTGGAACTTCACCAGCCACCGGGACCGAGGAGGGCTCGGGACGGCCGAACCGGAGGCTTTGTCCGGCGTCTCGAGGACGCAGACCGTGCCGTCGCAGAGGAAAACGGAGTGGGAGCTCCGGGAGCAAGGGATTCGGAGAGGGAATCGTGAGGCGTCACGGTGAGGCGGAGCGATTGAGGAGCGGAACGAGGAGCAGACGCCGCGGAACCGGAGGACGTCCCTGCGAGTGTGGAGACGATTGCCGATCATGGAGAGAATCTCCGGCGGGAGATCGGACCAGGGACGTTTCCCGGTTCCCTCCATGCGAGATCCTGCACTAGTGATCGCAGACGTCGCAGGAAGAAGAAGAGGAAGAAATCGTCGTTGCCAAAATTAAAGGGGAATTTTTGTTTTTCACTTTTGATGAAGTTCATTAAAATTGAAACAAATCTTTTCACTTGATTATCGTAACTTGATTATCGTTTAGATTTTTCTGTTGAATTTTGATTGTGTATCTTTTACGACTTTTGACACTAAAATGTCTCATTCTTTTCCGATTTTGATACTTAAGTATATCTTTTGAGATTTTTGACACTAAAGTGTCCACCTGACACTCACGATGTCCGTATCCCATATATAAATCATATTGAAAAATCTAATTAAAGGTATCTAAACCTCGCCTCACAGCGACAGGCCATGTGACACGGCCCTCTTGATGGGATTTACACTCTTTGTGCACCAATGCCAATCTCGTCGCTTGAATTGTCCGCAAAAGATTCTCTAACGTTACTTGCAATTGCCAGTTCTAAGTGCGCACACTACATGATGGCCACAGTATAAGATTTTATTTAATTTCGAATAGATCACTCTATGACCCTAGGCCGTTTCCCTCTGAATGTTTTATGCACCCGTAATTCGGAGCTTCATGTTACACATTTCGCAAGATGTGTCGACTCCGGGGCATTCTGGATCCGTGCCTCTTCATCTCGGTTGACTACCCGACTCGGAAGCATTGACGTCCAAATAGGCCATTTTCTTGCCTGGTTGGATTGGTAATGCAAAGAGTGCAAGAGTTTCGAACTTGCCAATGTCAATTTACGAGTGATTTGTGAATCGTGTGAATGTCTCGCGCAGAAATTGGTGCCTTACTTATAAGCTGATTGGACAGGTTATTGTTTTTGGTTGTAGCCATAAGTGGAGCGAAAAGAATGTGGTCGTTGGTAAATGGTTATCTTCTTATATTTATAAAATATTTAAAATAATCTAAAATTTAATTGAGATAAATTTGTAAAAAACGCTCATTAAATTAAGCACGAATAAAATGCAAGTATGTCGTCAAATTTGAACAAAAGAAATTACACAGTTCAAGTGATCTAATGACGGGCAAAAACAAATTACAACCGATAAAATGTCTAAAGAATTCGATGCCTTCCACACCATGTCTCTTATCATGATTCAAATGATGCATTTATCGACAATGTCCTCTTTTTCGCTTTGGGCACATTCAGCCAGAATTAGTTCTTGCAAAACCTAATGCACGTGGACAACCATTTTTAAATGTTTCATTAGTTCGTGAGATGGATCGAAAGGAAAAATAATCTAAAATATATGCAATAGTGTGATTACGAAAACTTGTGAATTCACTGACTACATTTTGTTTTGAAAAGTTGACGGCTAGATTAAACAAATTGAAAAATTTAGAGAGTAGATTACATATTACCCAATAGCTAGGCACTAGTGCCAACTTTTTTCCTTGTTACAATTAAATAATGATGACTAAATTGAACAATTCAACGTTCAAGAATAATTCAGCAATCACATTTCAAAGACAAAATTGCACATTGATTTCCAGTTTAGAAATTATTAGTGTCATTTTCCTAAATATAAGTAACATTTTTTTTAAATTCATTATCTAGAGTAACCTTAACAACATTTTTTTTTTTATCGAACTTCTCTGTTAATAACAAATGTGGGTATTTTGCTTGTATTGTCATATATCCACTAACCACCTAATTTACTTTTGTAAAAAAAAACATTTTGACCTGTTAAATCTTATATGAGAAGGCATCACAGAAATTGTATACTGCTAGTGGAAAGGGAAATCAGATGCTACTATGATATAACCTACTAGCGCATGTAGGTTTCGGGTTCGCAAGGCACCGTCAGCTTCGGTTTACTCTAGTCGGGCATGCCCATTAGGAAGTCGGAATGGTCCAGCCCACCAGTCGGAATAGTCCAGCCACTTCATGCTACGATTCGCCAAGCTGAACACCTTGACGCTTTCCATCGAGTAATAGGAACAGGCCTTCTCCGCGTAGTAGATGAAATTCCCGTCCCGCCCGCCAAGCTCGAGCGCCGAGACCGCGAACGAGCAGCGCTTGCAGAGAAAGAAAGCCGAATCGCCTAAGCTTCTCACCACCTCCCATCTCCCACATTGTCGATCCAACCTATAGACCCTAAAACCACAGGTCATCTTTGTATTCTCGGTATGCCCCGGTGCACCCAGCCTGGTGCATTTGTCCACTAGATAAAGATCACCACTTGACACCACCAACCGCTTCCAAAAGCCACCACTGCTGCAACCACCGTATATTGGCGGCGAGAGATTTCGAAGTCCGAAAGATGAATCGATCTCCGAAACTGACCCGAACTGATCGACGACGCAAACTCTACCTTCGTATACTGCAATGTCGTCGTAACCACCGCCCTCTGAATCATCTAAATGGCTCCACTTCTCATCCCCGTACCTCCAATAGCCTAATCGCTTATTTCCATCAATGAAATAAACCGAACACCGGTCCACATCAGACCCTACACAATCCGGATGCATCACTACTTTCTGTACTCCTTGAACGAGGCCTCCGGTTCCACCGCCATACTCGAGCGTGTATTCTCTACTGATTTCGACGATTCGGAGTTGAAGAGAATCGAGTACCTTCGGGAACTGGCAGGGCAAGTACGCGATCCGCCGGTGGGAGAAGAGGCTGAGGATCCGCATGCGTCCGAGCTCCTCCTCCTCGAGCCTCAGCAGCCACCGCGTGCGACCGGAGGGGGCGGCTCCGTCCGGCGTCTCGATGGCGTAGACCGTGCTCGCGCGGAGGAAGAGGGCGGAGCCAGGCGTGCTAGTAGGGATGGGGAGAGGGAATCGCGAGGCGTCGTGGCGAGGCTGGGGGATCGAGGAGCGGAACGAAGAGCAGACGCCGCGGAACCGGAGGACGTCCATGCGAGTGTGGAGACGATTGCCGATCATGGAGAGAATCTCCGGCGGGAGGTCGTACCAGGGACGTTTCCCGGTTCCCTCCATGTGAGATCCTGCACTAGTGATCGCAGCCGTCGCAGGGAGAAGAAGAGGAAGAAATCGTTATTGCCAAAATTAAAGGGGAATTTTTGTTTTTCACTTTTGATGAGGATCATTAAAATTGAAAACAAATCTTTTCACTTGATTAGCTTTCAGATTTTTCTGTTCAATTTTGATCGTGAATCTTGCAAATTCTAATCTTTTTTCGTTCATGCCAAGGCAAGTCTTCATCATATGCCATAAATATCTGGAGTGTTATTTACCTTAATTTATATCTTTTTCATCTATGTTTGTTTTGTTGATATTAGAGAAAAAATATGGAAAAATTGTTCAAAAAATTCTAAATCAATTGCATTTTTACCACTTCAGTTCTAAATCATTTAATTATGTCCATTGAGTCCTAAATCTTTTTATATTTTACTAATTAAGTCCATTTGATCAATTTTGATCGGATATCACAGATAAGAATACTAACATTTACATGGTGTATACTAATGTGAATAATTTTTAATAATATTTTAATATTTTTTCTTTTTTTTTTCTTCTATTTTCTATTTTTATTTTTTTTTCTCTTTTTCTATTTGTTATTTATTTTTTTCATTTTCTCTTATTTTCTTTTTTCTTTTGACCTTTTTCCTCCACTGACCATTGCCTAGCCTCGTCGATGGTCCACGGAGGTAGCCAACTCGCCCCTCGCCAAGAGAGCAAGAGTGGCCCTCACCTGATTGGCCAAGGTCTACCTCACCAACCCAAGGTCAGGCGTCCCTCACCTGAGGTTGGTGACCTTCATTAGCCATCGACGAGGCTTGGCAATGATCAACGGAGGGAAAAAAAATCGAAAAAAATATTAGAATTTATCCACGTCGACATTAGCAAATCATACCAAGTAGGACGGCACCGGCCACGTCAGCAATTTTCGATTAAAAATGTCCAAATAGATTCAATTGATTAAATGTGAAAATATTCAAGACTAAATTAGCAAAAGTGCAACATGTTTTGGACTATTTGGACAAGTTCCCAGAAAAAATGTCACCATAAGTAATCGATTGTAATTGCCATTAAGAGGCGGGTTGCTATTACGTATTGTGTGCCGTGTCAAGAGTTTCTGACTTTATGGAGCTATCCTATCTAGTAATTTCTAGGGAGCCATATGCCGTGACCCCTCAGGTGTGCAATTTCAAGAGGAGGGGCAAAAACAATCCATGGATGAACAGCTGCAATTGTTGACACCCGAGCTGTGGAAAGAAACTATGATGCTGCGGTGGGAGAGAAGAAGACGAGATAAACTCATCATCGATACTAAGAATTTAACTCTGGCATGTTTGTTAAGACGAAACCCACGATCAGATGCACATACTGAGAATGCCTGAATCCCAAAACCCTATTATCAAGAAAATGGAGGTCGGCAGCTAAATCAGAAGACCATTAACAAAAGCATCACCGAATTTTTTGTGCTGATATTATTTCAAAATCATTCAAGGACGAAGGAGATTAGAAACATTCAAGCACGCATATGTGCCATCACAAAACTAGGGAGAGGGAAAAGCTAAAACCCAAGATTCCAGGGCAGAGACATGCTCCAATACAGAGAAATTACGCCTTCATTTATTTCAGATCTTATTTTCAGTACTAACCTGGTCTAATTGATGTCCTCTTGGAACCTGGAAGGCGTCAATTTCGGTTGAGTCAAATTGAAGGTGCCCCATGTGCTCATTAGGAAGGGAGGAAAGTCCAGCGGCTTGATGCTACAATCCTCCAAGCTAAACACATTAACTTTGTTTCTCGAGTAAGGGGAATCGGTGTTCTCCAGGAAGTAGATGCAATTCGCTTTGCATCCACCCAGCTCGAGCATAGAGATCGCGCACGAACAGTGCTTACCGAGAAAGAAAGCCATGTCGCCCAGGCTTCCTACATCCACCCATTTCCCACATCGTCTATCCAATCTATAGACTCTAAAACCAAATGTCTCCTTAAAACGAGGGACAAGAAATTCATCCATATATACATTAATCTCTCTATCCACAACATACAGATCACCACCCGATACCACCAAATATTTGCAATTGCTGCGGCCACCGCCGCCGGTGTAGATCGATGGCGAGAACTTTTGAGTCCTAAATGACGAATCGATCAGCGAAACCATCCCGGACTGATCAACGACACAGACTTTGCCTTCATACACTATGATGTCGTCATAAGAACAGCCATGTTGATCATCCAAATAGGTCCAGTTCTCATCCCCATACTTCCAGTAACCTAACCGCCCTTCCTCCCCAATGGAGTATACCTCAAGTTCATCTAGACCAGTCCATACACAATCTGGGGACACCACTACTTTCCTTATACCGGGAACGATGCCCGACGTACCGTACTCGATCCTGAATTCCCTACAGATTTCCACGACCCTGAATTCGAGAGAGTCGATTACCTTGGGGAAATTGCGGGGCAAGTAAGTGATCCGCCGCTGCGAGAAGAGGCTGAGGAGCTGCACGTCGCCGAGGCTCGACTCCTGGAGCTTTACCAGCCACCGGGACCGAGGAGGGCTCGGGACGCCCGAACTGGAGGCTTCGGCCGGCGTCTCGAGGACGCAGACCGTGCCGTCGCGGAGGAAAACGGAGTCGGAGCTCAGCGAGTGAGGGATTCGGAGAGGGAATCGCGAGGCGTCGCGGCGAGGCGGAGGGATCGAGGAGCGGAACGAGAAGCAGACGCTGCGGAACCGGAGAGCGTCCATGCGAGTGTGGAGCCGCTTGCCGATCATGGAGAGGATCTCCGGCGGGAGATCGGACCATCGACATCTCTCGGCTCGATCCATCGGAGTGGCCGGCGGTCCCGCTCGCTCGGTGAAGAAGAAGAAGTTCAAGTGCCAGTACGAAGTTCAACTCCATCCCAATTTAAGGGGCCAGCGTAGCGGTGGCCCAATGGACCCAAGCACGGAAATTTCCAGAGTCTGGGCCCGGGCCCGATTGGCCTATGCTGGGTTTTTTTTTTTTCACATCAAATTAATGAATTATTTTATGAAGAAAAATTCAGAAAAATAATAACAAAATTTTCAATTCACAAATCGCCATATTCAATAAAAAATTACAAGGAATATAAATATAATAATATTTTATGATTACTAACCAATGCGTAATGTAATCATAACGCAATGCATCAGTATAAGGATGATAGTTAAAATTTAATTAACCATAGATGTCTTTCGCCGCGGGCCTACCCACACTTCCCTAAAGGACTTACGTCTCCGTACCACTAAATATGTCCTGTCTCATTGTTTGCATCATCCACATAAAGGCTACGGTCCGAGATTTCTTTAATCTCAAAGAATTCCTATTTGGCATTGCCTTGTCCTCTCGGTTGATTGCCCAGCTAAAGAATTGACGGATAAACCATATGTAAAGAGTGTAAGAGTTTCTGAACTTGCAAATGTAGATTTACAAGAGAGTCATGAATTGTGTTTTACGAATGCCAAGTATATAATTGGTGCTCTATTTGTAAGTTGACCAGCCAGGTTCTTTGTTGTTGCAGCCCTCGGTAAAAGCTGTATAATTTGGTCGTTGGTCAATAGTTATATTTCTTATTTTTAAAATTTAAAATAATCCAAATATTAAGTGAGAAAAATTTGGGAAAAACACCGATTCAAAAATACATCTCAAATAGGGGTCCCAATAACAATTAAAAACAAATTACACCCAAGAAAATGTCTAAATGTCTTTCACCCAATATCACCCGTAATGATTCAGATGATAAAGTGCCGTCGACGTCGTCTTCCTCACGTTGGGCACATTCGGCTGGAAACAATTCTTGCAAAATCGGGAAAAGTGTTAAAAAAATCTTAAACCTTTTACATTTGTGCCAATTTAGTCCTAAACCTTTTTTTGGTGCCAATTAAGTCATAAACATTTTTACGTTGTGCCAATTCAGTCATTTCCAGTCAATTTTGACCGGATTTTGCTAATTGGACGTCGGGCGGCTGATGTAGCCTGATCGGTACTGACGTGGACACCTTTTAGTAATATTTTAATATTTTTAAATATTTTTTTTTTCCTTCTCCTCCTTCTTCCTCTAGCTGGTCGCCAGACCGCGACCTTGCCGACCACCTCGCCAATAGTTGTGAGGGCAGCCTCGGGCTGGGCGGCGAGAGGCCGCCCTCGAGGCTTGGGCGGCGAGGCTCACCCTCGTCGGATCTGGCGAGGGTTGAGCCTCGCTTATGGTTGGCGAGGGCAAGCCTCACCAGCCTGGCGCGAGGCCGCCCTCGCGGCCTATGAGGCACCACTCCTACTCCACCACAACCACCACCCATGGCCTGAGTGGGTGAGCTTCGTCGACCGCCTCAAGGCCAAGGGTTACTTTGCCCTCGCAGCCCAGCGCGAGGCCGCCCTCGCGGCCACTGACGAGGTGGTCAGCGAGGTCGACCTCAACCTTGCCGGCCGTCACCTCGCCGGTCATCGAGGTCCAAAGAACCGACTGGAGGAAGAAAGAGGAGAAGGAAAAAATAAAAAATAAAAATAAAAATAAAAAATTCAAAAATATTAAAATATTATTAAAAGTTGTCCACGTCGGCCGGCAAGGTCCGTCAATAGCAAAATTAGGCCAAAATTGGCCGGAAATGATCGAATTGGCACAACATAAAAATGTTTAGGACTAAATTGACACAAATGCAAAAGGTTTAGGACTTTTTTAACACTTTTCCCTGCAAAATCTAATCATGCCTGTAGACAACCATTTCTACATTTTTTTGTTAATTTAATAAATTGATTGAAATAAAATATATTCTAAAATCTAGGCAACTGTATAATCATGAAAACTTGTGGATAATTCTAAAAAAACTGATTTGACTTTGTTATGAAAAGTAATGAACTAGATTGAATAAATGGAAAATTTTGATATTAGATTAGACATTTTGGCTATAATGGACTTATGATGACTTTTTCTTTAGTTTGGTCAAATAAAAGGACTACATTAAACATTTAAAGATAGTTCAATGGCTACATCAATCAAATTAAAATTTCAAAAATGATGTTAAGTATTGAGCCAAAATTGGAGGATTATTAATATCATTTCTTAGATATAAATTGTATCGTGAAATCTAAATAATGTATTTTCTCATCAACTTCTATTTTTTTTATTTATTAATTAATTTTGTCAGCAATAACAAAAGTGGGTAACTTCTTTTGCCAGGGTCGTACATACTACATACATACATCCAATGACCACTCATTTTACTTGTGCATACTTCTGTTTTGACTGATTGAAGTTCATTCCAAGACATGATCAATGACAATACCAATCCACTCTATATGAACACAAAACCTCTATCAGGAGCTTCAGAGAGTAAATTGTATACCAGTAATCAAGAAATGGAGGTCAGCAGCTAAACCTGATCCACATAAAGACATCACAAAAGGTGTGTATTTACTAGTGGGAAAGGAGATCGAAGACTCTACTGTCACGGGTTGGTAGTTTCTTGGCCACAGAATAACCCGTGTGACGCTTGGCAAGCGGAATTTGCCGAGCCAACCTTCCTTCTATAGTTGTTTCAATGAACAATACGATGAATAGCTCTTTTATACAAGATCGTACCATGCCCGAGTTAGTCCGTCGAGTGAGACAACAGATCTCTTTAAGCTCAACAATTGATTTCGGCCTACCATGGTCTCATTAGAAGAGCGGTATCAACTCCTAACTAGTTTGTGCACAGGAGATCAACCTGCCTTCAGAGCTTTTTAGTAATATTATCCTTCTATCCTATAACTCTTAGCACCAACCGTCCCGACGTCACTCCTACAGATCAGTTGTGTTCATCCTCTCTGCATCCTTACTTTTCATTCGATAACCCCAAACTTCACTTCCAAGGATTTACGGATACGGGAGAATCACGGACTGTGACACTACCATGATCTAACCTAGTGGCGGATGTACAGTTTGGGTCTGCAAGGCGTGGTCCACTTCGCTTTACTCAAGTCGGGAGGCGCAGTCCGGAGTCAGAGAAGTCCAGACACTTGATGCTGCGGTCCGCCAAGCTAAACACCTTAACGTCTTCCCTAGAGAAAAAAGGAGTCGGCTTTCCCCGAGCGGTAAATGCAGTTCCCGTCGCACCAGCCAAGCTCGTGCACCGGGACAGCGAACGAGCAGAGCTTGCAATGAAAGAAAGCCGAATTGCCCAAGCTCCTTACCTCCTCCCATCTCCCACGTCGGTGATTCAATCTATAGACTCTAAAATCACACGTCCTCATGTTCCCAGGGTCACTCGCATTCGCGCCCTGTCTAACGTTGTCTGTCCACTACGTGAAGATCACCACTCGACACCACCAAATGCTTCCAATATCCGCTGCCGCAGCAACAGCGGTCGCCACCGTGGATTGGCAGTGAGAAACTTCGAAGCCTGAAAGAGGAATTGATATGCAAAACCGACCCCGACCGATCAATGACGCAGACTTTGCCATCATAGACTACAATGTCATCATAAGCAGAGCACTGCGGATCAACTAAATGGCTCCAATTCTCATCCCCCAACCTGCAATAGCCTAATTGCCCACCTTCAGTGACGAAATAAAACGAACACCGATCTAAATCAGACCAAACACTATCCGGATGCATTACTACTTTCTTTTTCTTTTTTTTTTGGGTCGAAACATTACTACTTTCTGTATGCCTTGGAAGAGCCCTCCGGTCCTACCGCCATAATCGAGCGTGTAATCTCAACGATTCGGAATTGGAGAGAATCGAGTACCTTCGGGAACCCATGGGGCAAGTACGCGATCCCCTGCTACGAGAAGTGGCTGAGGATCCGCATGTGTCTGAGCTCCAGCTCCTTGAACTTCAGCAGCCACCGTGCACGGCCAGAGGGGCGGCAGTGGCTCCCTCCTCTGGCGTCTCGAGGGCGTAGACCGCACTCGCGTGGACGAAGGTAGGGAGCCTCTGCGGGCGAGGGATCCGAAAGGGGAGCCGCAAGGCCTCGCGGCGCAGCAGAGGGATCAAGGAGCGGAACGAGGAGCAGATGCTGCGGAACGGAGGACGTCCATGTGGGTGTCAAGCAACCGGCCGATCATGGAGAGAATCTTTGGCGGGAGGTCGGACCATGGTGGCCTTTCGGCCAGATCTATGAACGTAGCCCGATCCGCTTGGAATGTTTTACACGCCTGTAATTTGGAACTTCGTGGCAAACATGCAAGATCTGGGGCATTCCAACTCGTGCCTCTTCCTCTCAGTTGATTGCCCAATTCGATTCAAATCGGCCATTTTCTTTTCTGGTTGGATTGGTAATGCAAAGAGCGCAAGAGTTTCAAACTTGCAAATATCGATTTATGAGAAATTTGTGAATCCTGTGAACATCTCATATAGAAATAGGTGAACAAGTTCTTTTTGGTGGTGGCCATCACAGGACTGGCCGTTGGTCAATGGTCATATTCTTATATTTTAAAAATATTTCAAATAATCTAAGATTGAATTGAAATAAATTTGTGAAAAACGCTCATTAAGTTAAACACGAATAAAATGCAAGTACGTCTATAAATTTGAACAAAAGAAATTACACTGTTCAAATGACTTGATGATAGGTAAAAACGAATTCCACCCAATAAAATATTTAAATAATTTGATACCTTCCATGCCATGTCCCTTATCATGATTCAAATGATGCATCCATGTCCTATTTTCTCACGTTGAGCGCCTAGAATCAATTCTTGCAAAACCCAACTATGCACGCAGACAACCATATTAAATTTTTTCATTACTTTGCGAGATAGAAAGGAAAACATAATCCGAAATCTATGTAACAGTGCGATTGCGAAAACTTGTGAATTGACTTATTACATTTAGTTTTGGAAAGTTATGAGCTAAATTAAACAAATTGAAAATTTGAAGAATAGATAGCATATTACCCAATCGTTATGCACTTGTGCCAACATTTTCCCTTGTTATGTTTAAATAAGAATGACTCAATCAAATAATTGAACATTCAATAACTACATTTCAAAAACTACAATATTACACATTGGTTTCAAGTCTAGAGATTATTGGTGTCATTTCCCTAGATATAAGCAGCAATTTTTTAAATTCATTTTCTGGAGTAACTTTAGTAACATTTTCTTTCATCAAACTTCTTTGTGTACGTAGTTACCTTCTTTTGCTTGTATTGTCATGTATCCATAAATCACCTATTTCACTTCTGTAAATAAATTTTTCGACCAATTAAAGTTCATATAAGAAGGCATCACAGAAATGGTATACTGTTAATGGGAAAAAAAAATCACATGCTACTGATCTAATCTACTAGCAGATGTACGGGCTTCAGTTTAATCGGGTCAGGCACGCCCATTAGGAAGTCTGAATAGTCTAGCATACCAGTCGGAATAGTTCAGCCACTTTATGCTGCGATCCGCCAAGCTAAACACCTTAATGATTTCCATCGAGTAATAGGAATAGGTGTTCTCCACGTAGTAGATGCACTAGATAAAGATCACCACTTGACCCCACCAACTGCTTCCAAAAGCCACCGCTGCCGCAACCACTGTATATTGGCGGTGAGAGACTTCGAAGTCCGAAAGATGAATCGATCTCCGAAACTGACCCGAACTGATCGACGACGCAAACTCTACCTTCATATACTGCAATGTCGTCGTAACCACCGCCCTCTGAATCATCTAAATGGCTCCACTTCTCATCCCCCTACCTCCAATAGCCTAATCGCCCTTTTCCATCAATGAAATAAACCCAACACCGGTCCACATCAGACCCTACACAATCCGGATGCATCACTACTTTCTGTGCACCTTGAACGAGGCCTCCGGTTCCACCGCCATATTCGAGCGTGTATTCTCTACAGATTTCGACAATTCGGAATTGGAGAGAATCGAGTACCTCAGGGAACTTGTGGGGCAAGTTACGCAGAGAAAGTAACGCTTGGAAAGAATTCCAAAAGATGGAGGGGCAAAAACGATCCATGGATGAACAGCTGCAATTGTTGACACCCGAGCTGTGGAAAGAAACTATGATGCTGCGGTGGGAGAGAAGAAGACGAGATAAACTCATCATCGATACTAAGAATTTAACTCTGGCATGTTTGTTACGATGAAACTCACGATCAGATGCACATACTGAGAATGCCTGAATCCCAAACCCTCATTATCAAGAAAATGGAGGTCGGGAGCTAAATCAGAAGATCATTCACAAAAGCACCACCGAATTTCTTGTGCTGATATTATTTAAAAATCATTCAAGGACGAAGGAGATTATAAACATTCAAGCAAGCATATGTGCCATTACAAAACTAGGGAAAGGGAAAAGCTAAAACCCAAGATCCCAGGGCAGAGACATGCTCCAATACAGAGAAATTACGCCTTCATTTATTTCAGATCTTATTTTCAGTCCTAACCTGATCTAATTGATACCCTCTTGAACCTGGAAGGCGTCAATTTCGGTTGAGTCAAATTGAAGGTGGCCCATGTGCTCATTAAGAAGGGGGGAAACTCCAGCGGCTCGATGCTACGATCCTCCAAGCTAAACACATTAACTTTGTCTCTCGAGTAAGGGGAAGCGGTGTTCTCCATGAAGTAGATGCAATTCGCTTTGCATCCACCGAGCTCGTGCATAGAGATCGCGTACGAACAGTGCTTACCGAGAAAGAAAGCCATGTCGCCCAGGCTTCTCACATCCACCCATTTCCCACATCGTCGATCCAATCTATAGACTCTAAAACCAAATGTATGTACATCAATCTCTCTGTCCACAACATACATGTCACCACCCGATACCACCAAATATTTGCAATTGCTGCGGCCACCGCCGCCGGGGTTGATTGATGGCGAGAACTTTTGCGACCTAAATGACGAATCGATCAGCGAAACCATCCCGGACTGATCAACCACACAGACTTTGCCTTCATACACTATGATGTCGTCATAAGAACAACCATGTTGATCATCCAAATAGGTCCAGTTCTCATCCCCATACTTCCAGTAACCTAACCGCCCTTCCTCTCCGATGGAATAGACCTCAAGTTCGTCTAGACCAGTCCATACACAATCTGGGGACACCACTACTTTCCTTATACCGGGAACGATGCCCGACGTACCGTACTCGATCCTGAATTCCCTACAGATTTCCACGATCCTGAATTCGAGAGAGTCGATTACCTTGGGGAAATCGCGGGGCAAGTAAGTGATTCGCCGCTGCGAGAAGAGGCTGAGGAGCTGCACGTCGCCGAGGCTCGACTCCTGGAGCTTCACCAGCCACCGGGATCGAGGAGGGCTCGGGACGCCCGAACCGGAGGCTTCGGCCGGCGTCTCGAGGACGCAGACCGTGCCGTCGCGGAGGAAAACGGAGTCGGAGCTCAGCGAGTGAGGGATTCGGAGAGGGAATCGCGAGGCCTCGCGGCGAGGCGGAGGGATCGAGGAGCGGAACGAGGAGCAGACGCTGCGGAACCGGAGGGCGTCCATGCGAGTGTGGAGCCGCTTGCCGATCATGGAGAGGATCTCCGGCGGGAGATCGGACCATGGACATCTCTCGGCTCGATTCATCGGAGTCGCCGGCGGTCACGCTCGATCAGTGAAGAAGAAGAAGTTCCAAGTACGAAGTTCAACTCCATCGCAATTTAAGGGGCCAGCGTTGCGGCGGCCCAATGGGCCCAGGCACGGAACTTTCCAGGCCATCGCACTTGCCGGGCCTGGGCCCTGGCCCGGTTGACCTTCGCTGGGTTTTTTTACAATAAAAATTTCAATTCGCAAATCGCCATATTCAATAAAAATTACAAGGAATATAAATATAGTAATACTTTATGATTACTAATCAATGCATAATGTATTCATAACACAATGCATCAATATGTTGATGATACTTAAAATTAATTGGACGTAAATATACTTTGCCGCAAGTCTATCCACGCGCCCTTCCTGATGGACTTAGGCTCTTTGTGCCACTGAAAATGTCCCGTCCCGTTGTTGGCATTATCCGCATAACGGCTACTGTCCAAGATTTCTTAATCATGAAGAATTCCTATTTGACGGTGCCTCTTCCTCTCGGTTGATTAGCCAACTAAAGTGCACTGACGTTCAATGAACCATTCGTAAAGAGTGCGATGGTTTCTAATCTTGTGAATGTCGATTTACCAGAGATTTATGGATTGCATTTTACGAATGCCAGGTATATAATCGGTGCCCTATTTATAAGTTGACTAGCCAGGTTCTTTTTTGTTGCAGCCCTCAGAAGCTGTATAATGTAGTCGTCGGTCGATAGTTACGTTTTTTATTTTTAAAAGGGAAAATACCACCAAAAACCCCAAACTTTTTTTTGTTACGTGAAAAAACCGCAAACTTTTCAAATCGCGACACATTTACTCCCATCAAGGGCATTTTTGTCTTATTTGTTATGTTTTTCCTTTTTCTTTTTTTTTTTTTTTTTCTTCTTCTTGCCGGTGGAGGGAAGCCGACGTCTGACAAGGGCTGCCCTCACCGGCGTCGGGCGAGGGTCGCCCTCGCCTGGGCTAGCTAGGGTTGCCCTCGCCGGCGTCGGGCGAGGGCAGCCAAGGACGTAATCCTAGACGTGAAGAATAAAAAGGCCTTTTTTTTTACTTGCTTAAATTTTCAATGTTCTTACTTAGGATTTTATCTATTGTACATCCTATTTATTATATGAAATTAAAAAAAAACAAAAACAAAGGAAAGGTTTTGAAAATAAAATAAAATAAAATAACAAGTCATCAACGGAAATAAAAAGAGAGGGATTCGAACCCTCGGTATGAAAAACTCGTACAACGGATTAGCAATCCGACGCTTTAGTCCACTCAGCCATCTCTCCTAATTGAAAAAAGGATAATTACTATCTTATGTTACACAAAAAGTAAGGCTTGAAAAAAAGCCTTTCTTTTCTTTATCTCTCTTTATTTTTTTTACTCTATTAATATATACAACTTTAATATATACTACTTTTATAAGCAATCCCATTTAGATAAAGAAAAGGTTCTAAAGAGATATTTCGAATAAAAAAAAATAAAAAAAGCAAGAATACCTCTTCTTCCGAAAGAGCTTTTTTTCTTTTCATGGCCTGGCTGGTCAAGAGTACCTAGCCAGGCCATTTTTTGTTCCATTCCAAATCATAGATATAGATAAAATGATTTGTTTGAAAACAAAAATGCTTATTATTGATTATTGAAACAACAATCAGAAGAAGGGATCTTTCCATTCCTATGATATGGAATTTCATTCTATAGAATCAAAGAGTCATTTTTTATTATTATATTATTATTCTTTCTTTTCTTATTTTTTTCCTTTACTGGAAAAACCTCGCTGGGCTAGCCCGACGCCGGCGAGGGCCTCCTCCGGATGCCGGGCGAGGGCGCGAGGGAGGCCCTCGCCCCTCGAGGCCCCCTCGCTCGACCCTAGCCAAGGGCCGCCCTTGCCTAACACCGGCGAGGGCGGCCTTAGCCAGCCCAGGCGAGGGGACCCTCACCGGACGCCAACTTCCCTCCGCCATGGCCGGCGGAGGGAAGAGAGAAGAAAAAAAAATAAAAGTAAAAAAAAAAAAATAAAGTAAAAAGACCAAAATGCCCTTTAGTTTAGGGTAAATGTGTCACAGATAGAAGTTTATGGTTTTTTATGTCACAAAAAAAAGTTTGAGATAAATGCGTCACGGTTGGTAAAATTCAAGATTTTCACGTCACAAAAAAAATTTTGGGGTAAATCTGTCACTTTGGATAAAGTTTAGAGTTTTTTGTGGTTTTTTCCCTTTTTAAAATTTAAAATAATCCAAAAATTAAGCGAAAATTTTTTGGGAAAAACACCGATTCAAAAATACAAGTAAATCTCAAATTCGTTAAAAAAACATACAATTATAGGTTTCCTGATAACAATTAAAAACAAATTACACCCAAGAAAATGTCTAAATGTCTTCTATGCAATATCCCTCTTAATGATTCGGATGATACAGTGCCATTGATGTCGTCTTCCTCGCGTTGGGCACATTCAGCTAGAAACAATTCTTGCAAAATCTAATCATGCTTGTAGACAACCATTTCTACATTTTTTGTTAATTTAATAAATAGATTGAAATAAAATATATTCTAAAATCTAGGCAACTGTATAATCATGAAAACTTGTGGATAAATTTGAAAAACTGATTTGACTTTGTTATGAAAAGTAATGATCTTGATTGAACAAATGGAAAATTTTGGTATTAGATTACACATTTTGGCTATAATGAAAGATTTACGGTGACTTTTTCTCTAGTTTGGTCAAATAAAGAGACTACATTGAGCATTTAAACATAGTTCAATGACCACATTAATCAAATTAAAATTTATATATTGAGCTAAAATTTGAGAATTATAAATATCATTTTTCAGATATAAATTACATCGTGAAGACTAATAATGTATTTTCTCATCACTTCTCTTTTATTTATTTATTTATTTTGTCAGCGATAACAAATGTGGATAACTTCTTTGCTAGTGTTGTAAATATATCCAATGACCACTCATTTTACTTGTGTATACTTCTGCCTTGACTGGTTGAAGTTCATTCAAAGACATGATAAATGACAAACCAGTCCAACTCCATATGATATGAACACTGAACCTCAACCAGGAGCTTCCCAAAGAGTAAATTCTATACCAGCAATCAAGAAAATGGACTAAAGTGTCCCCATGTGCCAAGTTGTGATACTCCCGATGTCTGTACCCTATATAACAATCGTATTGAAAAATCTAAGTAAAGGTATCTAAACTTCGCCTCTTTGCGTACCATGCCCATCTCGTCGCTTGAATTGTCCGCAAAAAATTTGCTAACGTTGCTTGCAGTTGCCAGTTTTAAGTGCGCACACTGCGTGATAGCCACGGTATAAGATTTTATTTAATTTTGAACAAATCACTCTATGACCCCAGGCCATTTCCCTCTGAATGTTTTTGCACCCGTAATTCGGAGCTTCATGTTACACATTTCGCGAGATGTGTCGGATCCGGGGCATTCTGGATCCGTGCCTCTTCCTCTCCGTTGGTTACCGGACTCGGAAGTCGGGCATGCCCAATAGGAAGTCGGAATAGTTCGGCCCGCCAGTCAGAATAGTCCAGCCACTTCATGCTACGATTCGCCAAGCTGAACCCCTTGACGCTTTCCATCGAGTAATGGGAATAGGCGCTGTCCGCGCAGATGCAATTCCCGTCACGCCCGCCAAGCTCAAGCGCCGAGACCGCGAACGAGCAGCGCTTGCAGAGAAACAAAGCCGAATCGCCTAAGCTTCTCACCACCTCCCATCTCCCACATTGTCGATCCAACATATAGACCCTAAAACCACAGGTCATCTTTGTATTCTCGGTATGCCCCGGTGCACCCAGCCTGATGCATTTGTCCACTAGATAAAGATCACCACTTGACACCACCAACCGCTTCCAAAAGCCACCACTGCTGCAACCACCGTATATTGGCGGCGAGAGACTTCGAAGTCCGAAAGATGAATCGATCTCCAAAACTGACCCGAACTGGTCGACGACGCAAACTCTACCTTCATCAATTGTAATGTCGTCGTAAGCACGGGCCTCTGAATCATCTAAATGGCTCCAGTTCTCATCCCCCATACCTCCAATAGCCTAATCGCCCTTTTCCATCAACGAAATAAACCGAACACCGGTCGACATCAGACCCTACACAATCCGGATGCATCACTACTTTCTGTACACCTTGAAGGAGGCCTCCGGTTCCACCGCCATATTCGTGTATTCTCTACAGATTTCGACGATTCGGAATTGGAGAGAATCGGGTTCCTCCGGGAACTTGCGGGGCAAGTACGCGATCCGCCGGTGCGAGAAGAGGCTGAGGATCCGCATGCGCCCGAGCTCCGACTCCTCGAGCTTCAGCAGCCACCGCGTGCGATCGGAGTAGGCGGCTCCGTCCGGCGTCTCGATGGCGTAGACCGTGCTCGCGCGGAGGAAGAGGGCGGAGCCGGGCGTGCTAGTAGTAGTAGGGATGGGGAAAGGGAATCGCGAGGCGTCGTGGCGAGGCTGGGGGATCGAGGAGCGGAACGAAGAGCAGACGCCGCGGAACCGGAGGACGTCCATGCGAGTGTGGAGACGATTGCCGATCATGGAGAGAATCTTCGGCGGGAGATCGGACCATGGACGTTTCCCGGTTCCCTCCATGCGAGATCCTGCGCTAATGATCGCAGACGTCGCGGGAAGAAGAGGAGGAAGAAATCGTCGTTGCCAAACTTAACGGGGAGTTTTTGTTTTTCACTTTTGATGAAGTTCATTCAAATTGAAAACAAATCTTTTCCCTTGATTATCTTTCAGATTTTTCTGTTCTATTTTGATCGTGAATCTTGTAAATTCCAATATTTTTTTGTTCATGCGAAGGCAAGTCTTCATCATATGCCATCAATAGCTGGAGTGTTATCCAAATTCAACTAATATTCAATTATCTCAATCGACAATAATCTTAATTTATTTCTTAAAGTAATCAAAAAGACATCTGTTCATCCTCCCTTACCTTAATTGATATCTTTTTCTTCCATGTTTGTTTTGTAAATATTAGAGAAAAAATATGAAAAAATTGTTCAAAAAATTCTTAATCAGTCGCACCTTTACCAATTCAATTCTAAATCTTTTAATTATGTCTATTGAGTCCTAAATCTTTTTATGTTTTACTAATTAAGTTCATTTGATCAATTTTGACCGGAAATTACTGACAATGATACTAATATTTTACATGACGTATATTAACGTGAATAATTTTTAATAATATTTTAATATTTTTTCTTTTTATTTTTTTCTATTATCTTTCTTTAAAGTTTTTTTCTATTTTCTCTTCTTTTCTTTTTTGTTGGCCATTTTTCTCCAATGGCCATTGCCTAGCCTCATTCATGGTCGGTAGAGGTAGCCAACTCGGCCCTCGCCAAGAGAGCAAGAATGGCCCTCACCTGATTTGCCAAGGTCTACCTCGCCAACCTAAGCTCAGGCGTCCCTCACCTAAGGTTGGTGACCTCCATCGACGAGGCTCGGCAATGATCAACGGAGGGGAAAAAAGAAGAAGAGAAAAATATACAAGAAGAAGAAAGAAAAAAAAAATAAAAAAAAATATTAAAATTTATCCACGTCCACATTAGCAAATCATACCAAGTAGGACGGCGCCGGCCGATGTTCATGTCAGCGATTTCCGATTAAAAATGTCCAAATAGATTCAATTGATTAAACGTGAAAATATTCATGACTAAATTAACAAAAGTACAATATCTTTTGGATTTTTGGACAACTTCCCTGAAATAACGTCACCATAAGTAATCGATTGTAATTGCCATTAAGAGGTGGGTTGCTATAACATATCGTGCACCATGTCGAGAATTAACTTCATATTGTGCGCCGCGTCAAGAGTTACCGACTTTATGGAGCCATCCTACCTAGTAATTTCTAGGGAGCCATCTCGGGTGTGCAATTTCAAGAGGAGGGGCAAAAACGATCCATGGATGAACAGCTGCAATTGTTGACACCAGAGCTGTGGAAAGAAACTATGATGCTGCAGTGGGAGAGAAGAAGACGAGATAAACTCATCATCGATACTAAGAATTTAACTCTGGCATGTTTGTTAAGACGGAACAGACGATTAGATGCACATACTGAGAATGCTTGAATCCAAATCCCCCATTATCAAGAAAATGGAGGTCGGCAGCTAAATCAGAAGACCATTAACAAAAGCATCGCCGAATTTTTTGTGCTGATATTATTTCAAAATCATTCGAGGACGAAGGAGATTAGAAACATTCAAGCACGCATATGTGCCATCACAAAACTAGGGAGAGGGAAAAGCTAAAACCCAAGATTCCAGGGCAGAGACATGCTCCAATACAGAGAAATTACGCCTTCATTTATTTCAGATCTTATTTTCAGTACTAACCTGGTCTAATTGATGTCCTCTTGGAACCTGGAAGGCGTCAATTTCGGTTGAGTCAAATTGAAGGTGCCCTATGTGCTCACTAGGAAGGGGGAAAAGTCCAGCGGCTTGATGCTACGATCCTCCAAGCTATACCCATTAACTTTGTCTCTCGAGAAAGGGGAAGCGGTGTTCTCCAGGAAGTAGATGCAATTCGCTTTGCATCCACCCAGCTCGAGCATAGAGATCGCGCACGAACAGTGCTTACCGAGAAAGAAAGCCATGTCGCCCAGGCTTCCTACATCCACCCATTTCCCACATCGTCTATCCAATCTATAGACTCTAAAACCAAATGTCTCCTTAAAACGAGGGACAAGAAATTCATCCATATATACATTAATCTCTCTATCCACAACATACAGATCACCACCCGATGCCACCAAATATTTGCAATTGCTGCGGCCACCGCCGCCGGGGTTGATTGATGGCGAGAACTTTTGCGGCCTAAATGACGAATCGATCAGCGAAACCATCCCGGACTGATCAACCACACAGACTTTGCCTTCATACACTATGATGTCATCATAAGAACAACCATGTTGATCATCCAAATAGGTCCAGTTCTCATCCCCATACTTCCAGTAACCTAACCGCCCTTCCTCTCCGATGGAATAGACCTCAAGTTCGTCTAGACCAGTCCATACACAATCTGGGGACACCACTACTTTCCTTATACCGGGAACGATGCCCGACGTACCGTACTCGATCCTGAATTCCCTACAGATTTCCACGATCCTGAATTCGAGAGAGTCGATTACCTTGGGGAAATCGCGGGGCAAGTAAGTGATTCGCCGCTGCGAGAAGAGGCTGAGGAGCTGCACGTCGCCGAGGCTCGACTCCTGGAGCTTCACCAGCCACCGGGATCGAGGAGGGCTCGGGACGCCCGAACCGGAGGCTTCGGCCGGCGTCTCGAGGACGCAGACCGTGCCGTCGTGGAGGAAAACGGAGTCGGAGCTCAGCGAGTGAGGGATTCGGAGAGGGAATCGCGAGGCATCGCGGCGAGGCGGAGGGATCGAGGAGCGGAACGAGGAGCAGACGCTGCGGAACCGGAGGGCATCCATGCGAGTGTGGAGCCGCTTGCCGATCATGGAGAGGATCTCCGGCGGGAGATCGGACCATGGACAGCTCTCGGCTCGATCCATGGGCGTCGCCGGCGGTCACGCTCGATCAGTGAAGAAGAAGAAGAAGTTCCAAGTACGAAGTTCAACCCCATCGCAAATTAAGGGGCCAGCGTTGCGGTGGCCCAATGGGCCCATACACGGAACTTTCAATTCAAGGCAATCGCACTTGCCGGGCCTGGGCCCGGGCCCGGTTGACCTACACTGGGTTTTTTTACAATAAATTAATGAATTATTTTATGAAGAAAATTTCAGAAAAATAGTAACAAAAATTTCAATTCGCAGATAGCCATATTCAATAAAAATTACAAGGAATATAAATATAATAATACTTTATGATTACTAATCAATGCATAATGTATTCATAACGCAATGCATCAATATGCTAATGATACTTAAAATTAATTGGACGTAAATATACTTTGCGCAAGTCTATCCACGCTCCCTTCCAGACTTAGGCTCTTTGTGCTACTGAAAATGTCCCGTCCCATTGTTTGCATTACCCATATTTCTTTAATCATGAACAACTCCTATTTGACGGTGCCTCATCCTCTCGGTTGATTAGCCAACTATAGTGCACTTACGTTCAATGAACCATTCGTAAAGAGTGCGATAGTTTCTGAACTTGCGAATGTTGATTTACCAGAGATTTATGGATTGTGTTTTATGAGTGCCAGGTATATAATCGGTGCCATATTTATAAGTTGACTAGCCAGGTTCGTTTTTGTTGCAGCCCTCAGTAGAAGCTGTATAATGTAGTCGTCGGTCAATAGTTACATTTCTTATTTTTAAAATTTAAAATAATCCAAAAATTAAGTGGGAAAAATTTGGGAAAAACACCGATTCAAAAATACAAGAACATCTCAAATTCGTTAAAAAAAATTACAATTATAGGTTTCCTAATAACAATTAAAAACAAATTACACCCAAGAAAATGTCTAAATGTCTTTTGCGCAATATCCCTCGTAATGATTCGGATGATACAGTGCCATCGATGTCGTCTTCCTCGCGTTGGGCACATTCAGCTAGAAACAATTCTCGCAAATTCTAATCATGATTGTAGACAACCATTTCTACATTTTTTGTTAATTTAATAAATAGATTGAAATAAAATATATTCTAAAATCTAGGCAACTGTATAATCATGAAAACTTGTGGATAAATTTGAAAAACTGATTTGACTTTGTTATGAAAAGTAATGATCTTAATTGAACAAATGAAAATTTTTGGTATTAGATTACACATTTTGGCTATAATCAAAGATTTACGGTGACTTTTTCTCTAGTTTGGTCAAATAAAAAGACTACATCGAAGATTTAAACATAGTTCAATGACTACATTAATGTATTTTCTCATCAACTTCTCTTTTATTTATTTATTTATTTTGTCAGCGATAACAAATGTGGGTAACTTCTTTTTGCCAGTGTCGTAAATATATCCAATGACCACTCATTTTACTTGTGTATACTTCTGTCTTGACCGATTGAAGTTCATTCAAAGACATGATAAATGACAAACCAGTCCACTCCATATGAACACTGAACCTCAACCAGGAGCTTCCCAGAGAGTAAATTCTATACCAGTAATCAAGAAAATGGAGGTCAGCAGCTAAACCTGATCCACAGAAAGACATCACAAGATGTGTGTATGTAGTAGTGAATAAAGGAGATCAGAGACTCTACCATGATCTAACCCACTTGCAGATGTACAATTCGGGTCTGCAAGGCGTGGTCGACTTCGCTTTACTCAAGTTGGGAGGCGCCATATGGAGTCAGAGAAGCCCAGGCACTTGATGCTACGGTCCGCCAAGCTGAACACCTTAACATCTTCCCTCGAGAAAAAGGAATCGGCCTTCTCCGCGTCGTAAATGCAGTTCCCGTTGCACCCGCCAAGCTCGCGCGCTGGGACGGCGAACGAGCAGAGCTTGCAGAGAAAGAAAGCCGAATTGCCCAAGCTCCTCACCTCCTCCCATCTCCCACATCGGTGATTCAATCTATAGACTCTAAAATCACACGTCTTCATGTTCTCAGGGTCACTCGCATTCGCACCCTCTCTAACGTATCTGTCCACTACGTAAAGATCACCACTCGACACCACCAGATGCTTCCAATATCCGCTACTGCGGCGACGGCGGTCGTGGATTGGCAGCGAGAAACTTCGAAGCCTGAAAGAGGAATCGATATGCGAAACCGACCCCGACCCATCAATGACGCAGACTTTGCCATCATAGACTACAATGTCATCATAACCAGAGCACTGGTGATCTAAATGGCTCCAATTCTCATCCCCGTACTTGCAGTAACCTAATTGACCACCTTCAATGATGAAATAAACCGAACACTGATCTATATCAGACCAAACACTATCCGGATGCATCACTACTTTCTGTATGCCTTGGGCTTGGACGAGCCATCCAGTTCTACCGCCATAATCGAGCGTGTACTGTCTGCAGATCTCAACGATTCGGAATTGGAGAGAGTCGAGTACCTTCGGGAACTCGCCGGGCAAGTACGCGATCCCCCGCTGCGAGAAGAGGCTGAGGATCCGCATGTGCCCAAGCTCCAGCTCCTCGAGCTTCAGCAGCCACAGCGCGCGGCCGGAGGGGAGGCGGCGGCGGCGGCGGCGGCTCCCTCCTCCGGCTTCTCGAGGGCGTAGACCGCGCTCGCGCGGAGGAAGGCGGGGGGCCTCTGCGGGCGGAAAATCCGGAAGTGGAGCCGCGAGGCGTCGCTGCGGAACCGGAGGACATCCATGCGGGTGTCGAGCCGCCGGCCGATCATGGAGAGAATCTCCGGCGGGAGGTCGGACCATGGCCGGCTTTCGGCCAGATCCATGCGAGTCGTCGGCGGCGAGTCCCCGATGGCAGGAGAAGAAGATGAAATGGCGATATTAGTCAACTAATGAAAATTCAAAGTCAATTCCATCTAAATTTATAACTCCACCGCAGCGGTGGCCACCGGGCCGGGCCTCTGGGCCGTGGCCCGGCCCGGCCCGACGAGTCTTCAATTGCGGCAGCGGCCGTACCCACACGACCCTTATTGATAGGATTTACACCCTTTGCGTCACAACAAATTCACCGTCCCATCGATTGAATTGTCCGCATAAATTTGCCGACGTTGACTTGCAGTGCTAATTGTGCAAATTGCATGACGGCCACGGTACAAGATTTTACTTAATCTCGAACGAATCCCACTATTATTGTAGCCTGATTCCCTTGGAATGTTTTATACATTTGTAATATAATTCGGAGCTTCGTGATGCACATGTTGAATCTTGAGCATTCTAGAATGTGCCTCTTCCTCTGGATTTCAAATCGGCCATTTTCTTGTCTAGTTGGATTGGTAATGCAAAGAGTGCAAGAGTTTCGAACTTGCAAGTATCAATTTAGGAGAGATTTGTGAATCGTGTGAACATCTCACAGAAATTAGTGGACAGGTTCTCTTTTTAGCGGTGGCCATCACGAAAGAGCACAAAGAATGTGGTCTTTGGTCAATGGTTGTATTCTTATATTTTTAAAATATTTAAAATAAAGATTGAATTGAGATAAATCTGTGGAAAATGCTCATTAAATTAACCACGATTAAAATGTGAGTACGTCTTCAAATTTGAACGAGAGAAATTACACTGTTAAATAAATGACCTAATGATAGGTAAAAAGGAATTCCACCCGATAAAATGTCTAAAGAATTCAATGCCTTCCACGCCATGCCCCTTATTGTGATTTAAATGATGCATCGATGTTCGCATTGAGCACATTTGGCCAGAATCAATTCTTGCAAAACCCCAACTGTGCATGCAGACAACCATTTTAAAATTTTTCATTACTTTGTGAGATAGACGAAAGAAAAAAATAATCTAAAATCTATGCAACCCTGCGATTATGAAAACTTGTGAATTAATTACATTTTGTTTTGAAAAGTTATGGGCTAAATTAAACAAATTGAAAACTTAGAGAATAGATACCATATTACCCAATAGTTAGGCACTAGTGCCAACTTTTTCCCTTGTTATGTTTAAATAAGAATGACTCAATCAAATAATTGAACATTCGAAAACTACATTCCAGAAACAACAACATTGCAAATTGGTTTCAAGTCTAGAGATTATTGGTGTCATTTCTCTAAATATAAGCAGCATTTTCCGAATTCATTTTCTAGAGTAACCTTAATAACATGTTTTTTCACCAAACTTCTGTGTGTATGTGGGTACCTTCTTTTGCTTGTATTATCACATATCCACTAACCACCCATTTCACTTCTGTAAATAAACGTTTTGACCAATTAAAGTTCATATAAGAAGGTATCACAGAAATTGTATACTGCTAGTGAAAAAGGACATCAGATGCTACTGACCTAATAACCCACTAGCGGATATACGGGGTTCGGTTTAATCGAGTCAGGCATGCCCATTAGGAAGCCGGAATAGTCTAGCACACCAGTCCGCATACTTCAACCACTTTATGCTGCGATCCGCCAAGCTGAACACCTTAACGATTTCCATCGAGTAATAGGAATAAGTGTCCTCCGTATAGTAGATGCAATTCCCGTTGCGCCCGCCAAGCTCGACTGCCGAGACCGCGAACGAGCAGTGCTTGCAAAGAAAGAAGGCCGAATCGCCCAAGCTTCTCGCCTCCTCCCATCTCCCACATTGTCGATCCAACCTATAGACCCTAAAATCACACGTCGGCCTTGTATTCTCAGTATACGCGATGCTCTCGGTGTACCTGTCCACTAAATAAAGATCACCACTTGACACCACCAACTGCTTCCAAAAGCCACCGCTGCCGCGGCGGTTGCCACTGTATATTGGCGGTGAGAGACTTCGAAGTCCGAAAGATGATTCGATCTCCGAAACTGACCCGAACCGATCAACGACGCAAACTCTACCTTCATAAACTGCAATGTCGTCGTAACCACCGCCCTGTGAATCATATAAACGGCTCCGGTTCTCATCCCCGTACCTCCAATAGCCTAATCGCCCTATGTAATCAATGAAATAAACCGAACACCGGTCCACATCAGACCCTACACAAGCCGGATGCATCACTACTTTCTGTACATACTGAAAGAGGCCTCCGATTCCACGCCATATTCGAGCGTGTATTCTCTACAGATTTCGACGATTCGGAATTGGAGAGAATCGAGTACCTCCGGGAACTTGTGGGGCAAGTACGCGATCCGCTGCCGCGAGAAGAGGCTGAGGATCCGCATGCGCCCGGGCTCCGGCTCCTCAAGCTTCAGCAGCCACCGCGCGCAACCGGAGGAGGCGGTTCCATCCGGCGTCTCGACGGCGTAGACCGTGCTCGGGCGGAGGAAGACGGCGGAGCGCGGCATGCGGAAAAGGAACCGCGAGGCGTCGTGGCCGGGCTGGGGGATCGAGGAGCGGAACGAAGAGCAGACGCCGCGGAACCGGAGGACGTCCATGCGAGTGTGGAGACGATTGCCGATCATGGAGAGAATCTCCGGCGGGAGATCGGACCATGGACGTTTCCCGGTTCCCTCCATGAGATCCTGCAACTGGTGATCGCAGGCGTTGCAGAAAGAAGAAGAAGAAATTTGTCATTGCCAAAATTTGAAAGACAAATCTTCTCACTTAGATTATCTTTCATACTTTTCCCTTCAATTTCGATCGAGAATCTTGGAAAATCTAATCTTTTTGCGTTCGTATCAAAATAAATCTTCGTCATATACCATAAATGCGCTAGCTGTTTTTCAAATTCAATTTACATTAAATTATCTTAACCAAGTAATAATTTCCATTCATTTCTTATAGCAAAATGACATTTGATCATTTTTTATTACTCTATCAAAATTGAAAAACAAATGTTCTTACTTGATTATCTTTCGTACTTTTCCCTTCAATTTTGATCGAAAATCTTGAAAAATCTAATCTTTTTGCATTCGTGCCTAAGTAAGTCTTCATCATATATCATAAATGTGCCGGCTGTTTTTCAAATTCAATTTATATTAAATTATCTTAACCAAGTAATAATTTCCATTCATTTCTTATAGTAATCAAAATGACATTTGATCATTTTCCATTACTCTATGAAAATTGACAAACAAA
Organism: Eucalyptus curtisii; assembly: GCA_017140595.1. Taxonomy (NCBI): domain Eukaryota; kingdom Viridiplantae; phylum Streptophyta; class Magnoliopsida; order Myrtales; family Myrtaceae; genus Eucalyptus; species Eucalyptus curtisii. The sequence continues at coordinate 32,703,390 of CM029503.1, read as the reverse complement.
TCTTCTCATTTGATTATCTTTCGTACTTTTCCCTTCAACTTTGATTGAGAATCTTGAAAAATCTAATCTTTTTGCGTTCGTGCCAAAGTAAGTCTTTGTCATATACCACAAATGTGCTGGTTGTTTTTCAAATTCAATTTATTTTAAATTATCTTAACCAAGTAATAATTTCCATTCATTCTTATAGTAATCAAAACGACATTTGATCATTTTCCATTACTCTATTTTTTTCATTAATGTTTGTTTTATTAATATTGGAGGAAAAAATATGAAAAATTATTTAAAAAGTCTTAAACTTATTTTTCTTCTATTAATTCAATCATAAATCATTTCATTTTTAATAATATTTTAATATTTTTTCTTTTTCTTCTTTACTTATTTCTTTTTCCTTTTCTATCCTTTTTTGTCTTTTTTCCTTTTTCCCTCCATCGGCCATCGCCTTACCTCATTAATGGTCAGCGGAGGTAATCAACCTAGCGAGGGCCACCCCACTAGGCTAGGCCCAAGCATCCCTCACTCTAGGCAGGTGACCTTCGCTGACCATCGACGAGGCTCAGGGAAAAAGAAAAAAAGCACAATTATAATAAATTCAAAAAAAAGTATTAAAAATTGTTTAGGTAAACGTCTATTGGTTGTATCACGTAGGATGGTTAACATCCATGTTAGCGATTTCAATCAAAATTAACCGAATAGACTCAATTGTCAAAATATGAAAAGGCTAAGGATCAATTGGCAAAAGTGCAATATGTTTAGAACTTTTTAGATATTTTTTTCCTGCAAAACCATTGTCATAAGCAATCGATTGTATTTTTTTTTTTTTTTATGACCTAGGATCCGCCGGGCCCGACTTTCGCTTACGCTAATCGCCAGCCCACAGCCGTACAGTGTGTGGTGCATTTCGGACCAAGCGCCAATACCTGAGAGGAAGCTAGCACAGGACCCACCACCATGGCCCCCACTTAATACGTGTTAACAGCTGTGGAATTTCGACATTAGACCTCTGCGATGAAGTGCCCAAAGCCGAACCAACTCAACTGCCCACCGGTGGGTATTGTACTAACTACATTCGACGAATTTCTATATCAACATAATTTTTGTTTTCCTGATATAAATTGGGAAACGGATTTTAACAATAAATTTGTTTCACGAAAAAAATGAATGAATTGAATCTTATTTTCCTAAGAAAATGATCACTTATCGTTTATAAAAATTATTTTTTTAGGAAAATATTTTCCAAATCTCTTATTTTTTGCGAAATAAATAGTACATAAATCTATTACGAATTCTTCTATTCCTTGTCCGAGATGTAATAACCGATTTATGTAGCTAACAAGTGGGATTACTCTGCATAAAGATGTGGTTAAGATTGTTGTAACAAGCGTTGTGATCTCAAGCATATTACGATTCACGAGAGATCTTCGCTGCACCATTACACTAGTGAGATGTTGAAATTGTTTGATACCGGGCACAAAAACCGAGTCCAATATAAAGAATCAAATGGTTCAATCCATATCACATCAATACGCTCAAGCCATAAGACTACTCGAAAATCTTAAATATGAACGTCGATTATAAAGTTCATCCACAATTTCATCAATGGGATGTCTGAAGGTCTTGTTGGTTGTGAGTTTTTCGATGGGCGAGTTAAAGTGGAAATTATAAAATGTAGCAAATATTAATGGACTTGAGACATGGAAGGAAGTTGAAGCATGAGTTCAGAAGAATCCATCGACTGATAAACAAAAGGTAATGAAGTGTTTTTCATTCTTGTTGCCGCACTTTCTATTCAAATATCTGCTAATGGCCCATTATTCATGAATCTTAACACCTAGATACTGTAGCTTTGTAAAAGTTCCTTCTGGAAAAAAACTTTGAACACGGGAAGAGTGTAAAGCCTCCTACATTGCTCTTCCATCGGTTCATTTGTGTGCAAATGTGCCTGGAAGTTGAATTAATACTGAGAACATATAAAATCCGAAAAGTTCTTGCATCGGACGAGGGGCTTGGCATGTGTCTAACTGGTCAGGTCGTTTCAAAGCGGTACAAAAGCAACGTTTCCTATAGTAGATGTACGGGTCATAGACAGACTAGATGTAAAGAATTGGTGTAAGAGCTCAAAGCGTTTTGCCTCACTAAAAGAATTGGCCTCCTCATCCGAATTGGCCTATATTGCTCATCAATCACTCCTCACCCTCATATGATTGAGATTGAGTAAGCCTAGTCTATTCATGAGCCGCACAATTTTTCATGAAACACGGATCAATTACTAGATTGGAACCTGCTATGATACAATTTGCAGTGGCAGTGGTCAGAGCCAAAAGAAAAATGGAAAAAGTGAAAAACTCTGGAGATAACATCAAGAGGTGATTACTTGAAGTGGTTGTTAATAGATATATCAATTGAATAGGCCTTGTCATCATATTATTGAAGTTTGGAATATTACATAAGATGATACATTGAATTGTATGAGCTATAACAAACATTCTCTTCAATTCCTTACTTCCTTTATCTAAGCCCACCAAACACGAGCAAAGCCTATTCTCAAGTCAGCTCCATAATTTTTCTTATATAAACTTGGAATATGAAGTTTACGGAAATTTTCAGTTTAACCTCCGAACTCTAATTGTCTTACACCTTAAACTCTAAATTTAAAATATTTTCATTGTATTCCCCTAAATACTCATTCTTTCACATGTAAGGCCCTATTCTCTAAATCAAGACACTATGCCCCCTAAGTCTCACTCTCTTGTATGCTAAACCCTATAGCGCCAAACTTATAGTCAAAGAGGTCACTTCTTTCTCCTCATGCACAATTTATATAAAGGCTTGCTCTACAGAAACAAGATTATCCACACTTAGAATTTGTAGTGTGCCATGTCAACCATCCAATGTAGAAAGAGAAGGGAATGAAAAAGAAAGAAAGAAAAAAAATGAAAATTTCAAAAAAAATAAAAATAAAAATTTATAAAATGTTAACATCAGCATCAGTATCAATTGTGCCATGTATGACCGCTAGCATCCACATAAGCTAAATTCATCCTAATTTGGTTGAATTAACTGAATCAATATCAATATGAAAATGTTTATAATTAGATTGATCAAATTTAAAGGTTTAGGATTGAATTGATACTTGTTGACACTATAATTTTTTATCTACATATCAAGTTGTAAAAAAAAAAAATTAGACAAAATAATAAAATACATCAACATATGAAAACGAACAAAATGGGAAGTCCAAAAGTTGGTCACAATGAAAAGAGTTTTGGTCCAATTCATACAACCCATCAGCGAAGCGACAACCTAGTCCAGGTCTATTACTGGAGTCTGGAGCCCACCAGAATCAGATTTTAATTCGCCAGCTCGACCCTTATGCACTCATGAGTGCCCGCGGAAGGAAAGACTGAAGAAATATCTTATTTAAATAATGGTTCTCCCTTGCTCTCTCTCTCTCTCTCTCTCATGCTTGATATGAACTTGAGCTCGTTTGTCTGCGTATTATGAATTTTAGAATTTTTTTGAGAATTTAGAATCTATCTACCTTTGATTTGAAAGTCCTATTTAATATTTTAATTGGCCATCGATCGCTTTCAATCGGCTTTAACAATAAAGATGATTGAGCTTCTAGTGACTAAACTCCACAAAACTACATGTAAGTCAAACTTATATCATTAAACACACCTTCTTACAGTAAAAAGAAAAAGCAACAGCAGAAGGATCGGCGTAGCTCAAACTTTCTATTAATAAGAAGTGAAAATTTCCGAAACTGAAAAACCTCCATTTCATCTCTGCACTACTTCGCCATTTTTCCATTTTCGCACATGCTAGTTAAGAGATACTTCAACCCACAACCCCAATCTGTAATTGATCATTACATTGATCATGGTATGAAAATGAGGAAAACTTGTTGATATTGCCCCGACACTTTTCTGTGATAGCTATACCATCTCGCAGGCAAGCAATTCTCTGCTTGTGCAACTTTTTCTTGTTATCAATCAATTTGAATCTAGTTGGTGAACTCGGAACATATGCATGATGAAATTGAGGAAGCTATTAGCATAGAAATTTCTCGTTATCTCACAAGTCACAAAACAGGTAGATTACATATCATGATCAATTTTCTTGTCAAAATCGAATGCGTCCCAAAACTCACTTGAATATTGGCTTCATATATTTCCCGTCCAGGAGGCAAGGACTCAGGTGGTGACCATCACCCATGTTTTGTTCTTTGCACCTTCTCCGTGATTTTTCCTTTGTCGTGCGTGCTCATGAGAGATACTTCAAACCATAACCCCCTCTGCATCTGCTTATAATGTTGATCACGGTATAAAACTGAGGATAACTACATGATATTTCCCCAGTCCATCTCCACTATATGCGTCTCGTTTCGAGTGAGCAATTTTCTGCATCAAGCATTCTCTGCTTGTACTAGTTTTCTATCTGATTAGTGTTAACCCCCAATTTTTTCAGTCAATTTGGAATAAATAAGGTACCAATGTTCAGACCATACCAAGGCACAAAGAAATTCAGCAAAGCCAACAGAACATGGATTTTCAATGCCTCACAAAGCAATTACAACTTCCACTTTTCATTCATACTGAAAACCGAATTACAAACCCAATTCCGCTCGAGATCGAATCCGTTCCAGATCAAACTAGAAAACTATCCTCATGTTTTTCGGATCGAGGGGGCATGGGCTCGGGCTGATCCAAGCCGGGGGCGGCCACAGGATCCTCAAGTAGTCCGGCAAGAACGCCACCCTCTTGATGCTATGGTCCTCCATGCAAAAGACATGGACTTTAGCACCATAAACATCACTCAACTCAGTGAAGTAAATGCAGTTCCCAACGCACCCACCGAACTCTTGCACAGACACTGAGAAGCAACTGTGATCACCCAGAAAGAGGGCTGCATTACCGAGCCTCCTCACTTCATCCCATTTGCCCCATTCTTGATCCAACCTATACACTCTAAACTTAACCGTCTCCGAGCCGACCTCCCGGTTGTTCCGGTACCTTGTCACAGCGCCCCTCCCGAGGTACCGGTCCACCACATAGAGGTCGCCGCCCGCCTCCACCATGTGCTTCCTGTCGCCGCCGCCGCACATGGGTGGTGAGAATTGCACGACCCGGAAAGACGGGTCGATCCATGACACGGTCCCAAGCCTATCCACAGCATAGAACTGCCCTTTGTAGACCATGACATCATCAAAATGACAATCTTGGCCTTCGATCACACTCCATTCCTCATCCCCATATCTCCAATGCCCCAATTTCCCTCCCTCAAGAATCCCAACCACCGCACACTCCCCTGCATCGGCCCACGCCGAATCAGGGAACAAAGCTACCTTCGCGACACGGCGGAAATTGGCCCCGTCATCGACCTCGACAGCGTACTCTTTAACAATCTCGGTGACCCTGAAGTCCAAAGTGTTCAACACGCTAGGAAAATAACCGGGCTTGTACTTGATCGGCTCCTTCGAGAGCGGACTCAGGAGGCGGAGCGGGCCGCCCGGCTCGCCGGATCCCTCGAGCTTGACCAGCCAGCCAAAGGCCGGGCCGGATTCTTCCGGCGGCTGGAGGCGGTAGATCGTGGATCGAGTGACGAAGGCGGGCTTTTGGCCCGGCCGGAGAGGGAGCTGCAGGGGAAACAGAGGAGGGTTCTTGCCATGGGGGAGCGGAGGGATCAGAGAACGCCAAGAAGAGCAGACGCTGCGGAACCGGCGGACGTCGGTGGGGGTGTCGAGCTTCTTCCCGATCATACACCAGAGCTCTTTGGGGAGATCGGACCATGGGACGGCGTTCTCCATCTCTGCAGGGGAGAGTCCAAGGACCAAGAACAGCGGAGTTGCAGATGAGTCCTGACTGGCGGCTTGCGTTTTTTCCTCGCCTTCTGTTGGATTATTCTGCTGTTAGTATATAAGGACAAAGGGACTTTTGTTAGTTGCATTACATGGTAAAAAAGTCGACCTTTGACCGAGTTCTATCACCTTGCTCCTGCGGACGACATGTGTTCGTCCATTATTTTCAGCCATTATATTAAGTCTTTCTTTCCTGGCACGCTAGTTGAAAGCTCGCGCAACCCACGAGCTGAACTTTCGGAGCATCTTCCGTCTGGGCAAGCCCCTTGCACCCCCCCCCCCCCCGATCGCCACGGTGACGGGACCGGTTGTTGTCGCTCGCCTCGCTGCACGCCACCGGCGCAGCCCTGCCTTTGTTCCAAGCGCCGCTATGTGTTCACCTCTCCCTCCCATGGCCTCCCTGCCGCGGCCAGCTCCTCCGCCAGGGCCGACGGGAGCCTCCCGACCTCGAAAAAGGAGGAGGAAAATCAATATACATAATTATGTAGCTTGTCCAATTATTCATTCGCAAACGGGATTGGAATTTCTCCGTTGAAAAGTCTGTCACTAAAAGACAAAATAAGGGCACACTTTCTTTTATTACATCTATTTCACTTTTATGGGCAAAATAGGTAATTGCTTGAGAAAGAAGCAAAGAAGGGTTTCTTTTGCTTTTATTTCTATCTCCCGCAGCAGATTTGTAAAAGTGGCGTGACTAGGGGCACTCTGCCGTATATTTACGTTGCTGAACGGTTATAGGGTTTTTCCCTTTTGAGCCGCACACGTGCGTTCCTTGAAGAAGAGCCGCATTGTGAAGAACGCCGACGTCCTCATTTTTGCCGTACGAGGAGACATTATACCCCACGTTGATTTCGTGCTATGAATTTATATTTAAATTGAGTTATTTATATATAGATATTTTGAATTTAGACTTAAATTTAAATGTGAGGAATATCCTAATGTAAAAATGATTGTGAACTCTAATTATCTAATTATAGTGAATTATTACTGCTAACTCTTTCATAAATATAAATATCAACACTCTGACCAAATTATATAAATTTTTAATGTCTTTATTAATGCAAGAGAAGCATGCACAGGCTACAGCCAAGAGCGTCCTAATTCAATGGTATTACGAGGTTTTTCCATCGAGTTCCTCGAAAAGAGTTGTCCTGCGCCCCGAACGCTCCGCCAGCCCGTCGGTGCCGGTTTTGGAGCGGAAGCACTTGGGGCTCGTGTAAGGTTCCGGACGAACCCAAACTAGATCAAAAAGACATATTGCAAAGTCAAGTGTGAACCCTCCTCCGAATGTCATCGATGTTATGGAAAGATTCCGACGGAACATTGCTGATGATTCCATGTATCTGGACTTTCATCGAGAGGATAAAAGATTGCCATTATCATCACTATTACCATTACATCAACTGATAACGAATTGCTTAAAATCATTTCCCATTAAAAATGAGGATGCTACTATACAAACACTGTACACTATTCCGTTCCTTCACAGCTTCTTTTGACTTAATATCTTCTCCCTAGAGAAATAGGACTTGGCCAGCTATGAACAAAAGTCCCAATATGTTCATCCCGTGGGGTCGGTAATTGATGGGCATCACCTTTCTCGTGACTTTGTACTTGGCCATCTTGTGATATTCATAGTCAAGATGATGAATAGTGGCCTGGCTGGTCCGAGAGTTCAAAGCGAATGCTCGGGCAATCCTACGTTAATTCGCAAAACCGGCGAATCAGTAGTTGATGATGTCCTTGCCATATTCGGCCCTTTGAGGATTCTATCTTCCCAAGTGACTATGATCCGCGTCTTGTGCGCAAAGTCGCCGAGTTTGGGTGTGGGAAAACCAGTTATTGCTCAATCCTAGAGAAGCTTAGCATCAAGGAACCACTAGATTGTTGCCCTAGTCTGCTGCTTCAAGCTCATCGAAACTGGAAAAAGAAACGCTATGGGGAACAAATTGGCTCTTGCTTGTGCCGTTCCGAGCTGATGAATGAACCGCCTTCTTTCGAAAGACTTAGATGAGCTGAAGAGTGCGGTGATGATAAGACATCCTTGAGAGGTTTAGGAAGGCACTGATTAATCTATATCTTTTGGTCTTGACTTATTTGGAATTTTGTAAATACCCCCACGTAAAGAAAGAAAGGGTAATAGACAAAGTTATAAGTGCAATTTGACTTTTCTTTTTCTTTTATCACTCCCACAAAGAATCATCCTTTATTTTTGTGTGTGTGTTTTTTTTTTTTTTTGAGGGTTGGGGCGGGGAGTAATCGTCCACTCTCCTTGTTAATTTAGGTTTAATTCGACTAGGACATTAGTTTTTGATGTAGACTAGTTGCATTGTTTCATCCATAAAATTGTGACCCACGTCATGTTTCACCAATTATTAGTGGCACTACACCGAACCCAACCCTGATCCCACCAAACTCTCACTCACATACTCCTTTCTTCTTTTGCCTCTTGACCCCCGTAGCCTTGTGCCGGTCCGCCAATCCTCCCCCGCCGTCCCCCCTGGCAATATCAGCACCGCACCATTCAACCCGGCTGCCGTCGCTTGTCAGGGCACGCCACATCCCGCCTCCGTCGCAACTATCTTCTCCCAGTCTTTTTCCCATGCCACATCTCTCCACCCAACGCCGATCTTGATGGTGCCTCACGAGCGCTGAATCCCGCGGCCATGGTGGCGCAACTATTGTCATCTATTCTAGCATTACGAGACTTGCTTGAAATGTCTTCATCTAAAAATTACATAAAATAAGAAAAATATAAAAATTCCAAATTGTCCCTACTTTATGCTGACGTGCGTTTGACCAACACCACTGTAAATAATACGCCTCAACTAAGCCCGAGTCACGGCACTCAACTCGTGGCATCATGCGAGACTTGTGGAGGACGAGAAACGTGCCTAGATTCTCTTTTTAGTCGAGTATCCAATGAATAAGGGTCGGGATTTTAATTGTTAAAGAAAATATTTAATCTGATGGTCACATCACATGATTATATTATAGCCGTGGTGCTAATTAAAATGAAATTCATGAGGACACGTGTAATAGGCACTTCATTATCAATTTCACGTCATTTAACAAATCATGTAGAGATGTGGATAAGGCTTAAACGCAGTAGACGTGGCCTCCCCCAATAGCCTTTAGGAGATAGAAGATAGGATTGGGATCGGCCGAATTGTTTTATCACTTCTCCGCACCTACAATTGTTCGTTTATCAGGGCACGACACGATCAAGATCACGAGATACACCGCATGGAGTACATGGACACCGAGGAATCCGCTGCCGGTGCGCCGTGGACCCGAGCGTGGTCGCTCTCCAGGCCGTAGTCCATCATCGGACGGTACTGCAAATCCTCGTCGTGCTCTCGGGTGAACTCTGGTATCTCGACCTCGCCCCTCCTAACGTGGTCCCACAACTGGTCGAGCCGGTTCACGTAGTTCAGCTTCCCGTACAACCTGCCACCGCACAACGGGAACCAACCCAATTGTTCATGTTTCATTCGAAAATACAAAGCAAATCGGGATTCGAAACCGATTCGACTTAGACCGGGCATAATTGGAATGCATTCCGTTTCTCTACTCACCCGCCGGTGAAGAGAAGGCGGCCGAAGGTGGCGAAGAAGAGGCGGGCCTGAAGGCCCGGGTGGACGAAGTGGACGGTCTCGAGATTGTCCTTGATCTGGGCCGGGATCGAGTCGTAGATGGATCGGAGCGCCGAGAATCCGGGGAAGTTGTCGCTCCTCTGGACTTCGCTGTGCACGTACACCACGCTGAACCGCTCCTTGCTCAGCCTCGGATAGATCTTCTCCTCCAGGTACTCGTTCACTACCTCGGCGCTCAGGAACCGAGCTGACGATCAAACACCAATCAACACCAACAGTTAATGTCTCTCTCGCTCGCGTTAGTAAGTTTCCAGTAGCTCTAGTTCCTCATTACTTCACTAAGGAGACCTCCGGTTCATCATGCAATTGACTACCCACGATTTTCTGTCTTTGCGGGATCCAATTCCTATCTAGATAGCGAATAATTGAAGATGCATGCCGTGAATTATAACCTGAATTCGACCAAGCGCCCGAACTAGACGACGGGGATCTTTTACCTGGGAAGAACTTCCCGACGATGCGGAGGATCTTGCGGCCGCGCTTGTCCCGGCCATTGATCTTGAAGATCTGGAGCTTCTCGATCAGCAGTTCTTGCTCGGCCCGAGACAGGACCGCGCACATCGTTGCTTCTCTGCTGCTTGGACTTCTTGGGCTATGTGGGAAGTGAGTTTGAGCGCTGGGCGAACAGTGGGAGGAGCGGCTGGTGCATTCATACGCGAGACGACAGGTGCGAGAGATGTCATTATGGAGAGAGAGGACATGTCGGAGGAGACAGGAATATGCGAAAGCATCTTCCGTTTTCTGGGTACGACTGGGGCCAGGGCGATTCGGTCGCTGTTGATGTGCTCTGCCTTCGTGTTCCGCGGCGCGATCTCGGTGATCGTCCATCATTGGCCGAGTCAGGTGGGGGCGCATCGTCGTCCGTGCACACCACTTCGCAAAGGGTGCATCCACGTGAATGAACGATTATATACGTACACGGTACATCCATACATACATATACGTATTTATAAAAATAATTGAGGGTAATTATGGTTCGGCAATTTTATCAATTTTAATCCCGTAGTTTTAGGACTAATTGAAGTTGAGACGGAAAGCTGAGACGGAGAAAATTGTTTGGGCTCTTACCGATGTGTACGTTCCATCACATTGATTCAAAAATATAACTCGAGATATTTTTCTTAAAAAATCGACATATTTTTAAAACCGGAGACATTATTTTTCATATGAATTCTAAACATAATAAAATGTGGCATTTTCAAGATATCATTTTTTAGAAAAATAATCATATTTTATGATGTTCGATTAAAGTTTGAAAATGAACTAAAAAATATTTTTCATCGTTCGGTAAAGGAAAATCTTTTCTTACATACACTCATTTTCAATTTTTTTTAAAATTTTTTATTTTTAGAATCAATTTTTTAATTTTTAATTTTTCCTTTCCTCTTTTTCTTTTCTTTCTATTTTTCTTCTTCTTTCTTGGCCTTGGGCTACGTTGATCGGCCATTGGCAAGCTTCGGCCTTGCCTTAGGCCAACAAGGCTCAAGCTTGCTAGATTATGGCGATGTTTGAGGCCCGCCTGGCTCGAGGTCGGCGAGCTGGGCGAAGCTCGAGCCTCACCCAAGGTCATTAGAGGTTGGCGAGGCTTTGGCGAACTCAAGCGAGGCCCGAGCCTTGTTGGCTTGAGGCAAGGCTCAAGTTGGTTTGTGGTCGGACGTTGACCACCGCTGTGGCCAATGACAAGTCAAGGAAGAAGAAAAAAAAGAAAAAAAAAATTAAAACTCAATTTTAAAAAGAAAATAATATGTTTGGTGAAAGAAAGTAAAATGGAAGAAGTTATGAAAAATGCTTTCCATTTTTTGAAAAGTGAAAAATATTTTCCTAACTTTTGAATGTGCTTTTTCCAATGGTGAAAAACGTTTTCCTTAACTAGTTCATTTTCTATGAAAAGAATGCCAAAATATCTAGAAAACGTTTTTCTAGAAGTCATTTTTCGAGAACGTTTTTTTGGAAGTTATTTTTCGAGAAACGAACAGGACATTTGTCGATCAAGAAATTAACTAGCGTGAACATTTTCAAGTGGCGTAATATCTTTTCTAAGCATTCAATATTCATCACATTACAGTTGTCATGGATCAAAATTTGTATTAAATATCTTTTCCAATTTATAAGCAGTTGAAAGATTTTTCAAGACGTCAAAAGCGAAGGTAGTTCCAGTTAAAATAACTCCGTTTTAAGAGCTTGTCCAGCCAGTGTAGGTGCTCTCTCTGCAGATCACGAAGCATGAAGGAGGCGATGACCCTGCCAACGCCATCTCCTGAAAGAGCTTTCTCTCGATGATAGGCCAAATCCTCGATGCCCACATCGACATCCTCAAATTCCGAAGCGTATGCTCTTTGCGGCGCGCATCAATCCCCCCGACCCCTCTCGCAGCCCCTCCGAAGGCAGACCTTCCTGTCCCCTCCATCACTCCGGGACCTTCCATTCTCTGATCGCCATTGAGCCCTCCTCTGGCCTCATGCGGGGGGAACGCTAAGGCAGCTTCAACTTGCTGATTTAGGGTGAAGATTCAAGGCTCGGGAGGTTGCGAGTGAATCCGCTCCCCGAGCCTGCCTGCCCTTAAGGAAGAGGCGAATTCTTCTTTGTCTAGACCGGGGTTCAGGCGGTTTCAGATTCCTTTGCACAGCTCTAGTTTGATCGAGTACATGGTCAAGATCACTTTTTCTCACACCTTTTACCAGCTAGGAGTTTCTATTTAGTTGATCACGGAAGTGCAATTCCCGTGTCCACTTCTTAAGTTACTTTGTTTTTGTTTATTTCATATGATGCAAAGGATCATGTCAAATAGCTCTCTACAGCTTTGGGCATGTTGAGCCTTTAGTTTCAGTTATCAGATTGAAGGCTTAAAGATGCATCGAACAATGTAGTAATTTCTTGCATCGATAGTTAGTCCCTAATTATAATGGTGGTTCTTTATTGTTCAAACCTTGACATGTACTCTTTTGTTAGATGAATTATATAGTTCTCTTTGAAGCTTTCACAATTCTGTAGTAAGTGCGATGTTATTAATTGATGACTACAATATTGTAAGAATTGGCACCGGTTCCATGAACCCATTCGTCGGTCCGGTTCGATTCCCGGTCCAAGGAATTAACAGATAGTTTCCAGTTTCAATTTTTTGAAATCAATTTTTAGTGGGCGGTTCTCGATTCTAAGATGGGAATCACCCATCCAGATCATGCTCATCCCTAAATTAAATTATTAGGATCACCTAATGGAACTTGAATTAATCCTGACAAGTCATCCTTGGCAAAACTTGAATTAATCCTGACAAGTCATCCTTGGCAAACTTATTGGAATTTTGCGTAATTGAACTGTATTGGAGTTGCTCAATCCCGTCCATACCGCCTTCCTAGAGGACGCCTCGCTTGACAGTGGAGAAGATGCTGCCGTTTCCGAAGTTTCCTATGACTAAATAAGGCAGATTATGTAGAATTTGGGATCTTTCCTATTCGCGTGTGAACGGTCTGCTGGTAGGAATGAAAGTTTCATGTAGTCCTAATAGCTACGATTTCTCCCAGTTATTTCCCAATTTTAATTAGTCTTCCTCACCCCCCAAAAAAAGGATTGTATGGTCTTATTATTAATGCTTCTCTCACCGTTGTACTGTGAACCGCTCTAGAATCTTGATCTACATTTGCTTCAGTAGATATCATGTTTGATAATTTGGATGACAAATGGGGAGTTCTTTTTGTCATTTCACTTTTCATGCAAAGAGAAACGCTCTCAGGTTTAAGGATTTCCCAAACAATGTATTATATTTCACAAAGCCATGTTCAAAACTTACCTAAAATCATTTTCAGCAAATACCTATTAGCGCTCATTCATTCATCAGTATGTCTAGCACTAGCTTGAACTTTAAGGTTATGTTTGGTTGTCTGGATTTCTAATCGGGATAGAACTAGATATGATAAGATATGAAATCCTTGGATTTTTTATATCATGTCTATTGTTTGGTGTATCGCAAAGTATTAATGTTGGATATATTCACATCATATCATGTAACGGCATATTATTGTAAATAGAGATGGTGAAAATCTCTCATAACACTATTCATTAATTTATTTTTATTTTATTTTTCCTCTTTTTATATTATTTTCTTTATTATTTCTTTAATCCCCTTTCATCATTCTTTAATAAAATTTTATCAAATAGTTTACTATACTAACATACCTAAAATACAAAAATTCCTACAATATATAATAAGTATAAATATATAATTTATAGATTGAATGTTTATTATAAGATAGAATTAAAGTTGAATATATAAATTAAAATAAGATTAATTAAAAAAAATTTATTTTTATTTTTTTAATTTCTTAAATTAGAATTCAAAATTATTTATATTGAAATATAATTTCAATTTTGTTAATTTACTAAGTTTGTTATTCGAGAAAAATAAATTTCCTATTATGGACATTATAAATCATATCCACATTTATCCCACCTCCCACATTGGATAATTTCATCTGGCCTATATCCCCTTTATATCCAACTTTATCTTGTCCTAAGCGGGTACCAAATGTAGGATATAAGATTGTCTCGAAAATCCCAAATTCCCAACCATCGATAGAGAAAGTAGACATTGTCTCTTTTCTTTTCTTGTCTAACTGTCTCTTTAGCTAGAAAAAGACACATGAAAAAAGAGAATTTCTTAATTTGTCGTCTAAACTATCAAATTATATCTACCGAAGCAAATGGAAAATCTAAAAAATTTAAAACGAGAGTAGAAGATCGAATTTTTCATAGGGGATTTTATGGCTTTAGCTAGGAGAGCCCAAGAAATTCTTAATGGCCAAGTTGGAGCCCAGACCAAAGAAGAGGATTGCAAATCTCTTAGATCGAAATGATCACGATACTTTGTTCAGTTAGATCTCAATTATCGAAATAGTCTATTTTAAATATTATAAATCTCTAAATATCATAATATTAAATTCTGATTGAGGTGATTAGTCTATTTTAGATATAAAAAATCTCTAAATATCATAATGCTAAGCATTTCAAATCATCTTACTAGAAAAAAATTTAGAAAAATGATATTATGCTGTGTTCACTCAAATTTGGTCAAAATATGATTCATCATAATATGACCTTCCATTAACTCGATTTTTGTAGAAAACTCTTGACCCGATTCTTCCAAAAACGTGGTTCGATTTAAAAAAAAAAAATGTTATGATTACAAATTTCTTAGATCGAAATGATGGGACGGTAATTTTTTCTGTTACAATCCCATTCTGGTGAATGGTCTATTTTAGATATTAGAAATTTTTAAATATAATAAATTTTAGCATTTTAAATAATCTTATTGGATTTTTTTTTTAAAAAAAAGAAGAAGATGATATTATGCATTTTTTCCTTAAATATGCTGAAAGTTTGACCATTCATAAAGATTGCATCCAACTTCCCCTTTGCTTGATTTTTGCAGCAATGGAAAGCTCATGACTCGATTGTTCCAAACATGCGGTTTAATTCTAAAAAGTGTTATTGTTAATTTTTAAGAATTGGACTAAATTGGAAGCGAAAAAGTCCCACACGTAGTCAAAGCATAAAATTTACCTCATAATATCAAATCATGATTAATTAACTTTTGGCCAAATTTGAGTCAAAACAGCATAATATCATTTTTCTAAAAATTTTCTTGTAAGATGATTTGAAATGCTCAATGACATTAAGAGATATCTAGATAGACCAATCACGACAATCATATCATTTTTTTAGATATTAAAAATCTCTATTGAGCATTTCAAATCATCTTATTAGAAAAAATTTAGAATATGATATTATGCTGTTTTTACTCAAATTTGGCAAAGTTTGATCAATTATAATCCAATGTCCTATTAACTCGATTTTTGCATCCACAGAAAACTCGTGAGCCGATTATTCCAAAAGTACAGTTTGATTGATAAAAAAAGTATTACGATTATGAATTTCCTAGATCGAAATAATTAGACAATCATGATATTTTGTTCGGTTAGAATCCCATTGTGATAAATGTTCAATTTTAAATATGTTTGTTATACCCTTTATGACTTGTTTTGGAATGACCAGTTCATGGGTCGAGGCTGATCTCTTTTGTGACTGAAAACATATGGTAAAGGCGAGATTTTTTACTAGTAAGAACTGCCAATTAAGCTGACAAGAAGAAGAGGAAGAAAAGAGGAGGAAGAGAAGATGAAGCGGTGAAGAGGCTTGATCAAAGCCAGAAAAGGAGAAGCGAAAGAGCTCAAAAGAGAGGAGAAAGAATAAGACTCTTGATTATTTGTGTAGGATAAGTATTCTTTAACGCTTCTAAGGAAAATTTATTTATCACTCTTAACTCCTTCCCTTCAATAAATATATATTGTTAAAACTTTATGGTATATTCATCTCTCATAAGTAAGATCAAATTTCTCTCTTTTAAGAACGAAGCTGCGGGGAAGGAGGAGGGATTTTCAAAAGAAAATTATCTAGAACTTTTACTTGAACTATATAATAATAACATGCTAACTTTTCGTATTTGAATTTAGATTTTGGTATCTATCAATCTCCCAAGATCTCTATTGAAATAAAATTTCGAGATTTGCTTTCTTAAGTGCAATTGGTGGGATATGTTTGAAAAAAAAAATCTGGTCAACGAGATTTTAGAAAAATGATACATGCCGTTTTGACTCAAATTTGGCCAAAATTTGATTGATCATGATTTGATGTCGCATTAATTCAATTTTTGCACCCACGAAAAACTTGTGACTCGATTCTTCCAAAAGTGCGGTTTGATTTTTTCAAAAAAAAGTGTTGTGATTACGAATTTCCTAAATCAAAACAATCGAACAATCACAATATTTTGTTCAATTAAAATCTTGGATGGTCTATTTTAGATAGTTGAAATTTCTAGATATAATAACATTAAGCATTTCAAATCATATTATTGGAATTTTTCATAATAAAAATTATTATGCATTTTTTACTCAGATTTGCCCAAAGTTTTACTGATCATAACGTTTCCAAGGGTCTCATTCTAACCGTCACTGTTATTTAGCATAACAGTAAGAGGGTTGATCAAAGCCAGAAAGTAAGAGGAGAAGCAAAAGCACTAAAAAGAGAGGAGAAAGAATCAGAATCTTGATTCTTTGTGTAGGATAAGTATTCTTTGACGCTTCTAAGGAAAATTTATTTATCACACTCAACTTCTTACTTTATATATATATATATATATATATATATATATATATATATATTTAAAACTTTATGGTACATTCATCTCTCATAAGTAAGATCAAATTTCTCTCTTTTAAGAACGAAGCCGCGGGGAAGGAGGAGGGATTTCCAAGAGAAAATTATCTAGAACTTTCGCTTGAACTATATGGTAATAACATGCTAACTTTTCGTGTTTGAATTTAGATTTTGGTATCTATCAATCTCCCAAGATTTCTATTGAAATAAAATTTCGAGATTTGCTTTCTTAAGTGCAATTGGTGGGATATGTTTGAAAAAAAAAATCTGGTCAACGAGATTTTAGAAAAATGAACTCAAATCTGGCCAAAATTTGATTGATCATGATTTGATGTCCCATTAATTCGATTTTTGCACCTACGAAAACGATACTCGATTCTTCCAAAAGTGCGGTTTGATCTTTTTTAAAAAAGTGTTGTGATTACAAATTTCCTAAATCAAAACAATCTAACAATCACAATATTTTGTTCGATTAGAATCTTGGATGGTCTATTTTAGATAGTAGAAATTTTTAGATGTAATAACGTTAAGCATTTCAAATCATATTATTGGAATTTTTACTCAAATTTGCCCAAAGTTTTACTGATCATAACGTTTCTAAGGGCCTCAGTTCAGCTTTCCGCGGTTTGAGGGCTGTTATATAGTTATGAAAACTTCTTCCTTCTCTTAAGAGAAAAGTGCGCGCAAGGTTCAACTCGAGCTTGTTGGGTGGCTCCGAGAGGAGGCAGCGGTAGGACCCAGCTGCGACCGGTGAGCTGAATACCGAAGCCTTGCCTCTATCCGCGGGGTGAAAGTCGGCGCTTTGGTGCTTTTCGCAATGTCGGGCATTCTGCTCACGGTGAGTTGGAAATAGGAATGCAATCATGTTATCTGCAATCACATACATGGGAATGTAAAAAGAAACAGTACGTCCGTGCCTTTGTTTCTTCATCACTACCGGGATTACCAGAATTACCCTAATCCATTAAGTCAATTATGCGAGATAATTCTTCGGAGGTCAGGGGTAACATAATTTCACTAGGGAACTCATCAGCTTGTTGACTCAATTTTTGCATCAACAAAAAACTTGTGACATGATTGTTCCAAAAATGCTGTTTAATTTTAGAATGTGTCGGTTTTGTTAATTTTTGGGAATTGGACCGAATTGAAAGTGAAAAAGTTTCATTTGCTTCTCATCCCACATTGACTAAATAATATTGTTATCCCAGCGACTACATCCAAGTTTCAGTACTCGACCAATGCATGCATATGCACAATATGCATATGCACAATTAAGTAACCTTGAGGACTTATCAAAAGTAGTGAGTTTCACAAAAATGACCGTGTCTCAATACTACTTGTGCAAGATACGCTTGAGTTCTCGCCATAACTGAACTGTCAACCAACTGCAATCAAACATGTCTGAGCTCTACATTTATACTGAACTGCACCAAACTTCATATTCTCCTCACATAATGCAAAATTCTCCTAAACAATTATGCACAATTGATACGATAGTAATCTATTCATTCAAACCAAAACATAAAAAATATCTCATCAAATTCAGCAGCAACAATAGTGAGGGATGACCATGAATAGTCCACAAGTTAACGTGCATTTTAAACTAAGATTTCCCAACCTGTTTCCATATTCTTCATCAGAGAAGAAAGAGAAATCTAAAAAGACTGAAAGAGATTGAATTAAATCTAGTAGATATAGGAAAGAGAAATCTAAAGAGGTCGAAAGAGATTGAATTAAATCTAGTAGGTTGCAAGTATAGAGATCTTGAGCAATATACACATCAAATTATACGTAGTGCAAGATAGTCAACCACATTAGGATGTAGAGAAGTTCATATCGAGGTCCGAATCTCTTTGTCAACCTCACCACAACCCCGGACTAGGTGTCTCCACCGTCCCTCAAGTTCATCCTCTTATCCAAAATTTTCAATTTTTCCTTTTTTTTCAACTACGGATTCTCTTTTTGACCAGTCATAACTTTTTCATCTGGTGTACCATTGACTCGATTTTTGCAATTAAGGAAAATTTGTGACCCGATTCTTCCACAAATGCAGTTCAATTTAAGCACAAGTGTTGTGATTGCGAATTTCTTAAAATGAAATGATCGGACGGTCACGATATTTTGTTCGATTGGTATCCCATTATCGTGCATGGTCTATTTTAGATATTAGAAATCTCTAAATATCATAATGCATTTCAAATCCTTTTACTAGGAAAAATGTAAAAAAGAAATTATATTATGCATTTTTTTTACTCAAATTTGGCCCAAGTTCAACTAATAATAGCTTTTTCAAACTATTGATTCGATTTTTGTAATTATGGAAAACTGACCCAATTCTTCCCAAAATGTGTTTCAATTTTTTGTTTTTAAAAAAGTGTTATGATTGCGAATTTTATAAAATCAAAACGATACATGATGTTCTGTATTGTTAGAATCCGATTGGCATGACCGGACTATTTTAGATATTCAAAATCTCTAAATATTTTAATGTCAAGCATTTCAAATCATCTTACAATAATTTTTTTTTTTTTTTTTTTTTGGAAAAAATGATTTTATACATTTTTTTAAACTCAAATTTGGCCAAAGTTTGATAGGTCATAACTTTTCCATCATATGTCTTATTAACTTAATTTTTGCACTTACAGAAAAATAGTGACCTGATTGTTCCAAAAATACAGTTCAATTTAAAAAAAAAATTGTCGAGATTGTGAATTTTCAAGAATTGGATAGAATTCAAAGTGAGAAAGTTCCGTACTCTGCCTGAGCGCACAACTAATGTGAGGAATTTGCCATGATGCAAATTGAAAGATGAGTTCTGATTCATAGTTATTTTAGTTTTCAATTTCAAATTTCTACAATCATAAGCTATGTCATTGCACAAAATATAATTACCTTGCTAGTTCTCATCAATTATTTACTACCACCGCTTGAATTCATCCGATTAGCGTTGATTTTGAATCAAAAGTTCCAAAATAGGCAAAAAAAGAATACTCGCTCTGCTAAAGGAATGTACTATTGATTTCGTTAAAATCCAATATTGACCTAATTAAATTATTAGAGAGCTCCAAACTTCGTAATGTCAAGCATTTTAAATCATCTTATTAGAAAAAAAAAATTCAGAAAAATTGATAGTGCGCATTTTTTTTTTTTTTTGCTCTTCAAAAACTATAATATATACAATGTAATTTCTAAAATTTTGGTATATGTTCAATTTAGCTCTCAAGTGATATGAAAATATTCAATATTATTATTTTATTAATTCAAGTTCATAAATAATATTAAACTTTTTTATATAGTTCGGGGATTAATTTGAAAATGTATAAAAAATTCATTAATTATATGGGATGATTTTAAAATTCAGCAACCACATTGCACATTGAGTTGCAACACATGGATCATATTAAACAAATTAAAATTTCAAAAATCAAATTTGATTGAATCAAAGTGCGTGAACCATTTGTACTTATTTTCCCTATTTTTTTTTCTATCTTCGTATTGCATTGCTTTGGGTGTGTTTGGAAAGACTTTTGGGGAAAGTCTTTGGGGGAATGCAAAAGCCATTGGGTGAAAGATATTTTCCAAAATGTAAGTTGTGTTTGGTAAATTGTACTGTAAAAGTCCTTTGTGAAGTAGCTTTAAGTAAAATAGTGTTTGGAAAAAAAAAAAGAGTTGGCCGGCCAAGAACAAGTAGTCGCCGACGAGGAGCAAGCGGTCCGGCGAGGAGCAAGCGGTTCGGCGAAGGGCGGGCGGTCAGATGCAGGCCGTCCGGCAAGGGTCGCGGTGACCAAATCTGTGACTAGATGGGTCGCACGAAGGTCGCGACCTCCGCGGAGGTCGCCTAAAGGTCATGGCCGGCGACCTGATCTGCGTCGCGACCTCTACGGAGGTCGCCTAAAGGTCGCAGCCGGCGACCCATCTGGTTGCAGCACGAAGGTCGCGACCGACAACCACATCCGGTCGCGACCGGATCTACGACCGATGGGTCGCGCGAAGGTCGCGACCTCCGCGGAGGTCGCCCGAAGCACGGCCGGCGACGCAGATCCGCGTCGCGACCTCCGCGAAGGTCGCTTGAAGGTCGCGGTCGGCAACCCATCCGGTCGCAGCGCGAAAGTCGTAGCCGGCGACCAGATCTGCGACCAAATGGGTCGCGATCGCGACCTCCGCGGAGGTCGCCCGAAAGTCGCGACCGGCGACCACATCCGGTCGCACGACCCTCGGGGTTGCGACCTCTGCGGCGACTTCTCGATCGGGGTCATGCAACCCTCGCCGCAGTGGAGGTTGTGGCGCGGCGGGCGCGACGATCGTCGGCAACTGCGTGCCCTTCGTCAACAATCGCTCACGAAGAAGAAGATCGAAGAAGATGAACGGTCAAGACAAAATCGGAAAAACGAAAAATTAACAAGGACAATTTGGGAAGAAATTTTTTTATTTAAACTCAGCTCTCAGCATGCCGAGAAGGCTGAAAGCCCAAGGCAACCCCCACTTTGGGTGGAATGCAATGAAGTTTGAAACGGTGTCTCGAAGTCAACTGGGTGGACCATACCAGTTCTAAACTTCTCGTTTCAGTAGTGGCTGAAGACAAAAGAAATTGCATTGCAAGAAAAAAGTTCCGTGATGAAATCACATAAACAACAAAATACAGAGAGAGAAAAACACATGGCGTCCAGTTTGTCTGTCTCAAAACTTGCAGAAATTGTTGTTACAATTGAAAAGTCGAGATCTTATTTAATTGGGATGACAAACGCGAAAATATTAAATTAATTTTATATGCCACATGAGATATACAAGAAACCACCCAGCAATTGACGTGTATCGATGTGGGCCCACACAGAAGAAAATATTGGGTGGTTTCTTGCAAATCTCACATACAATATTAAAAGTAACTTAATGTTTTAGGGAAAATGTCACAAATGGTGTGGACTTTTATTTAATGTGCAATCTCGTCCCTGAACTTTCGATTGGCTCAATTTGGTCCATAAACTATCAATAATTGTCTCATTTACTCCTTCCATTAAAAATGAACTATTTTTCCTTCTTCTTCTTCTCTTTTTCCTCCACCGACCATGGCGGAGCGGGCGTCCAGCAAGGGCCGTCCTCGCCTGCGTCGAGCGAGGACGGCCCTCGCCGACGTCGGGCGAGGGCCGCCCTTGTCGGCGTTGGGCGGCCTCACCTGCGTCGGGCGAGGGCAGCCCTCATCGGAGCTGGCAAGGGCACCTCTCGCCCGACATCGATGAGGGCGGCCCTAGCCAGCCCAGGCGAGGGCAACCCTTGTTGGATGTCGGCTTCCCTCCATCGGCTCCGCCATGGCCGGTGAAGGGAAGAGAGAAGAAGAAAAAAAAAAGAAAGACCAAAATGCTCAATTCCGTTAATTTTAACTAACGGAACGACGAAATTGGTCCATTTTCAAATAGTAAGAGATTAGATCGGATATTTATTGATAGTTCTGGGCCAAATTGAGCTAATAAAAGTTTGCACATACAGTAAAAGACTAATGACACATTTTCCCAATGTTTTAGGTATCACTGTCTTCCGATTGAAATCTCGAATCCCAACTGCCCTCGCGTTTCTCTGCGATCACGGGACCCTCCGGCGATGGAGAAACCGGTCTCGTGGTCGAAACTCCCGACGGAGTTGTGGTCGATGATCGGGAAAAAGCTCGACACCCACACGGACGTCTGCCGGTTTCGCAGCGTCTGTTCGTCGTGGCGTTCCTTGGTACCTCCCGTCTCAGAGTTCGAACTCAGAGTCGGACGGGGCTTCATCGGTCAGCGCACGGTCTATCTTCTCGAGCCACCGCCAACGTCCCCGAGAGACTCGCAGTGTCCCCCGTCTCCTCGCGAGGGTTGGTTGATCAAGATCGCAGAAAAGGAGGATCTTCGTGGTCGGGGCAGGGTTCAGCTCTTCAATCCGCTCTCGAGCCGATCCATCTCTTTCAAAGGTGGGACCTTTCCTAAGGTTTTGTGTACGATGGATTATAGGGTCACTGAGATTTGTGTAGAACGTCATTTCATAGGCGTGGACGTAGTAGGATATCCTGGGCCGGTAAGGAAGGTGATCACGCTTCCGGATTCTCCCCGGGCTGTTCTAGAGGAGACTTTGGTCGTCGGGATTTTCGGGGAAGGGAAATTGACGTGGTGGAAACATGGGGACCAGGTTTGGCATGGGTTGGGCGATCCGAATTGCCGATACGACGATCTCATTGCTTACAAAGGGCAGTGTTATGTTGTTGACAGGTTTGGCATTGTATCGTGGATCGCTCCTTCTTTTAAGATCGTGCAGTTCTCGCCTCCTGTTTGTGGCGACGGCAGTGGCGGGGACTGGAAGCATCTGGTGGAGTCGGGCGGAGATCTGTACATGGTGGATCGATATTTCGACGAGGAGAGTAGATTTAGTGGGAATCCGGCAGGCGCTGTGAGTGACGCTGCTGGTTTTAAGGTTCATCGGCTAAATCAAGAAAGGGGAAAATGGGATGAGATAAGGAATCTTGGTGATGTTGCCATCTTTCTGGGCGATTACAGTTGCTTCTCGGTGTCGATGGAAGGATTCGGAGGATGCAAGGGGAACTGCATATATTTCACGGAGATTAACGCTTCTTACAGGCGGAAAGTTCGAGTCCTCAATATGGAGGATCGCAGCATCAAGAGGGCATCACATTCGCCTGATCACTTGAGGATCCTGTGGCCGCCCCCAGCTTGGATCACCCCAGATGGGTTTGCCCTGAGTCCTTGCTCACTTGAGGAGCCGGTGTTCTAGTTAATTCAGCGGAGAGTTTGTGAGCTGGATGAGGTACAATGAGAACTGGCCTGTAATTGCTTAGTTGGAAATAGAGAGAAGAGTTTCTCTTTTTCAAACTTGCATCTGCCTACAACCTTAATGATCACTGTTGAGTGTGAATGGGTGTGTTTGTGCGGGCTTGCATGTTTGTTTTGCCTTCTGATAGAATGCAATGTTATCTTGATGACTGATAAGAGGCATGAGTGGATGGATGATCATGTTTAATGGCGATGCTCATGGATAGAACCTGTTGCAGGTTATATGCTTAAATGAAAGTCGTTGCCTCGTGTCTTTTGCACTTATTTACAGGCGGGTTCTCATGTAACCATGATCCAATACCTGTGTCCCTTATATAATTAGATGGCTTCTCTTTCTTGTCATTTAAGCTGAGTTGAAGGGAAAATCTGCTCCCACCATGCCATGTCCCGTTGTTGTCTTTGTCAACCTGATCAATCCCGGGCACATATGTGAAAGCAAAATCAGGTGGAGATTTTTAGGTTATGGCATAGTGGACCGCGTGAAAATCTTCTTCATCATGTTGCATATGCTTTTGAGCATCGTGGACATTGGATGTTTTAGAGGCCGTGTCTCACCTTTGAATTTCATCTTTTGCATAGCTTTGATTTTTTTTTTCCTTTTTGGGTCTTGGTGGTGCCAACTGCCAACACCCCCGTGTGTGAGGATTTACCGGCGTTTTCAAGTTAGTAGCAGGAAAATGCCCTGAAGAGAGGATGGTAGGGAGAGGGTGGTGACTTGGTTTATGAGTTGCTGCCTGTAAGGGAGAACAAACGAATCATGGATTTCACATAATATGACTAAGAATAAATCGGAAAGGCACCGTCCATGGCTGACGACCTTCGCAAGCAACTATCCTGCCTTCGACTTGAATGGGAGGGACCTCATTGGTCAAACTCCACTGGAGAATTCTTGCTATTATCAAGAGAAAAAGCAAAACTTCAAGATGACCGCAGAGTTCCACCGCTGCAGGAGGACGAATTGGAGCTGCCAATGGGGCTTCGGGAGGCGACGTCATAGGCATGGTTTGCCGGACAATATGGTAGAGCTAAGTCGTTTCTCGGGATAGAGAGAGAGTGGTAGAGGATGAATCGAAGCCGCCAATGGGGCTTCGACAGGGGATGGCGGGGCTCGGGGAGGTGACAGCATAGGCAACCGGCGGGGGCGGAGTGATTCACGAGTAGAGAGGTGCCTTCATGGAGGAGAGACAGCGGAGCGGAGGTTGCTAAAAGTGAGGAAAACCCAAGAGTAAGTGGAAAGGTATTGGGCGCTAATTCGCCAATTTTTTTCCATCTCCGTAACAGAGCCATTTTGATGGGGAGAGAGAGAGAGAGAGAGAGGGGGGGGGGGAGAGGGTGTATCATAAATTTTGGGAAAATTTTCAAATAAAAATCTAAAGTGTTCTCCTTTTTTAAAAAAGAAAACCTAAAATAGAATTTGTCTCAAATAAGAACTCAAAGTAGTTATTTAGTCTCAAAGAAGGACCTAGCTCGTTGGCCAATGAACAAATGTAGCTCCGATGCATATTCCGATGGCCTGATCATGGGTATTTTTGTTAAAAAAATATTCTTTTTCATTTTCCTTTTTCCAATTCATCTTCTTTTTTATACCACCCATGTTTGTTCTTGTTTATCATCTTCTTTGTGGATGCTAATCAAGAACTATCGTGTCCATCTGCCTTCTCTCTTTTCTTCTTTTTTCTTTTTCGACGATCACCGGCAAAGGCCGACGAGGGCTCCAATGGGCCGCCGAGATCTCTGCAACACTCACCGACTGCTAGTGAGGGTCAGTGAGGGCCTACAAGCACTCGCCACCATTAGGCAAGGGTTTGCCTTGAGCACGACTAACGCTCGTCGGATTTCGCGAAGGTGAGGAGGAGCGACCTCCTCCACCTCCGCCCGCCGCTCTACTGACAACTTCATTTTCTACCACGACTACGAATGGGATGCCCACGCCACCTTCTTTGTCCCTTCCTCCCACCATCGCTCTCAAATCGATGGCTTCTTCGGCTACCCCTCTACCCTCAATCATCACCTTGTAAGGTCTCAGTTTGGATGGCTTTACTCTAATGCCTAAAGAAGAAGAAGATTTTTTTTTCTTTTAATGAAGAAGATGAAGTGAAAAAAAGAAATTAAAAGCTTTTGGACGAAAATATCCTTGACTAGGCCATCGGAAGATCGGCGAGTAAGGCTTTTATTTGAAATATGCACTGAAGATGCATTTATTCAACAGCCAGCGAGTAAAGCCTTTATTTAAGATTAAATGGTTACTTTAAATTCTTATTTGAGACAGATTTCACTTTTAATTCTCTTTCGATAAAAAGGAAAGTATTTGATCTTTATTTAAAAATTTTCCTAAAAGTTTGAATGACCATGTAGGCCGGGATCGACACGATCACTCGGTGGTTTCTTGTATCACTGTCTTTCGATTGAGATCTCATATGCCAACTGCCCTCCCGTCTCTGTGCGAGCAACAGACCCTCAGGCGATGGAGAAACCGGTCTCGTGGTCGGAACTCCCGACGGAGTTGTGGTCGATGATCGGAAAAAAGCTCGACACCCACATGGACGTCTGCCTGTTTCGCAGCGTCTGTTCGTCGTGGCGTTCCTCGATACCTCCCGTCTCAGAGTTCGAACAAGGAACCGGAGGGGCCCTCATCGGTCAGCGCACGGTCTATCTTCTCGAGCCACCACCAACGTCTCCGAGGGACTCGCATTGTCCCCCGTCTCCCCGCGAGGGTTGGTTGATCAAGATCGCAGAAAAGGAGGATCTTGGTGGCCGAGGCAGGGTTCAGCTCTTCAATCCGCTCTCGAGCCGACCCATCTCGCTCAAAGGCGGGACCTTTCCTAAGGTTTTGTGTACGATGGATTATAGGGTCACTGAGATTTTTGCAGAACATTATTTCATTCTCGAGGTCGGAGTAAGATATCCTTCGGAGGTAAGGAAGGTGATCGTGCTTCCGGATTCTCCATGGGCTGTTCTAGAGGAGACTTTGGTCGTCGGGATTTTCGGGGAAGGGAGGTTGGTGTGTTGGAAACATGGGGACGATGATTGGACCGAGTTGGACAGTCCGAATTGCCAGTACGACGATCTCATTGCTTACAAAGGGCAGTGTTACGTTGTGGATAGGTTTGGCATCGTGTCGTGGATCGATCCTTCTTTTAAGATCGTGAAGTTCTCGCCTCCTGTTTGCGGTGACGGCAATGGCGGGGACCGGAAGCATCTGTTGGAGTTGGGAGGAGATCTCCACGTGGTGGATCGATATTTCCACAAGGAGAGTAAATTTTTCAGTCGGATTCAGGAAGACGCTGAGGGGGCGGCTGGTTTTAAGGTTCATCGGCTGAATCAAGAATGGGGAAAATGGGATGAGATAAGGAATCTCGGTGATGTTGCCATCTTTCTGGGCGATTACAGATGCTTCTCGGTGTCGGTGAAAGGATTCGGAGGATGCAAGGGGAACTGCATATATTTCACGGAGACTGACGCGACTTGCGAAGGGGAAGTCCAAGTTTTCAATATGGAGGATCGCAGCATTAAGTGGGCATCGCGTTCGCCTGATCACTTGAGGATCCTGTGGCCGCCTCCGGCTTGGATCGCCCCAAATGGGTTCGCCCGAAGTTCTAGTTAATTCAGCCGAGAGCTTGTGAGTTGGATGAGATACAATGAGAACTGGTTTGTAATTGCTTAGTTGAAAAGAGAGTAGAAAGAGTTCATCTTTTTCAAACTTGCATCTGCGCACAACCTTGATAACCTTGATGATCACTTACCTGTGTGAGTGCTCGCGAGCGCTTGAGAGTGTAATGTTGTACATGGATCACTTGTTGTGCGGGCGGCTTTGCATGTTTGTTTGGCCTTCCGATAAAATGCAATGTTATCTTGATGACTGAGGGAGGCATGAGTGGATGGATAATCATGTTTGATGGCGATGCTCGTGGATAGAACCTGTCGCAGGTTATATGCTTGAATGAAAGTTGTTGCCTCGTATCTTTTGCACTTCTCTAAAGGAGAAAACTCATGTAACCATGATCCAACACGTGTGTCTCTTATAATTAGATGGGTTCTCTTTCTTTTGTCATTCGAGCTGAGTTTTGAAGGGACAATGTAGTCTACTGATTTGGCCCAACTAGTCTCTGCTCCCACCGTGTCATGTCTCGTTATCATCTTTGTTTTTTTTTTTTTGGTCGAAACTCGTTATCATCTTTGTCAACTTGGTCAATCCCGGCCACATATGTGAAAGCAAAATCAGGTGGAAATTATTTTGGTTATCTCATAGTGGATTGTGTCGGAAATCTTCTTCATCATGTGCGTATGCTTTCAAGCATCATGGACATGGGATTTTTAAGAGGCAATGTCTCACCTTTGAATTTCATCTTTTGCATAGCTTTGATTATATTTTTTGGTCTTGGTGGTGCCGACACACCCGTGTGTGAAGATTTACAAGTGCTGTCTAGCTAGGAGAATGGAAATGCCCGAAGGGAGGAGTGTGGGGGTGGGTTATGACATGGTCCATGAGCACAGAAGCCAATCGGAAGTAGGAAGTGGCATAAAGTGTCCCACATCGACTCGGAAGTAGGAAGTGGCATAAAGTGTCCCACATCGACTTGTTGGAACAAGGAAATGTCTAATCAGCTGTATATGATCAAGGATTTCCTTAGTAATTAATTATCTTTGCGCTTGGGGCAATGACGCAGCTAGTGAGGTACTAACCGAGGCGCGTCTATTGCTGGTTGAAAACTATTTCCAAACCCCCTCTTTGGCCTGAGTTAAGCTCAGGCCATTGAGAATTTCTGGAAGGGCTCCCTTTGGGTAAAAGCCCTACAATTCATAGTTTAAAGCCTTGTTGCCTATTTTTTATAGTTCAAAGCTAAATCTTGGGCTTGCTTTTGTGTAGTCCAAAGCTTAATCTTGGGTCTACTTTTGTCAATTTAAAGCTAAAGCAAGCTCAATTGTCTTAGAGAAACCGGTATTGG
Source organism: Eucalyptus curtisii (assembly GCA_017140595.1). Lineage (NCBI taxonomy): Eukaryota > Viridiplantae > Streptophyta > Magnoliopsida > Myrtales > Myrtaceae > Eucalyptus > Eucalyptus curtisii. The sequence continues at coordinate 32,674,910 of CM029503.1, read as the reverse complement.
GTAATAAATTCGTTAGATTTGAGACATTTGCATGTTTACTTGCTGTTTACTGCGATGTTAGGCTGTTCTTACAGATCATAGTGGCAATTCTGGGACCCTGGTCTCCGAAATTGCTATTGTCATAATTGTCCAAATATATATATTTACGTGGTATGTTGCATCATAATGGACTGAATAATGCATAATATTCTCCCAGAGACATCGCACCAATATGTATAGAAAAAGATAGGTACATCAGTAATCTGTGGTGACAAATCAAAGAAGGCCCTTGTTTATTTTGGAGGCCATTGCTCCCTTTGTGGACCATTAACAGCTCACTTGTTCGGGCAATATCCTCGGTAATCCATGGAAAATCCATCACTACTCGTGCGTTAATGCCGATGCTCGTGGATGGAACCTATCTCTCACACTTCTCTAAAAGAGGTTTCTCATGCAACCATGATCTAATATGTGTCAAATGATAATTAGATCTGAAGTTCTCTCTCTTTTGTCGTTTAGGCTGAGTTTTGCAGGGACAATGTAGTTTTTTGAGTTTGCCCAACTACTCTATGCTCTCGCCGTGCCATGTCTCATTATCATCTTCGTCAACCTCATCCTAGTCAATTTTGGGTATGTGAAAGCAAGAATCAAATGGAGATTTTCTAGTTATGGCATAATGGACTGTATTGAAGATCTTTTTCATCATGTGCATATACTTTCAAGCATCGTGGACATTCAATCTTCCAAAGGCCCTGCCTCACCTTGGCTTTCATCCTTTGAATAGCTTTGATTGTCTTTCGGTATTGGCAGTGCCAACACAACCATATGTGAAGATTTGCCTGTGTTGTCAAATTAGGAGGAGAAAAATGTCTAAAGAGAGGAGTGCAGAAAATTGGTAATGGCTTGGTGTGTGGCATGAAAGGTGTCCCACATTGACCTGGAGGAACAAGAAAAGCCTAATTAGTAATATAAAAGCAATGACTTTCTCAGCTGTTTAGTATCTTTGCGCTTGGGGCAATGACGCAGCCAGTGAGGTACTAACCGAGGCGCGTCTATTGCTGGTTGAAAACTATTTCCAAACCCCCTCTTTGGCCTGAGTTAAGCTCAGGCCATCGAGAATTTCTGGAAGGGCTCCCCATGGGGTAAAGCCCTACAATTTCTAGTTAAAAGCTTAACCTTTTGCAATAAGTCGACAAATTTGTCAATTTTGGTCAATTGTAGTTTGTCGGAGAATGTTCTTACATATCAGAATTGCGATTCTGAAACTTGTTTTGACGGATTGCTATCTTCATAATCGTCAGAATATATATTTATTGACTCACGAGGTATGTTGCATCAAAAACATATCAATGGACCGAACAATGCATAATCCTCTCATAAAGACATCGCATTAAATATGTACAGAAAAAGATTACATTAGTAATCTAAAGCAACTGATATTCCACAAAAAAAAACGTTACAATTTCCCCATAACCCCACCATCCCCCCCCCCCCCCCCCCCAAAAAAAAAAAAAAAAAGCTTTCTGGTGCCCAATGATTTGTAGAGCAACGAGTAAAAGAGAAGCCCCATCAGACTTATTTGTAATGTGTGCCAGTGTACTACTCGAACTGCCTGGAAAATGGAAGTCATGCAGATCAGAGGGATGAAGCGTCTAACTAAGTCCACTAAGCCCGTCAGATTCAAATCCAGACAGCCGGGCAAGCTCTGATAATTCTTGCTCTCCACTCAAAACCTGCGATGAATGCACTTTGATCAGAACTCATTTTCTTTCCCAGAAGAGACGCATTAACTCCTAATGCTTTGCAGCAAACTACAGAAAGTAATTCTGTGCCCCTTTCAACATTTTATTATTGATAGATCATGCCATCAAGAAGTACAACAGAAGAAGAAGTCAATGCCCAGAGATGCTGGTGAGTAATTGAGTTAAAGCAGACTAAACAGTTTTTGACTAGGAACAAAGCCATTCTCTGTCTAGGACAAGCCAGAAAACCAAAATGAGGGAATCCCCATACCTCGCCATTTATCAGCCATGTAGGAAAGCCTTCTATTCCAACATCACCACATTGCTTGGCTATTTTGGTTCCTTTCTTGTATCCATCAGGAAAGCATTCCACATAGTCCAATATCTTTGCTGCCTCGCGCCCAAACATCTGAATGCAAATTGCTTAATGAGTAGGCTTGCTTCACTGAAAATTTCATTAGCATTACGTCGGCTATGACTAAGTTCACGGCTGGTCACAACCACATGTTCATTAACAAACAAAGAGAAGCTCCTCTCTTCTACTTCTCTATGCTCCCTCACCGACAATTAGACAGAACATGCTTCTGTAAAGTATATCTTCTTCTATGAATTGCCATGAGCATAGTTCTGACCTAATTTCCAAACTTCAGACATTCTGAGTGAGATCACTTTAAAGAAGATGCGCACTTCTCTAATGACCACACTATGGTTCCCTAGGACAAGACACAGAATAGATACTGCAGAGGACCAATTACCTGCTTTTGTTCCAAACAGTGAGAGCACCAAAAAGCACCGTACATTTTTGCACCTATAGAGTGCAAATGCCTTGCAAGAGAAACAGCAAAAGTACTTGATGGTGTTGTAATCTCAGTTGCAAAAAATGGTATTTCTGTTCCTGCAAAGCTGCTCAAATAAAGAAAAGAAGAGAAAGTAGTATCAGGCACATACATGCCTTCCAATACGAATTTGGTAAATGCGACTTCTAATTTCAAGAGATATATGGCGGTTATTCCAGAAGAAATTCACAAGCGAAGCTTTTCTATTACAACTCCTTCCAAGAAACATAATATATCTAAACAATTACAACGGAGTGAATAATGCTTCATTAATTTAGCCAAAAAAATCATATCTATGAAGCAGATGGACTAGAGACTAATGGATGATGTACAGTTACCTTGAAGGGATTGATTGAGAAGTACTATACGCAGTACTTAGCGTAACCACCACCAAGCTCGCCATGCACAGCTGTAGTCCCAACGTCTTTTGTATCTCTTCAAGCCCAAAATCCTGAGTAGGCGATTGACAGAATCATTTGGTCTTACTCCATGAACCACCAACTTAATCAGTGGTACATGAAAGAAAATAGGAAATTCAGCGAGCATACCTTTATGGTGATGAAGACTAGACTGAATGACAACAAAGCTGACAATAAACAGTAAGAGCACGATGCTCCAGAGAATTTTGTGCTTAAAAGGTACAGGAAGTATGCACTAGCAGTAGCCATGGATGTTGTGATCCCAAGCAAAACCAGACGACCATTAGATTCCTTGAGTCCAAAGGGCAAATCTTTTCCCGTCAGCCTTACACCAAGAGCAGCAACAGTTCCATATGCAATCATTCCAACCAACGGAAGAGGAATGCCTGTCAAGGCATATATGTTGTGATCAAAATCTAATTTGAATACAGTTCCATGAGAAGATTTAGATGCATCATGTAGGATGCTGCCACAATTTATTTAATTTGATAACTAAAGCAGAGTGCCAGCAAACCCAGTCGGCTGAATCAATGCAGAAGTTAAATCCCGTTCCCACATGCCAAATTCCAGCATATCGAATCGAAGAAGTGATAAATGTATGATTGCTTCAACTTCACATTGCGAAATGATCACGATGCCTAAACAGCAAAAACATATACTAAAGAGTGCAGAGATTCATCATGTGCTCCTTCTCTCCAATTTCCGCTAAAAACTGACTATCGAACAAAGCAAGGCAATTGGAAAAAAGGTTTTTTTTCTCTATAGTTCGCAATCCGGACACTAAAATCACATAAGCTTTTGCATATCGATTGCAAGAAAATTAAGGAAAACAAGAAAGCTATTCGATTAATTTAGCAGTAGAACGTTACTACACAAATCAGAAAGTGGAGACTGAAGAGAATACCAAAAACGGAAGCATAATCACTGTTGAGCACGTCGCCGCAGCTGCCGCCGCCGACGGGGCAAAACGCGTCGGAATCCGTGAGCTTGAGATACGTCAAGTACGCAGTCTCGCAGAACCCTACGCCTCCAATCCCTGCGCACAACTTGTAGGTCAAGCCGCTCGACGACGAAGTAGCACCAGCATCCGCATCCGCATCCGCATCAGCAGCAGCAGCAGAAGACAGCGACGGTGCTCCGGCCTCCGATTCCGGCTCCCGGCTCTCTCCGGACGACGAGCACTTCACCTGAACCACACACGGCTCTGAGCTCCGACCTCTCCGCGACGCGATTTTCAAGCAATTCACGAGAACGGGAAAGGAGGACCAAAAAAAACTGGCGGAATACGTAAGGCGACGGAAGAGGTCGCCGCCCGCGCTTCTCACCTTGAATTGGAGCGGCCGGCGAGCGGAGGAGGGAGGAGGAATCAGGCGAAGAGAGGCCGCGAGGCCGGAGAGGAACGGAGAAGATGGCGGCGCGTGGAGGAGACGCGCCATGGTGTTTTTGACTCCTTCCTTCTGTGGCCTCTGCTTTTTCCTCAGTTTTCGGTTTTCCACGCTCTCGATCGATCCGGTTCACCTCGCGCACAAGACTGTCGAGTCGAACCGCGGCCCGTCTTTGACTCGTTGGGGGTCTAATCCGGTCGGTTCAAGTATCGATCTGACTTTGGATCCGCAGTCCAACCTAAGGGGAAGCATTGGTCCTGAGTCAACCTTAGACCGACCCTAGATCAGACGCCCAATCCAAAGGCCAAGACGGTTGGTCCTCGATTTTAACCTTAGACTACGACTGTTTTGTGTGGATTGGTATTCAGTTCTGAAAATTTATGATTGATCTAAGTTGAACTAATCTTGAACATATTATGTATTTTATTTAATATATTATATATTATATGCCTTTATCTACTGTAAATCCTAGCACCTCTAATTTGCTGTGTAAATCCAAAAGTAGGAAAAAAAAAACAACCCTAGTTCGAAAAAAAAAAAAAAAAAACAAAGAAACCATCTCCACTCGCCTTGGCTTCACCTGCTCGTCCACTCACCTTACTCACTACTCACCGCACGTGTTTGTTTTTATAGTTTGTTGCTTATAATAAGTGTGAATTTGCTATCATTACCTTATCCTATATTTATATTTTATATTGTATTGGTGTTCGTAGTTTGGTTATTTAATGCCGTATTATTGATGGATATATAATTTGAAATAGTATATTTGTTCTTTTAAAATATACAAAAAATGAAATAAGAAAACATACCATTGGTCCCGAGTTGACCCTAGAGCCAGATTGGCCTAATAAAGGTCAATCTGATCCTTAGTCCCAAACTAAACATGGTCGGTTCTCGATCCCAAAAATTAGGAATCAATACTGTGTAGCTTGCTCCCTAGGTTAGGTGTTGAACCGGCTCAATCCGAACCATATTTACCCCTAATCCAACCTAACAATTTTTTTTTTTTTAAATTTCCAAATGCACTGTTTTTTGCCATCATTTATGATTCGCGATGTTCAACATTTACAATTAGGTATTATTGTTTCCCCTTGCAAACTGCACTGTGATTTAGGCTCGATTTATTTTGCAAAAAATAAATTCAATTAATCAAAAATATTTTCATTGTCGATAATAAGTATTTTTCTTTCATTATTATAAGTAATATAAGTAATTATTTTCTAAAAACATATTTTTAAAAATATTTTTTTTTTTGAAATAAACATAACCTTAATATAATAAAATATTGGTGCAACTGGAAGTTAACCATCCACGGGGTACATACTGCTGGATTGACATTTGACCTTGTCGCAATCAACTAGCGATGAACTTACGTCCGCTTTCCCCAATTGGCATGACACTTGTAACCCATTGCTCTTGAACCCGACTTTTGTCCTATCTATGTCTATTGGATAAGATTTTATTCATAGAAAACAGACATGGCAATTAAAGTTACGTGAAGTTGATTTGTCGCATTCAGATGGAGATTTTAATCACTCATAAGAGTCCATTACTTATTTCTTATTTACATTATCTTAGAGAACGGGGTAAGTCACAAATTTAATATTTTAGGTCTTTTATTTTTGTTAGATAATGTAGGGTTCGGACGGTGTTAAGAATACCCAACTTGCTCTTAAAATGTTTGGTTCAAGATGCCAATAGAGTATCGACTATCCAGTGAACGAGCCCATCATAACCGCCAATATGCCTAAGCTCGAGATAAATCTGGAAATCGTCTACAAAGTGTAGATTTGGGAACTGCATAACAAGAGTTTTGGCCAGCAAAACCTTGGGAAAAGCACTGAAGACCCCCCTGAGAAATCTTTTCTTCGATGCCTTGCGCAGGAGCATTGAGTGAAAGCAACGCACCACAGCCAATCAATCACATACGGGTCTTAAAGGGTCTCAGCTATTCAGTGCCACTGCCCAACCTCAAGAACAGCTTTAAGAAGGAAAAACCCACGAAAACGTCCTCACGATATAGCACGAGTCCCACATAGTTCAAATGTACAAGCATGGGCTCTAGCGCGAGAGCAAAAGGGAGGTCGAAACATCGAAACAGGCGTACATTTCTCGGCCTTTTGGCTAAGATCAAGTGTAATATCTGTTCTTATCATTTAATATTTGATACCCCGGCCATTGATCTGCATGATATTACATTAATTTTTCAAGGAGAGTGGCTCATCACGGCAGCTTACTCCCTCCCTGATCCATTACTGTACTGCTGTCTTTCTCGACACTATGAAAGCGGAACCAAACAATTTTTCTGTTCTTCTATTCTTCACTGTCTGAAAACAAGAAAATGATCCAATATTTGATTATAATCTGCAATATTGACAATTGATGTGCTCTTTTGGGACGTCATACAATAACCGCAGAGGGGGTGGTACATGAACATCTTCCCCACCGCCGACGAACCAAAGCAAGCAAAAATCATTTGACCCCTCGAGAAGGAGACTAATTTTCTCATGCAAGAGTACGCATCCCTACTCTGGACCCTCCAAGATCAGTTGTTCTTATTTCGGATTCCAAATTGCACTCCCACAATCTCATTCTGTGCAGGTCCAATGTATGGAATGTGATATGCTTCCTCGACACAAAGGTGAAACTATCTACAGAGACTACATTTGGTAGCTAAACTAAAACTCGTGATAACATAGAATATGTTTAGATACTCTCTAAGATAGAATAAAACCGAACATAACAGGTATATAACAGGAATAAAAATTATCCCACGTGGAGGTGAGATAAAGTTTCTTTTGTCAATAGTATGAAAGCTATTTTCGAATCCTACCACAAAACTGTTATGTCGTTCTCTGATTCCCGTAAAAACTTCATGAAAGTAACAAGAGAATTCGTAACTCTCTAGTTCATGTCGAAGTTTCAAGTAAGCAGCAAGAGAGCTGAAGCGCTCTAATTTTTGAAATATCAAAGTAGAATGATCATGCTTTCTCTCTCACTAAATCTAGTATTCTTTGGCTGATCCATCTCATCATGGTTGATCTATCTTGTTTAAGTTGATTCCATAGCTCAGGAATGCTATAAATGAGCTCCTTTGTTGTTTTAAAGTTTAGATCATACAGCAATCTTGAATTGTCTCCGTTTGTGCATTTCAAGTCTTTTTAGCAGTGAATCTCTAAAGATTCTTACCATTCCATTAGTGTATTTATAGTAATATGGCGGTTCCTACCTAACAATGAATAGAATACGTAAATACCCAACTCGATAACTATTAATTCACCAAACAATAGTATATATCAAAATCCTTAAATCTTATATCCTATCTTAACCACCGGACTTGAAATCTAGACAACTAAACATAACCATTGTGTACTGCCTCGGAGGCAATAGACTACAATAGGATCATTTCAGGACCTTTATAGTTTCGATTGGTAAAACAAAGAGCCTCCCAGTACTCGGGTAGACAATCCCAAACATAGCTCATATCCAATTAATAAGCTTTAGAAAACACCTCAATCCTGTCATTGACACCAAGACATAATAATATGGCCTGTCTTCAACAGCTGAGGTAATTGGCATGCAAACTATGCTCTCATACTTCAACAAAAAGAATCTGGAAACAGCATATTATCACAAAACATCATGCCAAACACTCATAAAGCAAAATACAACTTCACATTACAGATCATTGATCAACAAGTTCTAAAGTACGACGCATGAGCATAACAAAGAGATATGAAAAGCAACCGTTTCATACACCTCTAGAAGACGGCCCAGTAACAAGCCACAGCTATTCCAACTAAGATATCCCTTGGCGATTGGTCACACTTTTTCCTAAGAAGAACAATCACCTAGAACCACGAGGAGAATAGATAGGTGACCTCTCCCTCCTTGACCTTCCACCATAAGGTGAGCGCCTGGGAGAATAATCACGACCACCTCGATATGGTGAGCGCCTTGGGGATCTACGGTAATCACGACCACCTCCATAGTCATCCCGGCCACCGCGAAACCTACCACGGTCACCACCGCGGTCACCACCACGGTCACCACCACGGTCACCACGATAGCCTGTTCACAATGCAAGAGTACAAATTTGTCTCAGAACCTTCAAAAGACACCTATCACCATTGTCAGAAAAATGGGAAGCAAAATCCTCACCGTGGTCCCTAGTGCTCTTCAATCCAAGATATTGCCCAGGAGTTGGAGTCCGAGGTCGCTTCCTCCGTGACTGAAATAAACAATGCATTACCAATGGAAAGTACCCAACTAAAGATAATAAAGCCATCATTCAAAAGGTTGGCCATCCAAATCACTTCTGCTACCAGCTCCGTTGCCAATTTCAATCACCAAACAAACTTGAAGAAAGTACATCCTTCTAGATAGTCTATCCAAAGGAAAAGAATTTAAAAAAAAAAAATCTCAAATTGTGTGAAAGAAGTTAACAGAAATAAAAGGAAACAAAAACCACACACTTAAGATTAGTTTTCCAACAAATGGATGCTGGATATGAGATACCATATAATTCTGACTAGAAAGTTGTTGCTAATGTCCGTTGATTAGTTGAGAGTTGAAAGTGAATGCTGAGGTGGTATGGTTGTTGCAATATAGTTGCTATGTTTAGTTGATCACATGCTTTTGAAAAGCTGTTAAAGCCGGCCATTGATCAAGCTGTTTCACTTAAGTTGACATGGATGAACTCATCATCTTTGGTTGCTGCCAACATAGCTGACGCAAAGTCTTCTGAATGTATCCAGAAAACCTTTAAGTTAAGAAGAAAGCTAGGTAATAAAAAATCTCACTACTTGCCAAGATCTGTAACATCACATTACCTTCTCAACAGTGATGTACCTTCCTTCTAAAACAGACTGATTCAGATACTTGACACAACGGTTAGCATCCTCAAGAGTCTCCATGGTAACAAATGCAAAACCACGGGAGATGCGTGTGCGAGGCTCCACCACGAGAAAGCACGAAGCAACCTTAAATTCAAAGTCAACTCAATTCAATGCCAGACAGGAAAACAATGTTCACAAACATGTGAAATGTGAACAGTACAATTAAAGTACTGACCTTCCCCTCTTTTGAAAAGTGGTCTTCTAGGTCCCTTTCAGTGACCCTAGTGGATAAACCGGTCACGTAAAGTGCGTTTCCAGGATTGTTCTCATCCCTAGAATACAAATTTCACAAAAGTAGATAAGTGAAAGCGGCAGTAAAAGACAAACTAAAGCAAGCAAGATCATCGTTGACTATTATCACACACGCTTGTAATTATTAAAATATAAGGAATGAAATCCTTACACTTGCCTGCCATGACTTCTGGATCTTGATCTGGATAAGAATACACCAGCATACCACAAAAACAGAAGACCAGATTTCAGTTTCTGGAAGGACCAGTGTGCAGCAACTCATAACGCCATAAACTAATGAATTCAAACCCTTCCAATACCTGCCACGGCTTCTGGACCGTGACCTCGGCCGGTGCTTGTACCAGGATGGGGACCTAGACCTGGATCTCGACCTAGACCTTGATTGCTCTCTCCAAGGTGAGGGGGATCTTGAATACCTAATCAAGAAGCAAATATGGAGTCAACATTTCAAAGGAAGCAATACGTCTTGCCCCATGTTGAGGATCGAACCATCATTTGACCAAAGCACGATGAATGCACATTGCCCAAGTAGCCAAAATGATTTTACCGCTATAAGGTCTCTACTCCTTGTTATTGACATGTAAGGGAGGCAAGACTAAATAAAGCGAACACAGGCAATGCATTTTCTTGAAGGCATCATAAACTATGCAAAGCACTTTCTTGAAGGCATCATAAACTTGTTCGTGATATACCTAATGCTAGCATAACCCGCTTTTGATGAGATGGGCTTTGCCTTAATACATATGTTTCAAGATATGGAGCATTAACAGGGAGACCGAAACATGAATTTTATGATTCAAACAATTAAATCCAGCAGCTTAAACACCAACTAGTCTGGAAAAGTGCCTTCCCAGTAGACATGAAAAGGTATGTAAAGCTGCAAATGCTAATTTCTTGCCGTGGACATCGAGATGACAACGTCGAAACGCGTCGATAGGAAGGAAAACAGGTTCCCGACCGCTCTCGCCAGACCATCAGCTCACGAAATAACAAACGAAAAACGAAAAAAACAATCTACCCATTCACTCGTTTGAAGCCACAAATGAGCACCGGACGTCTCGATGGAGACCCACAAAACCTAAGACGCACAATTCTTGACCTAGACATGCTAAATCGACACCGCTATTGCGAGCACGCACGACGTCATCAAGACAATAAATTCGTCGGCAGATCAAAGAACGGAGACAAAAAAGAGGCGAATCGAAGCTTACTTCTTGCGAGGAGAATCTGCCTGCAATGAACAAAAAAAAAAACAAAAAAACAAAAAAAACAAAAAGCCCACTCAGTCACTCGCAGATCCCAGATAACAGATCGAGAAAACACACGCAGAGAGCGAGAGAGAGTTACCATTATCGAGCAAGCGAGGCCGAAGCGCGGTACGAGGCTTCGCAAGAGCTAGACGTTTCTCCCGAAGATGCAGAGTCTAGGGTTTGCAGAGAGGAAGAGGAAGGGAAGGAGGGAGGAAATGCGCGATCGTGATGGAGCAGTTTTTATATGCGCGTGACATTTTCGGGTCGGGTCAAGGGCTCCGCGTTTTAGAGGATCCAGGCTCCAGCTCGGTTGGTCCGACCGGTTTCGTCTCCCTAGGCCCGAAAAATAGGAGAAACGTTGATAAATCTGCCCTTAAAATTTATAAAATTAACTTTTTGTTTTTTTTTACTCTATCTTAACTAAAAATAACATTGAAGCGCTTTCATTTGCGAAGTCAAAAGCATCATGTTGATAGTCCAGCAACTTCCTTTCTTCTAGAACTCCAGCACAACCTCAAAGATTCGATTATTTAACTTTTCACAAAACACCTTCTATCTCTCTTAAATCGATCAAATACAAGTCTATAACATATTATATATACATATGTAATTTTGACCCAAAATAACTTTTGAGATTTGAACTAGTGACTTTTGAGATTCTTAAATTGAAAAATTCCGCTACCGCACCAACAAATTATGCCAACCTTAGAAGGTTATAATCAAGCGACTTCTAAAAGTAGATAGGCATAAGAGCTAGTATTTAGCGCAAGATAAATACTAAGTTAATTGAGAGTCAAGGGTGTGCCTATCTTGTTACAAAGCTCTTATCCCCTTCCCTTATAAGGGCATTGTTTCAAATCATAACCGTGAGGCTAAAGGATAATATCGTATGACAAGACATGCAAAACTCAACCTTACTAGCTGGTCATGACTCACAAGCTGTTTGGGAACATTTCTATTCCTTGATTTTTTAGTTCTTTTGTTATCCGAAATAGAAAAAGAACATAAATCCATTTGGTAATGTCGATTAACTTTTCTATTCTCTGGAATAGAAAAAGTGATTGGGGAATAGATTTGTAATAGAAACAATAAGTAAAAAAAAGTAACTTCTTATTTTCGATAACAATTTATAGAAATAAATTATTTTTTCTTTTCTTCTTCCTTGCTGCCCATCACCACTACCCCCTGTTGTCCAGCCACTGCTCACCAGTCGGTCGTCGACCTTTGACTGTCGCTCACCGGCCGACCCTTTGTCGGCCACCACACTCCATCACCCACCGGCCGACGGTCGCCCGCCACTTGCTAGTTGATGTTGGCCACCAACCGCCACCACCGCCGCACCACCAAAACACTCTCCAACAAAGAAGAAGAATAAGAAAAGAAAAAAAGAAAAATCTTAAAAAATTAAAAGAAATAGAAATTTTGTGGATCATACCAAATATATTATTATTCTTTTTCCATTCCAATAACAAAATTTTTATATAGTTACCAAACACATTCTTCTATTCAAAAATTATTTCGTGAAATAAACTATTTTTGAAAAAATTCAAAAATTATTTAGTGAAATAAATTATTTTTGAAAAAAAAAATTGTTCTCAGAACAAAAGCTCTGACCTTGAGTCTCTCCCTTGTGAAAGCTATTTTTTCTTGGACAAGGCCAATTGGTCAAATCAAACAATTTCCTGTCGAAACGCACTAGTGTCGACATGAACAAAAATTAAATAAAAAAAAATACCGCATATTTGGAATATATTTATTGTAAGCTTTTGATAAAATAGGTGCGATCTTTGTAAGAAAGATAAAAAATTTAAACGCTCTTTACTTTGCCAAGTCACTAATGTCATTAAACGTTTCTAAAATTATGGAATCAGACTTTATAAGTAATCTAAAGTAATTTTATGAATAAGAGTCGATCGCGAAAACCTCCACAAATAAATAGGCTTATTCGGAGTGTGTTAATGCAAATATGAATACATTTGATTGACTCGTTGACCCAAAGCTACTTCAATCTTCACCTGCTCTATCATGAACATCCTATTTTCCCCCTCTTATGTGCATTTTTTTTTTCTTATTTTTGTGTGGTTATTTTAAAACAATTTTTCACAAGTAGCGGCAATCCTTACCATGCATAAATAAAGCTGCATAACTTCATTTTCACGTAAAAATGGCATATTTTTCTACTCTTATTGATATAAATTCTTTTACTTAGCTTAATTTAGTAACAAAAATATTTAAAATTCAATATGTAAAAATACCTTTTCCATTTAACTTTTTCACGATTCATAATTTTCAAAATAATGAAAGAATTGAGTAATTAGCCCTGATGCAAAATCAACAAAGTGTCGAAATGACTCCGTTGTTTTAGTTGATTAATTAGTGTACTCAAATTCTCAATCTTAAATTTTATGGTTACAAAAGAAGTGAGGTATACTCACATACACTTGAGGTTTGGGAGAGTTTGCGACTAATCAAGTGCCTTAGCCTCATCATTTAGGCAATATCGTGAACTTATTTGTCTTTTCCCCAAGGTAGGTCACCACAATTTGGCAAATCACAAAAAAAAAAGTATTAACTTGTAGAGTAGATCTAATGGAAGCACTTTCAGTTCTTTAGATTTTACTATCACGATGGATAATCCCCTGTAGACATTGCTAAAACTTAAAAGGGATTGATTAGAGAGATAGAAGTTCCTTAATTTCCATTAGGGCATCTCTTAATTTATATACATAATGTCTACTTTGTATTATGATATATGGATACGGTACCAGGATTCACCCATTTGCACGGGTTTAATATAATTTATGGAGACTTAAAGCCACAGAACGCATTGATTGTTTATTGTATGTGATGCGAAAATTACTATATGGACATAAGTCTTTCCCGAGAAATCTTGCCTCTATTAGATACTCATGACTAACTTTATCCAAGCCTTGATCTTTTTTTTCCTCAAGTGCATAATTTAAATTTGTACGGTGGTAAATATTGTTTGTCTTGCAAGTCGTGCAGTAAAGCAAGCACCTTTTTTAAATCTTGGCGGGTGCCAAACAACCATCGTTATCTCTTATTCTGGTGTGTTACTCGTAGACGTACTTACGTGACACGAATATTAAGAATAACAAAACAAATGCAGCAAAATGAATGTGTGCTTGCTAAGGTTCAACAAAGAAGCGTATGGCCTGATTCGGTGTTTGCTAAGTCAGATCTTAAAATGAGGTGAGAGTGTTATCATCTGTGACTGAGCTAATACAATTTCAATTATTATAGAGATTGCATGCCATATGATACTTATGATTTCGGGAACTCAGTCTATCTCAGCATTGTACATGTATTTAATTCTTTATTGAGCTATAGTTCATTTTTTATGTTTATTTACCAAGGCTTAATAATTAATTGCTCTTAATTGCTGGCAAGCCAACGACATTGGGCGTGCTTATTCATCCAATTTTTTGGATAGGGATCATCTATCTTTACCTCAAGAGATCATGAATAAAGTCCATCCTCGTATCTACACTCCAAAAACCTAAATGAATAAGCACTAGCGATGTAGTTGGCCTGCGAGCAATCAAAAGCATTAACTATTGAACCATAGTAAATTGTTACAAAAAATAACCTTTAACCCAACATGCTCATAGAAATTAATTACACGAACAACATTGAGTTAGACTATCTTCCCATATTCATAAGCATCACAAATATGACATACAAACTCTATAACAATTGAAATTGCATTAACTTAATGAGAGACGACAACACTCATCTCTCGTTATAAGATGTTGCCTTAGTAAACGTCAAATTAGGACATAAATATCTTTGTTGAACCTCAGCAAGGAGAGGTTCGTTTTCCTACATTTGTTTTGCTATCTTAAATTTTCGCGTTATGTCCCAGATGCACGTACACAAGTGACACACCTGAATATGAGACAACAACGTTGTTGGGCACCCTCCAGATTTAAAAGTTCAGGTGCTTCCCATATTGCACACCCCACAAAATAGACATTAATTATCACTATATAAATTCAAATTATTCACTTGAGGAAAAGAAGATCAAGGTCTGGATAAAGCTGTCATTAGCACTTAGGTAAAATATCCCGAAAAAGACTAACGTCCATTTAGCAATTCTCACATCATATACGATCAACAATCAACACATTCTTAGGCCTCAAGTCTCCATGAACCATATTAAACCCGCGCAAATGATTGAATTCTAATACCACATTCCTATATCATAATATGAAGTAGACATTATGGAAGGCCATGCATAATATAAACCAAGACATACCCTATTGGAAAGTAAGGAACTTTTATCTCTCTAATCAAAATCAAAGCCTTTTAATTTAACAACCTCTACGAAGGATCAACAACTAAAAGCAGTAAAATCTAAAGAACCAAAAGTGCTTATGTCAAATCTAATCCACACTTTAATTGCTTCTTTTTGTGATTAGCCACTTATAGCATAAGCATATGTCACCTACCTTTTTTGTCCAGAGGAAAAAAAGACAGATAGGTTTATGGGTATTGTTGAGCTTAAGGCACTTGATTAAGTGTGGGCTCTCCCAAAACCTTACCCCGTGCGAGTTAGAAATATTCGATATTAAGTCAAATTGACGCTGTGAGGGTTTTCATGAGGAGTTGATATTAGTCTATTGAGGTCGGTTAGAAATCAAGTGAGGTATGTGAATATACTGTATTTCCTACACAACTAGAGAATCTAAGGAGAGGGCTTGATTACACTAATCAATTAACTAATGCTTTTTTGATATCTAATTTTGTTTGATTACCAAAATGTTCAACCGGCCTACTTGCTAATTATGAGTGCTAGGAAAATAACAATTAATGTATTGAAAGTGTGCAATCAAGTAACAATCGAAATGGAAATATACAAAAAGATCAACCTAACATTTGTCTCTAAGAACAAATTACAACCTATTGTGAAGCCATGTGAGCTTGTTCAATTTTGAATTCAATTTTTTTATTAAAGACTTTAGTCTATTTTAAAGTAAAACTGCTCAAAATCTAATTTCTAAGCCTTTTCCTAATTTTAGAAAAACAAAACTTTTTCGAAATTTTTTATTTTTTTTAAATTTTAATATATTTTTTCTTGAAAACAAATTTTCTAAATATTTTAGAATTTGTTGAAACTTTTTGTAATTTTTGAAAAAAAAATCTAAATAACATATGCATTTTTAATTTTTAAAATATATATTTTAAACAAAGGAAAGATTTTTTTAACCAAAAAGGGACCTAGGTTGGATCTTTGGATTTGGATTGATTTTGAGAAAGATGTTTGTTAGGTTGTCCAAATTGATTTTAAAGGTGATTATGTGAATGTATAATAATTAAAGCAACTAAAGAAGCCTTAGATAAACTGTAAGGAAAAATAAGAATCTAACAATAAGCAATAAGGAAAATGTCATTCCTAACTAGGTTGAAGAAAAACTACAATCAACATGTCAGAAGCACGAAATCAATAGATAACTAAAATAGAATTATGCAAACAATGACCTAGCATTTATCTTTAAGAACATTCAAACCTATGATAAGCCCTAAGAGCTTCTTCAATTTTGAGCACAATTCTTTTTCAAGAATTATCGCATATTTTAAGAGAAAACTACTCATTTTAAGCTTTTTCCTAACTTTTAGTAAAAAAAAAATTAAAAAATTGAGAATTTTTTAATTAATTTTTTTATAGAAGAATCATAAAAAAAAAAAAAAGGACCTAGCGGGCCCTTCAGCCTAGCCCGAATAAGAGCCACAACAGGCCCAGGCCTTGGACATGAAAACCCAAAGAGTTGAATGGGCTCAATGACTCAAGCCCAATTCGGCCATAACCATGACTAAATCCAAGCCCACTTGACCAAATTAAACCCAAACTCAACCAGCCAAGCCAAATCAACAATGTTGGTTTAAAATAAATAAAATAATTATGATAATAGGTATGTTTAATTCCGAAAAAAAGGATTTGGCTGGGCCCTACCCAAACATGGCCTGCTTTAGTCCTCCGGTTGGGCCATGGATGCAAATCGGGCCCTTCCTTTCAAATCTAGTCTAACCAAACCCAACCTAAGATGTACTCATGGCAAGCCCACCTCTGTCAGAACCGTATCAAGCCCAACTCCAAGACCAGACTTAGCCCATATTTGCCAATCCTACTTAGGCCTTAACCCATTAAACCCACTCAAGACTAAAGCTGCGTTTGGGAATGATATTTGCAAAGGTCTTTGGGCGTTCAAAGCCCCTTGGAGCAAATTTTTAGTATTTATCAAAAATTTTTGAAGGCCCATTATACAAATGCCAACCTTTTGATGGCTCAAAACCTAGCTTTCCAGCATTCTCAGCAAGCCCACAATGCACCTTAAAAAAATAATTTGTTATTCCTTTGTTGCCCTTAAAATTTTATTAAAATTCCAAATTTGACATGCTTTAAATAAGAACCCTAATCTTCTACTCTTTTCCAAGTAGACACGCCATGCTGCTTCCCTTCCTTTCCCCTCTGCTGTTCTCGACTCTTCTAGAGATTTCACTCTTACCACTTCAAAGCTTACCTCTCTGGTCGCCGAAGCTTGTCTCTCCAGTAGCTTGCCGAAGCTCACCTACCAAAGCTCGTCCATTCAATCGACGAAGCTTTCCTCTTCGGTCACCCGCCGAAGCTCGCCTATTCGGTCATCTAAGCTTTCCTCTCTAATCGCCCGCCGAAGCTAGCCTTTCTTGTCTCTCTGGTAGGGTCTCTTTTCGTTCACCAATTACTAGTTTCTTTTAATTTTAATGGTTTCGCCTCGCTTCCTATGTGCTCTCAGCGTCGCTTCCTATTGATAGTTCAAAAAATCCAACCACGTTTAGGTTGATGATTACTAGGCTTCTTGACAAATTGGAATCCCGTCTTTATTTTATCACACGGCTTGAAGTCAGATTTGTGAACATTAGCGCCATCAACATTGGATTACCTAGTGATCATGTAGTTTTTTTCGCTTGGGGTAGATGTTTTGAAATGGTTCCATTTGGATAATTCTATCTAAAGGAGAAAGCACATATGCAATGAGTTATTTTCTCATTGCAAAATCCTTCTCACAGCCGCCCATTGAGAATTTGATTGGTAATGGCAATTATATTTCATTGTGACATGACAATTGGCAACCTATGTTATTTGCTATCGTTCTTCATAGGGTTATTCATGCAAGATTAATGTTAAGTTTCAATGGGAATTTGGCCAACTGCTTC